>CM035843.1:38832856-39457119 GCA_020510985.1 Pholidichthys leucotaenia | reverse complement strand
AAATGTCATATTTATAAAATCATGTGGGTTTAAAAGTACAGTGATCCCTCGCTACTTCGCGCTTCACCTTTCGCGCCCTCAGTGCATCGCGGATTTTTCAAAAATATTCATCAAAAATTCAAAATTGAGAAATAATGGGCGGCCGCTAGCAGAAGGCAGGGAGACTACATTAGACCATCAGGTGTCAACACGGAGAGCAGCACAACTCTCTGTTCGCTGTTCTCGTGTTGGCTCTGCTCGGAAATCTCGCAAGCTGATTGGCCGAGACGTTTCACCCCGCAAGCTGATTGGCCGAGACGTTTCACCCACCTCCTCTCCCTGCCGAGCACCCATGAAGGGAAGGAAGACCGCATTCATTGCTTTTTATCGCTCGTGTTACTTAGTCTCGCCGCGTGGAACTTTTTGCTGTTCTCTTGTGCCATTTTGTGCGAAATAGTCTTCCCGTCGAGCCACTACGCCGCCTCCTGCAGCTTCAGCTCTATCGGAAGCTGCCCTCGATGATCCTGCGCCTCCAGCACCTCACGATGAGGCGTCACCTGAGGAGCAGTAAAGCTCTCATTAACCTGTGCAGTAAATCATTTTCATCTTGAGTTACGCATCTTGTTATAAGAATAAAAGAGTTCTAAAAACATATTTATGTACACTTTGTTTACATCTACGTATGAATGTACACACACACACACACGTATCATATGAGAGAGAGAGAGTGAGAGAATGAACGTACGCATTATTTATGGATGACGTCATTAGGGGTGACGCTACTTCGCGGTTTTTCACTTTTCGCGGTCGGTTCTGGAACCCATTAACCGCGATAAGTGAGGGATCACTGTATAGTTAAAATGGAGTGTATTTTAAGAGTTAAAGTTTAAACTTTTAAGCTTTTAAACTTTTAGTTTTTAAAAGTTTAAAAGTTAAAAGCTGTTAAAGTTGTAAGGTTAAAAATCATTACTGAACAATGTTTTAAGATGTATTTAGTATTTGGGGTGCTTTAGAAGTGAGTATTTTCTACTTATTTCAAGATTGGGTTTTAGTAATTTAAAAACTGAGTATTTGATTTTGGGTTATGTTGAATTATTATGGGTTCTTGGGTTACATTCTCCTTGACCCTTTATTTGTGTTGTATTTAAAGGTTTTTCACCTGTGCTTGGCCTTGATGACTTTACAAAAAATAAAAGGAAAGAAAAGGAAAAGCTGAGTCTTGGTCACTGAGTGATTTCCAGTTCTATCTTCCGAAGCAAGCATCCCGTTCAAGTGGGGGAAACTGCTGGTCAAACCTCACAAGAGTGAGGGCCACTTGACGACGAGTAATCCAGCATTTTGGGAGTGTAGTGCTCTGTTAGGATAATACGGTAGTATCAGATCTTTTAAATAAAAAGGAGCCTGATTGTTTAGCACTTTGTTAGTAAGAAGAAGGATTTTAAACTTAATTCTAAACTCTATGGGAAGCCAATGAAGGGAGGCCAGAACCGTAGAGATATGATCTCTTTCTAGTACCTGCTAAAACTCTTGCTGCAGCATTTTGGATCAACTGAAGACTTTTTAAAGATGTTTTGGGACAACCTGATAATAAAGAGTTACAATAATCTAATCTAGAGCTAAAAAAAGCGTAGATCAGTTTCTCAGCATCACTCTGAGCTTCTAACTTGGCTAACTGATTACTATCATCTGGCTTCATTGACAGATATAATTGTCATCTGCATAACAATGAAAATGTATACAGTGCTTTCTAATAATGTTGCCTAACGGAAGCATATAAACTAAAAAGACTAGGGCCTAGCACAGATCCCTGTGGAACTCCATGACTGAGCTTTGAGTTGAAAGAAAACTCATTGACCTGAACAAACTGGAACCTATCAGATAAATAAGATCTAAACCATTGCAAAGAAGTTCCATTAAGTCCAACACAGTGTTCTAATCTATCGAGTAGAATATTATGATCAATAGTATCAAAAGCTGCACTAAGGTCTAAAAGGACAAGAACAGAAACAAGTCAATTATCAGATGCAATCAAGAGGTCATTAGTGACCTTCACTAATGCTGTTTCAGTACTATGATGGATTCTAAACCCAGATTGAAACTCTTCAAGTAAACCATTTCCCTGCAGGTGGTCAAATAATTGCATAGCAACAACTCTAAGATTTTTGAAATGAAAGGGAGATTAGAGATTGGTCTATAGTTAGCTAAAACTCCTGGATCCAGCGTTGGCTTTTTGAGTAAGGGTTTAATTACAGCAGTTTTAAAAGCCTGCGGTACATGGCCTAAAGTTAATGAAGAATTGATTATTTGAAGAATAAAGCTACCAATAAGTGGGAAGACTTCTTTAAATAACCTGGTAGGAATAGGGTCTAAAAGACAAGTTGAAGGCTTGGATGAGGAAATTTTGTCTAACTCTAAAAGGTCAATTGGAGAAAACTCATCCAAACAGATATCATTTGAAGGAGTTGTAGTAGTTACTGTTTTTAAGTTAACGGTGGGAAGAATCTGATTTGATCTGATAGATAAAATTTTATTATTGAAAAAGTTCATAAAGTCCTGACTAGTAAGCTCTAAGGGAATGCTTGGATTGACAGAGCCTTACTCTTTGTCAGCCTGGCTACACTGCTGGAAAGAAACCTAGGATTATTCTTGTCTTCTATTAATGCAGAAACTGTAAACTGTGGGAAGAATCTGATTTTATCTCTGATGGATGAAATTTTATTATTGAAAAAGTTCATAAAGTCCTGACTAGTAAGCTCTAAGGGAATGCTAGGATTGACAGAGTCCTGACTCTTTGTCAACCTGGCTACAGTACTGAAAAGAAACCTGGGATTATTCTTGTTCTCTTCTATTAATGCAGAGTAATAACTCGTTCTAGCTTTTCTGAGAGATTTTTTTATAAATTAAAAGATGATTTCTCCAAGCTAAAAATATTTCATCTAAATTAGTGGAGTGCCATTTTCTTTCTGACGAGTCTTCTGTTTTAAGCTATGAGTTTCTGTTTTGAACCAAGGGGTTAGAAATCTCTGATTAGACTTTTTCTTTTTTTAAAGGGGCCACCAAGTCTAGACTCTGATGCAGAGAAGTGTAGTGAGCATGGTCCACACAGACTGTGCTGGAAATCCTCTACACCCAACCTCAACTGGAAACAGCCATGTTTGCCACCCTTTCTCTCTGCAATCCATGATGAGGTCACTGTACTTTAAGTTCTTCCTCTCATGAGCCTCATCACAGCCTTCTTCTCATGGGACAGTCAGCTCCACAAGGATGACCTTTCTCGCCTATTCTGACCAAATGATGATGTGAGGTCTCAGGTTTGTCTGAATGAATGGTGGGAAAAACAGCTTCCTTCCCAGGTCAGCTCTCACCTCCCATCCTTGCACCCCCCTGAAGAATGCTGGCTCTGGCTCTCCTTACAGTAAACGGCTGTTCTCCAGCCCTGATGAACTGTAATGATGATGTCACTTGTTGCTTATGTGGTTGTGGTCTTTTTCTGGCCTGCTCCAGGATGTCATCAATAACTGTGAGCACCTTATTGTGCCGCCACCTGTACCTCCCTTTGGACAAGACTATGTGGCAACCAGTCAGGATGTGAGAAAGTGTGCCTCTCCTCCCACACAGTTTACAGCATGGGTCTTCCTTCAGGCCCCATCTTACCAGATTTGCAGGAGACGAGAGTGTATCATAAACAAACCTAAGGAGGAAGCTTATGTGGAACGGCTCCAGCCTCCAGAGTTCGGTCCATGAGACCCTCCTTTTTGCGAGGTCCCATTTAGTCCACGTTCCCTGTGTCATTAGTTCAACAGCCTTTGCCTTTTGCATCTCCTCCGCTTGTTGCCACACCTCTGCCTGAACCATTTCCCTCCTCTGCTCCACACTTGCCTTACCCCACTGCTTGAAATGAGAGATTCCCAGCCCCTACCGCCCTGTGCAGATGTTCTCAATGATGTCCCTCAGCTCCAGGGAGCATTCGGCCTTCCTGACTGCAATGTCTGCTGCCCACTTGTGGCCTGTCCTTGTTGTCACCCCTACATTACTGACTTGCTCATCTTTGGAGTCCCTGAGCATCATCACCACCCAGGGACTGTGTAGAGCGCCACGTGCTATCCGGACCTGTATCGGGGTAACATGAGTGTGTATCTGTAAAATGTATCCATGACAATGTCAAAAAAGTAAACGGTTGGTGCAACTACAGTATAAGACAAGCTCTCCTCATTGATTCCACACCACACCAAAAAATACTTCTTGGTGGCAGTGGTAATGAAAAGCCTATGAAAAATGACGATACATGAATAAGATTGTCCCAGGATAATCGCCGTCGTTATTCAAGTAGGTACAAACTGGAGCAGTGCTAGCAGTGACTAAGCTAACCGACGCTAACAGACAGCAGTTGGCGCCGTGCAGACAGCACGGGGACGTCATGGCAACGCATCTACCAACAATGAACTAGTCCAACCCGGATCTGAGTGAGACTATCTCATTGTTTAAACAAAAAATGTCCCTATATCTAGAAGATGAGGAAATAACAGATGCAGCTAAGCAAGCAAGGAAAATATGTCGTGACATTGGAGATGAAGGCCTAAGAAGGCTAATTGTTAGTGATCTCAGTGAGGATGATAAGAAAGTGCCTGGCAATCTATGGAATTATTTTGAAGGCCAGCTAAAGCTAAATGTGAACTTCAGAATCCACAGACTACACCTAATGCAATACAGACCAAAAATAGATGAGAGGATAGGTGACTTTGTGACCAGAGCCAGAACACTAGTACTAAAATGTCAGTTCACTGACAAAGAGCTTAATGTGTGTCTTATTGAGCTTATTATTGCAGCACACCCCATGATGCCTTGAGAAATGATCTTTATGGCAAACCCAAGTGCTATTCCTTAGTCGAAGTACTTGCAGAAGGACGAAAATATGAAGCCCTGTCAACAGGCAATGAACAGTTACACAAAATGGGCATGTCACACACTAAGAAAATTCATGCTCTAGAGAGAGGGCGCACATGCCAGAACTGTGGCACCTATCACAAACCACGTCAGTGTCCTGCATATAATGATGAATGCTCTGCTTGTAGTACTAAAGGTCACTAAGATAAGATAAAATAAGCCTTTATTACTCCCACAATGGGGAAATTCCAGGATTACAGCAGCAAAGGGATAGTAGCACTCAGAGCAATAGTGAATAAGATATTAAGATAAGAACTGGTTAGCCAAAGCAGTAAATGAATATACATATATACACAGTTATATACACAGTGTAGAAGCATTGCAGTTAGATGGAATAAACAGCATTACGGTTTGTAAAATTACCCTGCAGAACAAGAATATGTGCCCAGAGAGTATATTTCACATTTGAATCAACAGTGTTATTGTCACCCTCAATATTGACTGTTATTATCCTAGTTGTGTGTTGGAGGGGACGATTTCTATTGTGCAAAGTTGTTACATTTAGTACATTTAATACGACCTCTACAAGCAGCCCTGGTTAGGTTATAAAGTCTGACAGCCGTTGGTAGGAAAGACCTGCGGACTTCTCCGTCATGCACCTAGGATGGCACAGCCTATCGCTAAATGAGCTCCTCGGTGTGTTCAGCGTGTCCTGCATGGGGTGGCACTCGGACTCCAGCAGAGATGACAGCTTGGCTACCATCCACCTCTCTCTTATCTCCTCCACTGGGTCGAGGCGTCGCCCCAGAAGAGAGCTAGCTTTTTTGATCAGCCTGTTCAGCCTCTTCTTGTTGGCTACCGTGATGCCACTGCCCCAGCAGACCACTCCAAATGTGATGGCTGATGCCACCACCAAATCATAGAAGGTGTTCAGGACAACCCCTTGCACTCCAAAAGACCTGAGTCTCCTCAGGAGGAACAGCCCGCACTGCCCCTTCTAGTAGAGCGCATGGGTGTTGTGTGACCAGTTCAGTTTATTGTTCAGGTTAACACCCAGGTACTTGTAAGATGTCACAATCTCAATGTCTATTCCCTGGATGTTTACCGGTGCTGTGGGGGGCTGTCCTCGCCTGCGGCAGTCCACCACCAGTTTCTTGGTTTTCCTCACATTGATCTGGAGGCAGTTCCACAGGCACCAGTCCACAAAGTCCTGGATAAGTCCTCTGTGCTTTGCATTATCCCCATCAGAGATGAGGCTGACAATCGCAGAGTCATCAGAGAACTTCTGTAGATGGCAGTGTGGTGTGTTGTGTGAAAAGCCAGCAGTGTACAGGGTGAACAGGAAGGGAGCCAGAACTGTTCCCTGGGGGGCCTCCGTACTGCAGATGATGCTCCCAGGCTTCTCCAGGTGGAACAGGGAACGATGTAGGAGGAAGAACACTGCATCCTCCACCCCGAGGATGCAGTGATCTTCCTCCTGGGAAGTCACTGGGCAAAATGCTACAAAAAGACCAAGCGACAGATACAACAACACTGCAGTCGAGGACGGAGGAGTAAGTTTTACCTGCCACAACACAAACAGCACAGACAGACCTCCAAAAATTACCACAGACGACGAGATGAGTGGCACATTGATGCCATAGACAGCAATGACATTGAAGAAGAAAGCACATACCAAAAATAATTTCATTCCATCACTATAAGTGACATGTGAATACATAGCATTGTCAGTAAGCCACCCAGAAAGAAGGCATACACAATTTTGAATGTGAAACCACCTGACCTACCAGACTGGGGACATAGATTATGTCTCAAGATTGATACAGGCGCATCAGGCAACACACTCCCACTGTGTACCTTCAAACAGATGTATGGCAAAGATGCACGTACCCGGAAAATGTTGCGAAGAAACTACAAAAGGCTATCTGCATACAGTGGACACACAATCCGATGCCTAGGTACCATTGACATTCCGTGCCAGTATAATGACCCGGAATGGATAAAGGCCAGTACTAGGGCTACAACAAGTGAATTATTAAAGCTTGTGACCATCAGTGTGGATACAGTAAATGAGAACAGAAAAGCCAGCCAGAAAAAAGTACAGACAGTAAAAACAAAAACACTAAAAACCATATCAACAGTCACAGACCTTAAGAAGGCATATCCAGACCAGTTTGACAAAACTGGCAACTTCAGTGGAACAGCCAAGCTCATGCTAAAAGAAGATGCTGACCCACTCATTGACCCACCATGTAAGTGCAGCATTCACATTAAAGACGAGCCACAGGCTGAACTGAATAATCTAGTTGAACAAGATGTGATAAGAAAGCTGGAAGAGCACACAGACTGGTGCTCCAGCCTTGCATATGGCACAAAAAGGACAGATCCCTGAGTGTATGCTTAGACCCTCAAAAGTTAAATGCCAGTCTTCAGAGATGCCCACACAAGGTTCCAACAGTGGAAGAACTGAATCCAATGTTTGCAAATGCAAAGATATTCAGAAAACTTGACGCAAAAGCAGGATATTGGTCAATACACCTTGACAAAGACTCACAACTGCTAACAACATTTCGAACTCCATTTGGCAGATACTGCTGGAAATGCTTGCCCTTTGGACTAAGTGTCTCTCAAGATCTCTTCCAGGCCAAGATGGATCAGATCCTCAAGGGGCTCAGAGGTGTTGTCAGCATAGTCAACGACATAGCAGTCTTTGGAGAAAACAAAGAAGAGCATGACAATAGCCTGATCAACTTGATGGAATGAGCAGCTGAAGCAGGTATAGTGCTCAACAGTGACAAATGCACAATAAAACAGAAAAGCATCTCATTCTTTGGCAACCTGTATACAGACCAAGGCATCAGGCCAGATCCAGCTAAGATCAAGGATATCAAAAAAATGTCAACATTCCAAGGGAAAGATGAACTGCATGTGTTCATGGGAATGCTATCCTACCTATCACCTTACATACCAAAGTTTGCAGACAAAGCACACACATTGAAAGAGTTGCTAAAAAGCGATGTACCATGGACATAGGACACTGACCACCAAAAGTGCTTTGAGGATCTGAAGTCAACAATCACAGAAAATGACTGCCTGAAATACTATGACCCAAACACACTGTTAACCCTTGAGGTAGACGCATCACAGAAAAGACTGGACATAGCCTTGGTGCAGAACAACAGACCCATTGCTTTTGAATCAAAAACACTGACTGACTGTCAGTCCAGATACAGTAACACAGAGCAAGAAATGCTTGCAGTTGCATATGGAATGCAATGTTACCACACCTACCTGTATGGAAAGTTATTCCTTGTGATAACAGACCACAAACCACTTTTCACTATAGGTGCAAAACCACTACATGCTGCACCACCACAACTCCAGCGCATGCTGATAAAGACACAAGGCTCCAACTACAAAGTCATGTACAGGCCGGGAACCCAGATGGTCCTGGCAGATACTGTAAGTCGACTACCAAATCCTGAAAACCATGGCGACATTGAGTTAGACGAGCGCATCGATGGAATAGATATAGAGATTCACACTGTCTCAATAATAAATTTCTCTTCTGAAAAACAGGATGCTCTCCAAAAAGAAACTGCCAAAGATCTCAAGCTCAATACAGTGAAAGAGCTAATACACCAAGGATGGCCAGACAACATCAAAGACCTGCCAAAGGACCTTCGTGCTTACTGGTCCTTCAGAGATGAGCTTGCAATCGAAGCAGGAGTCATCTTCAAAGGCAGACAGGTACTCATTCCAGACTCCATGACTGATGACATACTGACACAGCTACATATAGGCCATCAAAGCATAGAGAAAACATGTCGTCTGGCACGAGAAAGTATGTACTGGACACACATGAACGATGATATAGAGAAAGTGTGTAGATCTTGCAGTGTGTGTGTAGAAAATCAGGACGCAAACCCCAAAGAACCTCTCATCCCACACAAAATACCACTAAAACCTTGGCAATCTCTAGCTTCTGACCTGTTTGAGATTAATGGGCATCAGTTCTTACTGACAGTGGACAGATATTCCAAATTCCCAGTTGTGGACGAAATGCCTGTACCTGTGTCTAGACATGCAGTTGCACAAAAAATGCAAATGTATATATGTCTATTTGGACGCTCGGATGAGATACTGACAGACAATGGACTACAGTACACAGGGCATAAATTCCAAAAATTCATGACAAACTGGGGACTCAAACACGTCACAAGTTCACCCCATTACCCAAAGAGCAATAGATTTATTGAGAGGGATGTGAGACACATCAAATCAATTGTCCAAAAAACGCTGAGAACAGGTGGAGATCTACATGTAGCTTTACTGCAGGTCAGGGCGACACCCATAGACAGTAAACTACCATCACCTGCTGAACTAATGTTTGGCAGAACAGTCACGACCCTTTTGCAGAGTTGGGGAGACCCAGGCAATGAGGAACATAGACTTCAATTACAACAGAGAGCTGCAGACATGAAAGAACATCATGACCACAACAGCCGCAAGGAACTACCCAAACTCTGTCCTGGACAACATGTAAACTGTACGGACTGGGAGGTGTTCACACTGGCCTGCGGAGATGATTTGGACTCTTTGGTGGACGTCACATGCTCATACATGGCTTTCTGTAGAGACATGAGCGTTCCACGTAAACGTGTCAAAATATATCCCAACAACAAGCCATGGGTTACAAAATCAGTTAAATTCTGCTTACAGAGGAAAGTACTTGCCTTTAAACAAGGGATTGTTTCTGAGTTACAGGTTGCCACAAAAGAGCTGAAGTCCGAAATTTTAAGAGCAAAACAGAATTATAAATCAGAGTTGGAAAGCAAGATGGCAACAAAGAAACTTCGTTCAGCCTGGGCCAGTATGAAAACTGTTGCAGGCCTTCAGAGCACAGAGCGCAGTAATCGTGTGTTTTTAGATGGTTTTAATTCAGACACAGAGCTGGCTAATGCTCTTAATTGTTTTTATGGTCGTTTTGATTCCTTTGATTTTAGCACAGAAACCCAAGATTTGAAACAGAAACTCAAAGACAATCAGCACTTTAATACTGAGGTGCAGGATATTAAAAGGGCGTTCTGTGCTGTAAAAATGAACAAAAGTCAGGGCCCTGATAATATATGTGGGCAATTGGTAAAGTCCTGTGCACATGAATTGAGTCCTGTATGTCACTACATTTTCAATAAGTCCTTACAGACACAACATGTGCCTAAGATCTGGAAAGATGCCGTGGTTGTCCCCGTTCCAAAATCCAGCTGTCCTAAAATGGTAAACGACTTTAGACCAGTTGCTTTGACTTAAATTTTAATGAAAATTTTTGAAAAACTGGTCAGATGTGAGGTCCTAAAGCAGACTGAGCATGCATTGGATCCTCTGCAGTTTGCCTATAGGCCTCACAGAGGAGTGGAGGATGCCACTGTCACTCTGTTTAACATGCTTTTTAAACATCTGGATTTTAATGGGACATATGCCAGGCTTTTATTTGTGGACTTTTCTTCTGCCTTTAATACAATCCAACATTATATTTTAGTTGAAAGGCTCCTGCAACAATTTGATTTTAGCAATAATCTGATGGGTTGGATTCTGGATTTTTTAACCAACAGGATACAGAGAGTAAGGGTCAATGGTACATTGTCTGACCAAAAGTGCTCTTCTACTGGCTCTCCTCAGGGGTGTGTGTTTTCATCACTACTCTTCATCCTGTACACAAACATGTGTCGGATCAGACATGACAACAGACACATTATAAAGTATGCTGATGATTCAGTTGTTGTCAGTCTCCTCCAGGATGGTGAGAGTGGCCACTGCCCAGTAGTGGATGATTTTGTTCACTGGTGTGAGGATTCCTACCTGCAGCTGAATACGACAAAAACTAAAGATATGATTAAATTAAATCATCCTTTATTGTCATTCAACCATACAACCAATAATGTACAGTAGAACGAAATTGTGCTTTATCCTATCTACAGTGTCAATCACACACACCCCATGTGTAGAATCAGAAGGGCCGCTGCCATGCAAGGCGCCGCCACAGATTTCCCTCCTCCATTCCATTATTGCTGAGCACCAAGATGGACGGCAGGAAGTTCCACTTTTATATGGTCTTTAACATGACCCGGCCAGGATTTGAACCCCTGCCTCCCGGGTGTGGGGCAGATGCTCTACCAACTGAGCCACCACTCCGGTGGTGGCTCAGTTGGTAGAGCATGAGGTGGCTGAGTTGACTTTAGGGTGGCTCAGTTGACTTTAGGAGGAAAACTCCCAGGCATGAAATCACCGTACTAAAAGGCCAGACCACTGAATGTGTACAATCCCACAAATATCTTGGGACAATTATTGATAGTAATTTAAACTTTGAAGAGAACTGTGAAAGGGTGTGCAAAAAGGGTCAGCAACATTTGCATTGTTTAAGGAAACTTGCGCGTTTCCAAATTGACCGAACCATAATGACAATGTTTTATCAGGATTTTATTGAATCTGTTTTATCCTTTTCTTTAGTGTCATGGTTTGGTCAAATAAAACTGAAACAGAGGAAATCCTTGGATCAGGTAGTTAGATGGTCCAGTCGTTTGCTTGGTGAGTCACAGCTGAGCCTGACATCCCTGTACACCAGACAGGTACAGAGGATTGCTACCACCATTTTAAATGATGACTCCCACCCTTTGCACTGCAACTTTCAGCTTCTTCCCTCCAGACGGAGGTTTGCTGTACCAAAAAGTAAAACCCAGCGCTACAAAAACAGCTTTGTTCCTGCTGCTGTCAAAGAGTTGAACAAGTTGTAACAATATATTGCACATAATTTAGTTACCTATTTATTAATTTCATTTTATATTTACTTATTTTTGTAGGTTTTTTATTTGGGTTCTAAATCTTTTAATGGGTTTTAGACTTTTGAGTTTTTAACCTCTTTGACTAGTCTTTAACTTTTTAATATGACCCTTCTCTCTTATCTCTGTTTTTTCTCTCATCTCTTTGTCTTATATCCTGATTGATGGAGCCTTGAGTATTTTTATCATGTTTATAGTCAGCTTCATGTGTGCCTGTGTTTGTGTTCATGTTGAATGTAATTGTGGTTTGTAAATATGGATGTCACCTGACTGCAAAACAAATCTACCTACGGGTACAAATAAAGTAACCTGAACCTGAACCTGAACAGTGCTGAACAAAGACAGATGGACATGGCATCCAGCAGTTGTTTTTAAAAAGTGTGATGAGCCAAGGAGTTACATTGTACAAACACCAAATGGCAACAAAATCAGACGGTGCAGGAGTCATCTGCGTGAACTATACAACCCACATGTGCAGAAATGCAGAAGAAAGGTTTGCTTTGCTGAGCCATAGAGCCAAGAGGAAACTCACGAGCATCACAGTGAGCCAGCAGAAGCATCTCCTACACCACTCTGTGAGACAAACATCAACACAGAGAAACCAAGAAGTCCAAAACAAATATGCACAAGATATGGAGGGGTTATAAACAGGCCAGCTCACTATAAGGACTATGTTTAGAGTCAGGATAATATCACATCTCTACGTGTGTAACATACTGTACTCTAGCAACTCTATTCATTGTTATGTTTACTAATTTTCATTTGCACAAAGTGAGCACTACTTGAAAAAAAATGTGTTTGCAATATAATGCATAACTGTTGCACTATTGATGGTTTGCCTTAGTGTTATGCAGATAAATGTTTTTTATTCTCTTTACTTGCCGAAAGTGGTACGATTTGCCGAAAAGGGTTATCCATAGCAAACACATACACTTGGTCAATCAGTTGATAGGTTTGTTACTTTGTATCATTTTCTCCTTGGTTCAGTTCCCTTTCACACAGGCAAAAATTCAAGTGGACCGAACTGCATCACGTTAAATCCTGCAAGACTTGTGTCAGAACGTTCTCTGTTCTCATTGGTCAGATTTTTCTTTTATCGAGAACAGGAAAGGTAAATACAGGAAGTAGAATGACTACTGTGCATTTATGTATTTCTGGGGAGAAAATAATACAAATCGTAGCGTAATCTATAGGGGGTTTTCATCGCCCTGGTTATTGTTTATTACATTATGTGCATATACCACTTTAGGCAAATCGTACAGTTTGAAAATGAAGTGTGGCTACGAATAGAAAATAACATATTAACATTCATTAATCCTCCAGTACTGTGATATGCTCAGCCACAGATATCGTCAAAGATCCATCTGACATGGTTAGTGACCCAAGAGACAGACGCTGACACGAGTTGACAACAGACAGTTATCTTTTATTAATAAAGTGTGAGTGTAGTGTGTGAATGGCTGAGTGTGTGGTCGTCTGGTCACTGGAGCTGAGCACGTCTTGTGGCAACCTGGCAACCCTGGAACATACAAGCACAAATGATTACTGTTGCTCATTAGCGTTAGAAACTTTGTGCTGGTGATGCTTACTTGCAGGTCCCACAGTGTAAGTTTTGCTGGCTCCTTGTGCCCATGAGTTGTGGTGCTCATGATGCCCGGCGAAGCGGGGGTGAGGAGGAACTCCGAGGTGGAGGGGATAGTGCCCCGTCGGCTGATGAGGATTATCCGCCGCCTGGGAGGTCCACCTGTGCACAGGGGAGAGAACTAGCAGAGGTTGAGTGCTGGGATTGCTTACTTGGCTTGGCTTGGCTTGGCGTGCGCTTCTTGACTTGTGGTCGAGATCTCGGCGCATTACGTGGTAAGGTTGACAGACGACTCCGTGCCAAGGAGTCCGCGGGTCGAGCTTTTAAAGCCTGCTGATTGCCACCTGCTGGAGTGAGCGCAGCTGAGGATGATGATAATGATGATGGCCTAGCGGCCATCATGACAGTACTCCCCCCTCTAGAGGTGCCTCCAGGCACCTGCCCAATCCTACCTGGATGCGCCCAATGGAAATGGCGGATCAATTGCTTGTCAAGGATCAACGCAGGGCGAATCCAGGAGCGATGCTCAGGGCCAAAACCCTCCCAGTCCACCAAATACTGAAGGCCCCGACCCCTCCTGCGGACATCCAAGATCGCCGTTACCCCCCAGGCGGGATGGCCATCAATCATCCTAGGGGGGGCAGGAGCCGCGGGGGGCGGGCACAGCGGGTCGGCGATGAAGGGCTTGACCTGGGAGACGTGAAAGGTGGGGCAGATGCGCATGTCAGAGGGGAGAGCAAGACGCACAGACACAGGGTTGACAATGCGAGCAATGACAAAAGGACCGATGAAGTGCTTGGTCAGTTTGCGCTTCTCGGCCGGCACACTGATGTTTTTTGTGGACAACCAGACCTTCTGACCCACCTTATAGTCCGGGGCAGGTCTCCTGTGATGGTTGGCCACCTGGATGTTACGTTCCGTGGTTCTCAGGAGGGCTCTGCGGGTGATGGACCAAATCCGCCGACAACGCCTGGCGTGAGCCTGCACTGATGGAACCGCTACCTCCTTCTCCTCCTCAGGAAACAATGGTGGATCGAACCCCAAAGATGCCTTAAAAGGGGACATACATAATAAGACATATAGGTTCATTATATAATCAAACCCTAAAAATCTTGGACCAAAAGCCCATTAGGTGGCATCACTGTAATGTTCTAAAAAAATACAATCTATTGAGTTTTGAGAGTTTCATTGACCTCTGTTTTCTGAAATTAACATTCAAATGTTTCCATAAATCAGCACCCGAGCCACTTGCTGGTTTCGTCCAAAGACAGGACAGCAGCAGAACCACCAGGAGTTCTGTTAACAATAACTGTAAAATATTCCACCGCAGAACCACATTTGGACAAACAGCTTTCTCTATAAAGGGCAGTCACATCTAGAACACAATGCCAAATGTAATTAAAATAATAACGGACTTTAAAACATTCACTAAAAAGATTAAAAACTGGCTGAAAAATAAACAAGAATGTACTCATGTATGAATTGATTGTCTGCAAAGTGAGAGTGAATGAAGGGAAGGAATGAATGTGTTTGTTTATAATGAGTGACGAAGGGAGGGAGGCCTGAAATAGGCAAATGTGAATCAGGTTGTTATATTTGTGTATTTATAATATTTATAATATTTATAATTGTGTATTTATAATCTTTTTGCATTGATGTATGTGGTTATTGTGTATTTTCTTTTTCTTTTTTTTTACTTGATTCTCTTTTCTAAAGCCCATCCAGGGACAAGAGTTGCAAATTAGCTAATAGCTATACACTCTATGTGCAACACATCAGATTGATTGTCATTGATTAATTGTCTATGTTTATTGCACTGTCCCTGTCAAATAAACTAATCTATCTATCTATTCCCGTGGCAGAGGACACCGTGGTGTTGTGGGCGTACTCTATCCACGGCAGATACGTGCTCCAAGAAGAGGAGCAGGAGGAGATGATGCAGCGCAACGCGGCCTCCAGCTCCTGATTGGCCCGCTCGCACTGGCCGTTGCTCTGCGGGTGGTATCCAGAGGAGAGGCTGGCCGTGGCCCCCAGTACCGTGCAGAACGCCTTCCAGACTTGAGAACCAAATTGTGGACCTCGATCCGAAACGATGTCAGCGGGGATCCCGTGGAGACGAACCACATGAAGGACGAGAAGGTCCGCCGTCTCCCGCGCCGATGACAAGCCTCGGAGAGGCACAAAGTGGGCAGCTTTGGAGAAGCGGTCCACTATCTTCAAAACCGTTGTGAAATGGCCAGAGGGGGGCAAACCGGTCACAAAGTCCATGGCTACATGAGACCAGGGGCGGGAGGGAACGGGCAGAGGATGCAGAAGGCCCGCCGGGGCCGATGATGATGTCTTCCCAGTGGCGCACTGCGCGCAGGCCCGGACATAGTTGTTAACGTCCTTCCTCAACCCTGGCCACCAAAACGTCCTCTGGAGGAAATCAGTGGTTCGACCCACACCTGGATGACACGCTAGCTTAGACGCGTGGCCCCACTCAATTACCTGGCTTCTGACAGAGCGAGGAACGAACAGGCGACCCGGAGGCCCCCCACCCGGATCAGGCTCCACCTCCTGAGCTCTTCTGACCTTATCGCAGATCTCCCAGGACAACGCACCCACCACACAGGAGGACGGCAGGATGGTCTCCTCCTGCTCATCAGAGGATGGCATGTCAAACTGCCTCGAGAGAGCGTCAGGTTTGCCATTCTTGCTTCCCGGCCGGTATGTGATGGTAAAGTTGAACTGGCCGAAGAAAAGAGACCAGCGGGCCTGACGTGCGTTCAACCGCTTGGCCGTCCTGAGGTACTCAAGGTTGCGATGGTCAGTCCAAACGACAAATGGCTGGGCAGCCCCCTCCAGCCAGTGCCTCCATTCCTCCAGGGCGAGTTTCACTGCCAGCAGCTCCCTGTCTCCAATGCTGTAGTTTCTCTCAGCGGGCGTCAGGCGATGGGAGAAGTATGCGCAGGGCCGGATCTTACCATCCGTCGGAGAGCGCTGGGAGAGTACGGCCCCAACCCCTGAATCCGAGGCGTCCACCTCCACCAGACACTGCAGCTCCGGGTCCACCTGGGTCAACACACGGGCCGAAGCGAACTCCTCCTTCAGTCTCCCGAACGCCAAAGCAGCCTCCTCTTGCCTCAGAGAAGGCAAGGACAGCTTCAGGAAGAAGATGGAGGACAAGCTGCAACAGAGCAACATCAGCGGGGTCTGGAGAAACCTCAAAACCATCTCTGGGCTCCAGAATACCTCCCCCCAGGCCACGGGGGGCAGGGAGTGGGCGAACAATCTGAATCTGTTTTTCAATAGGTTTGACCAACCGCCCTCCCCCCTGACTGCACAACAACCACTGCTGCCTCTAAAGACATCAAGTCCTGCTGCCCACTCCCCACTCCACCAACACCCCCCCCCACTCCCAACACACAGCCCCCCATCCTGACCCTGACCAAGACCCAGGTGAGGACGGAGCTGAGGAAGATCAAGGCGAGGAAGGCGTCGGGACCGGACGGCATCAGTGCAAAGCTCCTCAAGTCCTGTGTAGACCAGCTGTGTGGGATTGTGACGTACATCTTCAACCTGAGCCTGAAGCTGGGGAGGGTACCACAGCTGTGGAAAACATCTTGTGTGGTACCTGTACCAAAAACTTCCCACCCCAAAGACCTGAACAGCTACAGACCGGTGGCCTTGACGTCCCACTTGATGAAGACCCTGGAGAGACTGCTCCTTGCTCACCTCCGCCCCCTGGTGGAACCAGCGATGGATCCACTCTAGTTCGCCTACCAGCATGGCACTGGGGTGGAGGATGCGGTGATCTTCCTCCTTCACCGTTCTCTGTCCCACCTTGAGAAGCCCGGAAATGTGGTGAGGATCATGTTCTTTGACTTCTCCAGTGCTTTCAACACCATCCAACCGATGATCCTGAAGGACAAGCTGCTGCGCGCAGGGGTGGACCAGCACCTGTCATCATGGATCCTGGACTACCTCACAAACCGGCCTCAGTTTGTGAGAACCCAGGACTGTGTGTCCGACACGATCATTGGTAGCACGGGGGCCCCCCAGGGAACAGTGTTGGCTCCCTTCCTGTTCACTCTTTATACTGCGGACTTCTCACACAACACAACACACTGCCATCTACAGAAGTTCTCTGATGACTCTGCGATCGTTGGCCTCATCTCCAATGGAGATGATGCTGAGTACAGAAGGCTTATCCAGGACTTCGTGGACTGGTGCCATCGGAACTGCCTCCAGATCAACGTGAGGAAAACTAAGGAGCTGGTGGTGGACTGCCGCAGGCATGGACAACCCCTCACAGCACCAGTAAATATACAGGGAACAGACATTGAGATGGTGACATCCTACAAGTACCTGGGTGTTCATCTGAACAATAAACTAGACTGGTCACACAATACTGATGCACTCTACAAGAAGGGACAGCGCAGGCTGTTCCTACTGAGGAGACTCAGGTCTTTTGGTGTACAAGGGGCGCTGCTGAAGACATTCTATGACACGGTGGTGGCATCAGCCATCACTTTTGGAGTGGTCTGCTGGGGCAGTGGCATTACTGCAGCCGATAGGAAGAGACTGAACAAACTGATCAAGAAAGCTAGCTCTGTCCTGGGGCAGCGCCTTGATCCGGTGGAGGAGATAGGAGAGAGAAGGACGGTGGCTAAACTGTCATCTCTGCTGGAGTCCGAGTTCCACCCTATGCAGGACATACTGAATGCACTGAGGAGCTCATTTAGCAGCAGACTACGTCATCCCAGGTGCACAACCGAGAGGTTTCGCAGGTCCTTCCTACCAACGGCTGTCAGACTGTACAACCTAAGCAGGGCTGCTCGCAGAGATAGCAAAAAGACGTAACAACCTAATAGTTTTTTTGAATGCAAAAGACGCAATAGACTTACACAATGGTCCCCTCTGGCATACAACTAGGAAAATACTGGTCGCTATGGAGGGTGAGAATATGTATGGGCACATAATCATACCATGTAGGATAACTAAGTAGACGGTTGTGCTGTTTCATCCCATCTAGCAACAATGCTCTGCACTGTGTGTGTTTATATATTTACATATTTATTCCATCTAGCTACAATGCTCCACACTGGGTGTGTTTATATTTATATATCTATATATTTATTCCATCTAGCTACAATGCTCCGCACTGTGTGTTTATATATCTACATATTATTCCATCTAGCTACATTGCTCCGCACTGTGTGTGTTTATATATTTACATATTTATTCCACCTAGCTGCAATGCTCCGTACTGTGGGTGTTTATATATCTACATATTTATTCCATCTAGCTACAATGCTCCGCACTGTGTGTTTATATATCTACATATTTATTCCATCCAGCTACAATGCTCTGCACTGTGTGTCTGTGTGTATATATATATATTTATAGTAATATGTACATATGTATATTAGCTGCTCTTGCTTGCTTGCTTTTTTTCTTGCCTTCTGATTGTTGCTCTGAGTGTTGCTATCCCTGTGCTGTTGCAATCCTGGAATTTCCCCGTTGTGGGACTAATAAAGGCTTATCTTATCACTCCAGCGAAAAGGGACCTTTGGGGATATTAATGCAGTCAAGGGCCGGGCGATGTTCCTGAAGTTAGGCACGAACCGCCGGTAAAAATTGGCGAACCCCAGGAAACCCTGCAGCTGCTTCCTAGACGTGGGAGTGGGCCAGTCCATCACCGCCTTGACCTTATCCTGGTCAGGGAGCACTTGGTTTCGAGCGATGATAAACCCGAGGAAGGAGGTCCAGTCTGTGTGGAATTCACATTTTTCCGCCTTGACGAACAGCTGGTTCTCCAGGAGGCGCTGCAGGACCCGCCACACATGCACCTGGTGCTCCTCCAACGTGCGCGAGAAGATGAGAATATCATCGAGGTACATGAAGACGAAGGAGTTAAGAAAATCCCGGAGGACATCGTTGATTAGGCGCTGGAACACCGCCGGAGCGTTGGTTAACCCAAACAGCATCACCAGATACTCGAAGTGGCTGCTTGGGGTCCGGAAAGCGGTCTTCCACTCATCGCCCTCTCGAATTCGCACCAGGTGATAGGCGTTCCGCAGATCCAATTTGGTAAACCAGGACGCCCCCTGGAGGGAGTCAAAGGCAGTTTTCATCAAAGGAAGTGTGTATTTGTCCTTAACTGTAATCTCATTGAGGCCCCGAATGTCGATGCAGGGGCGCAGCGAGCCGTCCTTCTTCCCCACGAAGAAGAACCCTGCACCCACGGCCGAGGACAAGGGACAAATGATACCGGATGCCAGAGACTCCTTTATATATGTATCCATGGCCTCGCGCTCCGGGGCTGACAGGCTGTATAGGCAGCTCGCCGGGAGAGGGGCCCCAGCCTTGAGATTAATTGCGCAGTCATACGGACGATGGGGGAGAAGGGACAGCGCCCGTGACTTGCTGAAGACCGGACCTAGGTCATGATAGACATCGGGCACCTTGGACAGGTCCGGGGGAGGCGTCAAGGGTGGAGGCATCGGAACCGAGGGGGCACACGCCGCCGACTGGAGGCAGGCACTCAGGCAGAACGAGCTCCAAGCCGTGATTCTCCCACCCTGCCAGTCAAAAGTGGGGTTATGTAGCCGCAGCCAAGGATACCCCAGGATGACGGGTGAAGAGGAGATGGGCAGGATTAGGAACCGTATTTCCTCACTGTGATTCCCAGAGACGATTATGGACACAGGGGCCGTCTGGTGGGACACTGATGTCAATGACGCCTTGGACAGGGTGACAAGATTGACAGGGGGGCGTAAGGGCTGACAGCTGAGGCCCATCAGGGTTGCCAGGTCTCTGGAGATGAAATTCTGCTCAGCTCCAGAGTCAACTAAGGCATGTGTGGTGTGTTCCTTGTGCTTGTGGAGTAGCCTAATGGGGATGTGGCAACTAGTGAGGGGTTTTTCCTGATCTTTGTCCGCGAATCCCCCTACTGTGATCCGCGGACCTCCCCTTTTAACCGGCTCGGGCATTCAGCCACCCCATGTGACCCGTTACCACAGTAGAAACACAACCCCTGCTCCCTGCGGTGCTGTCTTTCAGCCGCTGTAATCCCCGATTGTCCCACTATCATGTCCTCCTGCTCCGGAGGTTCCTCTGACGAAGGTAGAGCGAGGAGGGAGGGCCTAACTGAGCGAGGGTGAGGTTTAGTTGAACGGGCGGCTGTTCGCCGTTCAGCCGCTCGCTCCCTTAGCCTACTATCTAAGCTAATGGTGAGGGAGATTAACTCCCCTAACCTGTCAGGTTTGTCCCGTGCCGCCAGCTCATCCTTTAACTCAGGGCTAAGGCTGCAGATGAAGATTCCACAAAACGCTGGTTCCCCCCACCCAACTTCAGCAGCTAAAACCCGGAAGTCAACAGAATAATCGGCGGCAGACCTACTGCCCTGCCGAAGGCTTAGCAGCCATTCGGTTAGCACCGCGCCCCGGTCTACATGATCAAACACGTCCATGAACTCTGCCACGAACTGCTGGTAAGTCAAAAGTGGATAGCTTGGTTTGGCCATGATGGTATACGCCCAGTCTAAAGCTCTACCCCCCAATAGGTTGATAATATATCCAATTTTGTTTAAATCCGTGGCAAAGTCCCCCGGGACGCGGAGAAACACTGACTCGCACTGCAGCAAAAACCCTCGTGCCTCCCCGAGTTTTCCATTAAAACGGGTAGGGGTTGGCACGGGAGTGAGGCGATGTGCAGATGGTGGGTTAGTCTGGCTAGTAGCGGCAGCTGCGGAGGCGGAAGACGCCCCGCTGGCCGGGGGAAACGCCTGGTGTCCTTCCCAGTGGTCCAGCCGGCTGTTAACTTGTGTTAATTGATTTAAGATTACTGTCTGCTTGTGGGAAATCATGTCAACTCGGGCGCTGAGAGTGTTTAAGCGGCATGACAGCGCGCTGTCTGCTGGGTCATCTTGACGGAGTCGTACTGACATGGTTAGTGACCCAAGAGACAGACGCTGACACGAGTTGACAACAGACAATTATCTTTTATTAATAAAGTGTGAGTGTAGTGTGTGAATGGCTGAGTGTGTGGTCGTCTGGTCACTGGAGCTGAGCACGTCTTGTGGCAACCTGGCAACCCTGGAACATACAAGCACAAATGATTATTGTTGCTCATTAGCATTAGAGACTTTGTGCTGGTGATGCTTACTTGCAGGTCCCACAGTGTAAGTTTTGCTGGCTCCTTGTGCCCATGAGTTGTGGTGCTCATGATGCCCGGCAAAGCGGGGGTGAGGAGGAACTCCGAGGTGGAGGGGATAGTGCCCCGTCGGCTGATGAGGATTGTCCGCCGCCTGGGAGGTCCACCTGTGCACAGGGGAGAGAACTAGCAGAGGTTGAGTGCTGGGATTGCTTACTTGGCTTGGCTTGGCTTGGCTTGGCTTGGCATGTGCTTCTTGACTTGTGGTCAAGATCTCGGCGCATTACGTGGTAAGGTTGACAGATGACTCCGTGCCGAGGAGTCCGCGGGTCGAGCTTTTAAAGCCTGCTGATTGCCACCTGCTGGAGTGAGCGCAGCTGAGGATGATGATAATGATGACGGCCTAGCGGCCATCATGACACCATCAGGTATTTACAGTAGCATAAAATGTTTTACCGTTTGCCGCTGGTCCTGTTTTAGTACAGTCCCTTTCTTACCTGCAGGACCGCACCAGAGTTCGCCATTTGATTTGAATTGAGACCACCTCTTTCAGGAGGTCTCGGTACAGTAGGTTTGGTGCACACCTGAGTACAATCACCAGACAAAACGAACTGCACTAACAGAGAAAACAAACTCGAGTTCAGTTGAAACAAACTAAAGCCTGTAGGTGTGAAAGCACCCTTATTTATCTCAGAATAAGTTTTAGAACATGTTCAGTCTGTAGTGATATGGGATTTATGAGTAGGAACTGGGTAGTGCGCCACATGCTACCCGGACCTGTATCGGGGTAACACGAGTGTGTACCTGTAAAATGTATCCACTACAACATTAAAAAAGTAAACGTTTGGTTCTCTCTCTCACTGACCACACCGCACCAGAAAACACTTCACAGTCTGCTTGTCAGGGCAGTCAGCCTTACCCATACCTTGACAGCACTGTCTTGAGAGCTTTCAATTTGTAAAAATGTGAAGGAAGTCAACATGACATTGACAGAACTTTCCTCATTTTGGAGTGAGAAACAGGTTTGTAGTGTAGTGAGAGAATCACTCCCAAAGAGTGAGAGTTGGCAACACTGTATTATGCTCATATAGATTTTGAATGGGTTGTCATAAAAGTAATGTGGAGGGTGCAAAATAATTTTGTCTATAATGTAGGTGATTGTGAAGGTGATTTTTATTTTTAATCATGCATAGAGTTAGTAAGTAAATATCATTAACTCTGTATTTTATTTTATTTAGTAATAGTGTTTTTGTCTGTTTAAAATTGCACTTCCATGCAATCTTTAAAGTTCTATTGACAAATTTTCTGTTATGTTTACACAAGTTCTTTTGTTTTTCAATTTTTACAAAGTGTAGGATCAGGGTTTTATTGTGAAGTGCGGTGTGATGGCACCGCCTTCCAGTTGTGTCATCACACTTCCCTCTAATAAGGGGCGTCCACCATTTGGGGCTCTCTTTGCCCGGGACGACTCTGCATGCTGTGCGTTTGCTGTATTGCAACCAGTTCTTAAATAAAGCACAGTTCCAGTGCAACCTCTCGTCCATCTCCTTTTGTGCCAGGTGTGTGGACATAACATTTGGTGACTGAGGATTAATCCATGGAGGCATGCGTTACACCACTGCGGCCTTTCCTGGAGCTTCCTGGTGAACCACCGGTGCCGTGGCCTCGCTGGTTGGAGGCTTTTGAGACCTACATCATGGCCCTGGACCTTGGGAAGCTAGGAAGATGAGGACGCGAGCGCTCCATGTCCACAACCTGGGTATCAAAGTCCAGAGAATCCTGTGGACGGTCGGCACGACAGACTCATACGAGGACGTCGTGGAGCTACTAGCTAACCACTTTACCATGCCGGACAACGTGACAGTGTGATGAATTTGTTTTCGCCAGAGACACCAAAGAATTGATGAGCCAATTCAACAGTTCGTCGCTGACCTCAGACAGTTAGCTAGTGTGTGCCGTTTTGGGTCGTTGGAGGACGAGATGGTGCGGGACCAATTGGCCGAGCACATGTGTAATGCTGGGCTACATACTAGGTTGCTAACGGCACCCAATGACTTGACATTAGCTAGGGCTGTCAAGCTAGCTCTCCAGTTGGAGGTCGCAGATAAGCTGACTTTGGAGCTAAACTGGTGCCAGTCACAAAAGCCGCCAGAGATGACGATGATGTCGGTGAATGTGATGGACCCGGAGGATGATGAAAGCATGGACGAGGACTATGAGGCTTATGCCATGAGCTGAAGGTCTGCCCCAAGAGGCCCAATTTGCAGGAGCTGTGGGTCCTCAACGCATCTGTTTAAAGCGAGAGTATGCCCTGCAAGAGGGAAGCAATGCAGTAAGTGTGGGAACTTAAATCATTTCGCCAGAGTGTGCCAGTTTTCAGCGCCGTGGAGCCCACCAAGGAAGTCAGCCCGCCCACCTACAATGACCATTCACTCGGTGAGTCCCAGCAGCAACGGGTATTCTTATTGTACGGTGGAGTTGGACGATGTGGCTTTCCTGTTACTGCTTGACACGGCAGCAATGCGGTCGATGCTGAATTGGGCCATGGTGAGAAAGTTCTTCCCACATCACAGGATCAGGAGTAACCCAGCGCCATTCTACGGCTACGGTGGTAATGGGCTGTGCAATATCGGGACTGTGGAGTTGACTGTTCGCTACAAAAATGAAGTGATGCACGACTTCATGTTCCAGGTGGCGGCGATAACATCATGGGGCATGACCTGTTCCACGGACTGGGTTTCGCCATCAGGGATGGTGCTGGGTCCGAATGGTCTGGGTGTGGAATTCACCAGCCCCGGTGGATGACGACGTTGTGGTTTGGGCTGAGGTGCTTTTGGACAGTGCCGGCACCGGGGCGCTCACTCCTAGCTCAGTGGAGGAACCGGACAGTTTCAGTATCCGTGCTCGGCCGGAGGTAGTGGTGGGGACCAAGTGGGCGGGTGAGGCATCCAGCCTGACCAGCGACACCAGGGAGGCACCAGATGCCTTCAGTGCCCATGTTGGGTTTTGGCCAAAAATGGGTGAGGGGTCCGCTGGTATGGAGATGACTGCTGCATCACTACAGCGTAACGACAGGGCTAGACAAAAGGTCAATGCAGAGCTGCCGAGAATACAGCAGCACATCAAACCAAGCAAAGTACTGCTCCAGGTCATAGACTGGGTTTGGGTTTGTGCCGAGGAGAGACCAGGGTGACAACCAGCCGGATCGCAGCCGGTGAGACATCGGGTGCCACTGAGGACTGTGGCGTAGTTGGGGGCAGCATGTTTCCAGCTGACGGACAGCTCAATTCGACACACGAACCAGCTGCAGCATGTCCAGGTGGACGCTCCGGGTGATGAGGCTACGCAGGAGTCGGTGAAGGTGGTGTGGGATCTAGGCTCCTGTGTTATGGAGATCGGCCTTTGTCCTGGGGTCCTGTCACCTCCAGGAGCACGTCTGCTGTGGGGCTGCCGCAGGGCCCCGCCCCAGTAGACCCTCCCTTACCATGGGAGACAGTGAAGAAGAGACAGAGGACTCTTTAGGTGGGAGCACGACTGGTCCATCATTAGGAAGTGGCAGAATAAACCACTTTGCCCTGCGGGCCGTGTGGCAGTCTATCCACCGGTCCTAGTTTTAGTGTTCATTGTAATTTTGTGTTCATTGTTCTTATTATTTTAATGTGTTTGTTGGGGGTTTTGTATGCCAAATTTGGGTGGGTTATGATTGGATGTGTTTTTCGTTTATAAAGGGGGAGAGAATATAGGATCAGGGTTTTATTGTGAAGTGTGGTGTGATGGCACCACCTTCCACTTTAGTCATCACACCGCCCTATAATAAGCGGCGTCCACCATTTGGGGTTCTCTTTGCCCAGGATGACTCCACATGCTGTGCGTCTGCTGTATTGCAGTTCTTCAATAAAGCACAGCTCCAGTGCAACCTCTTGTCCGTCTCCTTTTGTGCCAGGTTTGTGGACATAACACAAAGGCCATGTGAAAGACAAATCATTCATGCAAAAAACTGAACACGGAAA
Source organism: Pholidichthys leucotaenia (assembly GCA_020510985.1). Classification (NCBI taxonomy): domain Eukaryota; kingdom Metazoa; phylum Chordata; class Actinopteri; order Cichliformes; family Pholidichthyidae; genus Pholidichthys; species Pholidichthys leucotaenia. The sequence goes on along the minus strand of CM035843.1, from coordinate 39,431,689 downwards.
TTAATTATTAATCTAGAATATTATCCACCTTATTCCTAGCCCCCATGATGCCTTGCGTGAATTATGGGCACAACTCCCGGTACTAGTTTAGAAAGTGGGGTTGTCACGGAAATGGGACACTTTTCCTTGTTTAAAAACAAGGACTTCGGCATCAAAAATGCAGGAACAGCATTTTGCACTTCAATAAGAGTAATCATACCACTTCCCACAACTATGGAGAGATGACAAGATGACCTTAAAAACTGGCTTTGCAGATCATAGCTCCGTTAGTTAGCTCCGCTACTAAAATGCTAACTCTGTAAACAAATAAAAGCCCTGAAATATATCAATGTTTTCACCGCAATAAAGTCATTTGCATTTTGTTAAAATATGTTGGACATAATCACATTTATCTTACAGCAGATGTAGAATTTAGTCAGCGCCACAAAGAACCACAACACCGTGCTTGGGTGTTTTAATGGTGGGGTAAAACAAACAGCTATAGCTGCCTGTTTTACCCCAAAATTAAAATGCTCATGCTGTTGTCATGCAGTGAATGCTTGTTATTTAACTTAATACCTTAATACGTACAGACCTTTTCTGACAATTGTTCACAATTTTATTGATCTATATTTTGTGATAAGTTAAAAAATTAATGCATGCTGAAGCTGCTAAAATCAAATCCATATCGTTCCAATGCAGTGCCATGAACGCAAAAAAAAACCAGCACCTATTTGATATCTTTCTTAAATCGTTAAGCCTTAGGAAGCAAACTGTTACTATTTTTTATTTGAAGAGTTTGTTGGTAAAAACCGATAAATGCCACTTAAAGAAAATTTCCCTCTGTACAACAAACAACTATTCACATTACCTACTTATAGAAGTTCAAATTGTTTTTTTCTCAAAATCTGATATGTCCTTTGTTAAATACACTACAAAGTTCATGTTTTTTTTTTCAAAAGTGTCATATTGGCCTATGCGCCGGTGCCACCCACGCTCAGGCCATATTCCTCCTCAGCCCAGCTCTTATTGTGACAGCGTCTCAGCGGGCTCCCGGCTGTCAAGCTCTACGGGACGGCTGGAGCCCAATTACCTCTCATCAGCTGAGGCGCTGTCAACCATTATAAAAGGGAGCAGCTCTGATCACTCGGGGCTGTGACCTCGCGCATATTATCCACGCTCTTCTCCGGTGTGGGTAAGGCTGGAACCCCTACGTCCGGCTCCAGTCCCCCTCTCATCATCATCATCATCATTTGTAAGTGTATCTTTGTATCGTTTGTGTTTTGCCCCACGAGGCTATTTTCCTTTGTTCCTTTCCTTATTGTTAATAAACAACGCAATCTCACCGGTCAGCCCTTGGCTCTTATTTATGGCTCGCAAGAGCCATACATAACAGTAGGTCACAGCCAGTGAGTTGCCGGCTGCCGTGAGTTTGCTAATTGGACTTTGTTCTTCCCTGTCTGGGTGTTAACTCTGGGAGCATGCCGTCTCCCAGGAGGCGCGTTCGGCACCTGGGTAATGAGCTAGCGACCGCCCTGGAGTATGTCGATGGGACGCTCTTCACCGCTACCTTCTACGACAATCCCAACGACATACGCTGGCACCTAGACTACGCTGAGGTTCTCCTGGACAATCTTCCTCGCTACGCCGACCACCCTGAAGTCTGCGTGAGGAGAAATGACATCGCCTCACAACATGAAATACTCCGTGGGCTGGAGGGAAATCCTGGCAGGAAGCCGAAGAGGAGGAGTCGTCACCCCTCGCTTCGGGATCCCGCTCCTGCCTCCGTTCCGGCCCAGGAGTTCGCACCATCCAGAGGTCTTTTCCCATCGGGCATGACGTCACTCGGGAATCCCCCAGAGGAGCTGCAGCTGACAGCTATCAAGATCCGAGACCGAGTGGCTGCTGCTTGCTCCGCGGTTCATCCATCTGTCATCATTAAGCATGTGACGGCTGCAGTTAGACTGGTGGAGAGGAATCCAGAGTTGCGTGAGTTCCCTGAGTTTGCCGACCTGCTAGCCTCTGTTTCTGCACAGGAACGGCGATTCCCGGATCTCACCTTCGCCTCGCCCACTGCAAGAAACCGTCGTCACACCAGCTGTCAACCTCAGCACGAATCCCGTCTGGATCCAGTTCCGGGTCGTCGCAAGGGCTCAATTCCCCACACAGCTGTCACTCCTGCGCCTCGTCAGAGGGGAAACCCCGCAGCCTCGTCCCCCGAGCCATCTTCTCCTGCTGTTACGTCAGCGCTCCGTGCCCGGCTCGTCTCGGCTGTCGCCCCCTCCTCCTCCTCGACGCATTCTCTGGCCGCTGTGTGTACTCAGAGTCCTGACTTGGGGAGCTCCGTCCTGGAACCAGCTCGAGCGGCTCCCCGTCGTCCTCCCAGGGGGCCCTCTGTCACCGTCCGGCGGGGAAAGGGAGGAGCAACGTCCGCCACAGCAGGCACCACTCAGCCTCCAGGAGACAGGCAAGTCCAAGTTCATTCACACTCTCATTATTGTGATTTGCTCTGTCAGACTCCTGGAGGTGGAGTTCGGGGTTCGCAGCTCCCCGAGCTCCCACCACCTGCTGTGGCTTTAATTATTAATCCCGCATCCTCTGTGTCTCCCTCCGCTGAGCGGTCCTTGACGCCAGGCCAACATCGCTGGATGAGGAGGGGGCCTGCGGTTCTGGAGAGCCTGGTTCCGGTTCCGCAGCCACGCCGTGGGCGGAGGAGGAGAGCGGACTGCAGCGTGGAACCTGCGCCGACAAGGAAGCGTCCCCGGGTCTCGACGGAGGAGCGGTCCGGTCCAGCGGGTCGAGGTTCTCCTACCACCACACCGTGTGAGCCATCGGCGTGGGCATCGGTGCCGGAGGACTCTCAAGCTGCGCACACCATCATGCCAGCTGCGGTGCCCGACGCAGCTGAGTGGGAGCCTGATGACGACCTCCTGCCGTCTGAACCCGGATCTTCGCAGTCCTGGACGGCGTCAGAACCCGAGATCAGGCAAGTGCTCTGTTTTGTCTTTCTCCTTCATATCTTAGAGCATTTTAGCCTGTCTCTTGGGGAGATGAGCCGGGTGCAGCCGCCCGCTGCGTCCGAGCTTATATCGCCGGGTTCTGGCGCTGCCGATGATCCTGATCCCGGTTCTTCTCTCTCTCCTGAGCCTTCTCCCAGGGTCGCCGGTGAGGAGCTGCTTTTGCCCGCTGTGCCAGAGGTTCCAGGTTCGGGGTTGGAGGTCGGTTCTGGTGCGGCGCCAACCCAATCGGGGTCCGACGCGGGTGCAACCGAGACCCAATCAGGGTCCGTCGCGGGAGCAGCCGTGACCCAATCGGGGTCCGACGAGGGTGCAGCACCAGTGGCATCCAGGTTCGGTGAGGGAGCTGCAGATCCCCTGCCATCGGACACTGGACCGGCTCATCTTCATCTTCATCCCCATCTTCACCGTCATCATCATCGTCACCCTCATTATCCCCCCAAGCTTTCTCCACCAGGGCCCATATGGACCTCTCACTGTTGGCCCGGCTCGCCCTCACTATTTCTCTCTACAGGGAAGCCGTTGCCTTTCTCTCCCCTGCGGGCCTGGTGGCTGAGCGATGTGGGCCGGCCGCCAGAAGGACTGCTGTACCCATTCGGCTCTTTGATTCGGCCACCCGACCCACTGGACTCTCTGTTCGGCGGTCTGGTCCGGCCACCCGAAGTACTGCTTTTCCTGGCCTGGGATTCGGGTAGGCCGCCTGAACGTTTCCCATCACCCCTGTTGGCGGTTTGGACGCTGGGTGCAGGGAGACTTATTTCTGTTATTCCTGTGCCTAGTCCTTTGTGGTTTTGTGAGTGCAGGTATATAATTTCTTAGTCATATCACGGTTAGCCTGCTTTTTTTCCCCTCCCCCTCCTGTTGAGGGTTGTCCTGTATCTGTGGATTTCACCTTAGGAGCCTCAGCTCTCCTCTTAGGTCCCCTGGGGTTGTTTTTCTTTGGGTCTTCTCAACATGTTATGGCATTTTATGGAGTATTGTGGTTTTCTTTTTTTTTTTCCCTTCTCCCATACTCTGTAATTGCCTCGTTTGTCCCCTGTCTATGTAGTAGGGTTTTTTTCTCTCTGTCTGCCTATTATTAGCATTTTATGGAGTATTGTGCTTTTTCCCGTACTCTGTAATTGCTTCGTTGTTTCCTGCCAAGGTTGTGTTTTTTTTTTCTTCTCCTCTCTCATGCCCTCCTGGCCTGTGCCCCATCCGCCCGCCCTAGGTGGGGGAGGGCTTGGGTGTTACTTGCCGTTCGGAGCCCGGCTTTGAGGGGGGGGTCATGTCATATTGGCCTATGCGCCGGTACCACCCGCACTCAGGCCATATTCCTCCTCAGCCCAGCTCTTATTGTGACAGCGTCTCAGCGGGCTCCCGCCTGTCAAGCTCTACGGGATGGCTGGAGCCCAATTACCTCTCATCAGCTGAGTCGCTGTCAACCATTATAAAAGGGAGCAGCTCTGATCACTCAGGGCTGTGACCTCGCGCATATTATCCACGCTCTTCTCCGGTGTGGGTAAGGCTGGAACCCCTATGTCCGGCTCCAGTCCCCCTCTCATCATCATCATCATCATTTGTAAGTGTATCTTTGTATCGTTTATGTTTTGCCCCACGAGGCTATTTTCCTTTGTTCCTTTCCTTATTGTTAATAAACAACGCAATCTCACCGGTCAGCCCTTGGCTCTTATTTATGGCTCGCAAGAGCCATATGTAACAAAAAGCTGATAAATGCGGGGACCTTGTTTTTACAAAACCAGATAACTCCACACAGTAAATCAGTGCTTGGTATTTGGGTCACGTGACTCATCATGGCTGCTCCCTGGTCTGCTCGCTTTGACTGATTTCCCTGCCAGTTTTTTTTCACAATTTTGTTGCATTTTATGTCAAATATGGATAATTTTGATGACGCAGATGAACCAGTGATGCGTTCACCAGACAAACTAGCATGTTTTTTGGGACATGTCTGTTTTTGCAAAAGTATGTGTTGTGGACTTATCTGTTTTTGTGGAAAAAAAGTACTCATAAATTGCCAAAAAAAATAACAATGAGTTGATGTTCAATTTTCTGCTTTATTATGTCTGAGATACTCATATTTCAAGTGACCATGTCTTCGAAGCTGAATTGGAAATACTAACGCATATAAACCAACAGATGAAAAGTTGTTTTTCTCATTATTAAAACAATTGGACTTATCTGTTATTGCAAAGGAACTCTTCATTTATTATTTTACTTCATGCAGCCTTGCATCTGGTGACATATATAAACGTCAGATCTGTGACACCGATAAAAGTGAAAACATACCTGGTGCTATTGTGTCTGTCCTGTGCTATTGTGTCTATTGTGTCTGTCCTGTGTCTGTACCACTGATCACACAAACAGTCCTTTTTAGTTTTCAGTGCATGATCTATGTGTTATGTATGGGTTTTACCCTGGTTCACAGATGAGGCAAGGTGGCTTGTCGAACACAGCTTTATTGAACATGATGAATATGGCAGTCACAGTCAAGGCACTGGCCAAGGTATAGGCAAGAAAGGGGCCGTAAGTTGGCCGACCCTGGCCTTATATAGGGTGGTGCAGTGATGTCACTGGAGGCGCGCGTCACTACTCTGCACTTCACAATAAAAGTGCTATACCACATCCCCCCCCCTTAAAAAATCCAAAACCACTCACATAATCGGACCACCCCAAAAAAAAAAAATGGGGGCCCAAATCACGCACTAGTTTATTAAGACTAAAGGGAAATGGCCTAACGCACTCACACAAACCAGCTAAAACTAGGGCTGATGGGTGGACTGTTATATATGAAAAGGGCTGGTAATAGTAAGATGGCAGCCGGGTTGGACGTGGGTTGGACCGGGGTAGCTAACTGCCGGTTTCCGGTAGTGACACCACTCGGGGTATAAAGGAAGTGGGAGGAAGAGGCTCTGCCTCTTTCGTCGTGGGAGCCACCTGGCATGCAGGCGAGTGCCGTAAACCTTTGTATATAGTTTGTTATCCTGAAATAAAGCCCTGTTAACCGAGTTCATACTTCTTCATTATTCCTATAATTATGGACACAACATTTGGCAACGAGGTAAAAGCGGTAATGGAGCGTTCCATTGCCAGCTTTCAGCCATTTTTGGAGGCCCTGGGTGAGCCGCCCATGCCGTGGCCTCGTTGGTTTGCTGCCTTCACTAATTATCTTGTTGTTTCAAACCTGGGCGAGATAGAGAAGCTCCAAGCGAGAGCTATGTTGGTCCATAATTTAGGAATGGAAGGGCAGAGGATTCTAGAGAACCTTGGAGGTGCTGAAAGTTTCGACGGGGTAGTGACACTAATGGCGCGGTACTTTAGGGCACCAGAAAATATCACAGTGAAGCGCATTCAGTTTCAACAGTGCCGCCAGTGGTTGGGAGAGCCAGTGAGAAGATTTTTGGCGGACCTCCATGAGCTGGCGAGGGAATTCAGGTTTTGGGTCCTGGAGGACGAGATGATTTGGGACCAGCTGGCAGAGCACATTCGCTGCCCGGCAGCCCGGTCCAGGTTGTTGACACACCCAGGGTAGTTGACGTTAGCTGAAGCTGTCGAGCTTGCCCGACAGTTTGAGGTGGCAGACACCATCGCAAGAGGCCTTACTGAAGGGGCTTCTCTGGACAGGAATGAGTCTCACGCTGAGGCACTGATCCTGGACCCTTGTGAAGTGCAGAGAGGATGATTTTGCCTCCGTGGTCAAGATAAGGTCTGCCCCAGGTACGCCAAAATATTTTGGTTGGGGGCCACTGAGCACTGCTATAAGTCCAGGGGGTGCCTGGCGAAAGGAAAGCGTTGTGGCAAGTGCTGTGTTTTGAACCATTTTGCCAGGGTGTGTGACAACTTCGTACGCAGGAGCTGTAGGAGTGAACCAGGTGCTGCGCAGAAGACTCCAACAGTGGTGCATACCATCTCCCCAGAGACAACAGGGGGCACCGGCTGCACCGTCATGCTAGATGGCGCATTTTTTTTCCTCCCTCCTCCTATCCTGCCTTCCTGACCTAATCCCAGCTTGCTGCGTCTGAGTGAGTGTCTGTGCCGTCTCACCATCTTGCTGATCTCAACCCAAATGGAAAATACGGAAAATGGATATAAGCTGGGCTTTAAGCGCAATTGACACCACCTTTTCAAACAGAAAATTGGGCCCGGGGGAGCCCAAATGTGGAGAGACCCATGGATTGGAACTCATGTGTCTGTGTGATTTGACTGAGGATGTGGAAAAACATCTACCTGTTTTGGCTACGATTACAGGATTTCTGCCAATTAGGCTTTGGAGTTCTCCTGGTGTATCGAAAATTTAACTGGAGGAGCTAATCAAAATGCGGACCCGGCGGAGCTGCTTCTCAATAATTCGACCAGATGGGGAGTGCACGAAGTAGCGGCAAATGACCAACATGGAATTTACCATCTGCATGCATTAGAGAGATGGACTCTATCGGACATGTTCATCTGTGTTTAGAAGGGGAAACATCTGGAGTCACTTCGTGCTCTCCAGGGAATGATATGAATTTAAAGCCAGTGAATGTTAATTTGAATTGTAAGCTCAGAATATGACAATAGGGAAATCCTATACTCCTATACTCTGTCTGAGCAGATTCGGCCTTGATCGGCGCCCCTGGATAACTCACTCCTCCAGAGTTGAGATAAGCGGATGTGTCAGCTGGCTCGCTAACCCAAACACCGCTGCTGTGCAATAAACAGAACTCTTCAGGGACAGCGTTCATGAACTATAACATCTATCGTTGCCTAGGAGACTATTTGTTGTGCTCCAGTAACTGATACACTCAACACTGCACACACACTGACATCATCATACTGATATACATACACTGCTCTCTCCCTGCTGTGTGATTTGTCTACTAAATGTCTGCTAAATAAGCATTGAGGGTTTTTTTGCCTGCAATCAAAATTTCGCTTACTTACTTAAGCGTCAATTTGATAAAACATGTTTTTTTCTCTCGCCTACTGTGTGATATCCACTCTTTTTCTTTTTTTTTTTTTCCTTTCTTCTTTATGACTGGCGCCTAGCGGCTGCCCCGGCCTTGGATACGCTCTGCAGAGCGTGCCCAAATGCCAAGTCATGTTTCGTTACCTTGTATTCATACATGTGTAATGACAATAAAGTTGAATCTCATCTCATCTCATCTCATATGATAAATTTTACAGCCAGATGGGTGGTGGCTTGGTAATTAGTTATAGTTATAGTAAATTTGAGCCCACCATGGTTGTTTGAGTAATTTTAATTGAATGCCCAATGTGGTTTTGTTATGAATGCCCATTGTGGGGTGGGTGTTAGGGTGGGGGCCACCAATAGTGTGTATATTGTGGTTTTGTGTGTAATATCTGTGTAGTGTTGTTCACGGGATTATTTTGAGTTGGAAACATGGCTTTGTTTTGTTTTATTGAAGTGTTCTTTCTTTAGCGGCAGAATAAACCGCTCAGCCGTGTAGGGGGCGCTGGCAGTCTACCCGGCCCCCCAGCCTTAGTTGTGTGAATGGATAGGAGTTTATTTATTTTTGTACATATGTTCTTCCCCAGAATCTCTTTGAGGCCGACCAAAAGTCTTGTTCCATGGCCTCACCGAACTCCTCCCATACCCGGGTTTTTGCTTCAGCAACCACCCGAACTGCACTCCGCTTGGCCTGCCGGTACACCTCAGCTGCTTCGGGAGTCCCACAAGCCAACCAAGCTTGATAGGACTCCTTCTTCAGCTTAATGGCCCCCCTCACCACTGGTGTCCACCACTTGGTTCGGGGGTTGCCACCACGAGATGCACCGACCACCTTGCGGCCACAGCTCTGGGCCGCCGCTTCAACAACAGAGGTGGAGAACATGGCCCATTCAGACTCCATGTCTCCAGACTCCCTCGGAATGTGGTTGAAGTTCTTCCGGAGGTGGGAGTTGAAGACCCTCGGACAGGGGCCTCAGCCAGACGCTCCCAGCACACCCTCACTATACGTTTGGGTCTACCAGGTCTGAATGGCTTCCTCCCCTGCCATCGGATCCAACTCACCACCAGGTGGTGATCAGTTGACAGCTCTGCACCTCTCTTTACTCGGGTGTCCAAGACATACTGTCGCAGGTCTGATGATACGATAACAAAATCGATCATCGACCTGCGACCTAGGGTGTCCTGGTGCCAGGTGCACATATGGACACCCTTATGCTTGAACATGGTGTTCGTTATGGACAGACTGTGGTTAGCACAGAAGTCCAATAACTGAACACCACTCGGGTTCAGATCGGGCAGGCCGTTCCTCCCAATCACCCCCCTCCAGGTTTCACTGTCGTTGCCCACGTGCGCATTGAAGTCCCCCAGTAGGACAATGGAGTCTCCAAGAGGAGCACCCTCCAGCACCCCAGTCACAGACTCCAAAAAGGGTGGGTACTCTGAAACATCATTTGGTGCATAGGCACAAATGATGGTCAGGACCCGTTTCCCAACCCGAAGGCGCAGGGAAGCAACCCTTTCGTCCACCGGGGAAAACTCCAATATAGAGGCAGCAAGGTGGGGCGATACAAGAATACCCACCCCTGCTCGTCGCCTCTCGCCCGGGGCAACTCCAGAAAAGGCCAAGCTCCAGCCCCTCTCCAGGAGACTGGTTCCGGAACCGGAGCTGTGTGTTGAAGTGAGGCCGACTATATCTAGCCGGTATCTCTCAACCTCGTACACCAGCTCAGGCTCCTTCCCCACCAGAGAGGTGATATTCCAAGTACCAAAAGCCAGTTTAGAAAGCTTGGGATCAGTCCGCCAAGGTCTCCGCCTTTGACCGCCACCTGATCCACATAGCACCGGACCCCCATGATCCCTCCTGCAGGTGGTGAGCCCACTGGAGGGCGGACCCATGTAACTCCTTCAGGCTGAGTCCGGCCGGGTCCCATGGGTGGAAACCCGGCCACCAGACGCTAGCCTTCGAGCCCCTCCCCCAGGCCTGGCTCCAGGGTGGGGCCCCGGTAACCCCATACCGGGCGGGGTACACTGAATCCTTGATATACAATTCATGAGAGTCTGTTGGATCGTTCTTAGTCTGGCCCTTCACCCAGGACCAGTTTGTCTTGGGAGACCCTATCAGAGGCAAACTGCCCCGGACAACATAGCTCCTGGGATCACTGGAGCACGCAAACCCCCCCACCACGATAAGGTGACTATCCATGAGGGGGTGTATGGTGTATGGTGTATGTGTATGGTGCAGATGGGACACTGTTGACTTCGACTGGGGACATCGTCGGGCAGTGGAAGGAATACTTCGAGGATCTCCTCAATCCCACTGATACGCCTTCCACAGTGGAAGCAGGGTTTGGGGACGAGGGGGATGACTCGCCTATCACGGGGGCTGAGGTCGCCAAGGTGGTTAAAAATCTCCTTGGCGGTCGGGCCCCGGGGGTGGACGAGATTCGCCCTGAGTACCTCAAGGCCCTAGATGTTGTTGGGTTGTCATGGTTGACACGCCTCTGCAACACTGCGTGGAGGTCGGGGGCAGTGCCTTTGGCATGGCAAACCGGGGTGGTGGTTCCTCTCTTTAAAAAAGGGGACCGGAGGGTGTGCTCCAACTTTAGAGGGATCACACTCCTCAGCCTCCCTGGGAAGGTCTATGCCAAGGTACTGGAGAGGAGAGTCAAGCCGTTGGTCGAACCTTGGATTCAGGAGGAGCAATGTGGTTTTCGTCCTGGCCGTGGCACATCGGACCAGCTCTTTACCCTCTCGAGAATTCTCGAGGGTTCGTGGGAGTTTGCCCAACCAGTTTACATGTGTTTTGTGGACTTGGAGAAGGCATTTGACCGCGTCCCTCGTGGATTTTTGTGGGGGGTGCTTCGGGAGTATGGGGTATCGGGCTTGTTGTTACGAGCTATTCGGTCTCTGTACAACCGTTGTGAGAGTTTGGTTCGTATTGCCAACACTCGGTCGGAGTCATTCCCAGTGAGAGTTGGACTCCGCCAGGGCTGCCCTTTGTCACCGATCCTGTTCATAATTTTTATGGACAGGATTTCTAGGTGCAGCCAGGGAATGGAGGGTGTCATGCTTGGTGACCACAGGATCTCATCTCTGTTGTTTGCAGATGATGTTGTCCTGTTGGCTTCATCCAGCAATGACCTACAGCTCTTGCTGGGACGGTTTGCCGCTGAGTGTGAAGCGGCTGGGATGAGAATCAGCACCTCCAAGTCCGAGTCCATGGTCCTCAGCCGGAAAAAGGTGGATTGTCCTCTCTGGGTTGGGGACAGGCTCCTGCCCCAAGTGGAGGAGTTTAAGTATCTTGGGGTCTTGTTCACGAGTGAGGGGAGAATGGAGCGAGAGATTGACAGATGGATTGGAGCAGCATCTGCAGTGATGCGGACGTTGTACCGGTCTGTTGTGGTGAAGAGGGAGCTTAGTTCTAAGGCAAAGCTGTCGATTTACCAGTCAATCTACATTCCTACTCTCACCTATGGTCACGAGCTTTGGGTAATGACCGAAAGAATGAGATCGCGGATACAAGCGGCTGAAATGAGCTTTCTCCGTAGGATTGCTGGACTCACCCTCAGAGATAGGGTGAGGAGCTCAGTCATCCGGGAGAGGCTCAGAGTAGAACCGCTGCTCCTCTACATTGAAAGGAGTCAGTTGAGGTGGTACGGGCATCTGATTAGGATGCCTCCTGGACGCCTCCCACTTGAGGTGTTTCAGGCACGTCCCACTGGGAGGAGACCCCGGGGCAGACCCAGGACTCGGTGGAGAGACTATGTCTCCCAGCTGGTCTGGGAACGCCTTGGTATCCCCTCTGAAGAGCTGGAGCAGGTGGCTGGGGAGAGGGAAGTCTGGGCTTCTCTGCTTGAACTGCTGCCTCCGCGACCCGGACCTCCAGAAAAGCGGTAGAAGATGGATGGATGGATGGATGGATGGATGGATGTTCTTCCCCTTTTAGAGCGTGAGTCGGGAGACAAATTAGGGTGGGTTGTTTGTATGCCTGATTTTTTTTTTAAGGGGGGAAAAATGTTACATATGGAAAAGGCTGGTAATAGTAAGATGGCAGCCAGGTTGGGGCCATGGGTTGGACTGGGGTGGCTAACTGCTGGTTTCCGGTAGTGATGCCACTCGGGGTATAAAGGAAGTGGGTGGAAGCGGCTCTGCCTCTTTCGTCGTGGGAGCCACCTGGCATGCAGGCGAGTGCCGTAAGCCTTTGTATATAGTTTGTTATCCTGAAATAAAGCCCTGTTAACAGAGTTCATACTTCCTCGTTATTTCTATAATTATGGACACAACATGGACTGCCATGCAGCCCGCATGGTGGGGTGGATTATTCTGCCACCCCTAACTAAAGAGAAAGTCCATTGTTAAACTAAAATTGTGCACCATGCTGCTAAACCAAAGAAAAACACAAAATCATTCCATATATAACATTTCAACTCACACCAGAACTTTAACATATACTATTTACAATCCAGTTCTTCTTAGGTGAAAGGATATAATTCAATTCAATTCAATTCAATTCAACTTTATTTATATAGCGCCATTTCACAACAACAGTCATCTCATAGCACTATCAACTGTAGGGAGGACCCCCACAGTTGCAGAAAGACCCCAGCAATCAGGCGATCCCCTGTGAGCAAGCACTTGGCGACGGTGGAGAGGAAAAACTCCCTTTTAACAGGAAGAAACCTCCAGCAGAACCAGGCTCAGGGAGGGGCAGTCATCTGCTGCGACTGGCTGGGGGGTGAGGGGACAGAGAAGAAGAAAAGAACAGACATGTAGAGAGCAAACAGCACGATGGGGACTCAATCTATGGGAGAGAACAAACAAATGTTAATGACCAGCAAAAAAAAAATATTTCATAGAGAGTGAGGAAAGGAGTGAGGCCCAGTGCATTACTGGAGGTCCCCCGGCTGACTAAACCTATTAGCAGCATAACTAAGGGAGGGTTCAGAAACACATGATCCCTCCCTAATTGTAGGCTATATCAAAAAGGTAGGTTTTAGCCCTATTCTTAAAAACAGAGATCGAGTCTGACTCCCGAATCCAGATTGGCAGCTGATTCCACAGGAGAGGAGCTTGATAACTGAAGGCTCTGCCTCCCATTGTACTTTTGGAGATTCTAGGTATTACAAGTAAACCTGCATTTTGGGAGCGTAGTGCTCTGTTAGGATGATACGGTAGAATCAGATCTTTTAAATAATAATAATAATATAACTGGCATGGGAGTCCAAGACAGCCCCTCAGCAGATGCGCCCCTGGAAACAGCCAGTCCCCAGGTCAATGGCTGACCCTCCGGACGCTGAAGCCGCTCCTTCACCATCGAACTCGCCTCACGTCCAGCCAGGTCTCTTGGAGCCTTCTCCTGGACATGCCAAAGCCAATTTGCATGCCACACCAAGCCATCAGACAGCCTGAAGTATGCCGTGTCCCAGTTTGGCCACTATGCACAGACATTCCCGACACTCCTAAGGTTGTCGTCTGGCCCCTCTTCGCCACAGACACCCCTCACATCGAGTCCAAGCCCAATCCAGGACCCTCAATGGGGCCCGGCTTGGCCTGAGACATTGCTGTCAAGCAAGCTAAATCCCCGTGCTCATCGGTTTTGCCCCGACTTCTTCTAACACCGTTGTAGTGTGTGCCATCATAGCTGCAGATCCTTCATCCCTCCGCGGCCAAGGTCTGGAGGAATCTGGGGCTAGCACATCGGCGTCACTCGCCAGCGCAGGCGCCTCACCGTCACACTCGGTACCTCCCTCAACCATTTCCCGAGCGCCGGCACTAAGACCCTCCTGCACTGAACCTGAGTGAGCCCGGTCCTGCTTGACCACCATGGTGTCCATTAGTCTTTCATCCCACACCATGTCCTCATCGATTGCCGGAATCGGAGGGCTCCACTGGCTACAGCCCAACCACTCTTCTCCAGCGTTGTCTTTAATGGTGAAACCCAGTCCATAAAATAAATCACAGTCCTTGATATTATCACCCTGTGCTGTCACGTGGAACGTGAAGTCTGTCACCATTGCAGACTTGTACCGAACAGTCAACTCCAAAGTCCCAACCGTGCCCAGTCTTCCACCTCCATAACCACACAATGGTGCTGGGTCACCTGTAATCCTGTGGTGGGGAAAAAAGTGTCTTCACCGTGGCTCAATTCAACAATGACCCCTCCGCCCCCATGTCGATCAGCAGCGGCACCTCCACGTCGTCCAGTCCCACTGTGCAAAACGTGTACCCATTCATGTTGGGGGACACCGTGTGGACGGTTGTTGGGGCGGATGGAGCGATTTCTCCCGTGGGCTCTCTGGTTTAAATCCATGGCACACCCTGGCAAAATGGTTCAAGTGGCCACATCTGCTATGTGCTCCTCTCACTGGACAGTCCTTAGCCTTTTTCCGGTGTGTTGAAGACCCACAATACATGCACAGGGGTTTTCCCAGGGCAGACCTTCAGCTGATAGCATTGGCTTCCGTATCTTCATTGTCCAAGCCATCATTGCTACCCGGGTCGGGTCCGGGTGGCTAGCTCCAGAGCTAGCTTGTCCCCGGCTTCCATTTGGAGAGCTAGCTTAATGGCACTGTCCAACGTGAGGTCACTAGATGCTGTAAGCAGCCTAGCCCACAATGCAGCGCTGCATGTATGCTCTGCCAACTGGTCACCGATCATTTCCTCCTCCAGCATCCCAAAATGACACTTGCTAGCCAGCTGCCTCAAGACAGCTACAAAATGCCTAACAGGTTCATCTACCCACTGATGCCGCTGCCTTAAATGTATCCTCCGGACAGTCACGTTATCCAGGGTGTGGAAATGGCTAGCTAGCAGCTCCGCTACATCTTCATAACTGACCGAAGCACCAAGCATTCGCAGGACCCGCTGGCCCTCTATGCCCAAATTGTGAACCAGAAGTGCCTGGGTCCTTAGCTTATCAAGCTTATCGAGTCCCAGCGCGGCAACATAAGTTTCAAAGGCCTCGAACCACCTAGGCCAGGGCACTGGTGGGTCCCCGGGAAACTTGAGAAATGGGCGAATTGGAGCTACACACGCCTCCATGGTTTATCCTTGACGCCAAAATGTTATGTATGGGTTTTTCCCTGGTTCACAGATGAGGAGAGATGGCTTGTCGAACACAGCTTTATTGAATGTGATGAATATGGCAGTCACAGTCAAGGCACTGGCCAAGGTACAGTCGAGAAAGAGGCTGTAAGATGGCCGACCCCGGCCTTATATGGGGTGGTGCAGTAACGTCACCGGAGGTGCGCATCACTACTCCACTTTTCACAATAAAAGTGCTATACCATACTATGCACTGCTGTTGAAGCCAGCACAAATTTAGCTGAGGTTTTGGAGTCTCACACCACGAATGGCAGCAAGTACCAGAACTACGCAAAAACATTCAAAAACAAGTGCTGAAATTATCTGCCACTTGACTGCAAAACAGGTATGTGGAATATATGTACATTAAAACACATTTAAAACACTTTTGAAAAACGCTATTTTAAATGCCAAACCACTCCACTCTTGCTGACTAATTTAACCCTTGTGCAATCTTAACATTCTGTTTACTCCCCTTGTCCTACAGGTCAAAAATGGCCCGCCCTACCAAAGCCCCAAAATAAAGCAGCTTAATCGAATTTTAAATCCAAAATCTATTTTGCATGATGAAACAACTTGTTATTTATCAATTCAACTCAATTTAATTCATTTTTTATCATGTATTTTTTGTTAAACAATACAAAAAGACGATCACCAGTGACCATTATTACACTATATACACCTGCTAATATCGAAAGCCCTATGTAGCCACGCAGGTCAATCTCATCCATATTTTTCCAGTTTTCACCATATTTCCGGAAACCCTCCAAATTTGTATTCTCCAGGATGATTTTTTCGATGGCTGGTGTGATGAACAGGAGAAAGGTGGATGAAATGTCCTGGACATGGGCAGCTGAATACCTTGTTGGCCCTGGAGTCATTCTTATGATGTTTGGTGCTACTGTTCTTCCCTGCTTGCTGTCTGAATTTGATGAGGACCATGCAATTTTGCTGTTCTTTGACAAAAATGTCTCTCTGTCAGCTTGAGGGATTTCCACTTCTTCTTCATCTGAAGATGCATCATCCTCTGCACGGCTGCACGGTGGCGCAGTGGTTTAGCACTGTGGCAGCACAGTTTTACCCTCGGCCGGGGGATCGCGGGGATCATGAGATCGTGGGTTCGATCCCAGCCCCCGACCAACAGTGAGCTGTGTGGAGTTTGCATGTTCTCCCCGTGTTGCGTGGGTTTACTCCGGGATTTCTCCGGTTTCCTCCCGCATACCAAAAACATGTAGGTTTAGGGCGCTCGCGCACACAGCGACCAGCAGCCGGTGGCTTGTCACCAGACTGCAAACCAAATCTACCTACGGGTACAAATAAGTAACAAAAAAAAAAAAAAAATCCTCTGGGTTGCATTCCTCCCCATCATTCCTCTTCAGATACATCTTCATCCTCGTGTTCCTCCTGAGTTCCTGAAAATATCTCATCCAGGACCTGTTGGACAGTGAAATGTCTACTCATGGCTTCAGCAAGGAGCCAACTAGGGGTCCTTTGATTCAGGGTACCTTTATATCCTCTATACTGAATTTGTTTTTATTATGTCTGAGATTGTTTTTTTTTTTGTTTTGTTTGGGAGCTTGTGTGATGTGAGGGGTTAGCTGCAGATCAAAAGTGCAGGTGCAGGTCAAATGCAAGTTCAATTCGTACATCAATCCAGATTCTTTGATGTGTGTGTGTGTGTGTGTGTGTGTGTATCTGTGTATTAGAGAGAGTTTGTGTGTGGCCTTTGAACTTTTTTCTGGTGTTTAAATGCTTTTATAATTCACGGGTCAAAAATGACCCATAAGATAAGATAAGATAAGATAAGATAAGCCTTTATTAGTCCCACAACGGGGAAATTCCAGGATTGCAACAGCACAGGGATAGCAACACTCAGAGCAACAATCAGAAGGCAAGAAAAAAAACAAGCAAGCAAGAGCAGCTAATAAACATATGTACGTATTACTATAAAATATATATATATACACACACACACAGACACACAGTGCAGAGCATTGTAGCTGGATGGAATAAATATATGAATATATGAACACACAGTGCAGAGCATTGTAGCTAGATGGAATAAATATGTAAATATATAAACACCCACAGTACGGAGCATTGCAGCTAGGTGGAATAAATATGCAAGTATATACACACACAGTGCGGAGCAATGTAGCTAGATGGAATAATATGTAGATATATAAATATAAATATATAAACACCCACAGTACGGAGCATTGTAGCTAGATGGAATAAATATGCAAATATATAAACACACACAGTGCAGAGCATTGTTGCTAGATGGAATGAAACAGCATAACCGTCTACTTAGTTATCCTACATGGTATGATTATGTGCCCATACATATTCTCACCCTCCATAGCGACCGGTATGTTCCTAGTTGTATGCCGGAGAGGACCATTGTGTAAGTCTATTGCATCTTTTGCATTCAAAAAACTATTAGTTTGTTACGTCTTTTTGCTATCTCTGCGAGCAGCCCTGCTTAGGTTGTACAGTCTGACAGCCGTTGGTAGGAAGGACCTACGAAACCTCTCGGTTGTGCACCTGGGATGATGTAGTCTGCTGCTAAATGAGCTCCTCAGTGCATTCAGTATGTCCTGCATAGGGTGGAACTCGGACTCCAGCAGAGATGACAGTTTAGCCACCGTCCTTCTCTCTCCTATCTCCTCCATCGGATCAAGGCGCTGCCCCAGGACAGAGCTAGCTTTCTTAATCAGTTTGTTCAGTCTCTTCCTATCGGCTGCAGTAATGCCACTGCCCCAGCAGACCACTCCAAAAGTGATGGCTGATGCCACCACCGTGTCATAGAATGACTTCAGCAGCGCCCCTTGTACACCAAAAGACCTGAGTCTCCTCAGCAGGAACAGCCTGCGCTGTCCCTTCTTGTAGAGTGCATCAGTATTGTGTGACCAGTCTAGTTTATTGTTCAGATGAATACCCAGGTACTTATAGGATGTCACCACCTCGATGTCTGTTCCCTGTATATTTACTGGTACTGTGAGGGGCTGCCCATGCCTGCGGCAGTCCACCACCAGCTCCTTAGTTTTCCTCGCGTTGATCTGGAGGCAGTTCCGATGGCACCAGTCCACGAAGTCCTGGATAAGCCCTCTGTACTCAGCTTCATCTACATTGGAGATGAGGCCAACGATCGCAGAGTCATCAGAGAACTTCTGTAGATGGCAGTGTGTTGTGTTGTGTGAGAAGTCCGCAGTATAAAGAGTGAACAGGAAGGGAGCCAGCACCGTTCCCTGGGGGGCCCCCGTGCTACTGATGATCGTGTCGGACACACAGTCCCGGGTTCTCACAAACTGAGGCCGGTTCGTGAGGTAGTCCAGGATCCATGATGACAGGTGCTGGTCCACCCCTGCGCGCAGCAGCTTGTCCTTCAGGATCATCGGTTGGATGGTGTTGAAAGCACTGGAGAAGTCAAAGAACATGATCCTCACCATATTCCCGGGCTTCTCCAGGTGGGACAGAGAACGGTGAAGGAGGAAGATCACCGCATCCTCCACCCCAATGCCATGCTGGTAGGCGAACTGGAGTGGATCCATCGCTGGTTCCACCAGGGGGCGGAGGTGAGCAAGGAGCAGTCTCTCCAGGGTCTTCATCAAGTGGGACGTCAAGGCCACCGGTCTGTAGCTGTTCAGGTCTTTGGGGTGGGAAGTTTTTGGTACAGGTACCACACAAGATGTTTTCCACAGCTGTGGTACCCTCCCCAGTTTCAGGCTCATGTTGAAGATATACGTCACAATCCCACACAGCTGGTCTGCACAGGACTTGAGGAGCTTTGCGCTGATGCCGTCCGGTCCCGGCGCCTTCCTCGCCTTGATCTTCCTCAGCTCCGTCCTCACCTGGGTCCTGGTCAGGGTCAGGATGGGGGGCTGTGTGTTGGGAGTGGGGGGGTGTTGGTAGAGTGGGGAGTGGGCAGCAGGACTTGATTTCTTTAGAGGCAGCAGTGGTTGTTGTGCAGTCAGGGGGGGGGGCGGTTGGTCAAATCTATTGAAAAACAGATTCAGGTTGTTCGCCCACTCCCTGCCCCCTGTGGCCTGGGGGGAGGTATTCTGGAGCCCCGAGATGGTTTTGAGGTTTCTCCAGACCCCGCTGATGTCGCTCTGTTGCAGCTTGTCCTCCATCTTCTTCCTGAAGCTGTCCTTGCCTTCTCTGATCTTTCTCCTCAGCTCCCTCTGTACGGACTTCAGCATCTCCCTGTTCCCTGACCTGAAGATCCTCTTCTTCTCTCTCAGAAGTGTTTTTATCTCAGGGTTGATCCAGGGTTTGTTGTTTGAGTGACGCCGTATGGTCTTGGTGGGAACGGATTTGTCCACACAGAAGCTGAGGTAGCCCGTGAAGGTGTGAATGAGGCCATCGATGTCCTCACCATGTGGATCGCAGAGCTGCTTCCAGGCGGTGGCTTCAAAACAGCCCTTTAGGGTGTCCATTGTCTCCTCAGACCATAACTCCACAGTGTGCATGGCCGGAGGTTGTCTGTGCACTAGGGGTTTGTACACCGGCCGGAGATGAACCAAGTTGTGATCCGATCTCCCGAGTGGGGGTAGTTGTGATGAGGTGTACGCCTCCTTAGTGTTTGCGTAGAATAAATCCAGTGTTTTATTGTCTCTAGTGTGGCATGTGACATACTGGGTGAACGTGGGTAGAATGGGAGACAGTGAAACATGGTTGAAATCGCCTGAGATGAGGAGAAGAGCATCTGGGTGTTCTGTCTGCAGCCTGCTGGTTACTGAATGGATGACGTCACGTGCTGTCCCAGCGTTCGCCGTCGGATTTGCATAAACAACAATGCAGATCACGTGTGAGTGTTCTCTCGGGAGATATGTAGGCCTCATGCTAACAGCTAGCAACTCAATGTCTTTGCTGCAGTGTCGTTGTTTAACAGTGATATGTCCCGGTCTGCACCAGTTGTTGTTAACATACATGATCACTCCACCGCCCCTAGCCTTGCCACTGTCTGGTGTTCGGTCAGCTCGTATCATGTGAAAACCCTCCAGCTCAATGTTAGCATCTGCTGCTAGTTCAGTTAGCCACGTCTCAGTAAACAAAAGGAGAGAGCACTCCCGGTATGTGCTATCATAACGGGAGATAGCCGCTAGCTCATCTAACTTTCCCAGTATCGACCGTACATTTCCCATGACAACAGATGGAAGGGAGGGTCTGTACCTTATATTTTTTGTCCTCCGCCTTACTCCAGCCCGGCAGCCGCGGCGTTTTCGCCTCAGTTCTCTCGGTATGTCGAGTTTTTCCAATGGGACCGGGTGGCGGTTGAATGCTAGCAGCTGTTCTCTGCTGTATCGTATCCTGCTATAGACAGTGGCTCCGTCCACCGGCTCAGGAGACATTTAGGACGATCTGTGTGTCCGTGATATAAGTGGGGTGAAAAAAAAAAGACGGATCAAAAGAGAGAGGAAGGGAAAAAGACTCGGAATCGAGCCGCTGTTGCAAAAGGCAGCCTACTCGTGTGGCGCCGAGAGAAAAAAAAAAAAAAAAAAAAAAAAAAAAAAAAAATAAGACAATCTTTGTACCCTAGTGGTGTACAGCCCACATGGAAACATAAACAAAAACAAAGTATTATGGCGCGCATTTAGGGCGCATATATAGTATGCATGTATGGTATGCATTTTCCCTCACATATATTCAGTAGGCAGGACGGTGCATACTCTGGAAACTTCACGTCTAAACGGCCAAGAAGACCTGACCCGGCGGGGACCTCGGGAGGTGTGAAGTGGTTTCTTGAGAGACGGGAAGTCAGAGAGAATGTCCCAGCAGGAGCCCCCGAGGCTGAAGAGTTGAGAGACAATAGGGACGCCAAGGAGCCTCGGAAGCTATATGTTTACTGAAGGACTGTGGGCTGGGAATGTAATATTTGATGTTGGGGGGTTTTGTGTCTCTGGAGAGTATAAGAGCTGTGTTGAATGATTGTTCTCCCTCTTTTGCTGAGATACTTGTTTGATAGAGGATGTAGACTCTCAATAAATCTTTCCTGAGAAATAAACTCAGTCTCGTTTGTGAAGGCATCCTCTACAGCAGGGGTCACCAACGCGGTGCCCGCGGGCACCATGTCGCCCGCAGGGACCACATGTGTCGCCCGCAGGCCTGTTCTAAAAATAGCACAACTCGCAAGTGAGCTGCAGATGTAATTTTTTCTGCCGCTATTTTTTATTTTATATTTTTTCCATCCATCCATCCATCCATCTTCTACCGCTTTTCCGGAGGTCCGGGTCGCGGAGGCAGCAGTTCAAGCAGAGAAGCCCAGACTTCCCTCACCCCAGCCACCTGCTCCAGCTCTTCAGAGGGGATACCAAGGCGTTCCCAGACCAGCTGGGAGACATAGTCTCGCCACCGAGTCCTGGGTCTGCCCAGGATATTATATTTTTTAAACTCACACTTGCATTTATATAGATTTTAAAATGACAATGTCTTAAAAATAAAAAAAATGAAAATATGTTTATTATACGTAAAGTTAAGGTGAACTCTGACCTAGTTCAAAGGTCAGTATTGTGCGCATGACAAAACCTTCGCGCTTGTGGAGCGTAAGCTTAGCTAGTGGGCAGTTAAGATGGTGGGCGCAGTGTGGTTTCCAAGCCCAAAAACATGGCAAAAAAAAGACAGAAAATTTATCATTTTCAAAGTGAGCGGGAGGAAGAGTTCTTTTTTACTACCGTGAAAGGAAGCTGCGTGTATTTCATTTGCGGGGTGATGGCGAAGCGCCACTTCACTACCCACTCTTTTTTTTTTGGACTTATCTTGTACCCGTAGATAGATTTGTTCTGCAGTCCGGTGACAAGCCACCAGCCGCTGCATGCGCAAGCGCCCCTTAACTCCCTAACCTGCATGTTTTTGCATGAAAAACGAGAACATGCACCACCAGAACATGCAAACTCCACACAGATCACTGTTGGCCGGGATCGAACCCACGATCCCCGCGCCGAGGGTAAACTGCTGCCGCGGTGCTAACCAGTGCGCCACCGTGCATATAGGCACTCTCAGTGCTTGTTTAGTTTCTTCTCATGAAAGGACAGTGCTGGTTGCTGAAGCATGATTGTTAGCAAGAACTGTATAGGTATAATTCCAGTGAAGAAGAACACACAAAAGTGTGTTTATTAAATGTAACAGATTTTGAGCAGAATTGCAGCAGATTTGTTCAGTTAAAAATGTGATAAGATTTATTTAATATGAAAGTTGATTTTTCTTAAATGTTGCATAACTTTTTCAAACATGGTTCAACATAGTTCATGAATTAAAAGGGTTTAGTTTTTTATGGTTAAAAGGGACTGGTGAAAACTGGACATTTTTTTATGAAATGTAGAAGGGATCATCTGAACAATTGCTGAGATTAATAAAAATAAAGTGTTAAATATTGATCTTGTCTGTTACCCACTCTAAGTTATTGATAATTATTTATTTATGTGTATATATATATATACAGTATACTGTATATATATATATACACACACACACACACACACACACACACAGAATTTGTTATTTTAGAGGAGTGTGTCAAGCTGGTGCCCTTCACATGACTCGATACCCATGAAGTAGCTCTTGGTTTCAAAAAGGTTGGTGACCCCTGCTCTACAGTATCACTTTTTCTAATGATGGGGTCCCTTTAGGAAAAGTCATAAAATTTCAAGTTGGAAAAAGATAGTTTAAGGTATTTTTTCTACAGCTAAACATGGTAGTGGGTCACTTTTGACCCGCAAGACAACATAAAGGTTAACGCTACTTCAGCCTAAACCGGAAGTTGCACCCATAATCGTTTCTACAGCAGGCGTTCGGAATAAGGTGGATGCATAAATAAGTGAATGAATGAATGAATTATGAATGAATTTATTTATTTCGGATAGTACATTACAGGTTAAAAGAAACTGTATAATATAACAACAAGGTCAAATTAGACAAAGACTCCTTCTACTATACAATTCCACGTGAGTTATCCGAAATGGGTGATGGCTGAAGCCGCAGCTTATATTGCCCACCCATATTCCATCCAAGAATTCAAAGGAGAAAAAAGAGAAAACAAGACAAGAGCGATTACAATTTAAAACAAGGCTAAGACAAAATGTGACTGAGAGAAAAAGAAAACTGAGCTAGTCTAAGTTAAGCGGTTACTATTCAAAAACAAATCTAAGACATAGTGTCACAGAGAAAAAAGAAAAACTAAGCTATAACACAACACAGGCTGGAAATGTCAATCCTTATGTGAGTTTACATGTCGTCTTGTAAATATGTTTGGAGTATTTCTTCCTTTAGTTTTTGTTTAAATTGTCCAAGCTTTGTACATGATTTTAATTCAGGTCCAAAATCGTTCCATAATCTGACACCTTGCACTGAAATACAGTGTTGCTTGGTAGTTGTTCTCACTGTAGGCTTTTGAAATATACATGTTCCTCTGAAGTGATATCGTTTCTCCCTTGTTTGGAACAACTTTTGGATATTTGCGGGCAGTGATAGATTCTTCACTTTGAACATTATTATTGCGGTTTTAAAGTCGATCAGATCTTTCAACTTGAGAGTTTTTTGTTTAAGAAAAAGTGGGTTTGTTGGTTCCCTGTAAGCTGCTTTGTTGATTATTCTAATAGCTCTCTTTTGAAGCATAAAGAGTGGATATATGTTTGTTTTATATGTATTTCCCCATACTTCATTACAATATGTCATGTATGGGAGTATTAATGAATGATACAAGGTGTATAGTGTGGGTTGATTCAGCAAATTTTTCACTCTGTGTAATATTGCAATTGATTTGGATACTTTACCTTTTATATAATTAATATGTGGCTTCCAACACAGTTTGTTATCAATTATTACTCCAAGGAATTTAGTTTCGGATACCCTTTCAATCTCTACACCATTTACACTGAGTTTGGGTACTGGGTAGTTGTGATGGTTGTTAAAGACTATAAATTTTGTCTTGCTTAAATTGAGCGTTAATTTGTTTGAATCAAACCACAGTTTCAGCTTTCCTAATTCCTTTCCGAGTGTATCCAGAAGTTGTTCCAAGTTGTTTCCACTGCATAGCAGGTTAGTGTCATCAGCAAACAATATTAAGTCCATTTTTTCTGAAACTTTACATATATCATTTATATACATATTGAATAATAATGGTCCCAAAACTGAACCCTGTGGGACTCCACAGGTGACCTTCAGTAGCTCTGAGTTTTTGTTGTTAACACATACAAACTGATATCTATTCTTTAAGTAACTTCTTAACCAGGACAGTGCTACCCCTCTGATACCACAATTTTGTAGTTTCTTTAATAATAGATTATGATCTACTGTATCAAATGCTTTTTTAAGATCCAGGAATACTCCAACTGAATACTCTTTATTTTCAATGGCTGTTGATATTTTTTCTGTAAATTCCATTAAGGCATATGCTGTTGTCCTTTTGAGTCTGAACCCATATTGCTGCTCACACAATAAATCATTCTTCAGTATGAAGTTGTCAATTCTCTCATAGAATATTTTTTCAAGTATCTTGGAAAATTGCGGTAATAGTGAAATTGGTCTGTAGTTGGAGAGTTCCCCTCTGTCGCCTGTCTTGTATATCGGAATTACTTTAGCTATTTTCATTGCATTGGGAAATATACCTGATTGGAGAGACAGGTTACAGATATACGTCAGTGGTTTCACTATGCATTCAATAACAGTTTTGACTAGTAGCATATCAATACCATCGCAGTCAGTAGATGTTTTACTTTTGAACGATTTAACAATTTCAATGACCTCTCTTTCGTCTGTGTTCTTTATGAAGATGGTGTCTTTTACAGCAGTGTTATTGCATATTGAATCACCTGTTGGCACCGTAGTGGGTATTTCTCGGGCCAGTTTAGGTCCAATGTTAACAAAAAAATTATTAAATTCATCTGCAGGTGAAGCTATATTCACATTCGGAGTCGATTTATTATTTTTTGGAGTGTTAGTTGGGTAGCTGGTATTTCTGCTTTTATTTCCAAGGATACTGTTGAGTATTGTCCATGTATTTTTAATATTGTCTTTGTTTTTTTCCAGTTCTTTACTGTAATAGTCTCTTTTACTACATCTTATTATATATGTTAACTTATTTTTGTATGTTTTATACCGCTGCTCTGCTTCTTTTGTCCTTTTCTTTATGAAAGCTTTATATAATAAATTTTTCTTTTTACACGCCTTTTGTAGTCCTTTGGTTAGCCATGGTTTGTCAGTAAATTTGTGTTTAAGCTTTTTTTTAACTAATGGGCAGTTTTTTTCATAAAGAGTGGTTACAATGTTTGTAAATGTGTCATAGGCTTCATTTACATCTGATACATAGACTTCTGTCCAGTCTTGCTTCAGCAAGTCCTCTTTAAAAGAACTGATTGCGTTTGGTGATTTGTGTCTGAACGATTTTGAGATTTTTTCTGGGTTGGGCCCCGTGTGGCCATGGATAAGTGCAGAGGTTGGCAAGTGGTCACTTATATCATTTATCAATAATCCACTTTCTATTTTCTTGTCGAGAACATTGACAAACAGGTTGTCAATAAGTGTAGCAGAGTGAGCTGTGATTCTACTGGGATGTGTTATTGTGGGATATAGACTCATGCTGTACATAGAGTTCATGAACTCTGTAATTACATTTTGTTGATGTGGATTAAGTAGATCAATATTGAAATCTCCACAAATTGCTACCATTTTCTTACTAGTAATATTATTGTACAGCTCGACTAATTTATCTCTGAATGTCTCAATGCAAGTTCCCGGCGTTCTGTATATGCAGCTTATGATTAGATTTTTTGTTTTGTCTAGGTCAATCTCAACAGTAACACATTCCAGAATCCCTGGTAGTGCTGAGGACATTTCATTTACAAGCTTACATCTATATAGGTCATCAATATACAGTGCAACACCACCACCCTTTTTTTGAGATCTGTTAATGTTAAACATCTGATATCCCTCTATTGCCATCAGGGGAGCCTGGTCTGCATTAAGCCAGGTTTCAGAGACTGCAATAGCTGTGAATTTTCTGTTTAGCTGTTTTAAATAGTCCTGAATCTGTGAGAAGTTTTTGTTAAGACTTCTGCTATTGAAGTGTATTATTGACAGTTTACCATCTAATTGCACTTGACTTTTGAATTGCTTTTCAGTGTAATATTCACAGTGGTTATGAATATTATTGAAAAAGTGGTTATCAGGATCAATATCATTCTCCATCTCTTGTGGTTTATGTTCAGCATAGTGGCATATTTTTAGAGTTTGAGTTTCCTCACTCTGTGTTTCATAGTCAGTGTTCATTTGTATTTATCTAAGTCAGTAGCATCTCTGATCATTATACTTTTTGCTTGCTCAGGTGTTCCATTTAGTTTAATCCAAATTCTACAATTTCTTGTCCAGGTTGACTGTATCTTATTATGTTTCTTTAGCATCCGTGCCTGCCGTGCTAATTCAGCGGGTTTTTTTGTCAGGTGTTCATTTAGGTAAACTTGAGTTTCCTTTAGTTTTTTGGCCTGCCTCAGTAAAGAGAGGTTTCCACGGGGTGGTCACAAGGGAGGTTCCACAACCAACTTGAGTTGGTAAAAAGGTAAAGAGTTATTGTAATAAATTATAGACAGTAATCTCTTTACACTCAGAGAGATACGGAAAGCGGAAAGGGACGTTGCTTAGCAACAAGTACGCCAAACAAGCGCATGCTCCACTGGAGGACACAACTTGAGTCCTCCACATTTTTAGCAGTTTAAACATTTTTTTTAAAATAATCTATATAACGTTTGGCACTCGATATACTTTTATAGATTCGTGATTTTAAATTTGGCAACAAGTTAAATGGCAGGGAAGAAGAAGGAAGTGAGCCTACAGGTTGGACAAACTGCACTGTTTTTCTAGTGTTTTGTTTTTTAAAACTACCTTTAATAGCCTCCGATGATATTAATTTGCCTTTTAACGTCTAGGCATCCGTCACAAACCAAGAACAGTGGGAGGAGATGCTGGCAACCAAGGGTTTAACAGGTAAGCCCTTCATAAGGAAAAAGAGCTGAAGAAGAGTTGTAGGAATAGAAGCGTTCTGCCATTGCTATTTGCTGTATTATGCTGCTACCTTGTGGTGAAAAGGATCATTGCAGCTTTGTTGTTGTTCACACAAACACGTCTCTCCCCTCACAGTCGTGGACGTGTACCAACAGTGGTGTGGTCCCTGTCGGGCTGTGGTTAGTCTACTGAGAAAAATAAAGAACGAGCTGGCTGATGACTTACTGCATTTTGCCACAGTAAGCCCCCAGTCAATCTAAAAAGTGAAGGATTTAAAATTGAAATTATTATTTATGAACTCCCACCTCTGTGTTTTATGCAGGCAGAGGCAGATAGTATTGGTGCTTTGGAAAGGCATAGAGGGAAATGTGAACCCACCTTCCTTTTCTATGGGGTATGTGACACAAGTGTGTGTGTGTGCAGAGAGAGAGAGAGAGAGAGAGAGAGAGAGAGAGCGCCACCAAGGGCCTATACTATGAAGCTTAGCAGGGTAACTTCGGGGTTCAACCCCTTATTACAAAGCTGGTTCACTTCTTACCATGGTAGATCACCATGGTAACTTGTGTGCTGTGAAGCTAACCTGGTCAGCAGGTTAAGATCCAGATAAGAGCTCAGTGGGTATATCAGCGCTTCTCTCCGGCCAATTTAAAGGTGCTGTGGAAGATGTGTTCAATGACGAGACATGAGTGTATTTCTCAGGTTCGGCTTTATTGCAGAACACAATCATCCAACATTCTCAAAAGCAAGAAGAGGCAGAATAATATTACAGCACACTCTTATACCTCCAGGGGATTAAGAACTCAAGTCACATGGTGCTTCTGCAAACATTCAATCACAATGCAAGTCTCTGAAGATTCACCATTGTCTCTTATTCTCCGGTGTCCCGGGAAACCCCCCAGGGCCTCCTCTGAGACAAGGGCCCGACTTCACACCTCCTCGCCATCACCTGTCGGCCCCCGTCGATCCAATCTCCTGTTCCTCCAGACGTGAAGCCTCAATCCACATAAGCCATACATTTGTGGGAGATATGAACCAGACATATGTGCCACACTCTTGTGGGAAATATGAACCAAACATATGTTGCTCATGACCCCCCCCAAACGTCTGCATGGGACAAACATACTCATAAATGCATAACATAAAAGACATCGCCACATAACCAATAATCAGTCCCCCAATCTCTTAGGTCTTAGCTTCCTGCCGAATCTGCTGTCGGCCGGCTTCGCTGCGTCTGCAGCGCCTCCTCGCACCTGGGGATTAGATTTGTTAGCACATCTCTGTGGGAGCTCTGGAGCATGCCACCTCGGCGGCCTGCCCCGGCGGGGGGCTTTCGCCAACTGCACGCACTCATCAGCCAGGACAAAAGCGGGCTTGAGTCTGTTTATGCAAATTAGCTCCCTTCTGCCCCCCAAATCTAGCAAAAAATGCTTCTCATTTTTTCCAGCACCCTGAACAGTCCATCATAAGGCGGTCTCAGCCCTGGGCGTTGTGCATCATGTCTAACAAAAACAAACTCTGCGTTTTTTAAAGCCTCTGGCACAAAAACGCGTGGAAAACTGTGATGCACTGGGCCAGGCAGCGTATTTGCACCTGTGCCGCTCTGCAACAGCCGAGCGGGGGGGCAATTGGGCGCAGGATTTTCCGGGAGAAATTCCCCCGGCAAACAGAGAGGTTGTGCGAACACTAACTCTGCTGGGGAGGCTTGCAAATCCTCCTTAGGTGCAGAACGCAACCCCAATAAAACCCATGGCAGTTTGTCCACCCAATTTGTATCCGTGAGCGATGCTCTGAGGGCTGCTTTCAATGACCTATGAAAGCATTCACATAAACCGTTGGCCTGCGGGTTATACGCGGTAGTGTGGTGTACCTTCACCCCTAAGCTGCGGGCCATAGACGACCAGAGTTCGGAAACAAATTGAGGGCCTCTGTCTGACGTTATATCCGACGGAACTCCAAAACGCGTGACCCAAGCTGTTAAAAACGCGCGTGCAACCTCCTCCACCGTTGTTGACGCCAGAGGTACCGCTTCTGGCCAACGTGTGGTGCGGTCCACCATCGTCAAAAGGTGTGTGCGTCCTTGAGACGAGGGAAGCGGGCCCACCAGATCAACATGCACGTGATCGAACCGCTTAGCCGGGATGTGAAAAGGCTCCAAAGGGGCCCTCGTGTGCTTGTATATCTTAGCCCTCTGGCATGCTACACAAGCTGCTGCCCATTCCTTGACCTGTTTGCGCAACCCCGGCCAGACAAATTTCTCCCCCACCATCTTGACCGATGCGCGTACCCCCGGGTGCGCCAGCGAATGGACCGAGTCAAAAACGCGGCGGCGCCACGCGGCTGGAACCACGGGACGAGGCCGACCCGTGGAGACATCGCATATTAAGGGGGGCATACCTATTTGCTGCACCCTGTGCTCCAGCCTTAACCCTGTTGGTCCAGACTGGAGCGCGCGCACATCCGCGTCACCAACCTGCTCCGCGGCCATGGCTGCATAATCCAAACCTACGTGGACCGGGGCTGCGCGCGCTCCCGCGTCACTGCCCTGGCCCACAGCCACCGAGTCTGCCCCCACGTGGCCTGGCGTTGCCACAGCACGTGAGAGACAGTCCGCCACTACATTGTGTTTGCCTGCTACATGCTGGATATCGGTGGTGAACTCCGATATTGCGGCTAGCTGTCTTTGTTGTCGGCCTGACCAAGGTTCTGAGATCTTGGCCATCGCAAAAGTTAACGGTTTGTGGTCCACGAAAGCGGTGAAACGCCGCCCTTCCAGCCAGAACTGGAAATGGCGGATGGCCAAGTGTAGGGCTAAAAGCTCCCTGTCAAACGCGCTGTATTTACGCTCGTTATCGCGCAGGGATTTGCTAAAGAACGCGAGAGGCTGCCAGGTCCCTGCCACACACTGCTCAATGACTGCCCCCACCGCTAGGTCCGAAGCGTCGGTGGTGAGCGCCAAACGGGCTGTTGGAACCGGGTGCGCTAACAAAACGGCGCTTGCAAGGGCTGATTTGACCTGGGAGAAAGCACGCTCCCGCTCCGGAGACCATTCGACCTTATTAGTGGGTTTTTGGTTTTTTTAGTGCCGTGTACAGTGGCTGCATAAGCTGCGCTGCGCTCGGAAGAAACCGGTTGTAAAAATTAACCATTCCTAGAAACTCCTGCAGCGCTTTTATCGTTTGAGGTCGGGGGAAATCTGTTATTGCGCGCACTTTCTCAGGAAGGGGAACCGCTCCCTGTGGTGAAACGCGGTGCCCCAAAAAATCGATTTGCGCCACCCCGAACTGGCACTTCGCTGGGTTAATTATCAACCCGTGCTCTGCCAGTCTCCGAAAAACCGCTGTGAGGTGGGTTTCATGTTCGTCCTCGGACGTGCTGGCTACCAATATGTCGTCTAAATAGACGAACACGAAAGGCAGGTCGCGTAAAACTGCATCCATCATGCGTTGGAAAGTTTGCGCGGCGCCCTTTAACCCAAACGGCATGCGCAAAAACTCAAAAAGCCCAAACGGAGTTATTACCGCGGTTTTGGGAATATCCTGCGCGCGCACGGGGACTTGGTGGTAGCCGCGCACCAAGTCTATTTTAGAAAAAAATGCGCGCCCTCGCCAAATGAACTGAGAAATCCTGGATATGCGGAATCGGGTAGCAGTCGTGTGCTGAGACGTTGTTCAACCTGCGGAAATCGCCACAAGGTCGCCACGAGCCATCAGCCTTTGGGACCATGTGTAACGGGGAAGCCCAGGGGCTGTTCGAGCGTCTAATTATGCCCAGTTTTTCCAGGTTGGCAAATTCCTCGCGCGCTATTGCCAGTTTAGCTGAGTCCAAGCGCCGGGCTTTTGCAAAAACGGGCGGCCCAGTGGTGGTGATAAAATGTTCCACCCCGTGTTTGGCCACTGTCGCCGAAAACTTTGGAACTGTGAGTGCTGGAAAGTGAGTGAGCAGAGCATGAAACTTACCACCCGCAGCTGTGACGTTGGCGTGTGCAGTCGGCGGAGCCACCCAAGCTGTGCAGGGAATAGAATGAGCATTAGCCAGACGTCTATTAGCAAGGTCAACCAATAAACCATGTGAGCACAAAAAATCAGCCCCTAACATGTTGAAACTGACTGCTGCTACAATAAAGGTCCACACGAATGAACGGCCCTGTAAGGACAGACGCATGGTCCTCTCACCGAAGGTCTTAATCGCTGAGCCATTCGCTGCTGATACTGACACCCAGGGAGCTTTGACCGGCATCAGCCGTTCCGCGTAGGTAGGCGTGACGAAACTCAGCTGGGAGCCCGTGTCCACGAGGAATTGTTTCCCTGAGTGCGCATCTGTCAGGTAAAGTAGCTTATTTTCTTCTCCGAGGGATGCAGCTGCTACCAGCCCCCCGGTCTTGGCGTTTCCCTGACGCTTGAAGCGGCACGGTGGGAGACATCTGTGCGCCCTCTCCGCAAAACGGTGGTGGTAGAAACACAGGCCGACCTCAGCTCCGCGTCGCCTGACGCCTGTCGCCGCCGTCGTCGGTTCGTCTGGTGCCACCACCTCTGGCTCCAAACCATCTCCGGGCGCTGTCCTCTGCTCAGCTGCCGCGGCCGAAACCGCGCTCCGCTTGTGGGTGTCGACGAGTCGCTGCGCCTCCTTGCCGAGGCCATGATAGTCCCGCTTGGCCAAGCGGGGTGAGTCTGCCAGGGTCACTCTCACTGCTGGCGGCAGAGTCCGGAGGAAAAGGTGGGCGAAGATAAATTCGCCATCCTCGGAGTCTTTCAGTCTCAGCATCTTCACCATCAGGTCTGCCGGTCTGTCGTTCTCCGACTCCGTCAACTCTAGGAGCCCCTCTGCTTGCTGTTGCACCGAGGGGGTGAAATGGCTGATCAGCGCCTCCTTCAATGCGCCGTACTTGTCGGTGTCCGGTGGGTGGTTAACCAGATCTTCCACCCTCTGGACCGTGTGACTGTCCAGCTTCGCCACCACATGGTAGAACCTCGTTTCATCCTTTGAGATTCTCCGGAGGCTGAACTGCGCCTCGACCGCACTAAACCAGGAGCGCGGGCTGTGCTGCCAGAAATCGGGCAGCTGGAGCGTGGAGGCAGCCATCAGGCTGGCCTCTGATGAGCTCCGCTCGGGAGAATTCTCCCTGCTCATTCTTTGTCGTGGGTCACCAGTGTGGAAGATGTGTTCAATGACGAGACATGAGTGTATTTCTCAGGTTCGGCTTTATTGCAGAACACAATCATCCAACATTCTCAAAAGCAAGAAGAGGCAGAATAATATTACAGCTCACTCTTATACCTCCAGGGGATTAAGAACTCAAGTCACATGGTGCTTCTGCAAACATTCAATCACAATGCAAGTCTCTGAAGATTCACCATTGTCTCTTATTCTCCGGTGTCCCGGGAAACCCCCCAGGGCCTCCTCTGAGACAAGGGCCCGACTTCACACCTCCTCGCCATCACCTGTCGGCCCCCGTTGATCCAATCTCCTGTTCCTCCAGACGTGAAGCCTCAATCCACATAAGCCATACATTTGTGGGAGATATGAACCAGACATATGTGCCACACTCTTGTGGGAAATATGAACCAAACATATGTGCCACAGTGCACTCTGGGGGCTATGTATTGTCCAAAATAGTATATTGTGGCTTTTTATACACAAAAAACTTTCATTGCCTTAGAGTTGCTTGAAAAGAGCTTTTGAGATGAGAGATGTTGAGATGTGTTCTCCTCCTTCGGAACTTTTACATCTTCCACCTGCTTATGTATGTGCAGCTCTATGAATATTCTAATTAGCTCCACTCATTTTCCCGCCCACCAGTAGCAGATGTTGAAAGGCCATAGTGTTGTGCCGAGAAATGCATGTCTGCCACGGAAAGCAGCCCCCCTCTCCCCCCGTCCCCACTTTATTTACTTGTAAAATCATATAAAGGGTTATGACACTGGCTGCAGTGTTATATTTGTCATCTGTGCGTGGTTTTACAGCATTGCTCCTCAGAAATGTGCTCCCGGGAAGGGGAATGGAACACTGACATCCCCTCTGGCTGGCTCGCCGTCCGAGTCTCTCCCGCGTGAGAGTGAAGGAGGCGAGCTGCCGCCGACCCCCAAAGCGAGCTGGCTCTCGGTGGACCCCCCTGGGGGCTGACTTGCTGGAGGCCGACGGTCCGGTGCGCTTGCCCACCGCCGTGGAACCATGGCCTCAGTGCGCACCTCAGCTACCGTTAGCATTTCCTGAAATCCTGCTGTTCCTCGGCTCCTCCCTCTTCCCCCAAGGCAGTGAACTCAGGTCTGTAGCCATGCCCAGTGCTTAGCCTGATTGGTTAATGTTATAAGCATTCAGGCTAAGCAGGAATGCTTACGTAGCTAGAAACACTCTGTCCACGCTCACATTTTTGGGGAGGGGCGGAGCTTATCTTGACGTTCACAGCAGAAAATCACAGACTTGGGACTTGGGACTAATTTTGATCTTGATATGTCTTTTTAAGTCACAAAAAAACATTTTACAGACATGTTAACATCAGAAAAAAACGTGATTTTTGACATCCATCTCCAGGGGAGCTGAATGTCATTTTCCAAAGTATTTCAAGTGACTCCATCCATCCATCCATCCATCTTCTACCGCTTTTCCGGAGGTCCGGGTCGCGGAGGCAGCAGCCCAAGCAGAGAAGCCCAGACCTCCCTCTCCCCAGCCACCTGCTCCAGCTCTTCAGAGGGGACACCAAGGCGTTCCCAGACTAGCTGGGAGACATAGTCTCTCCACCGAGTCCTGGGTCTGCCCCGGGGTCTCCTCCCAGTGGGACGTGCCTGAAACACCTCAAGTGGGAGACGTCCAGGAGGCATCCTAATCAGATGCCCATACCACCTCAACTGACTCCTTTCAATGTGGAGGAGCAGGGGCAGCTAGCCGCTGCACCCAGGCTCACCTCGCTGGGCTCTGCCGCTGCCTTCGACCCTGACCCTGTCTCTCTCTCCACTGTTTCTGAGCTTCCTCCCATGGTCGCCGAAGAACGGTCAATTCCACCAGAGGCTGTTGAAGATCCAGGTTCATTGCCAGAGGTCGCGGAGAGTCCTGCCTCCCTCACTAGGAGGTCACCACAGGAGCAGTACCACGGGTACTGCAGAGCTCCAGCCGGAGTCCACCGCAGAGGCTGCAGAGCTCCAGCCGGAGTCCACCATGGGTGCTGCAGAGCTCCAGCCGGGAGCCACCGAGGGTGCATCGTTGGCCCGGCTGGGGTCCATCATGGGTGCAGCTGTGCCCCTAGCCAGGACCACCGAGGGCACTGATGGTCAGCCTGAGGACACCGGGACCTTCACTCCTCAGCCTGACACCGTCATGATCCCCTTCTTCTCTCCACCAGGCACCGTGGGGGTTCCCCTCCTATGGCCCGGCCACCCAACAGTGAGCCTCCCGGTGGGTAGGCTGCCTCCTGCCTTACCCCTCCGGCCCTGATGGCTCAACAGCACTGGTCGGCCGCCTGAAGGACTGAGTCTCTGGGTCAGGTGGCCCATGTTTCCCAGCACGCCGCCAGACTCTGTCCACCGGACCTTCTGCTGGGCTTGGAACTCTGGGCGTCCTCCCGAGCCTCCACACTTTTGGACTTGGGGGTTAATGGTTTTTTTCTGTTGTGGGCCCTGGGTGGGGTTGTTTTTGTTCCCTCTTGACCTGTTCCCCCTACCTCCCACCCGGATTCGTCGGTTGCTGTTCCTGCTGGGGGATGGGGGGGGGCTTTTCCCTTCGTTTGTGATGTTACCTTGGGTGTCTGGAATCCACCCCTAGAGAGGGGGCCTCTGTCATGAACCGAGCTGGGCTGTCCTTCTGGCCGGCAGCTGTGAGGCAGCCTCCTTTGACTTACATTCATGTGGGCGCTCTCTGACAGCTTGGCAGTCCAACCACACCCCCTCTCTCATGTGGGTCAGCTGGTTCCACTCCAGTTGATTACCTTTCCCGCTCCTCGCCCAGGTGCACCCAATCTCCCTCTTCCAGCAATGGTGGTACTTAAGCAGCTCATTCCCAGTCCACCATTGCTGGATCATTATATTGTCACATGTGCCTGTCTCGGTTACGGTTCATCGTGGCAGCTCTCCCCACTGTACACTGTGGTGTGCCCGCAGCACGTCCTTCCGTATTTGCCAGTAAGTGTACCCTGCTTATTGTTTTTGTATGTCTGCACAATGTTGGAATTGTTCATCTTTTCTTTAATAAATTTGTCTGTGGTGTGACCCTTGCATGTAAATCCATCCTTTCTCCTCACTCCTCCGTGCACTGCGTAATAGCGCATGGGGAGATACATGACAACAGGGAACAAGAAAGTTACACAGTGCTGCTTTAAGAGTAAGCTGGTATCTACTAAAAAACTTGAGTAGACCTTACCCTTCGCAATTTGTAGTTTTTCTGTTAAGAAATGTGACTAGTTTTCATGAATATGTTTTTCCTCATGATACACGATTAAATCTTTTTATTCCTAAAGTCACAAATTTACAAGAAAAAGTTGCACATTTATTTTTTTTTTTTTGTTACTTATTTGTACCCGTAGGTAGACTTGGTTTGCAGTCTGGTGACAAGCCACCGGCTGCTGGTCGCTGCGTGCGCGAGCGCCCTAAACCTACATGTTTTTGGTGTGCGGGAGGAAACCGGAGAAATCCCGGAGTAAACCCGCGCAACACGGGGAGAACATGCAAACTCCACACAGCTCACTGTTGGTCGGGGGCTGGGATCGAACCCACGATCTCATGATCCCCGCGATCCCCCGGCCGAGGGTAAAACTGTGCTGCCACAGTGCTAAACCACTGCGCCACCGTGCAGCCCATTTTTTTTTTGACTGAAAACTTTTTATGAACTTTTTATGACTGAAAAGTTGTAAATTTACAACTTTACATGAGGCTTTTTTTGTAATAAATGTACTCATTTTTCTCATAAATTTGCATTTTTTTTCGATGTAGATGTGCAACTTTTTACTTGGAAAGTTGTGATTTTTTTTTTCTGTTTTTGAGTTTTTTCTCTTAAATGTGGTATTCTGAGGAAATTAAAGTATAAATTATCATTTTTGTATACTTTTTTAATCGCATAAGGCAATTCAAGGGTATCCACCTGGATGAGGCAGCCACAGGTGCAATGCCAATACCTTCATTCACACACACATTCTCACCTAGGGCTACTTTAGTATTTCCAGCTAACATAACGTGCGTATTTTTGGGATGTATATAAACTCCACACAGATAGGCCCTGCTGACTGGTGGATTGGAACCCACGACCTTCCCTCTTATAAGATGAAAACCATACAAAAACAAACAAAAAAAAGAAAAAATCTACAGACAGTAATAAATTAAATATTTGCTGAGCCAGAATTAAAGAACAGTGATTCATACACTGTTTTCAATAAAAATGATAAATTCACTAAAATAACTAAAGATTCAGTCATTTCTGGTAAATTGTTACTACCCCTCTCTGATTATGGGCATTATGTTTTGTGCCAATAAAATTTAGAAATTTTAACTGCAGTAAAGCATTAAATATACGGGGGGGGGGGGGCTGAAAAGTTCATAGGCTGAAAAGTTCATAGTGGTCAAATTTAAACAAATGTGGTTTATTTTTCACCATAGTCTCCCCTTTGCTCCACACACTTCTTCCATCGGTGTTGCAGCGGTTGGATTCCTGCGGTTGAAAAATAAACCATATTTGGTCAAATTTGACCACTATGAACTTTTCAGCCGGCCCTCGTATGTGGCATTTTTATTGGTTGCTTACAGTGGCCTAAACATTATTTTCAAAACTCACCACTTGTTATTAGAAGATCATTTTAATTACCAAATGTTAAACAAAACCTTTATTGATTGTGTTGAATGATCAGGGAGGGGAGCTGGTAGCTGTTCTGAGGGGGGCCAATGCTCCAATGCTTCAGAAGATGATTGTGGAGGAGTTGGCCAAAGAGAAGCTGGTTCTGGAGCAAGGTGGTGAACGCAGCGTGGTGAGTACAGTAGCACACAAATGCCTTTGTTGTCACAGAAATGATACTTCGGGTGGCTTCTTGATGTTGCATGAAGATTTATCTTGGTCTTTAAAACCAAATGTTTTACAGATAATGTGTCAGATTCACTGGAAGACTCAAATATGACCTGAAGAAGTATCTCCAGTAACACTTTATAACACAGCCTGTGAATTTACTGTGAAATTACAGGGTACTCTGTGTACTTTCAGTGAAAGTACTGGTGTAAACAGTGTTGCTACAGTGAAATATCAGAGTACCAAGCTCTGTTCTTTTAAATAATTTCTTTTTGGGTGCTTTTCTTGTACTTTCAATGTAATTTCATAGTATTTCAAGGGCGGTGTTATAAAGTCTTACAGAAAAACATTTTAAATCATTTCAATCATTTGTTTTAAATTAATATAGCCTGAAATAAACCATGAGTTCAAGGTTAAGTGAATCTGCCAAAGCTTAGTCCGAGTTTCTGGTTCCAGAACTCTGTTTGATCAACTCAGAGTTGATTGGCCTAGAGACGTGCATGTTCATGACAAACCTACTAAGGCAGCATGTGTTGAACACAGAAACCACGAGCAGTGGGGGCAACGAGAGAGAATTATTTCTCTGAGGGGAGTTACAAGAACTCTTGGAGGCATATGAGGGGAGGAAAAAAAATCATAATTGAGAAGAAAAAACAGCAACATCAGCCAAAGATACAGGGAGCTGAACTGCAAAGAACTGCCAATTGCATGAAGTGAGTTTTTTTTTGGGATTCTTCACCAGTGGACAATCTATATGTAATGAAGTCAATAAAAGCATTCCTACTTGGCTTACCGAATGGGTCAAGCCTTTTGGTGACACAAGTAGGGTGCCGGTGCTGGAGGTTGTGAGTTTGAACCCCCAGAGGGATGTTAGTAAATGTACTGTGCTGCCAGTCCTTTGGCCACATATATTTTACATAAAAAATAAGTATTCAGAATAATGTGATGTTATAAACTGAGTGCATTGCAAGGCAGTATTTTATCTTTACTATTGCATTCAGATGTAATGGCTTTTCCTATATAGAAGATTTTTTTTTTCATGTGAATTTGTACCTTTTTTCCATAAATTTGCAGCTTTTACTGTAAATTTGAGAGCCTTTTATTCTTGTAATTTGGCTATTTTTTCTTAAATATGCAATTTCCATCCATCCATCCATCTTCTACCACTTTTCCAGAGATCTGGGTCGTGGAGGCAGCAGTTCAAGCAGAGAAGCCCAGACTTCCCTCTCCCCAGCCACCTGCTCCAGCTCTTCAGAGA
This sequence comes from Pholidichthys leucotaenia, assembly GCA_020510985.1. Taxonomy (NCBI): domain Eukaryota; kingdom Metazoa; phylum Chordata; class Actinopteri; order Cichliformes; family Pholidichthyidae; genus Pholidichthys; species Pholidichthys leucotaenia. The sequence continues at coordinate 39,393,435 of CM035843.1, read as the reverse complement.
GGATACCAAGGCGTTCCCAGACCAACTGGGAGACGTAGTCTTTCCAGCAATTCCTGGGTCTCCTCCCAGTGGGACGTGCCCGAAACACCTCAAGTGGGAGGTGTCCAGGAGGCATCCTGATCAGATGCCCAAAGCACCTCAACTGGCTCCTTTTAATGTGGAATAGCAGCAGTTCTACTCTTAGCCTCTCCCGGATGACTGAGCTCCTCACCCTATCTCTAAGGGTGAGTCCAGCAATCCTATGGAGAAAGCTCATTTCAGCCACTTGTCTCCGCAATCTCATTCTTTCGGTCATTACCCAAAGCTCATGACCATAGGTGAGTGTAGGAATGTAGACTGACCGGTAAATCGACAGCTTTGCCTTAGAGCTCAGCTCCCTCTTCACCACAATGGACCAGTACAACGTCCGCATCACTGCAGATGCTGTTCCGATCCGTCTGTCAATCTCTCGCTCCATTCTCCCCTCACTCATGAATAAGACCCCCAAGATATTTAAACTCCTCCACTTGGGGCAGGAGCTTGTCCCCAACCCAGAGAGGACAATCCACCTTTTTCCGGCTGAGGACCATGGACTTGGAGGTGCTGATTCTCATCTCAGCCGCTTTACACTCAGCAGCAAACCGTCCCAGAGCACACTAGCAACCCGCAGTTGCAGTCGAAGATGCTAACAGCGCCAGATGACATGACGCTTGGGAATAAGATAAGATAAGCCTTTATTAGTCCCACAATGGGGAAATTCCAGGATTGCAACAGCACAGGGATAGCAACACTCAGAGCAATAATTTAGAAGATAAGAAAATAAGAGCAGTGAATATACATATGTACACATAAATATATAAATATATATACACAGTGCGGAGCATTGTAGCTAGATGGAATAAACAGCATAACAGTCTATTTAGTTACCCCACATAGTATGAATATGTACCCATACATATTGTCACCCTCCGTAGCAAATTATATTGTCCTAGTTGTATACTGGTGGGGGACCATTTTGTGTAAGTTTGTTGCGTCTTTTGCATTCAATAATATTAGGTCGTCACGTTTTGGGTTTTTTTTACTATCTCTGCGAGCAGCCTTGCTTTGGTTATACAGTCTGACAGCCGTAGGTAGGAAGGACCTGTGAAACCTCTTGGTCATGCACTTAGGATCAGGATCAGAATCAGATTTATTGCCATTGTTCATGTAGTACACAAACTAGGAATTTGTCTCGGTGCAATGCTGCAACATTAAACATGATAAAATAAAAGAAATAAACTATACATGCAATAAAGTGTAGAATAAGAGTGAGTAATACTAGTCAGCAGTTTAAATATATTAGCAAGCAGCAGATAATGTGGAGAACCATATAGTGCAGTTGGTAATGCAGGAAGAAAACAGTGATGATTGACATGAGTCTGGTTGAGCTGCTGTACATAGTGCACGAGAGTCAATAAGTCACTTAGTGTTCAGCAGTCTGATGGCAGAAGAAGCTGTTCATGTGACGGGAGGTTTTAGTCTGGATGGACCGAAGTCTTCTACCTGAGGGTAGAGGGGCAAACAGTACGTGACCAGGGTGTGAGGGATCGGCTATGATCCGGCCAGCACGCCTCCGGGTCCTGGAGATGTACAGATCTTGGAGAGATGGGAGCTTGCAGCCGATCACCTTCTCAGCAGTGCGCACGACGCGCTGCAGCCTTAGTCTGTCCCTGGCAGTGGCTCCTGCGTACCACACGGTTATGGAGGTGGTGAGGATGGACTCGATGATGGCTGTGTAGAACTGCACTAACATCTTGGTGGGTAGCTTGAGCTTCCTCAGCTGCCGCAGGAAGAACATCCTCTGCTGGGCCTTTTTGATGAGGGAGCTGATGGTCGGCTCCCACTTGAGGTCCCTGGTGATGGTGGTGCCCAGGAAGCGGAAGGAATCAGCAGTGGTGATGGGAGAGCCTGTGAGGGTGAGGGGGGGCAGAGGGGTTGTGACTTTCCTGAAGTCCACAATCATCTCCACTGTCTTCAGAGCGTTCAGCTGCAGGTTGTTGTTGTTGCACCAGGACGCCAGCTGGGCCACCTCTCTCCTGTAGGCGGACTCGTCGCCGTTGGAGATGAGCCCGATGAGGGTGGTGTCGTCCACAAACTTGATCAACTTGACAGACTGGTGGCTGGAGGTGCAGGAGTTGGTATAAAGGGAGAAGAGTAGGGGGGAAAGTACACAGCCCTGGGGTGATCCGGTGCTGATGCTAGCAGAGTCTGAGACAGTCTTTCCCAGCCGCACATGCTGCCTCCTGTCCGTCAGGAAGTCGGTGATCCACCTACAGAGGGAGTCAGGCACGTTGAGCAGGGACAGCTTGTCCCGGAGCAGAGCGGGGCGGATGGTGTTGAATGCGGAGCTGAAGTCCACAAACAGGATCCTGGCGTAGGTTCCCGGGGAGTCCAGGTGCTGCAGGATGGAGTGGAGGGCTAGGTTGACTGCGTCATCTACAGACCTGTTGGCTCGGTAGGCAAACTGCAGCGGGTCCAGGAGGGGGGTGGTGATGGACTTGAGGTGGGGCAGGACCAGGCGCTCAAAGGACTTCATGACTACAGAGGTGAGCGCTACAGGTCTGTAGTTGTTAAGTCCAGTGATCTGTGGCTTCTTGGGGACAGGGATGATGGTGGAGGATTTGAGGCAGGACGGCACGTGGCATAGCTTAAGGGAGGTGTTAAAAATGTCTGTGAAGACAGGAGCCAGCTCTTTCGCACAGTCTCAGGGTGGAGGGAGACACGCCATCCGGACCGGGGGCCTTGCGCGGGTTCAGTCTGGAGAACTGTTTGAGCACGTCCTGCTCACTGATGACAAGGGCAGGGGGGGAGGAGGGGGGGGGGCACCTTTGATGAAGTAGGGACCGTGGAGGCTGTGGAGGTGGAGGGAGGGGGGGAGTTGGACACAGATGACGGGGTGTCAAAACGGGCATAGTGTTGGGACAGTCTTTGACAAAGGGCTTTGTCATCCTGACCTTTAGGAGCCTGAGGCCGATAATTGGTGATTTGCCTCAGTCCTCTCCACACAGAAGCCGAGTCATTAGCAGTGAACTGTTGCTGGAGTCTCTCAGAATACACAGATTTAGCTCTCCTCAGCTCTCTGTTAAACCGATATTTAACCTCCCTGTAGCAGCCCCTGTCTCCACTTTTCAGCGCTGCTTCCTTCTCCTTCCTGATCTGTCTGAGCTTAGCAGTGAACCAGGGCTTATCATTAGAGTACCTCACCCTGGTGCGCGATGGAAGGATGCTCTCCTCACAAAAGTGGATATATGAGTTCACAGTGTCCGTGTACTCATCCAGATCATGCGTGGCTCCTTTAAACATGCCCCAATCAGTTATTTCCATGCACGTTTCCAGCTTCTCCTCAGCTTCACTGGTCCATTTCTTCGTAGTGCTCACAACAGGTTTAGTGAGCTTTAATCTCTGTCTGTATGTGGGAATGAGGTGGACCATCACGTGATCAGATAGTCCGAGCGCAGCATGGGGAACAGCGCGATATGCGTCTTTCACTGTGGTGTAACAGTGATCCAGCGTGTTTATTCCTCTGATGGGGCATTTAATAAACTGTTTGTAGCGGGGGAGATCGTGGCTCAGATTGCTCTGGTTAAAGTCGCCAACCACAATAACCAGAGAGTCTGGAAAAATCCGCTCTATATGTTGGATGTGATCCGCGAGCACGCGCTGAGCTTCGCGCGTGTCCGCGTCGGGAGGGACGTACACAGCGACGAGGATGAATGAGGTGAACTCCCGCGGGGAATAAAATGGCTTGCAGTTAATAAAAAGAAATTTCAGGGCGGGAGAACAGTGTTTGGAAATTACCGTTACATCAGAGCACCAGCTGCTGTTGATGTAGAAGCAGACTCCTCCTCCTGGGGATTTACTGGAGAGCTCTGTGTCACGATCAGCACGAAACAGCTGAAATCCCTCGAGGCGCAGCGCGCTGTCCGGTGTGTTTTCCCTGAGCCAGGTCTCGGTAAAACAGAGGGCAGCCGAGGAAGAGAGGTCCTTAAAACGCATCAGCAGTCTCAGTTCATCTACCTTGTTAGAGAGAGAATTGGTATTGGACAGAAATATGCCAGGCAAAGCCGTGCGCGTGCCTCTCCTGCGGATGATGTAGTCTACTGCTAAATGAGCTCCTCAGTGCGTTCAGCATGTCCTGCATAGGGTGGGACTCGGACTCCAGCAGAGATGACAGCTTAGCCACCATCCTTCTCTCTCCTATCTCCTCCACTGGGTCGAGGCGCTGCCCCAGGACAGAGCTAGCTTTCTTGATCAGTTTGTTCAGTCTCTTCTTGTCGGCTGCTGTGATGCCACTGCCCCAGCAGACCACTCCAAAAGTGATGGCTGGTGCCACCACCAAATCGTAGAAGGTCTTCAGGAGCACCCCTTGTACACCAAAAGACCTGAGTCTCCTCAGTAGGAACAGCCTGCGCTGTCCTTTCTTGTAGAGTGCGTCGGTATTGTGTGACCAGTCTAGTTTATTGTTCAAATGAACACCCAGGTAATTGTAGGATGTCACCATCTCAGTGTCTGTTCCCTGGATGTTTACTGGTGCTGTGAGGGGGTGTCCTTGCCTGCGGCAGTCCACCACCAGTTCCTTAGTTTTTCTCGCATTGATCTGAAGGCAGTTCCGATGGCACCAATCCACAAAGTCCTGGATAAGTCCTCTGTACTCAGCTTCATCTCCATCAGAGATGAGGCCGACAATCGCAGAGTTGTCAGAGAACTTCTGTAGATGGTAGTGTGTTGTGTTGTGTGAAAAGTCCGCAGTATAAAGGGTGAACAGGAAGGGAGCCAAAACCGTTCCCTGGGGGGCCCCCGTACTGCCGATGATCGTGTCAGACACACAATCCCGGGTTCTCACAAACTGTGGCCAGTGTGTGAGGTAGTCCAGGATCCACGATGACAGGTGCTGGTCCACCCCTGCGCACAGCAGCTTGTCCCTCAGGATCACTAACTAACTAACTAACTAACCTGCACTTATATAGCGCTTTTCTAGTCACAAAGACCACTCAAAGCGCTTTCACTAATACTAACCCTCTATTCTAAGGGCCTATAGGAAACAGATATCTAGGGACAATTTAGAACAGCCAATTAACCTAACATGCATGTCTTTGGATTGTGGGAGGAAACTGGAGCCCCCGGAGTAAACCCACGCAGCACAGGGAGAACATGCAAACTCCACACAGAAAGGTTCCTACCCCTGCCAACCTGGGGATTTGATCACCGGTTGGATGGTGTTGAAAGCACTGGAGAAGTCAAAGAACATGATCCTCACTGTGTTCCCAGGCTTCTCCAGGTGAACAGGGAATGGTGAAGGAGGAAGATCACTGCATCCTCCACCCCAATGCTATGCTGGTAGGCGAACTGGAGTGGATCCATCGTTGGTCCCACCAGGGGGCGGAGGTGGGCAAGGAGCAGTCTCTCCAGGGTCTTCATCAGGTGAGAAGTCAGGGCCACTGGTCTGTAGCTGTTCAGGTCTCTGGGGTGTGAAGTCTTTTGTACGGGTACCACACAAGATGTTTTCCACAACTGTGGTACCCTCCCCAGCTTCAGGCTCAGGTTGAAGATGTGCTCCACAATCCCACACAGCTGGTCTGCGCAGGACTTGAGGAGCTTCGTGCTGATGCAGTCTGGACCCGAGGCCTTCCTCGCCTTGATCTTCCTCAGCTCCGCCCACACCTGGGTCTTAGTGAGGGTCAGGTTGGGGCAGGGGGGCTGTGTGCTGGGAGTGGGTGTTGGTGGAGGGGGGTGGACAGCAGGTCTCGATGACGGTGGAGGCAGCAGTGGTTGTTGTGTAGGCGGAGGGGAATCCCAAGGCTATCCCAAGGTTTGGGGAATCCCAAAATAAATCCCAAGGTTCAATTTTAGGGCCAATACTTTTTAATCTTTATATGTTACCACTTGGGGATGTTATCAGGAGACACGGTATTAGGACACACGCCTAGGTATTGGAAGCCATGTGGGGGGTATATGGTGGTATATATGGTGATTATGATGATGATAATATTGTCTATAATTATATCAAACATACCAGACGTATTTACTTATTATTATTACAAGTATTATTAGATGTTGGTATTATTGTCACTATAAACTATCATTGTTGTATTATTTCTATTGCAAAATTTAATTATAAGATGCATTATATATTATGGTATTGTATAATGAATGTAATTATGGGATGGATAATAACTAGAATGATATTATAATTTATTGGGTATGGAGAAGGGATGGGACTATATAAGCATTGACTTCTTCCCGCTCCTTTTGAACAAGGCATTTTTTTGTTGTTGTTTATTTTTTTGGTTTTGATTCCTTGTTTTTAATTTTTTTTTTGTCTTGATGTTCAAATAAATCAATTCAAATCAAATCAATTTTCATAGCTATGCTGATGATACACAGCTGTACATTGCCACGTCTCCTGATGACACAAAACCAATTAATGCCCTTTTGAACTGTATTTAGATATAAAGCCATGGATGGCAGAGAACTTCCTACAGCTCAGCCAGGACAAAACAGAAGTTTTAATCATTGGTCGTGAAGACAAGGGAGAGAAACTTTTACCCAAATTGCTAGGTCTAAAACCTACACATTGTGTCAAGAACCTGGGCATTCTTCTAGACTCTGACTTTAATTTTATTTCACACATTAAAAATATAACAAAAATTGGATTTTACCATCTTAGGGATATAGCCAGAGTCCGCCCTTTTCTCTCTCTTGCCAGCACGGAGGTCTTGATGCATGCTTTTATTACCAGTCCTATAGACTATTGTAATGCCCTGCTCTCTGGTTTTCCCCCAAAAAGGATATCACATCTCCAACTGCTCCAAAATTTAGCTGCACAAGTGTTGCTGAGGACCAAGGGGCGGGCGCCTATTACACCAGTTTAAAGATTGTTGCATTGGCTCCCCATGCGTTTTAGGATCGATTTTAAGGTTCCCTTAGTAGTTTTTAAACGCCTCAATGGTCTTGGGCCTTCTTATCTATCTGAGCTGCTTTTATCTTATGAGCCCTCACGGACCCTGAGGTCCTGTGGTACTCGCCTTTTAATGGTTCCCAAAGTCAAGACCAAGACCTTTGGGGAAGCCTCCTTTCATTATTATGCTCTTCATCTGTGGAACAGCCTGCCAGAGAGCCTCAGGGCTGCAGAGTCAATAGATGTTTTTAAGAACAGGCTAAAGATCCACCTTTTTAATTTGACTTTTAACAAACCTGTTTAACAATTAACCCTCATCCTACCAACATATTTTACATACAAATAGTACCAACTGGGGTCCGTTTGGACCCCACACAAAATTTAACTGTTAATTGGATTATTAAGCAATACCAAAGTATTTTTTTCACTTAAAATGTTTTATTTGGTTAAAACAAAGAGTTGTGCTTGAAACATGATCCAAAAATCCCGGAATGGGGATAGTTTGTCGGTTGCCTGCCTTTCAGCACGAGTAGCCCGGTTGTAATGTGTTTTTCAACCAGTGTGCCCTGGTGCGTTCAGGTTTTTGTGGGAAATTATCTAATTTCACTTCTTAATTGGTACAAGAAATGCAAATACTTTGCCATTGTTGTGCATGTGTTCTGTAGGGCCTACAGAATACAATGCTACATGTATGTAGCATGCTACATGCTAGCATGTACTACATGTATGTAGCATGCTACATGCTAGTATACAATGCTACTTTGCTACAATGGCAAAGTATTTGCATATTTGCATGGCAAAGTCTACCTCGTTGAGCCATCATTCACTGAAATATAACACAAAATTCATACATTTAATATCATTAACATCATATTTTTCCCTGGGGTCCGATCGGACCCCAATGAAAAATCTGAACTGACAGTACAGAAGAAAACTGTATTTTAAATCAGATTTATTTTTTGTGATTCACAGATGATGACAAAGTCAGAAAGCATGATAGCTGTGATCGATAATATGTCCGTGTTGTGCATAAGAACATATGTGTGGGGTCAATTGGGACCCCACTCGGTAGGATCAGGGATATTATTTAATGAAGTAGTCATTTACATTCCATTGTTTTACATTCTTCTTAACTCCATTTGCTTTTAGATTTTCTTATTTTGATGTGTTTTTAGCTCAGTTTATAAGTATGGGTTTTTAGTTCCCTTTGTTTTATGTGTTCTTAGTTTTAGCTTGTATTTTATGTATTTTAGCTCCAGTGTTTCCTCAGTGAGACCTTCATGCCCATCTGCTTGATGCTGCTTGGCCCATCTGCAGGGGTGTTGGTCTTGTGCGTCACTCTAGCTTGGGTGGGTGGGGGCTTTATGCCATTGCCTACAGCTGTAGGCCCCGGCCTGTCCTGGTCGGGGTGGCCTCTGTGGCATACCCTGTGGTTATGGGCTGTGTGATCTCCCGGTGTGGGGGGCTCCACAGGATGGTTGCCCCTTCACATGGTGCCTCAGTGCCGAGCAATGTTTCTTTTATTTAATATGTGTGTAAGAGAAGTAGGGGGTGGTGTATGTGCCTCTGTGTGTGTGTGTGTGTGTGTGTGTGTGTGTGTGTGTTTAGTGGGTATGTTTACGGGGGGGTTGGAAGGGGTGGGAATGTATCTTGTAAATATATGTAACTAAATGTGTCTACTGTTTTTATCTATGTAAAGCACTTTGCGCAGCATCTATTGTTTGAACAGTGCTATACAAATAAAGTTTGATTGACAGCCAGGACCATCGAACTAACATTCCAGCTAGAGGCCGCCGACAGGTTAGCATCGGCGCTAGGTGTGCAGCAGCAGCGACAACAACAGCAGCCAAGCCAGACACTGCTAGCACATGCGGTAACCACAGAAGGGCCCGGTGACATGGCAGAAGAGGCCGAGGTAAACATCGCGCATCAGAGGAACACTATGATGCGCTTCCCATGTGTCAACTGTGGCTCCCCGACACACCGAGAGAGAGTGCGTTCCTGCCCGACAAGGGGGCAGCAATGTCAGCAATGCGGCAAACTCAACCACTTAGCCAAGGTTTGCCGGTCAGCACCATCACCGAACCCACTGGTCAAGACACTCACCCACGACTACCATCCGCACGATGAGCTCCGGAGGCGCAAAGTAAGGCTGGACAACATCAGCTTACCGCTCCTGTTCGACACCGCCGCAGTGAGATCGATGTTGAACTGGATCACCGTGAAGACGTTCTTCCCCAGCCACCCAATAGGGAAAAACCCAGTGGAGCTGTACAGGTAAGGTAGCGACCGCATCAGCAATATAGGGACGATCAAACTAACGGTCTGCTACGCTTCAAGAGTAATTCCTAATTTCGTCTTCCAGGTGGCTACGTATGGAGACAACATACTAGGATGTGACCTATTTTATCAGCTGGGCTTCACCATCCGTGACAGTAATGGACTCTGTTTGACCGACGACAAGTGGGACACAACACACCCAGACGATGACAACGAGGATACAGCCGTCCCGTGCTCACAGGAAGAGCACCACCCGGAGAAGGGGTAGTGACTGGACTCGCCTCAGATCTTCACCCAGCACAAGCCTCAGGGAGCCACTGCAGAACTGCAGGAGAGGGAGCCCACGTCTGTCGGGAACCCTGGGATACAACAACCCAGTGCAGGTTCTATCAACGTCAACAGCAACACATCGCCATGACCAGACTTCCCAGGAGAGGGGGAGAAGAGTCTGGACTCCTTCTGAATCCACGCCCGGCACCAGCCTCCAGGAGCTGCCGCTGAGCTGCAGGATGAAGAGTCCGCAACCCAACAAAATGCAGCAGAACCACCGGACGCCTTCCGAATCCACGCCCGGCATCAGCCGCCAGGAGCTGCCGCTGAGCTGCAGGATGAAGAGTCCGTGATTCAATGAAACACGGTAGAGCCACCGAACTGCTTTCGAATCCGCGCCCGACATCAGCCTCCAGGAGCCACCGCTGAGCTGCGGGATGAAGGGTCCGTGATTCAACGAAACATAGTAGAGCCACCGAACTGCTTTCAAATCCGCGCCCAGCATCAGCCTCCAGGAGCCACCTCTGAGCTGCAGGATGAAGAGTCCATGATCCAACGGGATGCAGCAGAACCACCACAACCTGGCCACAACCTGGTGGATGCCCCACAGCAGATGTGAGAGTCACACCATTACAACCACGACGCCAAGTGCAGCAGAACAGAGCACCACTCGCAGTGATGGACTGGGTTTGGGTTTCAGAACCGAACGACCGAACCCGCCGTTGGCCTCAACACCATCTCCACCACTACCCGCACCCATCAAGATCACTGTGCAGATGGGGCCAGCAACCTTCCAGCTGGCAGATGATTCGGTGTGACACGCCAACCGTCTTCACCGAGTTTGAGCAGCTGCCCCGGATGACACGGCTACGTGGGAGTTGACTCACATGGTGTGGGACCCAGACTCGGGTTTCGAAGAAGACGATCCCAGTCCGTGGGCCTTCGCATCTCCATGGGCACATCCACCATGGGCTTGCCACAAGGCCCCTCTGAACTGAGCTGCCTTCCTCATTAAAAAGAAGGACTGTGTTTAGCTAGCGCGGCTGCCAGCATAGTGGTACCAGGTGGTAGTCCACCTGTTGGCTCCAGCTAGTTTTGGTGTTCTACATTTACCAGATTGGGGAGGGCTAATTGATAGTGTGTTTCTGTTTTCCAACGGAGGGGTGAGCGTGATGTCTCAAACCACATGATTGGTCAGAATCGGCAAGATGACGTGATCACGCCAAACATATAAATGCAAGGGACTGCCATTTTACAATCTCTCTCTCTTCACGCCTTTGGCACTCGACCGCCCAACTGACACCACCTCTGTACCACCATAATTAGGTTTTTTGTGATAAAGTTCCTGTTCCCAGCAAACTCCACTCTCTGTTGGTCATTCCACGTTTTCCAGACATAACAATTAGGCCAAAGGCCGTAAGATTGTTAATACAATTAAAAGGCTGAAGACGACAAGACTGCATCAGCTGTGACAGAAGTGGATATGGATGGTCCAGAGGGTCCCCAAAGCTATATGAAAAATATGTGCCAAGCATCAATATGGGACAGTGGTGTCTGAAGACTGGAGGATTTACAGCAAAACTTATTTCTGTTCCATAACAGACTGAACAGGGCAGTGTAGTGGATCCTCCTCCAGAATCTGTGCAGCAATTTGACAGTGTAAGAAACTGATTTTATTAGTTTTAATCTGAGACATCCATCCACCCATCCATCCATCTTCAATCGCTTAACAGAACTGAATATTTTATCTTTAAGATCACTAAATGTAAGAATTTCATTGTAGTTGCCACCAGAGGATCTGCACAAAATCTATCTCAATAGGGAAAAAAAATCAGAAAATAGATTTGGAGATGAAACATCTGCCTGTGAAGATGGAGGGGAAATGATGTTTGTTCAGGAAATAATGTACTTGTAATGTATTGTACTTTATTTATATAGCCCTTTAAAACAACCCTTAGGTAACCAAAGTGCTTTACAGAAAAATTAAACAGCACTAGAAACACACACAGCATAAAAATAAATTACATAAACAAAGAGATTAGCATAAATACCTAAAAATAAAAGCAAGATGAAAAGAATAATGAGAATAAATGTCACCACTACTAGGTGTTAAAAGCCATCCTGAACAAATACGTTTTAAGTTTTGTTTTTAAAAGGGCCTGGTCAGAGAGAGCACGTAGAGACACGTAAAAAAACAAATTAGTGATGGTGTATTTTATTAAAAGTGATTTTGAGTGATTAGTTCTCTGATTCCTGCCATCACACTTCTATTTGTAGATGTGGTTCCCCTTAAGTTTACAGATGATAGTAATCAATTAGCCAAGTTGGAAGCCTGTCTTAAGGAAATCAAAGCTTGGATGACTTGTAATTTCCTGCTATTAAATTCAGATAAGACTGAAGTCATTCTTGTTGGTCCAAAAAACCTTAGAAATACCTTTCCAAATCAAACTTTCAGTTTGGATGCGGTTACTCTTTCTCTTAATAGCTCTGTGAGGAACCTTGGAATTATTTTTGATCAAGATCTGTCTTTCAATTCACATATTAAATTTGTTTCTAAGACTGCCTTCTATCATTTGCATAATATTGCCAAGATTAGGAGCATCTTGTCTCAGAGTGATGCTGAGAAACTGATCCACGCTTTTGTTAGCTCTAGATTAGATTATTGTAATTCTTTATTATCAGGTTGTCCTAAAACATCTTTAAAAAGTCTTCAGCTGATCCAAAATGCTGCAGCAAGAGTTTTAACAGGTACTAGAAAGAGAGATGATATCTCTCCGGTTCTGGCCTCCCTTCATTGGCTTCCCATAGAGTTTAGAATTAAGTTTAAAATCCTTCTTCTTACTTTCAAAGCTCTAAACAATCAGGCCCCTTTTTATTTAAAAGATCTGATACTACCGTATTATCCTAACAGAGCACTACGCTCCCAAAATGCAGAATTACTTGTAATACCTAGAATCTCCAAAAGTACAATGGGAGGCAGAGCCTTCAGTTATCAAGCTCCTCTCCTGTGGAACCAGCTGCCAATCTGAATTCGGGAGTCAGACTCGATCTCTGTTTTTAAGAATAGGGCTAAAACCTTCCTTTTTGATATAGCCTACAATTAGGGAGGGATCATGTGTTTCTGAACCCTCCCTTAGTTTTGCTGCTAGTAGGTTTAGACAGCCGGGGGACCTCCAATAATGCACTGGGCTTCACTCCTTTCTTCACTCTCAATGAAATATACTTTTTTTTTTTTGCTGGTCATTAACATCTGTTTGTTCTCTCTCATAGATTGAGTCCCCATCGTGCTGTTTGCTCTCTACATGGCTGTTCTTTTCATCTTCTCTATCCCCTCACCCCCCAGCCAGTCGCAGCAGATGACTGCCCCTCCCTGAGCCTGGTTCTGCTGGAGGTTTCTTCCTGTTAAAAGGGAGTTTTTCCTCTCCACCGTCGCCAAGCGCTTGCTCACAGGGGATCGCCTGATTGCTGGGGTCTTTCTGCAACTGTGGGGGTTCCCCCTACAGTTGAAAGTGCTATGAGATGACTGTTGTTGTGAAATGGCGCTACATAAATAAAGTTGAATTGAACTGAATTGAATTGAATTTCAAGCAATGAGTGAATGTGAATGTGCCTCTCCACTCTTTCTCCAGTCTCTGGGACTTTGATTTCCAAATGAAATGCAAAATTTACTTTTATCTGAACAGAGGTCATCTGCTGGTGTTTCTCTATTGTGTTTTATCAAGATCAAAGTCAGCGCAGTCGTCTACCAGGAAATTTCAGAGCACTCCACGCTTCCCTCTGCTGACAAGCTTTATGGAGAATCTGATTTCATTTTCCAGCAAGACTTGGCACCCCCCCACACTGCCAAAAGTATCAAAACCTGGTTTAATGACCATGGTATCACTGTGTTTGATTGGTCAGCAAACTATCCTGACCTAAACCCCATAGAGAATCTATGGAGTATTGTCAAGAGGAAGATGAGAGACACCAGACCCGACAATGCAGACGAGCTGAAGGTCACTATCAAAGCAACCTGGACCTTCATAACACCTCAGCAGTGCCACAGGCTGATCACCTCCATGCCACGCCACATTGATACAGTAGTTAATCCAAAACGAGCCCCGACCAAGTACTGAGTGTGTACATGGACATACTTTTCAGTCGATCCACATTTGTATTGTAAAACTATTTTTTAAAATAAATTTAATGTAATAGTCTAATTTTTTGAGAAACTGAATTTGGGGTTTTCATGGGCTGTAAGCCATAACCATCAAAATTAAAATAAATAAACACTTGAAATATATCACTCTCTGTGTAATGAATCTATATAATATATGGGTTTCACTTTCTGAAATGAGTGACAAAAAATTTTGAACTTTTTCATGATATTCTAATTTTTTGAGATGTACCTGTAAATACTCTAAACACCCCCCCAACATAACCTGAACATAACCTAGTCAGGAGCATGTTATGTTCACAGCCTTTGTTACCATAGTTTCAAACATACTCTGACTTTTTGGAACCAAAAACTCAAAGTTACCACAAACTCCGAGTTAACTTACCCAGGTAAGCCATTAAACCTGATTTCTGGAGCAGGACCCAGATTGACTTCTAATTTATACACAAGCTTTAACTCATCAATATCTTGGACACATTAGATTTTCAGCCAAAGAGGGAAACTGGGCTGTTGCTGTTGCCCAGACAGCAATAGCCCATACCTGTGCACAACCTTGGTCATAAAGCGTAATATCAGCTGATAATACTCAGCTTGTATATCGGTGCATCCCTGTCTTGAGGCCTTTTTTTTTTTTTTTCCTTTTACTGTGTTTCTTTGTTTTACAGGTTTTGGATTTTGTGTTGTCAGGAGACAAAACAATGGGTTGATCTAGAAAATAAGTTTATCCATACAGGAGAGTATTTGTTTGGTTATTGTTGGGATTTATTGTTTTTATTTCCCTTTGTTGCACCTGTCAGATAAAAGATGACGGCCTGGCAGATCAAGAGAACAAAGAAGACGATCTGCCTCAGGAATCAGAAAATGAAGAAGGCATAATTGGTAATGCTGACAACCTACAATGCATAGAGGTTTACTTTTATTGGCTAATTTGCCAGCATTCACGACTCTGTCCTCATTATCATGCAAGCACCTCTTTTGTCTTGTAGTTCCTCATAGCAAATCCTACACTGTTGCCATCATTAAACCAGACGCTGTTGCTCACGGCAAGGGAAATGAGATCATTATGAAGGTAAACGAAGACTACCACTGCTCACATTCTGAGGAGACACGATTGTCTCAAGCCTTCCTGCTGACATTAATTTATTATGCTGACATTTACTACCTTGGCTAGATTCAAGACGCTGGGTTTGAAATCCTGGCCCATGAGGAACGCACGCTTACAGAGGCTGAAGCTCGACATTTTTACCAACACAGAGCAGCAGAGGTATGAGCCAATGACTTGTATGACATAAAACAGAATAGTAGAATAATAATAATAATAATAATAATAAAAAAGAAACACATTTATATTAAAAAAAACGCATTTTGACAGACAGGGGCCTATTCCACAGATTGGTATTCGAGTCAAACTGCAAAATAAACCTGGGGCTATTAATATTCTGCATCAACACACTGATGGGAGAGCAGTCACGACCAGTGCAAAAATCATTTCAGTTACTTTGCACTACATGACACATCCATCTGCATTTCTGCATGGAGCTTAAAATAGAATTGCTGTATAAGCAGCTTTTTTTTTTTTTGCTTATCGAGCCTTTTGTGATGAAAGCAAATCTCTCACATTCAGAAATACCTGTGTATGTGAGAATAGCCACCTGAAGCATTAATGTTGAGCAAATAAATTACATTTGCATGTGTCTTGGTGTGCTTATTTTCAATTTCATTTTTCTCTTTTTTCATATTGCCAATATTTCTTTTAAAAACCCAACTTTCCAGGTGTTATGAATTCAGTGAAGTAACCTATGTGCCTGGTTTTGTCTCTGATGGTTGTGTCTAGGTTTGCTTTGAGGACTTGGTGCAGTTCATGTCCAGTGGTCCCTCCCATATTCTGGTGCTCTCTCGGGTAGAGGACTCGACCAGCGTTGTGCCAGCATGGCGCAAGTTCATTGGCCCACCCGATATAGAGGAAGCAAAGAGAGAAAAGCCAGAAAGGTCTGTTTATTGGAAATTATACATAGGCTCCCACTGAGAACAGTTGTGAATGTCACAAAGGAATCTAAGATGAAAAGTGACACATTTATACACTTTTCTGTCTTTGTTAACAAAAACATTCATCGAATAGAAATTTTTTTCTGCACTGTTGATTGCAACAGTGTGAAACAATCTGGAGTCTGGAAAAAAAACGAAATGAAAGCACATTCCTTGCCCGCTCCATCAGACACACCCAAACAATATGCTCCTCTCTGGTTGAGCACCAGCTGGGCAACCATCTGGTCTTCTCTCCTTTCTCCCCCCTGGCTTCCTGCAGCTTGCGGGCACAATACGGCACGGAGGCTCTGTTCAACGCCGTGCATGGTAGTGAGGACAGAGACCAGGCCAGCAGGGAGCTCGCCTTCTTCTTCCCCAACTTTAGGACGGCCTCGGTAACGGAGCAGGATGGGGAGGAAGAGCATGTGGAGAGGACACTGGCTCTTATCCGGTCTGACGTTGCCAGGGAGAACAGAGGTGGGGCTTATGCCAAATGCACAAACATAAGTACACAAGTGTGCAAAAACAAAACAAGTAGAGACAAAATTAAGGCTCACATTCATAACACAGGTGCAGATTTTTTTTTTTAAATTGTTTAAACTGGAATGCAGCAGTCATTTATAATAATGTGGTGCATTACTGTATAGTGTTTAATATGGTGCATTTGTGAATTTGCAGAAGAGATCTTGGCCCACATCCACAAGTCAGGGTTCACGATCGCCCACCGAAGAGAGGTGATGTTGACAGAGGAGCAAGTCAGGCAATTTTACGTCCAACATGTTGATGAGGACTACTTCCCTGCACTGCTCAGTAGCATGACAAGGTAGCTGTGACATGCTCCATTATTGACGAGTAATCCACTACGCTTAAAATCAACTGTATATGTAATATTTCAGTGGGCCGGTGCTAGCTTTAGCTCTAGCCGGAAAAGAAGCTGTCAGTCGCTGGAAAGACATCCTTGGTCCTGCTGACATTAAAAGAGCCAAGGAGGAGAGTCCTGACTGGTAAGTGATTTGTAGCTCAAATCCTTCCCTTGATGAAATAAGGACCAAGGCACAAGAGTTTAATTTATGAACAGAAAAGCTGAAGAGTTTTCACTGATACAAAGAACTCCTCCTCCTCATTTGACCTTTCTTTTTGACCTTGTGAGGCTTACCCTTTTATGCTGTTCTTCTTAAAATACTGAAGACGAAATCAGTTAGAGAACAGCAAAATTTGATAACAATGTTGGCTTCTTTCTCCACCATAAATTTTAGCATATTTCAACTCCAGCTTCTTGAAATATGAAAATCTTGTGCAGAAGTAAAAACGGATTAGCAATGTGCGGTCACAAGAATGATTAAGTCACACCCTTTTATAAAGAGCATATTCTGGACAAACCATCAGCTACTTGTTATTAAATATATGGATGGTAGCTGTGATGCAGACGTGGCTTCTACTGTACATCTCTCATAGTCTACGGGCCCAGTTTGCAGTGGAGAATCAGCCGATCAGCCAGCTTCATGGCAGCGCAAGTCGTGAAGAGGCAGAACGGGAGATCAGTTACTTTTTCCCCAAACAACAGACTCTGGCAGTGATCAAACCAGATGCAATGGAGGAACACAGAGGTACTTTTTGGTCATCTGTAAAAAATATAGAAATGTTAATGTTTTCATACTGTGCATTTTCAAAGTAATAATTGACATCTACATCTATAGATAGCTATAAATTAGGTTAAAACCTAGAAAAACGATTTGCACAATGTGAGACCTTCAAATCTATTGTATATATCCTACAGTAGGTGATTTGAGGGGGATGGCGCCCCCCTTGTTAGCATGATGACCAGAAAGCAGAAACCATTTCCCCATCTCCATAAAGAGTACAGCAGTAGCTTATGTGGTACAGCTGAAGATGTCAGTGAGAGTTGAGCTGCAAATGAACAATTGTTTGAAAAAGTTTCAAATTTATAAGTATATACGTAGCTGAAAATTTGTATGGAAAAAAAGTAACAAATTTATTGCAAAAAGTGGCAAATTGGTTGGAAAAAAAATTATTAAATCTATTAGAAAAGTCTCAGATTTGCCAGGAAAAAGTTGCAAATATATCAGAAAGAGTTATAAATTTCCCAGGAAAATGTTACGAGTTAACGAGAAAAAGAAACCTTGCAAACTGGCGAGAAAATGGGAAATTTATGAGAAAAAGTAAAAAACATACAAATGCACAGCTTTTGCTTTTTGCAAATTTGCATTTTTTTACTTGTTGCATTTTTTTAAATGTCTGACTTTTTTTCTTGGAATCCCCCCCACACACAAATTTGTAAATTTGGGACTTGCTTACACTGTTGTTACTTTTTTAATTGTACTTTTGCATATTTAGTCTTTTTTTTTTTTTTGCAATTTTTTTCCAAGCAAGTTTGTTCCTGAGTTACATTTATACATTTGTACCTTAAACCGTAGTGGTGGCCTAGTGGTAAAGCATTTGCCCCACAGCCAGGAGGTTGTAGGTTCAAGCCCTAGTCGTGTTATAGAGGGTATGCGTATGATGTCACCAAACAGAATTCATGGCAGTTAAAAAACACTGAGTGGCAAAAATGAATGGCAGCATTGGGGTGTATCATTCCAACTTGATTAATTGGTAAATAATTAAAGGCTCTGAATCAGTTCCTCGCTTACCATGTGCTCCTTGATCTTTACACACACATCACTACAGTCAAGTAAATGGTGTGGTATTAACATCTAAAGTATAAAAGTTACTCTGTGCACTGCTGTGACTAAATATTTTGTGTGAATTTTATGTTTGGCTGCATACAAAATGAAGCTGTCACATGTGATTGCCACTCAGTGCTGTGTTGCTATGGTAACTGTCATGCAACTACCAAGAATTCTGTTTCAGTGCATCCCCTCTATATCAAAGACCATAAAAATGGTATTTCCTGCCTTCTAGCTTGGTACTCATCTTAAATGGGGAAAGGAAACTCCTTGTGCCAGTCCCAAGCCTGGGTAAATATGGGGAGGATTAAAGTCCGACATAAAAATCCTTGCCAAATCAATGCGTGGACTTATGATCCACTGTGGCGACCCTGAACAAAAAGCAGCTGAAAGTGTGTATGTGTGTGTACATTTGTACCTTCTGCTAAATTTGTGAATGCCCTCCACACACCACCACCCCCTTGTTAAAAAAAATAAGAAATCACCTACTGCTATCCTCAGTGATGTCTTTATTATACTTCTCGTCTTCTCTCTGACAGAGGAGATTTTGGAGGAGATCCGTGGAAGAGGTTTCTCTGTGACGCAGCTCAAGGAGATGGTGCTGTCGAAGGAGATAGCTGAGGAGTTTTACAAAGATCACAGAGAGAAGCCTTTCTTTAACCAGCTGGTGGAGTTCATGTGTCGGTTAGTCTTCTCTCAGACCCAGAATCCAGGCAATGTGACGACAGCAGACCTGCCCTAATTCCCGCTGCCACTCCAAGTTCTCACAGCACGTTAAACAGTAATCTTAGCAGCTTAAAATCAAGGCAGCCTCGGGCAAAAGGCGAGGAAGTCCCTCTTAGTTTCATTCTTTGTTCCATTGCATGTCTAAATTTTTAGAGTTTGCTTCTGCTCCGATAAGCCGCTACATTTGGCTGTTATACAACTGCCTGAGCAAAGTGAACAGTAGGATGGGTGAGGCTAGGCTTGAGAAACATCATTTTTATTGTTACTTTGCTGAAAAACTAGTTCAGTTTAAGCCAAAATTTTAGTTCCCTGTGTGACAGTGTAAAAAGTGAGGCTCACTACCACCTGGATCTGCAGCTCTGGTATTTTTTTTTGTTCCATTATCACTTGTAGTTGGTCCCCAAATTTAATATTTTCTAACACCGCTGATTGTGTGATTTTCATAAAATTAGTTAAACGTGTGGGTTAAACACAGGCATGGTTTAATTTTTGATTTTGTCTTCATTGCAAGCCATTTTGTTTCAACTAAGTTTAGCTTAAAATTTAAACCAAACTTGTCTGAAAGAGGTTTAAGCAGTAAAGGTTAATCTTCATTATATCAAAGCATCACCGTTGTTTGTTTCAGAGCGCCCTGTATGATGCTTGTTCTTACTAAAGAAAATGCAGTGGAGGAGTGGAGGGCCATGATGGGCCCCACGGATCCAAACAAAGCAAAGGAAACATCCCCCCAGTCTCTGAGGGCGCGCTTTGCTGTCGACATCCTCCATAACTCAGTTCACGGCTCCTCCAATGAGTGGGACGCAGAGGAGAAGATCCGTTTCATCTTCGGCGACATCTGCACAGACGCAGAGCTCCCTGGTAATGGAGAGACTGACAGAAACATCTCAGGTACTGATATGTGTGACAGGCATTCCCATCTGTCACACCATCTGTTTTCTTATAACTATTTTGTTTCAAAAGTTTTTTTGTTTTTTTTTTATGAATAACCTCCCTGTACACAAACATTCTTTCAGTGGTGTTTTCTTGTGGATGAAATGGCGAGGACTGAAAACTTGAACTTTAAAAATATATACCATACTTTTTCTTTTCTAGCAAATGAGAACTACAGTTCTGCAGACAAAGACACGGGAATGTCAGGAACTCAGAGTGAAGACATTTCCAGCAGTGAATCAACATGAAGTTATGCAACAGAATAAAAAAGGAAGACTTTCATCTACATGTGTGCTAGCTCATTTCAAGGACTTGATCTTTCAAAAGCTTTGCATTTTTACATCATAAGAGATCAAAAACAAAACAGCCATTTCTGTTCAAACAACAAATATTTTTTGCATTTTTCTGCTTTATTAAGGAGCCATGTATTTATAAAGGTGGGAACTCATGTAATCACATTAATAAAGAAAAGTAATGGATGGGGGAAAAAGACAAGAATCATGGCTGACAGGCCAGTTTATTCTGACAACTCAGCTGCTCTAGCTTGATTTAAGGTTCAAAAAGATTTTCCAGCTACATGCACATTATTTTGTTCAAACAATTCCTCAAAATGGCTTTTTCCCATAGCAGGAGTCTTTGTAAGTTGGGCAAATTTTTGATTTTATTTCGATTTTCATTTACTTCATGTCAAGCAAAAAATAATTTTTCATGTAGCAGGAACATATAATTACATTTTCATAAATCATAAATCAACTAGAATGAGATAATATTGACCTAGTCTTTGTAAATTTTCTGACTGTTTCTTGAGTTTTTGTTTGCTCCTCCCTGTTCACCTGTGCATGTTTCTGATTGGTCAGTGTTGCTGTCTCACGCCTTTTCATGTATAATGTACTCCTACCCATTTGGCAAACCCTGAGTTGACTTATCAGTTTGATAAAAAGTGAATTACCTGCTGGTTTTCTTTTGGCCAGTTTTGTACACTCCGGATCAAAATCTTACGACTGGGGAAAATTACAAGAATTCACATTTTGTGCTGGTGGGTCATAACCAGGTTGTAAGTAGAGCTTCAAAATGCAAAAAGAAGAAACAGGAGGAAGACACAAAAAATAGAGAGTAGGCAATTTATTGAAAACTGCATTTAAAAAAAGGGAAGAAACCGGAGCCCCTGGAGTAAACCCACACAGCACAGGGAGAACATGCAAACTCCGCACAGAAAGGTTCCCACCCCTGCCATTTGTGATGAAGATGGCTTCACAAAGAGCATCCACGGTCTGGAGCCGGCATTTGTTTTTGTAAACGTCCCTTGCCATCCATCCCCAAACGTTCTCAGTGGGATTTGGATCAGGGGAACACGCACGATGGTCCAAAAGAGCTGAGCTGGAGGATCCAACAGGCTGTCCATAAAGACAGAGGCCGATTTTCAACCCGGCTTAAGGCCCTTACTGATGCTGACTGCAGCCTAATAACCAGAAGACGGCATCTATGAAAGAAAGGCTTAAAGAACAAAAAACATCTTCAAAGGCCACGTCTTCTCCCACACCACAAATTTGCCCATTTGGACTTTGCAAGGGAGCACCAAACATGGGACAATGAAAGGTAGAAGAACGTTTTATCAGCTGATGAACAGTCTAAGTTTAAATGCAGTTTTCAATAAATTGATCTACTCTTTTTTTCTCTCTCTCTCTCTTCCTCCTGTTTCTCCATTTTGCATTTTGAATCCACCAGCACAAAATGCCAATATTTGTCATTTTTTCCCCGGTCATAAGATTCTGATCTGGAACATGTATAGGATTTCAAAGAAGGATGAGAAAATCTTTAAGCAGTACTCGATTCTATCCACCTTATTCCTAGCCCCCATGGTGCCCTGCGTGAATTATGTGTGCAACTTCCAGTACTAGTTTAGAACGTGGATTTATCATTGAAATGGGACACTTTTCCTTGCTAAAAAACAATGACTTCGGCATCAGAAATGTGGGAACAATCTTTTACACCTCAGAAACTGTAATATAATCATAACACTTCGTACAACTATCGGGGGGGGGGGGGGATGGGAAGATGACCTTAAAAAGTGGCCTGGCAGACTGTAGCTCCGTTAGTTAGCTCCGCTGCTAAGATGCTAACGCTGTAAACAAAAACTCAGATGTATCAATATTTCCACCGCAATAAAGTTGGTCACATTTTGTTAAAAGATGTTGGACATAACCTTATTTTACCTTACAGCAGACGTAGAATCTAGTCAGAGCCACAAAGAACCACAACACTGTGTTTGGATAAGTTAAGCATTGATGGGAATTTGGAAAGCTAGGCTTGCAGGTTTCCCATTTCTCTCCAGTATCGATCCAACCTGACTTTGAAGATGACAGTAGTAGGAACGTTTACGATGTGGTTTGTCAGACGATTCCAGGCATTGACTATTCTTTGGGAGAAAAAGTTCTTCTGGATTTCTAGCCCTTTACTCATTTATTTCTTGAATAATTTGTGTTGGTGTCGTCTTGTTAGTCCAGATGATGATCTTACAAAGAATTTGCCTTCATCCAGCTTTTCTAGCCCGTGCAGGATCTTGTGGGCCTCTATGAGATCTCCACGGAGTCTTCATCGCCTCAAAGTGTCAAGGCTCAAATGTTTCAGGTGTTCTTCATATGACAGGGTCTTGATTTCTGGCACTAGCTTTGTGGCACATCGTTGGACGTTGTGGTAGCTGTCCATTTTACCATTACATTAAAATGCTCATGCTGTGAATGCTTGTTATTTAACTTAACATGTACAGGGCAACTGTTGAAAATTTTATTGATCTACATTTTATGATAATTTAAAAATTAATTAATGCATGCCGAAGCAGCTAATATCAAGTCCACATCATTGCACTGCAAAATTGAGCAGTGCAACAAAAAACTATTTGATATCTTTCCTTAATCATTAAGCCTTAGGAAACAAACTGATAACTATATTTATTTATTACTTTACTTCATGTAGCCTTGCATGAAGTAAAATAGCTGTACAATCTGTGACATTCATACAAGTGAAAACATAGCTGGTGCTCTTGTGTCTGTGTCTGTACCACCGATCACTACGAATGAACAGTCCTTTTAATTTTTGGCGCATGATCTACGCACTGCTGTTGAAGCCACAGATTTAGCTGTGCTTGTTTGTCAGGAGCCTCCATTTATCCAGTCTATGGCATAACCAGGAGCAGCAGCAACAAGTACCAGAACTACGCAAAAACATTCAAAAATACAAACATGACAATCGTGGAAATTGTTTTATACCGCTGCTCTGCTTCTTTTGTCCTTTTCTTTAGGAAAGCTTTATATAATAATTTTTTTCTTTTTACACGCCTTTTGTAATCCTTTGGTTAACCATGGCTTATCGGCAAATTTATGTTTAGGCTTTTTCTTTACTAATGGACAATTTTTTTCATAAAGAGTGGTTACAATGTTTATAAATGTGTCATAGGCTTCATTTACATCTGATACATAGACTTTTGTCCAGTCTTGCTTCAGCAAGTCTTCTTTAAAAGAACTGATTGCATTTTGTGATTTGTATCTGAACGATTTTAAAAATTTTTCTGTATTGGCCCCCATGTGGCCATGGATAAGTGCAAAGGTTGGCAAATGGTCACTTATATCATTTATCAATAATCCACTTTGTATTTTCTTATCAATAATATTAACAAACAGGTTGTCAATAAGTGTAGCAGTGTGAACTGTGATTCTACTGAGATGTATTATTGTGGGATATAGACTCATGCTGTACATAGAATTCATGAACTCTGTAATTACATTTTGTTGATGTGGATTTAGTAAATCAATATTGAAATCTCCACAAATTACTACCATTTTCTTACTAGTAATATTATTGTACAGCTCGACTAATTTATCTCTGAATGTCTCAATGCAAGTTCCCGGCGTTCTATATATACAACTTATAATTAGATTTTTTGTTTTATCTTGGTCAATCTCAACAGTAACACATTCCAAAATCCCTGGTAGTGCAAAGGACATTCCATTTACAAGCTTACACCTATACAGGTCATCAATATACAGTGCAACACCACCACCCTTTTTTTGAGATCTGTTAATATGAAACATCTGATATCCCTCTATTGCCATCAGAGGAGCCTGCTCTTCATTTAGCCAAGTTTCAGAGACTGCGATAGCTGTAAATTTTCTGTCCAGCTGTTTTAAATAGTCCTGAATCTGTGGAAGTGTATTATTGATAGTTTACCATCTAGTTGCACTTGACTTTTGAATTGCTTTTCAGTGTAATATTCACAATGATTATGAATATTATTGAAAAAGTGGTTATCAGGATCAATATCATTCTCCATCTCTTGTAGTTTATGTTCAGCATAATGGCATGTTTTCAGAGTTTGAATTTCCTCACTCTGTGTCAAATGACTTCCTCCAACTGGGGATAATTGATGTCTACTCAAGTCAGTCATAAGTTTTGTTTGTTTTTAGTTTTTGTTTTTTTAAGTACATTGACATGGTGTCACAGAAGAACTATTCTTGCCATGTGTGTGGATATGGATTATCATAGTCTCTTAATTTTCTTAATCAGTGTTCATCTATATTTATTTAAGTCAGTGATCTCTCTGATTATTATACTCTTTGCTTCCTCAGGTGTTCCATTTAGTTTGATCCAAACTCTACAATTTCTTGTCCATGTTGCCTGTATCTTATTTTGTCTTTTCAGCATCTGTGCTTGCCGTGCTATTTCAACATTAGTTTTTGTTAGATGTTCATTTAGGTAAACTTCTGTTCCCCGTAGCTTTCTGGCCTGCCTCAGTATGTCATTCTTTACCCTTCTGTTCACAAAGTGCATCACAATTGATTTCTTTGTTTTATTATCCTTTCTGGGTAAAGCATGACAGGCTGAAATTGCATTTGCTTCGACCTTTATATTTCTACTATCAAGGAACTGAAGCACCTGGTTTTCCAGGGAGACTGATTCACTTGCGGGAGCCTCCTCACCTCTCATTCCTGCTGTAGCATGAGCATATGATTGGTATTTAATGTCTAGTCCACTTATAATTAGATCATCCATACGAGAACATTGTTCAAGATCCTCACGCGTCGCTCCAAGTCTGCAGTTTTTTTGTCTTTTTCCTTAATTGTTAATTTTAATTCTCGGACTTCTTCCACTAGCCCTAATATTTTAGCCTGCTGACTAGCCACTTTGGTCAGTTCTTCTGACAAGAAGTTCAGAGATTTTTTGATCTCTTCCATTTCCTCCTTCTTTGGTGGCATTTTTACTGACCTGTTGATAGTAAAAACAATCTCTGGTGGTGTCGCCAGTATCCGATCCGACCAACCTCGAATCCAGCTGGGCCTTAGCTAGCCCCCTCCTCTGCTAGTCCCGTTGCAATTGAGCTCCTGTCCAGCCAGGGTACTGGCCGCTCCTCCACCGAGTCCCGCCGCCGCTGTAGTTGAGCTCCGATCCTGCTCCTGTCCAGCTGGCGTCCCGGTATTTCCTCCGCTGAGCCCCGCCACCTACCGCCGTCTTCCTCAGTAGATCCTCCGCTGAGCCCCGCCGCTGTAACTGGGCTCCGACTCAGGCTCTTGTCTGGCTGGGTCCCCGGTGGTCCTCCACTGGTCCCCGTCTCCCACCACCACTGCACCCAAACTCCGATCCGGCTCCCATCCAACTGTTGCCTCGGTTAGTTCCTCCGGCGAGCCCCAATCACCGGGGAAAGAGTCGCTTCGTGTCGGTGTTAGGTGCTACAACTAGCGTTAGCTTAGCAAACGCTTCAGGTAAAGCGTAGCAGCGAACCACGAAAAGAAACGCTAATCAGTTTACTCACAGAGCCCGGTGAAAGGCGAATAAAGGGGTATTTCAACCAAGGTGGAAATTCAGCCCGTGCGTGTGCGTCACAAATGCCGATCAGATATTCGCTGTTGGTTAGTTATTTTAGTGGCAAAATCAGCAACTTTGTCTCAGCACTGAAAAAGTGTGACCATCCCGGCCGCCATGTAGAAGGCGCTTTTGCATAAAGAAGTTAATGATCAGGATATTCAGTATCAGAATCCTCGCCTTCCAACATTCGATTGATGTAATCTGCCTCCAAGAGACTCATATTGGCACAGAGGAAGCTGGCCGCTTCACCATCAAAGGCTTTGACCTCCTGTGCTATGTTCTACATGCTAAACATGGACGTGCCACCTATGTGCGTTCTGACATAGTTGAAGCAAATCACCTGATAACAACACATTTCTCAGACACCATAATCATTGGTGGCTTCCATATTGTCAATGTGTACAAGCCCCCTAATGCCAACTGGGATCTGCAGGTCTTACCCACCCTACCCCACCCTGCCATCTATGTGGGGGACTTTAACAGCCATCACCCTGACTGGGGGTACCCAGCAGTGGACAGTGATGGGAAGGCACTTTCAGACTGGGCATCCAGAAATGACCTCGCTTTGATATACGACCCCAAACAAAGAGGAACCTTCCACTCTGCTAGGTGGAAGAAGGACTATTCTCCTGACCTGTGTTGGGTCAGCTCTTTGAATGGGGAGCCATATCCTACACAGATCCTCATTCTTGATGATTTTCCACACAGCCAACACCGGCCCCTGCTTGTACACATTGGCCTACAACTTCCAGTCATATACAGCCCAAGGAAGATGCGCTGGAACTTCCGCAAAGCCAACTGGAAGAAATTCAGTGAAACTCTGGACCGGAGCGTTGTTACCATCCCACTCCACACCATCACTGTAGATGAAGCATACAACCGCTTCTGCAGCGCAATCTTCAAGGCTGCCCATACTGCAATCCCACGAGGCTACCGACCCCTCTATGTCCCATGTTTGGACGGAGAAAGTGCTGCCCTCCTACAATCCTATCAAACATCAGGGGACCCAGAGATAGCAGACCATCTCATTGAATCGCTAAATACAGCTCGGCGAAAGAAATGGGAGGAGACAGTTGCTGACCGGAGCTTTACCCACTCTAGCAGGAAATGTTGGAGCCTCATCCGTCGCCTAGGAGCTGCACAGAAGCCCCCTAGCCAAAGCCGAGCATCCGTCACACCCAACCAAGTTGCATCCCACCTACTGACTATCGCCAAAGCACCCCAAGACAAAGACACCAAAAGAGCAGTTACAACTGAGCTAAAAAAACACCAAAAAATGCCTGTAGAGGAAACGAACCCTGAACCCTTCGAGGCTGCTGAACTGGAGAAAGTCCTACAGAGCCTGAAATGTGGAAAGGCAGCAGGATACGATAACATCTTCCCAGAATTCATGAAAAATCTTGGCCCCCGAGCCCTAACCTGGTTGACACAATTCTACACAAGGATCACACAAACAAACTCGATCCCAAAGAAATGGCGGACAGCAAAGGTCATTGCCATCCCAAAACCTGGCAAAGACCACAAATTACCAGCAAGCTACCGCCCAATCTCCCTACTCAGCGTTCCTTACAAAATCATGGAGCGCCTAATTCTGCAACGCATTTCCCCAGAGGTAGAGGATATTTTAAGTGTGGATCAAGCAGGTTTCCGCAAGGACCGCAGTACAGGAGAACAAGTACTGGCCCTAACCACCTTCATCGAAAATGGCTTCGAGAGCAGACTGAAGACAGGGGCTGTGTTTCTCGACCTTACAGCCGCCTATGATACGGTCTGGCACAAAGGCCTCCTCCTGAAACTTATAAAGGCGATCCCTGCTTGGGCAACAGCAATTATAAAAACCCTGCTGACCAACCGAAGGTTCAGAGTCCACCTCAGTCAGAAGACAAGTGCATGGAGAATGCAGAAAAACGGACTCCCACAAGGCTCAGTTCTAGCTCCAACTCTGTTCAACCTCTACATAAACGACCTGCCTACTACAAAATCCCGCAAATTCACCTATGCAGACGACATCTGTTTGGCATTCCAAGCACCAGACTTTGAACCACTG
Source organism: Pholidichthys leucotaenia (assembly GCA_020510985.1). Lineage (NCBI taxonomy): Eukaryota > Metazoa > Chordata > Actinopteri > Cichliformes > Pholidichthyidae > Pholidichthys > Pholidichthys leucotaenia. Next base: position 39,365,542 of record CM035843.1, on the reverse strand, counting down.
GAACGGGTGCTCACGGAAGATCTTGCCAAACTGGACCAGTTCTGTAAAATCTGGCGCCTAAAACCAAGCCCAGCAAAAACCGTCTCCAGTGTATTCCATCTCCACAATGCAAAAGCTGCCAGAGAACTAAACATCCACCTGAGCGGACTCAAGCTTAAGCATGCCCCAAATCCAACTTATCTTGGAGTGACCCTTGATAGGACCTTATCCTTCAAGGAACATCTAAAGGGGACGGCTGCTAAGGTGAAGGTACGAAACAACCTGCTCTGCAAGCTCGCTGGTGCAAAATGGGGGGCGGCAGTCTCCACCCTGCGCACCTCAGCACTGGCCCTTTCATACTCTGTAGCAGAATATTGTGCCCCTGTCTGGTCCAGGTCATCTTACACACACCATGTAGACACCCAGCTCAACACAACCATGAGAACTATAACTGGAACAATCCGCTCAACACCACTCCCCTGGCTCTCTGTACTGTCAAACATAGCCCCTCCACACATCCGGCGAGCAGCATTAACTCAAAGGATGCTCCAAAAAGTTAAAGATTCTCCTCACTTACCAATCCATGCAGATATCTACACTCCACCCACTGCCCGACTTTCATCCAGACGGCCGATTTGGAAAAACCCTCCCCCAGCTGACTTTACCATCCAGACAGCTTGGCAAGAGGAATGGGAGACCAAGGACGTCCCAAACAAACAGCTGGTGATAAACCCCAACCAACAGGTCCCGGGCACCAACCTCCCAAGGAGACAGTGGTCTACACTCAATCGCTTCAGGACTGGACATGGCCCCTGCTTGGCCAGCCTTTACAGATGGGGCAGTAGCCCTAGCCCACTGTGCGCATGTGGAGAGGAGCAAACAATGGAACACATCATAGAGGCTTGCCCGCTCCAAAGACTGGAAGGAGGATTACACACCCTCCATACAGCAAACCAGGAGGCAACTGCTTGGCTTAAGGACTTTGCATTCGCTAAATAAAAATAAAATCAGAATCAGAATCAGAATGAGATTTATTGCCATTGTTCATGTAGTACACAAACTAGGAATTTGTCTCGGTGCAATGCTGCAACATTAAACATGGAGTAGCACTAAAGATAAAAATAAAAAACTATGCATGCAATAAAAGGTAGAATATGAATAAGTAATACTAATCTATGCAATTTTTAAATATATTAACAAGCAGCAGATATTGTGGAGTTCCACACAGTGCAGTTGGTAGTGCAAAAAGAAAACAGTGATAATTGTCATGAGTCCGGTTAAGCTGCTGTACGTAGTGCACGAGAGTCTAATAAGTCACTTAGTGTTCAGCAGTCTGATGGCAGAGGGGAAGAAGCTGTTCATGTAGCGGGAGGTTTTAGTCTGAATGGACTGAAGTCTTCTGCCTGAGGGGAGGGGGGCAAACAGTGCGTGTCCAGGGTGTGAAGGGTCGGCTATGATCCGACTTGCACACCTCCAGGTTCTGGAGATGTACAGGTCCTGGAGGGATGGGAGCTTGCAGCCGATCACCTTCTCAGCAGCACGCACAACACGCTGCAGTCTTAGTCTGTCCCTGGCGGTGGCTCCTGCGTACCACACGGTGATGGAGGTGGTGAGGATGGACTCGATGATGGCCGTGTAGAACTGCACTAACATCTTGGTGGGTAGCTTGAGCTTCCTCAGCTGCCGCAGGAAGAACATCCTCTGCTGGGCCTTTTTGATGAGGGAGCTGATGGTCGGCTCCCACTTGAGGTCCCAGGTGATGGTGGTGCCCAGGAAGCGGAAGGAATCTGCAGTGGTGATGGGAGAGTCTGTGAGGGTAAGGGGGGGCAGAGGGGCTGTGACTTTTCTGAAGTCCACGATCATCTCCACTGTCTTCAGAGCGTTCAGCTGCAGGTTGTTGTGGCTGCACCAGGACGCCAGCTGGGCCACCTCTCTCCTGTAGACGGACTCGTCGCCGTTGGAGATGAGACCGATGAGGGTGGTGTCGTCCGCAAACTTGATCAGCTTGACAGACTGGTGGCTGGAGGTGCAGGAGTTGGAGTACAGGGAGAAGAGCAGGGGGGAAAGTACACAGCCCTGGGGTGATCCGGTGCTGATGCTAACAGAGTCTGAGACAGTCTTTCCCAGCCGCACATGCTGCCTCCGGTCCGTCAGGAAGTCGGTGATCCACCTGCAGAGGGAATCAGGCACGTTGAGCAGGGACAGCTTGTCCTGGAGCAGAGCGGGGCGGATGGTATTGAATGCAGAGCTGAAGTCCACAAACAGGATCCTGACGTAGGTTCCCGGGGAGTCCAGGTGCTGCAGGATGGAGTGGAGGGCCAGGTTGACTGCGTCATCCACAGACCTGTTGGCTCTGTAGGCAAACTGCAGCGGGTCCAGGAGGGGAGTGGTGATGGTCTTGAGGTGGGGCAGGACCAGGCGCTCAAAGGACTTCATGACTACAGAGGTGAGCGCTACAGGTCTGTAGTCATTAAGTCCAGTGATCCATGGCTTCTTGGGGACAGGGACGATGGTAGAGGTTTTGAGGCAGGCTGGCACGTGGCATGACTTCAGGGAGGTGTTAAAAATGTCTGTGAAGACAGGAGTCAGCTCCTCCGCACAGTGTCTCAGGGTGGAGGGAGACGCGCCGTCCGGACCGGGGGCCTTGCGCGGGTTCAGTCTGGAGAACTGTCTGTGCACGTCCTGCTCACTGATGGCAAGGGCAGGGGGGAGGAGGGGGGGCCGCCTTTGATGAAGTGGGGACCATGGAGGCAGTGGCGCTGGGAGGAGGGGGGGAGTTGGACACAGCTGACGAGGTGTCAAAACGGGCATAGTGTTGGGACAGTCTTTGACAAAGGGCTTTGTCATCCTGTCCCTTAGAAGCCTGAGGCCGATAGTTGGTGATTTGCCTCAGTCCTCTCCACACAGAAGCAGAGTCATTAGCAGTGAACTGTTGCTGGAGTCTCTCAGAATACACAGATTTAGCTCTCCTCAGTTCTCTGCTAAACCGGTATTTGACCTCCCTGTAGCAGTCCCTGTCTCCACTTTTCAACGCTGCTTCCTTCTCCTTCCTGATCTGTCTGAGCTTAGCTGTGAACCAGGGCTTGTCGTTAGAGTAACTCACCCTGGTGCGCGATGGAAGAATGCTCTCCTCACAAAAGTGGATATATGAGGTCACAGTGTCCGTGTACTCATCCAGATCATGCGTGGCTCCTTTAAACATGTCCCAGTCAGTTATTTCCAAGTACATGCACAGCTCCTCCCCAGCTTCACTGGTCCATTTCCTCGTAGTGCTCACAATAGGTTTTGTGAGCTTCATTCTCTGTCTGTATGTGGGAATCAGGTGGACCATCACGTGATCAGATAGTCCGAGCGCAGCGCAGGGAACAGCGCAATATGCGTCCTTAACTGTAGTGTAACAGTGATCCAGCGTGTTCTCTCCTCTGGTGGGGCATTTAATAAACTGTTTGTACCGGGGGAGTTCGTGGCTCAGGTTGCTCTGGTTAAAGTCGCCAACCACAATAACCAGAGAGTCCGGGAAAGTCCGCTCCGCTTGCTGAATGTGATCCGCGAGCGCGCACTGAGCCTCGCGCATGTCCGCGTCAGGCGGGACGTAAACAGCGGCCAGGATGAATGAAGCAAACTCACGCGGGGAATAAAATGGCTTGCAGTTGATGAATAAATATTCCAGAGCGGGAGAACAGTGTTGGGAGATCACAGTTACATCGGAGCACCAGCTGCTGTTGATGTAGAAGCAGACTCCTCCGCCTGTGGTCTTGCCGGAGAGCCCCGTGTCGCAGTCTGCACGAAACAGCTGAAATCCCTCGAGGAGGAACGCGCTGTCCGGTGTCTTTTCCTTGAGCCAGGTCTCAGTGAAGCAGAGGGCACACGAGGTGGAGAGGTCCTTAAATCGCATCACCAGTCTCAGTTCATCTACCTTGTTATAAAGAGAGTTGATGTTGGACAGGAAGATTCCAGGCAAAGGCGTGCGTGTGCCTCTCCTGCGAAGCCGCACGAGGGCGCCCGCTCGTCTTCCTCTCTTTCGCCGTCTCACTTTTTGGGCTAAAAAGTGAACCAGATCGGCGGCAGGAGCCAAAAAAACTGGGAGTAGGTCCGTGGGAGTGAAAGTCCTGATATTTAGTAGCTCTTCACGGGTGTAAGAGCAGACAGACACACAACTGACGAACAAAAACAAACAAAAAAATGCGCAGCGAAGCACCATGGCGACCACTGGGGGCGCCATCTTGGATCTAAGATAAGGATCTAAGGATATATCTTGGATATAAGGATATTCTACTTGAAATAAGATTCCCTCTAATTAGCTCCTTACAGACTTTTATGAAAATTGGAGACCTATCTTGGATTTTATAGATTCTCTGATAGTCTTGCCTGAAACTGATTACTGGAAATTAGCTTCCACTTGACTGCAAAACACATATGTGGACTATACATTAAAATGAATTTGAATAAAAAAAACGCTATTTTAAATGCCCTGCTACTCCACTATTGCTGATTGAATTAACACTACTTCTGGCCGAAAGAGGAAGTTGCACACATAATCATTTCTACAGCAGCACCCTCAGGAATAAGGTGGATAATGTTTAATGGTGGAAATGTCTGAAAATATGTTCTGCTCCATTGTGAATTGAATCACTGAACATAATTACAGCAATGTTGACAAAATGAGAGCAGCCATCAAGATTTTTCAACAAGTTACTGTATGTCTCTCCTCATTCAGAGAAATGATGCCACATCTTCATAATGTTCACAATGAAACCATCACACAAAAACGTTTCTTTTGGTTTCTATCTAGAAAACTACAATAAATTATGTCAGGTCTGCTGTACTTGAAGCTGTGAAGGAAAATTGCACCCCAAATTTTCTATATTTCTATGTCATATCATTTACAATGAATCTGGACCCATTGTAGTGATTCACTTGGCTGATATATTGTGGCAAGACGCTACAGTACAGGTGCAGTTGAGTTGTCAGCAGCAACTTCCGTAAGGGTTTGTGTTAGCATCCTTCTTAATCTTCCAGATGACCCTATTATTTTCAGTTCTTACAGTTCACACACAGCAATTCACAGCAGTCAAACAGAACCATCACACCACATATTATCTCCTCTGGTAGAGGCTTAATGACAGCACTGGCAAAACAAAATGGCAGCTGTTATTCTTAGAGCAATTAAATTTCCAAGATAAATGTCAGAAGTTTAAACCCTTTTGTAAGTGGTGTGTGAACATGGCTTATTCAATAAGTACTCGTAGACAGGGTGTTGGGTTGTCTGAATACAACTGTGGACAGTCTGAAGGTCAACGAGGCTTACAGCAGCTGCTGCAGTCTACAGGACTAAAACCAGGATCGGATCAAAAAGCCTGAACTGTGATGAAATTATTTCAGTGTTCAATGAAGAAAACAATGAGTCCAGTGAACATGTCATCACTGAAAAGCAGTCGATTTACTACAAATTTACAACACGTCCCCTTTGCCTGAAAGATCATCACACTCCGACAGATGCATTAGGGTTGGGTATTATTTGTCCTGTTTATATTAACATATATTTCAGAAAACTTAAAATTAGTCAGTTTTAGGTTTTCAATGGATTGTTTAAAAAAAAAATCTTATTAGCAAAAAGCAATATTTTATCACTGTATCCACCTTATTCCTGAGGGCGCTGCTGTAGAAATGATTATGGGCGGAACTTCCGGTTTCGGCTGAAGTCGTGTTAAATCAGTCAGCAAGAGTAGAATAGTGGAGCATTTAAATTAGCGTTTTTAAAAGTTTTTCAAATTCATTTTAATGTATTGTCCACATATGTGTTTTGCACTCAAGTGGTAGCTAATTTCAACTCTTGTAGTTTTTGGTTTTTTTGAATGTTTTGGCATAGTTCTGGTACTTGTTGCTGGTGTTCGTGGTTGTGCCATAGACTGTATAAATGGAGGCTTCCCACCGGTGATGCCTAGATCATGCACTGAAAACTAACAAGGACTGTTGGTGTGACCAGTGTTACAGACGCAAGAGCACCAGGTATGTTTTCACTTGTATGAATGTCACAGATGTGATGTTTATGCGTCATATGTCACCAGATGCAAGGCTGCATGTAGTAAAATAATAAATAAAAAATAGTAAGGGTTTGCTTCCTAAGGCTTAACGATTTAAGAAAGATACTTGTTTAGGGGTTCTTTTGCATTCTTTGCACTGCCTTGGAATGATATGGGCTTGATATTAGCAGCTTCAGCATGCATTAATTTTTAAATTATCACAAAATATAGATCAATAAAATTGTGAACAAATGTCAGAAAAGGTCTGTACGTGTTAAGTTAAATAACGCATTCATGGCATGACAGCAGCATGAGCATTTTAATTTTGGGGTAAAACAGACAGCTGCAGCTGTTGTGGTTTTTTGTGGCTCTGACTAGATTCCACGTCTGCTCTGAGGTAAATTTGATTATGTCCAACATCTTTTAGCAAAATGCAACCGACTTTATTGTGGTGGAAACATTGATATATCTCAGAGCTTTTATTTGTTTACAGTGTTAGCAGTGGCGCTAACAAATGGAGCTACAGTCTACGAGGCCACTTTATCGAGGCCCATCCCTCGATAGTCGTGGGAAGTGGTATGATTATATTACTGTTTTGAGGTGCAAAGGGCTGTGTTCCCACATTTTTGATGCTGAAGTCATTGTTTTTTTAACAAGGAAAAGTGTCCCGTTTCAGTGACAACCATACGTTCTAAACTAGTACCGGAAGTTGCACACATAATTAATGCAAGCAAGCAAAAGTTTATTTGTATAGCACTTTTCACAGATATATATCACAAAGTGCTTCACAGCAAGTTAAAATTTACAAATACCCAGAAATTAAAATCAATAGAAATAAGATACAATACACATATTAATAGGGATAAAAAGAGAAAACAGTGAAGAAATAAAAGCCATTCAATGAGAGCTAAAAGCCTGTCTGAACAAATGAGTTTTTAACTCCTTCTTAAAACAGTCAACAGACTCTAGGCAGCACAAGGACAGGGGAAGCGCGTTTTGCACAGTCTGAAGGTGGGCAACAGCAGTTTTATCAAAACACATAAAAAGGGCATTACAATAATCTAAGCGACACGAGATAAAAGCATGAATGATCATTTCCAGTTCAGGTGTTGAGACCATAGGTAAGGCATCATGGGGGCTGGGAATAAGGTGGATTAATGTCAAGGGTATTAAAATAACTGTAGCACTTGTTAAAGGTCCCATATGGCACATTTTCTAGGGATTAGTTTTAAGTTTCGACATCCCCAAGGACACATGTATGTAGTTTTTAAAGACCAAAAATCATCTGTGTTGTTTTACAGCCCATCAAAACAAAAGCCGTCTCTAAAGTTCTGTCTGAAATGGTCGTTTTCAGCTTGCTAATTAATAAGTCCCTAATCTGATGGTTAGTCTTTTTTTCAGTGTTGTGGCGCTAAGTAAGGATGCAGTCAGGGTGCATTTGTTTTGCTAACTTAGCTCCGGTCCAGGGCTAGACAAATTAAGCAAATTATGCCAGACAATGACCTGATTGTGTTGGAATCAATCATCATCCACCGTTGGATGGGATTCTGAAGTCTGACATAAACCATGAACAGTGTTGTGGGGTGCTGCGACACCTTATGATCATGACTCAGTAGGACTAGTGCGTCAGAATTTTTTGTAGCCCCTGACAGCTACCAAGTTATCCTAGTTAAGTTGGTCAATTCCCTTCAACAGCATGTGAGACACCATGTGGTGTACCGGGGCGGCGCCTATCTCCGTCTCTCTGACCCTAGGCCACACAGCTACTGTAAATAGTGAAAACTACAGTGTGTGTGGGGGGGGGTGTCAGTCCTGTGGTAGCTCTCAACTTTCCTTTCCCCATTCAATTATGCTGAGCACCAAGCTAGAAGGCAGAAAGTACCATTTTTATACGGTCTTTGGTATGACCCAGCCGGGATTTGAACCCACGACCTCCTGGTTGTGGGACGGATACTCTACCAACTAGGCGACCACTCCGGTTAGCTAGCTAAAGTTACAGTCACAATTAGGCTACATAAAAGCGCTTGACAATTTACCTCATTGTCTCTTTGGTAGAATTCTTTTAGAAATATGCTCCAGAAAATACACTCCGTACGGTCTTCTTTGAGAAACCTGTGAATGCTTTTTTCCTGAGCAAGAGACCGGTAGTACGCACACCCACAGCCATATGATAGCTGTGACACGCTTTGATCTCGCCGCTGCCCAGTCATGTGCTTCATGGAGCTCCAAATAGTTCCAAACAACGGCCTTTCTATACTGGTTTTAGCCATATTTGGTAAATATTCAGAATACCCATCAGTAGGTACATTCTTTAGACTTATAATGAAGAGATTTAAGTGGATTATGACATAACGAGCAGCTTTAAAAAGACAGTATGTTTTGGAGGGAAGGAGAACTGCTGATTCACACTGATGAGAGCTGCAGTGTAAATATCACTGCCCAGCTGTGCAGCCTTACCTTATATTATGGCTTCAGTGGACTGATGACTGAATGATCATCTTTTAAATACAGTGGGTTATTTTGTAAGATTAGGCAGAATTATCTGAATTGAAAATATGTAGTAAAAGAAACTGCTGTCAGTAAGTTTGATGCGATTTAGGTAAGTTACTTGGGGTTGTGCACTTTACCGCTAAACCTTTCAAGTTAGGAAAGATTTTCTGTGTGAATGTAAATATAATACATTAGTGTCTCTCAGTAAATTTGAATATTGTGAAAAATTTGTATTTTATAATACAAAAAAATAAACTTCCATATGTTCGATATTCATTACAGGCACAAGGAAATATTTCAGGCCTTTTTTAAATTCAATTTTGATTGTAGTTTTTGAAATTAAAATGTAAATCATGATATTCTGTTTACTGAAATGTACCAGTACATAAACATTACACTGTACTCTGAAAACTATTGACTAAGCAGGGTGGAAAATACTAAATAAAAGAAGAAGCCTTTGTAACACAATGTAGTCAAAGTGCAACAGTCTGTTTTATGAAAATATTCACTGTAGTACAATGCAAAGACCTGCTCTCATTTTCTCATTTTGCACTCTGAACTTCTGCCTGACAAATTACTGTCAGCTAATACCAGTGAGCAGCGTGTTGGCACCATTGCCTCCTCTTCCAGGTGGGACTGGAGTTACATGATTAATTTAAATAGATAATAACAGCAGCAGTGATAATGTCAGAAGGGTTTGACTTCAACAATAAAATCCTAAAATGTTCTCAGATCAGTTTCTCAGCATGATTTTCTGTGCAGCTTATGGATGCACAAATCAAGCTGCGAAAGTGATCCAGATGTTTGGGTTCCCAGCACACACAGAAAGGAGAAAAGATGTCTGAGACAAGTTAGCAGAAACAGCACGACTTTAATGAAAGAGTACAACAACAGAAAACTTTATGCAGTACCTTTATTTCCACAAAAGATTTCCATCTCCAAGCTCAAACATTTATGACGGCACATAAATTGTGATTTTTTTTTATGTTGAAGTAAAACAATGATATTAATGAGGAAATTAAGCTGAATCGATGTGCAGGCCCATTCTAAGAAGGAGTAATTCACAAAAACCAAAACTGAAACCCAGACCGAGGACTGATGCTGTCCTCCCAAACACAAGAGCAGGAAGAGTCCAACAGTGACCATGGTTACATGGACACGAATAAACCGGTTATGATTAGATTTCTGGAGTCACCTGATTATTCAAGTGGCCACGTTAACTATGGTCATTAACTCAAGTGGTTAACCCTCCAATAATCCATTTAATCAGTGCATGTAAAAACAACAAAACTGTTAGATAGTATATTACATATATATATTATTATGGCAGTGCCCTAGGGTAGGTTTTTTTTTTTTTTTTTTTTTTTCTTGCCTTCTGATTGTTGCTCTGAGTGTTGCTATCCCTGTGCTGTTGCAATCCTGGAATTTCCCCGTTGTGGGACTAATAAAGGCTTATCTTATCTTATCTTATCTTAGAGAGGGGTGTTGCCCCACCTCTGGGGGGTGACATCACCTAGGATATATAAACCTGGAAAGGGAGACATTGTCTCTTTGCTGTGGCTCTCAGACTGGCGATAGTGACTCCTGTTGTTCTTGGCTTGTGTTATAATAAAACTATAAAACGTCACCTCGACTCATTAATTCAAGACACAACATTTGGTGATGAGGATACACGGAGATGGAGAGGGCTGCTACCGCATTTCGTCCATTTCTGGAGGTTCCGGGTGAGCCGTTGGTCCCATGGGCCAGGTGGTACGCAGCCTTCGAAAATTATCTTGCAGCGTTGGACCTCGGCGTCCTTGATAAATTGCATGCAAGGGCCATTCTGGTCCACAACCTCGGTATGGAAGGCCAGAGGATCCTGAGCACTTTGGGAGGAGGTGACACATTTGGAGACGTTGTGAGGCTCATGGTGGGCTACTTTCGCGCCCCTGAGAACATCATTATGTGGTGCATCCAGTTCAGACAGCAGCGCCAGCGACCCGGAGAGTTGGTTCAGCAGTTCGTGGCGGACCTTCGGCAGCTGGCGGGTGAGTGCAGGTTCGGAGCACTGGAGGAGGAGATGGTCCGCGACCAGTTAGTGGAACACGTGGCTAACATTGTTAGCGGCCATGGAGCTAGCACAGAAACACGAGGTAGCGGAGAAGTTAGCAAAGAATCTCGGTGACGCAGAGGCCCTACCCAGGAACGAGAAACAGTGGAAGGCACTGGCCTTGGATCTGGACGATGGCAGTGAGGATGAATACACAGCTTTCGTGAAGATTAGGTCCGCCCAGGGGACGCCGAGATGTTACAGCTGCAGATCCAGCAGGCATCGCTACAGGTCGAGGGAGTGCGGAGCGAGGGGCAAGCGTTGTGGACAATGCGGACTGTCCCACCACTTCGCCAGGGTTTGCCGTAATTTTGAGAAGGAGGACCGGAGGCCTGGTATGGGAGCTCCAGTAAAGAAGATGCCCACAGTGGTCCACACTGTCTCGCCCAACACAGACGGATGTATCCTGTGTAACATTTTGTTGGACAGGGTATCGGTGCCGTTGATGGTGGACACGGGGTTGGCAACCTCCATCCTGAATCTGGCAATGGTAAAGAAGTTATCCCCTATTACACCATGAGTAAAACAGACATTGCTTGTTACGGATATGGCGACAACCCGCTGGACATTGTGGGCTTGGTGTGGCTATCGGTGAGGTACAGAGTGGCTTCTGTACGCAGCCGAGTTCATGGTGGCCTGTAGCGGTAACAATTTAATGGGCTGTGACTTGTTTTATGGGCTTGGGTTCTCCATCGCTTGTGGAGAAGTGGTCAGGTGGTGGACTGTGGGACTGGCCATTTTATGAGGGAAACAGCGAGCAAAAGTGGGAATCCGGCTGGCCCAGTCCGAGTGAGGAGGGCCGCCGACAGCACCAAAAGTACACCACCACGGGAGGCACTCTGTGCCAGTGTTTGCGGTCCTTTAAATGCAGGACTCAAACGGCATGGATTAGCGCCCGCGGGGGCGGATGGTTCCAGAGAGCAGATGCAGCAAAGCACCGGTGGCTGGCAGAGTGCCACTGTTGAGCGGGGCACTGCCAGTGCCGCTCCGATGCAAGAAATGAAAGTGATCGGGGTGAGACCGGATGGCACGAACTCTGGCCATGCCCAGAATGAAAACAAGGGACAAGGCTTGAGCAAGCTTAGTGGGACGCTGAGGAGCCATAGGGGTACCAGTTCATGACGCTGAAGAAGACGGAGCAAGCCAGTGAGCACTCCCCTGGGTGCGGGTGATGTCGTACGCCCTAGGGTTGAGCCTCGGCTAGGATGGGTTTGCAGGTCACGGGAGCAGCAATATGGACAGGGTGATCTGTGGGTGGTTCGGACTGAGAACGACGGTTACCTGGAACTTACTGATGAGTCGAGACGGTACCCAAACGAGCTGCTGCGATCGGGAAGAAAGGACCACCAGTGCAGCCCGTCTCCGGTTACAAAGAAGCGGAGATGCTCTGGGAGTGGGCCGCGGGACGGACACTCCAGATGGGGGCCTACGAGAGACCTGAGTTAGAGGTTTATGTTTAGGCTTACGGTGTGTCCAATTGTGGTGTATTTGCAGTGTATTTGTTAAGATTAGTAGTCAAAAAATAAATAAATAAAGATAAAACAAAGGAAAATGTAAAATAAGTATTAAAAGTGATCACCGTGGTAAGCTGGAAATAGAATTGAATCTCGATTGTCACTGAACACAAAATACAATGAAACTCTGTTCAGCAGTCTCTTAACAGCTTAAAATACAATCATCTTAATAATAATAATAAATAGATAAAATACTAAATAAATAGATAAAATACTAATGCACTCTACATACAGTATATGTAACTGTGTGCATGCCTACTAAAAGGAAATGTTGTATACAGTGGGGCAAAAAAGTATTTAGTCAGCCACCAATTGTGCAAGTTCTCCCACTTGAAAGATGAGAGAGGTCTCCAATTTTCATCATAGGTATACCTCAACTATGAGAGACAAAACGAGAAAAAAAAAATCCAGAAAATCACATTGAAGGATTTTTAATGAATTAATTGGTAAATTCCTCGGTAAAATAAGTATTTGGTCAATAACAAAAGTTCATCTCAGTACTTTGTTATATACCCTTTGTTGGCAATGACAGAGGTCAAAGGTTTTCTGTAAGTCTTCACAAGGTTTTCACACACTGTTGCTGGTATTTTGGCCCATTCCTCCATGCAGATCTCCTCTAGAGCAGTGATGTTTTGGGGCTGTCGCTGGGCAACACGGACTTTCAACTCCCTCCAAAGATTTTCTATGGGGTTAAGATCTGGAGACTGGCTAAGCCACTCCAGGACCTTGAAATGCTTCTTACAAAGCCACTCCTTCGTTGCCCGGGCGGTGTGTTTGGGATCATTGTCATGCTGAAAGACACAGCCATGTTTCATCTTCAATGCCCTTGCTGGTGGAAGGAGGTTTTCACTCAAAATCTCACGATACATGGCCCCATTCATTCTTTCCTTTACACGGATCAGATTTTTTTTTTCCTCATTTTGTCTCTCATAGTTGAGGTAATACCTATGATGAAAATTGGAGACCTCTCTCATCTTTTAAGTGGGAGAACTTGCACAATTGGTGGCTGACTAAATACTTTTTTTCCCCACTGTAGTTGTGTGCTTGTTTAGAAGTGAAATGTGAGTGATGAGGTGCAGTAACACCTGAGTGTGAAATTGATTAAGAGTGTGAAAAAAGGAAAGGGGGTGATGTCAATACCCTTCGTTGTGTGTTGTGTATAATTCATCCATCCATCTTCTTTCGCTTTGAACTATGGAGTCTTTGTAACTATGTCAGAACATCAAAGTGCCAGTCTGTAGAGTTGGGTACTGCCACTGTTCGCATTTGTGATAACAATGTACATATTTATTTCGGGATTAATTTATTTTACTGTGTGGCCCTTTTTGTTTTCAGTGACTGTGGTTTACATAGCGGAGTGCTCCGCTGGGCCTGTGTGGTATGAATGGATAGGCTTACTGTATATTTATTCCTGTATTAGAGTGTGAGTCGGGTGTAAATTTTAAAGGGGGGCCATTCGGTATGCTTGTGATTTTTTCGGGGTGGGGGGGGGGTGTTAGATAGTATATTACATATATATATTATTATGGCGGTGCCCTAGGGTAGAGAGGGGTGTTGCCCCGCCTCTGGGGGGTGACGTCACCTAGGATATATAAACCTGGAGAGGGAGACATATTGTCTCTTTGCTGTGGCTCTCAGACTGGTGATAGTGACTCCTGTTGTTCTTGGCTCGTGTTATAATAAAACTATAAAACGTCACCTTGACTCCTCATTAATTCGAGACACTACAAAAACCATTATCAGTTTATTCCCAGTGATCGGTTTATTGTGACCATGTAACCAGGGTCAGTGACATGTGTACCAGAACCACTACTGCATGTGATGACAGACCACATGTACCGTTCTCAAAATAGCTTTGGTATGAATATGAGTCACAAAAATTAACCAAAATATCTGAATTCAATGAATATGTCACACCCACCTGTCCTGTAACACTAACACGTCCATGTTGTCATTTCAGAGGTCAAAAACTTCTTTAGAAATAATTTAGTTTAGTGTCAGAGTCATTTAACTATTTATACACAATATTGTGTTCCATTTTACTCTGACAGCTTAATCATCATCAAACCACAGTTCCTTCATCATTCCACTGTTCCAGCCGGCCCACAAACCCTTACTGTGACATCACTGTTCACAGTAATGAAGACTCCACCAGCCCCGGTGGTCACTGCTACAGTCTCCAACAACCCTCTATCAGCTGCAGAGAAATGATAGAAAAAAACACGTCACTGTGCCTTAATACTTGATGATTCCTGCCCAAACAGGAAGGTTTTTCTCACGAATCTGTGTCTTTTCTCTTTTAATTCTACTTGTATTTATTCCTCCTAAATTTGAATCATTTTTGTGCATAAATTTGCTACTTTTGAGATGGCTTTTATATTGAAATAAAAAAAATTAAAAATGTTTTTAAATAACTCATTACTTTTTTCTTATAATTTTTATATTAAATGTGCAACTTTTTCAAGCGCATTTTTAGTTTTTATGCATACATTAGAGAACTATTTGGAAAACTTTAGATTTTTCTCTTAAATGTGTTCACGAGGAAAAAAATATTGACATGTTGCGTCTCATACAATTCAAATTATATATACACAAAAAAATCAAAATTAACTGTTTGCTGGATTACAATATAGAAATTAAAGAAAGAAACCAGATATTCTTCCTCTATGTTCATAGTTCAGTTACAGCTAGTTTTTTTTTAAATTAATTTCAGGTGAGCTATTTGATACAAGAGAATATTTTACATTTATAAATATGCCAGTTGTTTCCAGAATATTTTTGATTGGTTTTAGCATTCAATTCTTGATTTACTGTTAAAATAAACACACATCATTGGCATTACTTCTGTTCCATTAAGTTGTGTAGATCTGAATTGTTTCCAACTGCATTAAAAAACTAAACCAGTCTTCATCCTGAGGACCTTTCTTATCATGTTTCTCACAACAGTTTGTTCAAATAAGTATAGACTATTTAAGCAGAATCCTAAAATATTAATAGTGCTAATTTATGGATGTTAAAAATAGCATTGTCATTATCAGGGTTGACACTGATGATGAAGACTCTGGAGGATGTAAAGGACTGTATTTGGTAATTTCCGACCTTGTTCCACATTTCCTCATTGTAGAAAGCTGGTTTGCTGGTAAACATGTCAGTTTCATGTTTTCCTCTATAAAAAAAGTAGCACAATTTCATTTTTGTAAGGCGTCTTTTAAATCCACCACTATAGTCCTGTGATGCTGCTCATGCTACAACAATACTATGAACAAGATAATAAGTCACATCTGCTCTGTCACAGGTTTTTATGTCATGTCCCATCATCTAATGGTACCCATCTCTAATGTCTCTCAGAAACTGAGCCTTCACCCAATATCTGTACAACAGATTTTTGAAATAAGGACTGACCCGGCTAGCTAGTTGAGCTAGCACAGGCTAATAACAAGCAGCAAGTTTATGAGCTTTAACTGCACATAAAGAAAAAAAGGTGACAAAATAAAACAAAATCACAGACTACAGAATCTACACTACCGTTCAAAAGTTTGGGGTCACTTAGAAATTTCCTCATTTTTGAAAGAAAAGCACTTTTTTTCAATGAAGATAACTTTAAACTAATCAGAAATACACTCTATACATTGCTAATGTGGTAAATGACTATTATAGCTGCAAATGTCTGGTTTTTGGTGCAATATCTACATGGGTGTATAGAGGCCCATTTCCAGCAACTATCACTCCGGTGTTCTAATGGTACAATGTGTTTGCTCATTGGGTCAGAAGGCTAATGGATGATTAGAAAATCCTTGTGCAATCATGTTAGGTCTGCAATGCTGTAATTGCTGCAAATGGAGGATTCTTTGACGAAAGCAAAGTTTGAAGGAAAAAATTATTTCAAATACAAATCATTATTTCTAACATTGTTAATGTCTTGACTATATTTTCTATTCATTTTACAACTCATGGTGGTAAGTAAGTGTGACTTTTCATGGAAAACACAAAATAATTGTCTGGGTGACCCCAAAGTTTTGAACAGTAATACATGTTAACTTAAGTGGTAAAATGACCAAAACAACGGCCATTCATTAACTTACCCGGGATTATTAAGCAGACACTCCGTGAAATGAATGGTGGTCTATGGGGAAAAATTCATTGTAACTATCCACTGCAACATGACCCACATGACTTCCGCATTCCAGTTTCTGTAGAAGTCTATCGGAGTGTTGCAACTATCATATTATACGGCTATGCACACACCCACATACAGCACTTCAGAATTGATTGACACTTGTTCTGGCCACTTGTGTTGTAGTCGACACCAGACCGAGACCAGAGCCTACCAAGACGAGATCAAGACCACTGTGTATGTAGGTCTCAGTCTTAGGAGACTCTAGTCTAATGAGGTCTCAACTACAACACTATTCACCACCTCCGAGTCATGCGCAGGTGATGGCAGCATATGATGACTGGACAAATCAAATGTGTAGTGATGCCACACTCACAGTCAAGACGCAGCAAGAATTCATCTCATTCATCTCACATAGTAACATCATGGGAAACAAAGACCGTCAACGATGGATGCAGATCCACCTAAGGATCACTGTGTGCGAGTCTGGTGAAACTCGGGGCAGTTGTCTAGGAGGAAGAGCATTTTATTTTCCTGAAATCACTGTAGATACCATATCTCTTGACAGTTGACCTTGAGCACAGCCTGGATGCAGACCCACTTGAGGATCATTGTGTGTCAGTTTGGTGAGCATCAGGGCTACTTAGAAGTGACTTTTTCTTAAATCATAAAAATGCCCAGAAATCCTGACCTTTGACCTTAAACACAGCCTGAATGCAGACCCACCTGATGATCATTGTGTGTGAGATTGGTGAGCATCAGGGCAATTGCCTAGAAATGATTCTTGTGAAATGTTGACGGACGACAGACACCATCATAGTCTGTCGGGGGCGACAATGACTGTTTCATTTAGGTCTGATCAGGAACTTCTGACCTTGTTAAGCCGGGCGACGTCCGAGCTGGTATGAGTTGCTTTCTGACTGACTATGTCATGAAACTGCTTGCAAAGTATTTGAGTACCACTAGCTTTTGCTGGACTAGCGGCACATTCTTGACAGATAGAGGTATTATCAATGGCAAGGACAGGTCAAGACAAACTGACTCCAGTATCTGTTGCAGTGACTGACCAGATGATAGGTTTGTTTATCTCTGCTCTTTGTGTAGTGCATGTCACGATGCACCGACTGGCAATGGTCCACCACAGACCTTGCAACAAATGTGCTAATCTGCCAGGATGTCGAGTCTCACCCCGTGTAACTGTGAGTGGTCCACCACAGACCTGTGACAGATATTGTTTTTAGTTCTGCCAGGACGCCACGTCATCGCATTAGCTCCTCAATGAGCTAGAAACTGAACTGGGCTTTACAGAACTGAAGGCAGAGCTTTTTGGCTTGTGATGTCATAAAACCCTGAAAGTCCAATCTGCTTATTTCTTTAAGAGTTTAACTAAATCATCCATCCATCTTCTACCGCTTTTCCGGAGGTCCAGGTCGCGGAGGCAGCAGTTCAAGCAGAGAAGCCCAGACTTCCCTCTCCCCAGCCACCTGCTCCAGCTCTTCAGAGAGGATACCAAGGCGTTCCCAGACCAGCTGGGAGACATAGTCTCTCCACCGAGTCCTGGGTCTGCCCCGGGGTCTCCTCCCAGTGGGATGTGCCCGAAACACCTCAAGTGGGAGGTGTCCAGGAGGCATCCTAATCAGATGCCCATACCACCTCAACTGACTCCTTTCAATGTGGAGGAGCAGCGATTCTACTCTGAGCCTCTCCCGGATGACTGGGCTCCTCACCCTATCTCTGAGGGTGAGTCCAGCAAGCCTACGGAGAAAGCTCATTTCAGCCGCTTGTATCCGCGATCTTGTTCTTTGTCATTACCCAAAGCTCGTGACCATAGGTGAGAGTAGGAACATAGATTGACTGGTAAATCGACAGCTTTGCCTTAGAACTCAGCTCCCTCTTCACCACAACAGACCGGTACAACATCCACATCACTGCAGATGCTGCTCCAATCCGTCTGTCAATCTCTCGCTCCATTTTCCCCTCACTCGTGAATAAGACCCCAAGATACTTAAACTCTTCCACTTGGGGCAGGAGCCTGTCCCCAACCCAGAGAGGACAATCCACCTTTTTCCGGCTGAGGACCATTTACTCAGACTTGGAGGTGCTGATTCTCATCCCAGCCGCTTCACACTCAGCGGCAAACCGTCCCAGCAAGAGCTGTAGGTCATTGTTGGATGAAGCCAACAGGACAACATGAGAGATGAGATCCTGTGGTCACCAAGCATGACACCCTCCATTCCCTGGCTGCGCCTAGAAATCCTGTCCATAAAAATTATGAACAGGATTGGTGAATTGGTCGAACCTCGGATTCAGGAGGAGCAATGTGGTTTTCATCCTGGCCGTGGCACATCGGACCAGCTCTTTACCCTCTCGAGGTCCGATGTGCCACGGCCAGGATGAAAACCACATTGCTCCTCCTGAATCCGAGGTTCGACCAACGGCCTTGGCATAGACCTTCCCAGGGAGGCTGAGGAGTGTGATCCCTCTAAAGTTGGAGCACACCCTCCAAATCCCCTTTTTTGAAGAGAGGAACCACCACCCCAGTTTGCCATGCCAAAGTCTTGTTCCATGGCCTCACCAAACTCCTCCCATACCCGGGTTTTTGTTTCAGCAACCACCCGAGCTGCACTCCGCTTGGCCTGCCGGTACACCTCACCTGCTTCGGGAGTCCCACAAGCCAACCAAGCTTGATAGGACTCCTCCTTCAGCTTAATGGCCCCCCTCACCACTGGTGTCCACCACTTGGTTCGGGGGTTGCCACCACGAGATGCACTGACCACCTTGTGGCCACAGCTCTGGGCCGCCACTTCAACAACAGAGGTGGAGAACATGGCCCATTCAGACTCCCATGTCTCCAGACTCCCTCGGAATGTAGTTGAAGTTCTTCCGGAGGTGGGAGTTGAAGACCTCCCAGACAGGGGCCTCAGCCAGACGTTCCCAGCACACCCTCACTATACATTTGGGTCTACCAGGTCTGAATGGCTTCCTCCCCTGCCATCGGATCCAACTCACCACCAGGTGGTGATCAGTTGACAGCTCTGCACCACTCTTTACCCGAGTGTCCAAGACATACGGTCGCAGGTCTGATGACACAATAACAAAATTGATCATTGACCTGCGACCTAGGATGACCTGGTGCCAGATGCACATATGGACACCCTTATGCTTGAACATGGTGTTCGTTATGGACAAACTGTGGTTAACACAGAAGTCCAATAACTGAACACCACTCGGGTTCAGGTCGGGCAGGCTGTTCCTCCCAATCACCCCCCTCCAGGTTTCACTGTCATTGCCCACGTGCGCATTGAAGTCCCCCAGTAGGACAATGGAGTCTCCAAGAGGAGCACCCTCCAGCACCCCAGTCACAGACTCCAAAAAGGGTGGGTACTCTGAAACATCATTTGGTGCATAAGCACAAATGATGGTCAGGACCCATTTCCCAACCCGAAGGCGCAGGGAAGCAACCCTTTCATCCACCGGGGAAAACTCCAATATAGAGGCAGCAAGGTGAGGGGATAAAAGAATATCCACCCCTGCTCGTCACCTCTCGCCCAGGGCAACTCCGGAAAAGGCCAAGCTCCAGCCCCTTTCCAGGAGACTCGTTCCAGAACCGGAGCTGTGTGTTGAGGTGAGGCCGACTATATCTAGCCGGTATCTCTCAACCTCGTACACCAGCTCACGCTCTTTCCCCACCAGAGAGGTGACATTCCACGTACCAAAAGCCAGTTTAGAAAGCTTGGGATCAGTCCGCCAAGGTCTCCGCCTTTGACCGCCACCTAATCCACATAGCACCGGACCCCCATGATCCCTCCTGCAGATGGTGAGCCCAATGGAGGGCTCACCACCAGTGGGCACAGGACTAACTAAATCAAGTCACTATGTATTTGTTAAATGACTGAGGAAATGAGTATCTTCATATTTTTACATGGACATGTGACCTATGACCATTGTTTTTAACGAGATTAAACCCCACAAAAACAACACTTTGCACAATATGAGACCTTTATTCTCCAGTCATGATAGGACTAAAAATTTTTCAGTCATCTGCTGAAACAATCACTCCTCCTCTGCTGCCTGACAATAGAGGAAACGTGTCAATATGAGGTGTTTTCAGGAGGCGTGGCATCCCAGTCATTTACAGCCTCCATTAAGATGGCTTCATCTATGTCGTCATCTGCAGAGAAAGATCTCTGGAACATCTCCATGATGCTCCTCTGGTTGGGGTCCTAAACAAACACAGTAAGTACCACTTATAATGTGTCAATAGCATTTTGTATAATTGATTGCGCGCTCCATTTACCTTGGAGTGGAAGCTCGCATTCACTGCGTTGTCTGAAAGGTTTGACTCAGACAGGCCCACTTGCTCCAGAACATTCATTTTTCCCTGGATCATTGGCCTGAATCGATACATATATAAATTACTACAACAGAATCACTGCAGTCCATTGTACTGTATCCCTATTAGTCAAACTGCATTAACTCCACACTCCTGCTGCTGAACCAGTAAGAAAGGAATATGCAGGGAAATGGTCTAAATCACCACATAAATCCCTGTTGTTGGATCACACAGCACTTCCAGCTGACTGAAACATACCACAGGTGATCATCAGCAGTTCCCTTGGCAACCAGGTAGTGAATGTTCACATTACTGGTTTGTCCAATACGGTGAACTCTATCTTCTGCCTGAATGAGAACCTGAAAAACAAGAAGAAAATAAAACACATTTGTGTTTCAAAGGACAAAACAATTGTGGGGCTTTTACTTTCCCTCAAAATGCTTCCCGCTGTAATTCAGCTACAGCTGCTTCAGAAAAATATCAATAAAATAATGAATGTCATTATTAAGACCTATAATTTATCTGCTGACAACTGAAATCAAAACATCCATATTGTCAGTGGAAAAAGGAGCTTCTGCACTTAGATCAGCACTTCACTCAGCTCAAAGACATCAAACTCTTTATTGAAAGACAGTCTGGAGCACACTGTCCAATTTACAGCCTTTATTGGTACACAGACTGACGTTTCAACACTGTGTCTTCTTCAGTCACCTGACTCTTCACAGTCACAGACTCTTCAGTCTGTGACTGAAGAAGACAGACAATGTCAAAACGTCAGTCTGTGCATCCATATTAATTATTAATGATGCTGAAAAAAGCGTGACTGAAAGTCCTTTTTGAGGAAACCAATAAAATGAGCAAACGGTTTTAAGGGCATCAGTGACGCTTGATGCCATCAGAGATGGGCAACTTCAACACTTCCTAACAACAACAGCGACTCACTGACAATGGGAGTAGTGACACTCAGCTATTATATAATTTTGTATCTTGTAGTGTGAAACTGCAAAAATTTCCTCCAGGAACTGAGACTGTGACTATCACCAGAGGTTTAGCCCAGACTAGTAATCCAATCAAATTAGTTACTCATTTTTTCAGGATTTGTACTCTTTAACACGCAAGACTACCATAATATTATGATGATCTATTCAACAGTCTATTGTCTGAGGCGCAAAGAGCCTTCATGAGTGTGTCCAAGTCCATTTTGTTAACAGCGGGAAGACTGTCTCTATGCAGGGCAAAGAGGCTGGTCTAATTACTCAAAGGTTTGTTTTGGGTAATCCAGTCCAAAGTGCTCCTGCCCATTCCTTTAATGCACAGAGGTACAAAACTGAAGGTGAACTGTGATCATGATGGCTTGTTTAAGATGGGGTTTGTGCTGGCCATAGAACATACACATGAGCAAAAATGCATGCAATAGTAATACTGCTTGGCATTAAGACAGGCATTAATCACAGTTGATGCTCAGTTATTTTATGGAGGATGATGGGGAAGAAGAGATGACTGAACAACAATCGAGCTGAATTTCATAGGTTTAATGTAGTGCATACTGATGCAACATGCAGACATAAAATGGTTTGAAACTGCAGGAAAAGAGGATGATCCACTGAACAGTTTCATAAAACCATGCACCACTTTTCTGCAGTAGGAAAACTGTCTACAGTGTCTTCAAATAGTTCTTATTTAACTGTCCTCAGATTAAGGCTGCGCATCCACAGAGCACATTAAAATGCTCTAAATCTGTTTTTCTCAGCACCTCAGAGGTGTTCATAAAAAAGGGTCTGTGCCTGTATCCTAGCAACCACTTGACCTGTCGCTCAAAGGTTGCCATCAGGTTTCACACATGTGCTGAAACACTTGACTAACTGGATTAAACTGCATCAAACTGGTAAGAAGACACACACCCTTCTGAATTTTTGCCATTAAATACTGATCATGGTATATTTTTAGCCTGATTCTGATCAGCTGCTTACTGAAGTGTGCCACTGATGAGCACTGTGGCACTCCAAAAGTTGCATTTTTTTTTTTCAACTTTCAGCACCCTGAGCATAGTGGCAAACCAAAAAAACACTCAGTTCTGAGAGTGTTTTTGCACCGTGTGCTGGGCACATTGAACACTGGACTACACAGAAAATGAACAGAAAATAGATACTGAGTGAGGGGAAAAAAAAAAGAACACGCTTTGTGGCCTACTGGCCTAACATATTTAACTGAAAAACAACAGCCTAGTGTGTATTTTTCATTAACCGACAGGACATGCACGCAAACATACTTATGTACACGATAGATTATGTATGTGGACAGAACACTTTGTCACAGAAGAAAGGTTTGTAGTTTGAAATCTTCAGACTGACAGCATCCCACCACACCACCTTTGTGCACCACATCCATACTCCCAGACATTCATTCATTCCCCTAAAAAACAAAATACATTAATGACTAATCTACAGGCTATACTCCACCTGTAAAGTGAATAACAACTATTAAGTTTTATATTATAATTAAAATGATGGGTGATAACTGTTACAACTCTGTCCTTTAAAAAAACTGAAAATCCCAGCACATGCCGCTTCCTCATGTGCTCCTGTCAGTAGGAGCTGCGCGATTTCAAAACACACCACTGAAGTAGCATTAACAATGTGCTTCTGAAGACAGACCTCCCATTTCCTGATCAAAAGCACATTGTCATAAAATATACTAAAATACCAATGTGCAAAGATTGCAGCACAAAATGGGTGTACAATCTACAGGTAATTAGATGACGTGATGCAAAGCATGAACAAGAGCACTCTGAGCTGAGTGCAATATCCTCCGCCTCTGTTTTCTTTGAAGATCCCAATACTTACTGACGAAGAGCAGTTTTCAACTTTTCAATATAATTACTGTGGCAGAACCAAATTATGATAAGCCCACCATCCACAAATAAACAACAAGTAGACAACCCATACTTGTAGGTCAGGATCCCGAAGTGAACCTGTGTAGCAAATTTGGTGACCCTAGAGAGCTTTACACATTCTATAGTAAGAGAGCACAGGGGATGTCAACTTTGACCTTTGGATCCCAAACCTGTAGTCAGAGGTCATGGTCTTAGAGTGAACCTGTGTACCAGGTTTGGTGACCCTAACTTTGTTGCTGAGATAAAATTTACAAGCCATTTTGATGTTGACCTTTGACCTTGTGATCCCAAAGCCATAGTCACACTTCAGGGTCACAGGGTGAACCTGTGTACCAGGTTTGGTGGCTCTAGCTTTACTTGTTTTATTGCAACCGTGCAAATGGAATGCTAACATTGACCTTCTGACCCTAAACCCATAGTCAGAGGTCAGAATCCCAAGGTGAACCTGTATAGCAAGTTTGGTGACCCTAACTTTCTTTGTTGTTGAGGTATAGTTTATAAGCCATTATGATGCTGACCTCTGACCTTGCGATCCCCAAACCATAGTCACACTTCAGGGTCACAGGGTGAGCCTATGTACCAAGTTTGGTGACCCTAGCTTTATTTGTTGTACAGTAATAAGGCATAGGGAATGTTAACGTTAATCTTTCACCTTTTGACCACAAACCCACAGTCAGAGGTCAGGATCCCAAGGTGAACCTGTTTGATGGCCCTAGCTTTACTTATTTTATAGTAATAGTAAATGTAGCATTTACCATAGTGCAACTGTAATGTTAACTTTGACCCCTTGACCCCAAACCCATAGTTAGGTCAGAGTGTAAATCATCCAAGGTTTATAATAGATACAATTACTGTATTGATTTGAAAAGCCTATGTCATTTCTTTCAGTAGTTATTGTGTTTAGAAGATTTAAGGAAAATCTGACCTCAAGATCATCTGATCAGAGTGAAATTGCAATATGTGCATCATCAGAGTCTATCAAACCCTGGTACCAAGTTTCAAAACCAATCAGAACCAAACTGTAGGAGGAGTTGATTTCACAAGACAGTTATTGTACGTATATGAAGTGAGGTGAAATAAGGGGTCATAGGTCAGGGGCTACAACTCCTGCAAAAATCATCCGATCAGAACCACATTAGAATATGCACATCCTGAATGTATATCAAACTGTGGTACCAAGTTTCAAACGAATCAGAACCAAACTGTGGGAGGAGTTGATTTCACAAGACAGTTACTGTATATGAAGTGAGGTGAAACAGGAGGTCATAGGTCAGGGGCTACAATTCCTGCAAAATTCATCCAATCAGAACCAAACTGCAATATGAGCATCATCAGAGTATATCAAACCATGGTACCAAGTTTCAAAACAATCGGAACCAAACTGTAGGAGGAGTTGATTTCATAAAAATGGGACAGATGGACGGACTGACCCATAACATAACCCCCCTTTGGGCAAAGGCCCAAAGGGCTCTTCAACCCCTTTGGGCTTCGCCCAGCAGGGGATAAAAAGAACTATGCGCTGGCATTAACTGACAAGTCCACCTGTGCAAAACGCAAAGTGTGTCGCAAATGTGCACTGTTGACCGCTGTAATAGGGCCTTTTATTTGTCAAACCTTTTATACATGCTGGGGTGGCAATCTCGAGTCACTTCAATTTGATTAGAATTCAGTGGGCTGCAATGCGATTATAAAATGATTCTAGAGCCATCTTTTTTTCCTATTCAGGATTTTTTCCCCCCTCACTGTGTGACCATTTGATACTTTCAAACGGCAGTTTTTTTCTTTCAAGGTGCCAGTTTACATTCCACAAAGGTTAAAAAAAAATTGAAGTAAAGATAGAAACAAAACCAAGTTTGCTTTGAAACTTATAATGTTTTGGCAATTTGATGTGAAAATTTTGTGACGTTTCCGCAAATAGTATTCAAGTTACAGCGTTACAATAAATGCAGGTATACCGACACCTACAGAGAATACACCAACATCACAACATGCTTTGAATGTGAACAGGAGTGACAAAAACGAACCTTTAAAGCACCATACTGAGTTTATTCCACAGTTAACCTATAAATTTAGGTAATAGGTGGTGAACAGGTCAATCAAGGTACCTGTGTAGTAATCACTATTGGAATCAGTATATTATAGGGGCTACAGAGAATACATTAGGGTTTCGAGGGCTGTGATTCCTAGTCATAATGAATTGTAATATTTCTATTACAATCAGAATCAGAATCAGCTTTATTGGCCAAGTATGCACAACACATACAAGGAATTTGACTTTGGCTAAAAACTTGCTCTCGTTGTTCAGGTGGAGGATTTAAATAAGGATTCAATGACAACAGAGTATGTACAGTACAGTACAATGGATCATGACAGCTGCTGCACATAAATCATATTAATGGTATTTAACTTTAATTGGCTGCTGATTTCTTAGATATACAATGGGGCCTACGGAGAATACAACATATTTGAAAGAACTATTTTGCATGATTCCACGTTATTTATATCTGCTATGCAAAATCGCAGCAAGATATTTATTCATTGCATAGCCTACTGTGTGTGAAATTGGGTTTATAGATAAGTAGTTAAATCACTATTATGGGTGAACAGAGAGGGAAGGCAATAGAATAGTCAAAAAAAAAATAATCATGGATTCGCATAACCATCAGTCATCATCTTCATTTGAAGCAGATGACCGATTTGTGCAATCTGGTCATCCTGATGCATCTTCACCTGAAAATATCAAGATAAAGATGTTAATTCATCAGTTGTGACTAGAGATGCAAGTTATCGATTAATTAATTAATCATTAGTTGATTCACCTTATTGATCGATTAACGATTAATCAATCAGTGGCAATTTTCCCGAGAATCCTAATTTGCCTCGGTATAATACGGTCTATCTATAACATAAAAACCTAATTAATGTTTTTGATATACGTACTGAATAAAACATGCACATCATATTCCTCAATGATTTTTATACCATTTACATTTTTTATTTTTTACTATCGATGATGTTGGTTTAACAAATTCTGTACTGTATAGTGTGTACTATGTGCTGCTGCATCTCAGTGAAATAAAAGGTCACAATTTATAATTTATTTTAAAAAACTATAATCAACATCATCAAATTCATTCAAAAAGATTCAAAATATTTCCCTTTGTGTAATGAATACTGTATATTGTGGAGATGTGAGAATGACGAGGCAGAGTTCTCTCTCAAGTCAGCTTTATTCACATCACCATCATCTCAAAGCAGAAAAAAGAGATCCACACAGTAAACTCTCGTCCTTAAATATCAGGACTCAGGTCACATGTATCACAGACCACCTTGCATAATAAAGAAAGTCACAATGCATCCTCTCTCCATGATATCACTTCAACCGTCTACAGTGCATCCCTTCTTTAATCCTTTAATTAAACTCCCCACAGTCTCAAGCCTTGCATACCAAAGCTAAGATTCTTGCAGCTTCCTGTAATCACTAAGGAAGCTGCTCTGCCTTTGTTCTGACCTAAAATGTGATTCACAAAACAGGTCCCGTATGTGTGTCCACCACAATATCAAAGTTTATCTTTTTTTTAACACCCACCACTCTGAGGTGAATTTAATACTCCCCACCTCTGTTTTCTTTGAAGACCCCAATATGTCACTGAAGGAGAGCAGCTTTCAACTTTTCCATATAATTATTTGCTACAAGCAAAGTATTTGTGACACAAAATGAATTTACTTCCAATATTTTTTGGTAATAAAACAAATGAGAGACATGACAAGTCAACTGGGATGTTACATTTACTTTGTGTATCAACCCACCACAGATATTACAGTACCTGGTTATACCTGCTTTACACAGGGGTGGAGATCATTGAGAGATCTGGCCAATTTTTGATCCATCAGTGATCTTCAGTGATCTCCACAGTCGCAACAGCCTCCTTAAAGTTTTGACTTAGTCCAAAACACACAAGGATCTCCCAAACGATCCCAAAGATCAAAATTTGGCCCAGTCTCTCAACTTCTTACTTCCTTTTCAGTTCTGGCTGATCTCTGAACATTTAGAAACACGTTCTTTGACATTTGTGCATCAATTCAGACTCTCCCACATATGGAGATTCAATGAATTTAAAAAACTAGAAAAGCACTTGGAGAGCGCAGACCTCCGCCAAGTGCCACAGTTCCCCCCATACAGTGTTTGTGTGTACGTTTTCAGATTCCTTGACCATGAAAACATATGACTAGCAATTGGATTGACAATGATAGGATTCGATCCAAGATGGCGCCCACAGCGGTCGACATGGTGCTTCGCTGCGCTCTTTGTTTGTTTTTGTTTGTCAATTGTGTGTCTGCTTGCACTTATACCCGTGAAGAACTTCTAAATATCAGGACTTTCACCCCCACGGACCTCCTCCCAGTTTTTCTAGCCCCTGCCGCCGATCTGGTTCATTGCTTGGCTCGGAAAGTGAGACGGCGGAAGAGAGGAAGACGAGCGGGCGCTCTCGTACGACTTCGCAGGAGAGGCTCGCGAACGGCGCTGCCTGGCATATTTCTGTCCAATACCAACTCTCTCTCTAACAAGGTGGATGAACTGAGACTGCTGATGCGTTTTAAGGACCTCGCCTCCTCAGCTGTCCTCTGCTTTACTGAGACCTGGCTCCGGGAAAATATACCAGACAGCGCGCTGCGCCTCGACGGCTTCCAGCTCTTCCGTGCTGATCGTGACACAGAGCTTTCCGGCAAGACCACAGGAGGCGGAGTCTGCTTCTACATCAACTGTAGCTGGTGCTCTGATGTAACGGTAATTTCCAAACACTGTTCTCCTGCCTTGGAATTTCTTGTTATCAACTGCAAGCCTTTTTATTCCCCACGGGAGTTTGCTTCTTTTATACTGATCGCTGTGTACGCCCCTCCCGACGCGGACACGCGCGAAGCTCAGCGCGTGCTCGCGGATCACATTCAACACACAGAGCGGAGTTTTCCAGACTCGCTGATTATTGTGGCTGGCGACTTTAATCAGTGCAATCTGAGCCACGATCTCCCCCGCTACAAACAGTTTATTAAATGCCCCACCAGAGGATTAAACACACTGGATCACTGTTACACCACAGTGAAAGACGCATATCGCGCTGTCCCTCGAGCTGCGCTGGGATTATCTGATCACGTGATGGTTCACCTCATTCCCACATACAGACAGAGATTGAAGCTCACTAAACCTGTTGTGAGCACTACGAAGATACGGACCAGTGATGCTGAGGAGAAGCTGGAAACGTGCATGGAAATATCTGACTGGGGCATGCTTAAAGGAGCCACGCATGATCTGGATGAGTACACGGACACTGTGAACTCATATATCCACTTTTGTGAAGAGAACATTCTTCCATCACGCACCAGGGTGAGTTACTCTAATGACAAACCCTGGTTCACAGCTAAGCTCAGACAGATCAGGAAGGAGAAGGAAGCAGCGCTGAAAAGTGGAGACAGGGACTGCTACAGGGAGGTTAAATACCGGTTTAACAGAGAGCTGAAGAGGGCTAAATCTGTGTACTCAGAGAGACTCCAGCAGCAGTTCACTGCTAATGATTCGGCTTCCGTGTGGAGAGGACTGAGGCAGATCACCAACTATCGGCCTCAGGCTCCTAAAGGTCAGGATGACAAAGCCCTTTGTCAGAGACTGTCCCAACACTATGCCCGTTTTGACACCTCGTCATCTGTGTCCAACTCCCCCCCTCCCTCCAGCTCCACAGCCTCCACATTCCCTACTTCATTTAAGGCACCCCCCCCACCTCCCCCCCTCCCCTTATCATCAGTGAGCAGGATGTGCTCAAACAGTTCTCCAGACTGAACCCGCGCAAGGCCCCCGGCCCAGACGGCGTGTCTCCCTCCACCCTGAGACTCTGTGCGAAACAGCTGGCTCCTGTATTCACAGACATTTTTAACACCTCCCTTAAGTTATGCCACGTGCCGTCCTGCCTCAAATCCTCCACCATCATCCCTGTCCCCAAGAAGCCACGGATCACTGGACTTAATGACTACAGACCTGTAGCGCTCACCTCTGTAGTCATGAAGTCCTTTGAGCGCCTGGTCCTGTCCCACCTCAAGTCCATCACCACCCCTCTCCTGGACCCGCTGCAGTTTGCCTACCGAGCCAACAGGTCTGTAGACGATGCAGTCAACCTGGCCCTCCACTCCATCCTGCAGCACCTGGACTCCCCGGGAACCTACGCCAGGATCCTGTTTGTGGACTTCAGCTCCGCATTCAACACCATCCGCCCCGCTCTGCTCCGGGACAAGCTGTCCCTGCTCAACGTGCCTGACTCCCTCTGCAGGTGGATCATCGACTTCCTGACGGACCGGAGGCAGCATGTGCGGCTGGGAAAGACTGTCTCAGACTATACTAGCATCAGCACCGGATCACCCCAGGGCTGTGTACTTTCCCCCCTACTCTTCTCCCTTTACACCAACTCCTGCACCTCCAGCCACCAGTCTGTCAAGTTGATCAAGTTTGCGGACGACACCACCCTCATCGGGCTCATCTCCAACGGCGACGAGTCCGCCTACAGGAGAGAGGTGGCCCAGCTGGCGTCCTGGTGCAGCAATAACAACCTGCAGCTGAACGCTCTGAAGACAGTGGAGATGATTGTAGACTTCAGGAAAGTCACTACTCCTCTGCCCCCCCTCACCCTCTCAGGCTCTCCCATCACCACTGCTGATTCCTTCCGCTTCCTAGGCACTACCATCACCAGGGACCTCAAATGGGAGCTGACCATCAGCTCACTCATCAAAAAAGCCCAGCAGAGGATGTTCTTCCTGCGGCAGCTGAGGAAGCTCAAGCTACCCACCAAGATGTTAGTGCAGTTCTACACAGCCATCATCGAGTCCATCCTCACCACCTCCATAACCGTGTGGTACGCAGGAGCCACTGCCAGGGACAGACTAAGGCTGCAGCGCGTCGT
The DNA here is from genome assembly GCA_020510985.1 of Pholidichthys leucotaenia. NCBI lineage: Eukaryota > Metazoa > Chordata > Actinopteri > Cichliformes > Pholidichthyidae > Pholidichthys > Pholidichthys leucotaenia. Next base: position 39,335,160 of record CM035843.1, on the reverse strand, counting down.
GCGCACTGCTGAGAAGGTGATCGGCTGCAAGCTCCCATCTCTCCAGGATCTGTACATCTCCAGGACCCGGAGGCATGCTGGCCGGATCATAGCCGATCCCTCACACCCTGGTCATGTACTGTTTGCCCCCCTCCCCTCTGGTAGAAGACTTCGGTCCATCCAGACTAAAACCTCCCGTCACATGAACAGCTTCTTCCCCTCTGCCATTAGACTGCTGAACACTAAGTGACTCTCGTGCACCATGTACAGCAGCTCAACCAGACTCATGTCAATCATCACTGTTTTCTTCCTGCATTACCGACTGCACTATATAGTTCTCCACAGTATCTGCTGCTGGCTAATATATATTTTAACTGTTGACCAGTATCACTTAATCTTATCCTACACTTTATTACATGTATAGTTTATTTCTCTTATCTTATCATGTTTAATGTTGCAGCATTGTACCGAGACAAATTCCTAGTTTGTGTACTACATGAACAATGGCAATAAACCTGATTCTGATTCTGATTCTGAGGATTAGTGGTTCAGTAGTTATTCACGAAAATGGCATTTTCCGTAATGGCGGTTTTCTTCTGGACGGTGATCCGGATCACCACCAAAATGTAATCATCTGTAGGATACCCCATTTCTGACAATCTGTGAAAATTTCATGAAAATCCGTCCTTAACTTTTTGAGTTATGTTGCTAACAAACAGACAGACAGACAGACAGACAAACCAACACAGATGAAAACGTAACCTTCTTGGCGGAGGTTAAAAAAAAAAAATCCCCACCCTTATTTGCATGTGCATGACAACTAAATCAGCATGCAGACTGGATGTTTATAAACTTTACATCCAGCTTTCCAAACCAGTTTATTGTGATAAGACACTGATTTTGTCTTGAAACTAATCTGTCAGAATTTCTGTAGAAAAAAAAGTCGAGGATACCTGTCTGAACAGCTACCTTTTCTGAACCACAGAAAAAAACAGGAAGCAAGAGCTGCTGCAGCAATCGTGTCAGCAAAAGGAAGGACAGAAAACGTTCTATTCAAAAACATATCCCATTTTGTATGGTGCTGGACACGAAACGTGACACACAAACACACGGCCCCACCAAGGGGCAGAGAGTGCAGCACATGGGCTCTTTTCTGTACTTGGACCTGGAGCAGGAGAGCTACTCTGGCTGCTACTCGCAGGAGAGCGAATGTTGCCATCTTCACCACCTAGGAGCGTCTAAAAAAAAATGTTGATCAGTTGATTTGTCTGTCCATTTGTTAGCAGGATTACGCAAAAACTATTGTGTGGATTTTGATGAAATTTTCACCAGAGGTGGTCTTTGGGCTAGAGAGGAACCCATTACATTTTGATGATGATCCGAGAATGCATACCTCCACCAAGGCTTATCTTCTCACAGTGTGTTAGCAAGAATCCTCCAAAACTACTGGATAGACTTTGATGCAGTTTCCACCAGAACTGGTTCCTGTCCTACACACGAACCCATTACATTTTGGAGGTGGTCCATGAGGGACGGACAGAGCCTTGGTGGAGGAGTGTTTTTCTAGTTTTGTCTGCTTTTCAGGTGATTGATGAGACATATTTTCCGACGCGCGCTCTTTGTCTACTGGTGGGCGTGTGCTCATCCATGTGTGCATGCACCTGTCTGTGTGTATATGTGTGCGCATCAGGGCGGAACTCCACTGTGCACAATACAGACAGCAGAGGAGAATTGTAAACATGCAACCATGTAGAGACAGAAATGACATGCAGTCATGTACAGTAAATAAGATAAATAATAACATAAGGCTATTTATTAGCAGGTGTTCTACAGGAAAGGTAACCTTAAATTACTTTTATTGTGATCTGGTGCTATATAGAAAATAAAATAAAATTAACCTTCAAGGGGGTGTTGTGGGGTGGCACTAGTGGTGGGATGGTGCACCCCCCCCCCCCCCCAGTATAATGGTAGGGGAAACGCTGTCATAGAAAGAGAGATCTTCTCTCCTGTTTTTGACCTCCCTTCATTGGCTTTGTGTTTCTTTCTTCCTACAGAATCTAGATTTAAGTTTAAAACCCTTCTCCTCACTGACAAAGCTCAATGATCAGGCCCATTGTTATTTAAAAGATCTGATAGTGCCTTAGCATCCTAACAGCACTGTGTCCCCAAATGGCATGATTACTTGTAATACCTACAATTTCGAAAAGTACAATGGGAGGCAGAGCTTTCAGTTATCAGGTGCCTCTCCTATGGAGCCAGCTGCCAATTTGAGTACAGGAGACAGATTTTTTTTTTTTTTTTTCCACCCTTATTGTCATTCAACCGTACAACCAATCATGTACAGTAGAACGAGATTGTGCTTAACCTATCTACAGTGTCAATCACACACACCCCAAGTGCAGAATCAGAGGGCCGCTGCCATGAAAGGCACCGCCACAGATTTCCCTCCTCCATTCCATTATTGCTGAGCACCAAGCTGGATGGCAGGAAGTTCCACTTTTATATGGTCTTTGGCATGACCCGGCCGGGATTTGAACCCCTGCCTCCCGGGTGTGGGGCGGATGCTCTACCAACTGAGCCACCACTCCGGTGGCTGTTTCATCTGTTTTTAGGAATACGTTTTAAACTTTTCGACAAAGATTCTAGTTAGCTTTCATTTCTTGTTTCCTTTTGCAGGGTCTTTACCCTACAATTAAAAGTGTCATGAGATGACTGTTGTGAATTGCCAGTCTATAAATAAAGTTGAACTGAAGTGAATATGGAAGTGTAGTACACCTAAACCCTAGTTTTATGCAGGTGCGGTGCACGTAGCGCACCAGAAATCATTTTAAAAAATTTGAATTCTTCTGCTTGTTTCCTGTGTGTGATTGTAGCCATCTACACATACTGTATGTAGCCACTTCATGATGAGACTGATTTCACTCACTTCAGGTTAACGCAGTGCACAGTTTGAATTAGCTCTCAACATCAAAGAGTAAACTGAATTGCCAAAAGTCTGGCAACTTTATTGAATTTCTTTAAACGGGCGGAACAGTCGGACTCTAAGGGGGCCAACCCTAAATGGATCTGTTGCTTGCAGACAATAGTGGTGGAGAGACTCTTTCGTTGCCTTATCGGCCTCCTGGATCCATTCCAGCCACGGATTATAATGTAATGTAATGTACTTTATTTATATAGCCCTTTAAAACAACCCGTAGGTGACCAAAGTGCTTTACAGAAAATAAACAGGATTAAAAACACACAGAGCATTAAAAACAAATAACAAACAAAAACAACCTAAAAATAAAATAAAAACAAATGCCAAGACAAATATCACCACTACTGGGTATTAAAAGCCATCCTAAACAAATATGTCTTAAGTTCTGATTTAAAAAGGGCCAGGTCAGAGATAGCACGTAGGTCAGGGGGGAGATTATTCCAGAGCCTGGGGGCGGCAACAGAAAAGGCTCGGTCACCCCAATGTTTATACCTTGGCCTAGGCACATCCAGCAAAAGCTGATTGGATGACCTCAAAGCCCTGCCTTGGTCACGGACAGTCAAAGTCTCAGACATATAAACCGGAGCAAGGCCATTAAGAGCTTTAAAAACAAAAAGCAAAAGTTTAAAATTAATTCTAAAATGGACTGGAAGCCAATGAAGTGAATAAAGGATCGGAGTAATGTGCTCTCGCCTTATAAAAGCTACCAAAGACTCAACTGTATGTCGGAGACACAAAGATGGTTAAACAAACAGCATAAATTAAGTGGCTCTGTGGATAATTTATGGGCTGATATGGAAGCATTAAGATAAGAGGACATTTCAACTTTTTTCTGCTATGTCTTTGTTGATTATTATTTTGAAGCAGCCTATAATTAATGTTAACCAGATGGTTTAGTCTATTAAATTGGGGCGGGGGGCGGGGGGTTCTGGTACATTTACTTCCCTCACTGAGCTGTTTGAACATCAGTCTCTCCATGTTCCGGGACATCGGACTTAACAAATTTCACACTGGACAAGTTGATTAGAGGGTTACATTTAGCCAGTATATTGTATATTATTCCACCAGAGGTACTACAGTACCTGGGGTTACTTCCTCTTCTGCTCCGTCTTAAGACAGCATTGAGATGCTGTCTTAGCAACTCATGTCCCGAGTCAAAGCTGGACTCTGGACATTTAAAATTAATTTCTTTGAGATTCTGTCATCAATTCAGAATCTTCCATGCACAATGGATGAATCTAAAAAAATATATGTATTTCTCCCACCCCTAATATCTGCAGTGATTGAAGATGTAAAGGCATGTAAAACAAAGTATTCAGATGTAAGCCTCGCTGAGGCAATGTAAAGTGCCTATGTTCTGAGCAAACATATCTATAGATACCAGTGTTTATACACAGATACTTAGGAATAACTTCAGCTGGCAGCTGTGCCTGCATCTGTGTGTGTGTGTGTGTGTGTGTTTACCATTACCTGCATGACAATTTGTGTTTGCAACTGTGTACTTGAATGTGCTTGTATACTTGGTTGAAATACGTGTGATTATGAATAGGCAAGTTATTCCCAAATAAAATAAAGTATACTGACACAGGGCCAGATGATAACATGTGAGAACCCAAGGTGTATTCTGTGCAACTGTTCACAGGTTTCAGGTCTGTTTGACCGAGTTTTTATAGTTATTACGCAGGCCTAAAAACAGACACAAGCTAAAAGATGTTATTAAGGATAAAAACTCCACTGTGTTCCTGGTAAAAGAGCTTAAAACCCTTCATGACTCACCCCTGGGTTCCAGAAAAGCTCAGCGAAGATCACCAAGTCCGCAGCATGCAGGGTGAGACCCATATTAGCTGCAGTAATAGACAGCACGGCCACACAGGTCTTCGTTGAGAACTGGAAGTGCTCACACAACTGCTGCCGCTCTGCTGATGGGGTCGTCCCATCAATACGTATGAAAGTGACGTTCTGCAGGGGAAACAAGAGGCCATTTTCAGACAAAATACACAGAAATTAAACAGTCATATTATCTTTTGATGGATAGATGTAAAGAAATGGCCACATTTGTAATCTGCAACTAATGATGAAATTGACTCTAGCTTTCCTAAAGGTCTCTTAAGAAAAGTTCCGGTTAGATTTGTTTGCATATACTCTATATGCAGTAACCTTTAATATGATTTAATGTCTGCACTGTCTGCTTACTTTTTTCCCCAGTTCAGTGGTGATATGGTCCAGGACTAATTTATGATGGGCAAACACGAGAAACTTCTCCCTCCCACACTCCAGCATGTCTACAATATACTCCCTAGAAGAAAGAGCAACAGTGTTCAAGTGAAGTATTTTAGTTATCTCAGTTCCAGCACAATCACAATGCTTCCACAAAAGTTTATGTTCTGTGTTATACTTTAATCTCTCTATTCATCAAATCTAAGATGTTTGAACTTGCTGATGCCTACTATGAGAGGGTACATACTTACATAATGGCTTGCAGCTTTGCTTCAGCTGTGTGGTTATAAAAGACGAGTAGGGCCTCCTTCTCTTCCATTTTCTGAAAAAGAGATAAGGAGCAGCACAAGATAAGAACTGACAGAGATTCTGTTTGATGATTTGATAAGACTGCCATTACTCAGAGGGGCAGCATGATTATGCACAATCAAGCTCAGCAACTCACTCCCATTGGAGCGTATAAACACTCCAATAAGGCCGGACTGGACTAATCTGGGCTGTTTAAAAGCACTTGTGTGTTCTAGGCCTGAGGACAGACCCAATACATCTGATTTCTTGAGGATAAACAAATCTTTTGCCAATTCTTTCCTCAGACTTTTTTAACCGTCTTCTTCAACAGTCTATTTTTTTTAATAGGAAATCCTGTTGTGTTTTAGGCATACAGGTACATAAAGCTGGTATATAATGTTATGATAACACTTTTGTTAAGGGAACACATTTACTCTTATTTAGATGCTGAATATTATGTTTATTAGTATCCTGGTAGCTCTTATTATAGCTTCTCATTATAAAGCTTATTCTGTAAGACCATATTCTGTTAGGATTAGGGTATTAACTAGACCTTTTTTCTTAATGAACAGTTACTGCTTATTGATAATAAATGAACAAGCTGTTAGATATGAGTTACAATATTAATTTACAAATTGTTGAGATAAATTAGTAAACATCAGGACTCGGTGGAGAGACTATGTCTCCCAGCTAGTCTGGGAACGCCTTGGTATCCCCTCTGAAGAGCTGGAGCAGGTGGCTGGGGAGAGGGAAGTCTGGGCTTCTCTGCTTGAACTGCTGCCTCCGCGACCCGGACCTCCGGAAAAGCGGTAGAAGATGGATGGAGATGGATGCTCACACTTTAGAATGGGTAGCATATTCTCAGTAAAAAATAAGACCCCTACTGAGCAAAGTGCATTAATATCATAATTCCTATCTAACAGCTTGCTTTTACAAGCAGTAATTGTTATTAAGAAAAAAGTTGCAGTTAGTAACATATGACGAATATTGTCATGAAGAACAGATTAATAAAGATCACATAAGATACTAATAACATACAAATTAAAAGTCAATATGTGCTCCCCTGACCAAAGAATTACTATTGTGATATACCGACATGTTGGCAACATCTTCCCTGCTGCAACTCTGTACAGCTGCTGCGTTATGGCAGGGCTGACGTAAAACAGGCCCGGCTAATAGAAAACAACAGAAACTTGAATGGAGATGAACCCAGTGGCCCCGATACCGATCGAGTCACAAAAGCCTTTATCGGGCTCCCGATCTGATTGGGACATCCCTAGTTTGCAACCATATGAAAGACATAAAAGAAAAGTTAGAATGAGTTCTAACTATGAACCTTTTACCATGAATGAAAACTGTGAGAAAGTACAGAAAATATGGAATGCCTCACAACCTGTGTTTCCTAAATGTATCTTACCAAGACTATATCTGGTGCATTTATCATTTCCCCTTTTTTCCTTCTTAGATAAATTCAAACACAGTGCTGTCCTATTCAGTATTTCAAAAGGTCAGAACAAGCTATTACCTGCTCTTAATGCTGACAAATTATCTGCTGGACACCAGCTTTAAAGAGATATTTTTTCTGTGTTAAGTGTTAAGAATTTACTGTGATTCATACAACAGAACTTTTAATGACGTTCCTCCTGTATCCGTCATATCTGTGAAACACTTGGCTATTCTTGCACTGTCGTATTTATTCCAATGTCTTACTTTGGCATTTTGGAGAGAGATCAGATTGTGCTTGCAAATAACTAAAAGGTTGATGAAATTTCTCTCTTTTTAAAGAAACAAATTCTGTGACTCCTCTAGTGTTCTAAAAGTTTAATGGCAAACATTACTACTGTACACATAGAAAGACATGTATATTAATTAAACAATTATTCTAAATTGGCTGCAGGTGTGTGTAGTACCTCAGAATAAGATGTCAGAAGCTCTTTCAGAGTCACTAAGATGGGAAAAGTGCTATATAAATATAGGTCAGTTTCTGACTTACATTGTGGTGTCCCTTGGCCAACTCCTTGGCTGCCACTGAGAGAGCAGCTTTTGTGCGGGTGTTAATTCCATCGATGGTCACTGTGACCACCTTACGCTGCTTGGCAGGAAGTTGGGAAAGGACATCAGACTTGAGGCGCCGCAGCATCAGACACTCTTCCAGCAAAAGCTTCAGCTCACCAAGATTAGAAGAGCCTGAGTAGTCCCAGCCCCAAGCCATCTGCAGGTGAGATATGCAACATTTTTAAAAATAGGAAATCACCAAGCTAATAGTGAGTAGAAGTGACATACGTTTTCTGTTGAAGAAAACATATTCAATCAATCAAGCAATCAAACTTTATTTGTATAGCACTTTTAAAACATTAGATGCTGCACAAAGTGCTTTACATAGATAAAAACAATAGACACATTTAGTTACATATTTTACAAGATACATCCCCACCCCTTCCAACCCTCCCATAAACATACCCACAAACACAACACACACATACATCACCCCCTACTTCTCTTACACACATATAAAATAAAAGAGACATTGCTTGGCACCGAGGCACCACGTGAAGGAGCAACCATCCCGTGGAGCATCCCACGCCAGGACACCACACAGCCAGTCACCACAGAAGGCGCCACAAGGGCCGCCCCAACCAGGACAGGCCAGGGCCCGCACCACAGCTGTAGGCAGTGGTATAAAGCCCCCACCCACCCAAGCTAGAGCGACCCACAAGACCAACACCCCTGCAGATGGGCCGGACAGTGCCCGGCATGAGGGGCCCCACTGAGGAAACACTGGAGCTAAAACACATAAATACAAAATAAAACTAAGAACACAAAGAATAACGGGAACTAAAGACCCATACTTTCTTCTTCCGGCTTTCAGAGAGAGCAGACGCATTTCTCCTCCTCTCCTCCTCCCTTGATACTGATCCCAGCTTGCTGTGTCCTGTCTGTGTCTCGCTCTTCTTCTGCTGCATCTCGATCCAAACGGAAATTATGGAAATTATGGAATTGTGGGCTTTAATGCTATTGACACCACTTTTTAACAGAAAATCGGGCCAGGGGGAGCCCAAGTGGAGAGACTCATGGAACAATTGGAACTCATGTGTCTGCGTGATTCGACTGAAGATGTGGAAGACATCTACCTATTTTGGCATGATCACAGGATTTCTGCTGTTTGGCTCTGGAGTTTTCCTGGTGTATCGAAAATTATTGAAGTTGGATGAGCTAATCAAAATGCTGACCCGGCGTAGCTCCCTCAACAAATTCGACCAGCTGGGGAGAGCACTGATAGCGGCAAATGTGACTAACATGGAATTTACCATCTGGCATGCACTGAAGAGAGATGGACTCTGTGGACATGTTTATCTATGTTTCGGTAGGTGGAAAACATCTTGGAGTCGCTGAGTGCTCTCCAGGGAATGATTTTAAAGCCTGTGTATGTAAATTGTGATGCACAGAATCGCATAAGAGAGGAAATTTCTATGCTCTAAGTGAACTGTGCTTATCAGGCCTTGTCCTTCCTCCAGGAGAAGAGACAAGCAGAGGAGAGTTGGCTTCTCTTTAACCCAAACAATTAACAAACAATTGCTGTTGTGCAGCAAACTGAACTCTTCAAGGACAGCGTTATCATGTGTCTAATACGGAACTTTACCATCTGGCATGCACTGAAGAGAGATGGACTCTGTGGACATGCTTATCTATGTTTAGAATACATGAACATAACATCCATTCGTTGCCTAGGAGAGGCCTTTTGTTGTGCACCAGCAACTGATACATTCACACTGCACTCATACTGATATTACATGACTGACTACACACACTGGTCTCTCTCTTGCTTGTTAATGTGTGATCTGTATTGTCTGCTAATTGTACATTAGAGGGTTTTTTTCTATGTGATCACAATCTTGCTCATAAGAGCTTTATTTTGATAAACTATGTTTTTTCTCTCTGCCCAATGTGTCATCCCCCCTCCCCCTCTTCACCCCCCACTGTTTTGATGAGGCGCCTTGCATGGCTGCCGTGTCATTGGGAAGCGCTTATCGAGCGCGCCCAATGTCAAGTCAAATTCCTCGTATGTTTTTAACATGCTTGGCAATAAAGTCCATTCTGATTCTGATACTTACAAACTGAGCTAAGAACACATCAAAATAAGAAAATCTAAAAGCAAATAAGAAAATCTAAAAGCAAATGGAGCTAAGAAGAATGTAAAAACAATGGAACATAAATGACTACTTCAATAATAGTTAAACAGTTTGTTAACAGCCAAAATCTAAAAAGGTACAAAAAGAACTAAGAACACATAAAAACAGGAACTAAAAACCCATACTTAAAAAACTGAACTAAACACATCAATAAGAAGATGAGAAACTCTAAGAACAGTCAGGACAATAGGGTAGGGTATTCTAACAATTCTGCAGAATTGTTGAAATTAGTCAGACATAGTCACCAAGGTCAGACTAGTGTGGTGTGATGCTCGATTAAATTAAATAAGGATTTCCTGTGCTGATTTTTCTATGGAGTTTGTACCAGCTTTGTGCATCTTATAACAAGAGCACTGTGAGTGCTGTGTGTGTCTGTGTGTATCCCCTGCTTCTGTTTTCTTTGAAGATCCCGATATGTCATTGAAGGAGAGCGGTTTTAAACTTTTCCATAGAATTACTGGGGCAGAAACAAAATTTGATAAGCCTGTCATCCATGAATATATAACTAAAATAGTTGTATACAACCCATAGTTGTAGACCAGGATCCCAAGATGGACCTGTGTAGCAAGTTTGGTGACCCGAGCTTTCTTTAAGACATACAGCCATGTGAAAAATTTAGGACACCCCATTAAATATTTATTACCTCCGCCAGGCCGCAGGCCAGGAGGTTATGTTTTTGCCAGCGTTTGTCTGTTTGTTTGTCTGTCGCAGGCCAGGAGGTTATGTTTTTGCCAGCGTTTGTCTGTTTGTTTGTCTGTTTGTTGGTTAGCAAGATAACTCAAAAAGTTTTGGATGGATTTCGATGAAACTTTCAGGCGTTGTTGGAAATGGTACAACGAAGAACTGATTAAATTTTAGGGATGATCCAAATCACCGTCTGGATACAGGAATTTTTTAAAGGATTCTTTAACATTGTCAGATATGGCCATTTTCAACATGTGTGCAGGCGCAATGGAGGGCGCTGGTCGTCGTGTCTGACGAACACAAACTCCGCGTTCTTCAAAGTTTTAGGCACAAAAGCACGCGGAAAACAGTGGTGGGCAGGGCCCGGCAGCGTGCCTATGTTTGCGCTACGCTGCAAAAGCTGAGACGGGTAGCTGTCCGGCGCCGGATTATTTGGCAGAAATTCCCCGGGCAGCCATAGTGGCTGCGCAAAAACAAGCTCTCTGCCGGGGAAGCTTCCAAATCCTCTTTTGCCGCGGAGCGCAACCCCAATATAAAACCCACGGCAACCTGTCTACCCAATTTGCATCCGTCAGTGAAGCCCTGAGTGCTGCTTTCAGTGATCTATGAAAACGCTCGCATAACCCATTGGCCTGTGGGTTGTATGCGGTTGTGCGATGAACTGCAACGCCCGCAGCCTGGGAGTTTGCAGATGGAGGAGATGGACACAACACCAACACTTCAGTTTATTACCTCCGCCAAGGAGGTAATGCTTTTACTACTGAACCACTAATCCCATCATTGTGAATCCAATTGCTAGTCATATGTTTTCACGGTCAAGGAATCTGAAAACGTACACACAAACACTGTTTGGGGGGAACTGTGGCGCTTGACGGAGGTCTGCGCTCTCCGAGTGCTTTTCTAGTTAGTTACTGTATTTGTTAAGAAATGTTCACATATTGATGTCTAATCTTGTTTTTATTTATCTCTGGAAAAGAAGGTGATTTAATTGCAGTTAAATAACAAAAAATAACTTTGTTTTACTCATTAAAAAAAAAGATAACAAAAATGTGTATTCTAACCAAGGAAAAAGTTAGGACACCCTACTGCCGAATAGCTACAGTGGGGTAAAAAAGTATTTTGTCAGCCACCAATTGTGCAAGTTCTCCCACTTAAAGGATAAGAGAGGTCTCCAATGTTCATCATAGGTATACCTCAACTATGAGAGACAAAATAAGAAAAAAAAATCCAGAAAATCACATTGAAGGATTTTTAATGAATTAATTGGTAAATTCCTCAGTAAAATAAGTATTTGGTCAATAACAAAACTTCATCTCAATACTTTGTTATACACCCTTTGTTGGCAATGACAGAGGTCAAACGTTTTCTGTAAGTCTTCACAAGGTTTTCACACACTGTTGCTGGTATTTTGGCCCATTCCTCCATGCAGATCTCCTCTTGAGCAGTGATGTTTTGGGGCTGTCGCTGGGCAACACAGACTTTCAACTCCCTCCAAAGATTTTCTATGGGATTGAGATCTGGAGACTGGCTAGGCCACTCCAGGACCTTGAAATGCTTCTTACAAAGCCACTCCTTCATTGCCCGGGCAGTGTGTTTGGGATCATTGTCATGCTGAAAGACCCAGCCACGTTTCATCGTCAATGCCCTTGCTGGTGGAAGGAGGTTTTCACTCAAAATCTCACGATACATGGCCCCATTCATTCTTTCCTTTACACGGATCAGTTGTCCTGGTCCCTTTGCAGAAAAACAACCCCGAAGTATGATGTTTCCACCCCCATGCTTCACAGTAGGTATGGTGTTCTTTTTCCTCCAAACACGACAAGTTGAGTTTTTACAATAAAGTTCTATTTTGGTTTCATCTGACCATATGACATTCTCCCAATCCTCTTCTGGATCATCCAAATGCTCTCTAGCAAACTTCAGACGGGCCTGGACATGTACTGGCTTAAGCAGGGGGACACGTCTGGCACTGCAGGATTTGAGTCCCTGGCGGCGTAGTGTGTTTCTGATGTAGCCTTTGTTACTTTGGTCCCAGCTCTCTGCAGGTCATTCACTATTGTTTCTTTTTTTTAATCACCCTTATTGTCATTCAACTGTACAACCAATCATGTACAGTAGAACGAGATTGTGTTTTACCTATCTACTGTGTTAATCACACCCACTCACAAAGTAAATAAAAATATAATGTATAAGCATCCCAAAGTGATAAAGCAAAATATTGGTAAAACTCAAATTAAACATAAAGCCTCTAAATTGAATGATTTGGCCTCTGTTCCTCCTCATAATTTAAAAATTAAATGTGGTTTATTAAATATTAGGTCTCTAACTCCCAAGTCTCTTAGTCCATGATCTGTTAATTGATCATCAGATTGACTTAATTTCCCTTACAGAGACTTGGTTAGGACAAGAGGATTATGTTGGTTTAAATGAATCAACTCCCTCTGGTTACTTAAACTGTCAAAATCCCAGAAGTTCTGGTCGTGGAGGAGGAGTAGCAACAATTTACCATTCCAAATTACTTGTTAATGTAAAGCAAAAAACATGTTATAATTCCTTTGAGGGCCTGGTCCTCAGTGTTGGGCACTTTAGCAATTTCAGGTTAAACCCAATTTTATTTGCCATAGTTTATCGTCCCCCATCAACCTATTCAGAATTTTTATCCGAATTTGCTGATTTCTTAGCTGATTTAGTGCTGAAATCTGATAGAATAATTATAGTAGGGGACTTTAATATACATGTGGATGTAGATAGTGACTGCCTTAATGTGGCTTTTAATTCAATATTAGACTCGATTGGGTTTTCTCAGAAAGTAGGAAATTCTACTCATTACCTCCACCATACATTGGACCTTGTTCTGACATATGGCATAGAAATAGAAAATCTGGTAGTGTCTCCTCATAACCCTGTACTGTCAGACCATTGTCTGTTAACCTTTGATTTTACTATTTCTGACTATTTGGCTCCTAAAGAAAAATATTATCACAGTAGATGCCTCTCAGATGATGCCGTTTACAAATTTATGCAGATTGTTTCCTCTATGCCATGTGTCAACACAACGGAAATAAGCTATAGACAGCTTGCTCCTTCTGTAATTGATAACATGGTGGATAGTGTTTCAGCTTCTCTGCATCAGGCTCTAGACTTGGTGGCCCCCTTAAAAAAGAAAAAGTCTAATCAGAGATTTTTAACTCCTTGGTTCAACACCGAAACTCGTAGCTTAAAACAGAAGACTCGTCAATTAGAAAGAAAATGGCGCTCTACTAATTTAGATGAAATCTATTTAGCTTGGAGAAATCATCTTTTAATTTATAAAAAATCTCTTAGAAAAGCTAGAACGAGTTATTACTCTGCATTAATAGAAGAGAACAAGAATAATCCCAGGTTTCTTTTCAGTACTGTAGCCAGGTTGACAAAGAGTCAGGACTCTGTCAATCCTAGCATCCCCTTAGAGCTTACTAGTCAGGACTTTATGAACTTTTTCAATAATAAAATTTCATCCATCAGAGATAAAATCAATCAGATTCTTCCCACAGTTAACTTAAATACTGTAACTACTACAACTCCTTCTATTGATGTCTGTCTTGATGAGTTTACTCCAATCGACCTTTGTGAGTTAGACAAAATAGTTTCCTCATCCAAACCTTCAACTTGTCTTTTAGACCCTATTCCTACCAGGTTATTTAAAGAAGTCTTCCCACTTATTGGGAGCTTTATTCTTCATATAATCAATTCTTCATTGACTTTAGGCCATGTACCGCAGGCTTTTAAAACGGCTGTAATTAAACCCTTACTCAAAAAGCCAACACTAGATCCAGGAGCTTTAGCTAACTATAGACCAATCTCTAATCTCCCTTTCATTTCAAAAATCTTAGAAAGAGTTGTTGCTACACAATTATTTGACCACCTGCAGGGAAATGGTTTACTTGAAGAGTTTCAATCTGGGTTTAGAATCCATCATAGTACTGAAACAGCCTTAGCGAAGGTCACTAACGACCTCCTCATTGCATCTGATAATGGACTAGTTTCTGTACTTGTCCTTTTAGATCTTAGTGCAGCTTTTGATACTATTGATCATAATATTCTACTTGATAGATTAGAACACTATGTTGGACTTAATGGAACTTCGTTGCAGTGGTTTAGATCTTATTTATCTGATAGGTTCCAGTTTGTTCATGTAAATGATGAGTTTTCTTTCAGCTCAAAGCTTAGTCATGGAGTTCCACAGGGATCTGTGCTAGGCCCTACTCTTTTTAGTTTATATATGCTTCCGTTAGGCAACATTATTAGAAAGCACTGTATACATTTTCATTGTTATGCAGATGACACACAATTATACCTGTCAATGAAGCCAGATGATACTAATCAATTAGCCAAGTTAGAAGCCTGTCTTAAGGAAATCAAAGCTTGGATGACTTGTAATTTCCTGCTATTAAATTCAGATAAGACTGAAGTCATTCTTGTTGGTCCAAAAAACCTTAGAAATTCCTTTCCAAATCAAACTTTCAGTTTGGATGCAGTTACTCTTTCTCTTAATAGCTCTGTGAGGAACCTTGGAGTTATTTTTGATCAGGATTTGTCCTTCAATTCACATATTAAATTTGTTTCTAAGACTGCCTTCTATCATTTGCGTAATATTGCCAAGATTAGGAGCATCTTGTCTCAGAGTGATGCTGAGAAGCTGATCCACGCTTTTGTTAGCTCGAGATTAGATTATTGTAATTCTTTATTATCAGGCTGTCCTAAAACATCTTTAAAAAGTCTTCAGCTGATCCAAAATGCTGCAGCAAGAGTTTTAACAGGTACTAGAAAGAGAGATCATATCTCTCCGGTTCTGGCCTCCCTTCATTGGCTTCCCATAGAGTTTAGAATTAAGTTTAAAATCCTTCTTCTTACTTACAAAGCTCTAAACAATCAGGCTCCTTTTTATTTAAAAGATCTGATACTACCGTATCATCCTAACAGAGCACTACGCTCCCAAAATGTAGGATTACTTGTAATACCTAGAATCTCCAAAAGTACAATGGGAGGCAGAGCCTTCAGTTATCAAGCTCCTCTCCTGTGGAATCAGCTGCCAATCTGGATTCGGGAGTCAGACTCGATCTCTGTTTTTAAGAATAGGGCTAAAACCTACCTTTTTGATATAGCCACAATTAGGGAGGGATCATGTGTTTCTGAACCCTCCCTTAGTTATGCTGCTAATAGGTTTAGTCAGCCGGGGGACCTCCAGTAATGCACTGGGCCTCACTCCTTTCCTCACTCTCTATGAAATATTTTTTTTTTTTTTTTTTTTTTTTTTTGCTGGTCATTAACATTTGTTTGTTCTCTCCCATAGATTGAGTCCCCATCGTGCTGTTTGCTCTCTACATGTCTGTTCTTTTCTTCTTCTCTATCCCCTCACCCCCCAGCCAGTCGCAGCAGATGACTGCCCCTCCCTGAGCCTGGTTCTGCTGGAGGTTTCTTCCTGTTAAAAGGGAGTTTTTCCTCTCCACCGTCGCCAAGTGCTTGCTCACAGGGGATCGCCTGATTGCTGGGGTCTTTCTGCAACTGTGGGGGTTCCCCCCTACAGTTGATAGTGCTATGAGATGACTGTTGTTGTGAAATGGCACTATATAAATAAAGTTGAATTGAATTGAATTGAACCCCAAGTGCAGAATCAGAGGGCCGCTGCCATAAATTTCCCTCCTCCATTCCATTATTGCTGAGCACCAAGCTGGACGGCAGGAAGTTCCACTTTTATATGGTCTTCGGCATGACCTGGCCGGGATTTGAACCCCTGCCTCCCAGGTGTGGGGCGGATGCTCTACCAATTGAGCCACCACTCCGGTGGTGGCTCAATTGTAGTGGCACTAGGTCCCCCCATGTGGTTCTGGGATTTTTGCTCACCGTTCTCGTGATAATTTTGACCCCACGGGGTGAGATCTTGCGTGGAGCCCTAGATCGAGGGAGATTATCAGTGGTCTTGTATGTCTTCCATTTTCTAATAATTGCTCCCACAGTTGATTTCTTCACACCAAGCTGCTTACCTATTGCAGATTCAGTCTTCCCAGCCTGGTGCAGGTCTACAATTTTGTTTCTGGTGTCCTTTGACAGCTCTTTGGTCTTGGCCATAGTGGAGTCTGGAGTCTGATTGTTTGAGGTTGTGGACAGGTGTCTTTTATACTGATAACAAGTTCAAACAGGTGCCATTAATACAGGTAACGAGTGAAGGACAGAGGAGCCTCTTAAAGAAGAAGTTACAGGTCTGTGAGAGCCAGAAATCTTGCTTGTTTGTAGGTGACCAAATACTTACTTTACTGAGGAATTTACCAATTAATTCATTAAAAATCGGACAATGTGATTTTCTGGATTTTTTTTTTTCTCATTTTGTCTCTCATAGTTGAGGTATACCTATGATGAAAATTGGAGACCTCTCTCATCTTTTAAGTGGGAGAACTTGCAAAATTGGTGGCTGACTAAATACTTTTTTACCCCACTGTAGGATTAGCCCCTTTGGCTGAAATAACTTCAGTGAAATGCTTCTCGTAGCCATCTACCAGTCGCTGACATCGGTCTGAGGAAAGTTTGCCCCACTCCTCAACGCAGAATTCTTTCAGCTGTGAGATGTTTGAGGGGTTTCTTGCATGTACAGCCCATTTCAAGTCACCCCACAGCATCTCAATGGGATTAAGATCTGGGCTTTGACTCAGCCATTCCAGGACTCTCCATTTCTTAGTTTTTAGCCAGTCCTTGGTGGATTTACTGGTACGTTTTGGATCACTGTCATGTTGCAGGGTCCAGTTCTGCTTCAGCTTCAATTTTTTACAGATGGTCTCACGTTGTTCTCAAGCACCCTCTGATACACGGTAGAATTCATGGTGGATTGTATGATGGTGAGCTGGCTAGGTCCTGCTGCAGCAAGGCATCCCCAAACCATGACACTTCCACCTGCATGGTGCACAGTTGGTATGAGGTCCAGACTTGGGCATGTTGGCAGTTGTTTTGAATGTTCTCCACCTGCAGACTATTTTCCAGACAGAGGAATGGCTGATTTCAAATTCTTTTGAGATCTTTTTAAATCCTTTACCAGACTCATAAGCTGCTATAATCTGCTTTCTGAAGGCCTCAGACAGCTCTTTCAATCTCACCATGGTGGTCACTCTCACTTTAACAGTCAGGAGCACACCAAACAAAATGTCTGAGGTTTAAATAGGAAAAACCTACTTCAAAATGCTGAGAAACGATGTTCTAATCATGTGCACCTGATGTGATACACCTGTGTGTGATTTTAGCCATTTTAAGTGGGAATAAATGTGGGGGGTGTCCTAATTTATTACTCAGCAGAAATTGCATGTTTTTAGAAATACATTTTACAGAAAATTTTAAAAAGTCTTTTCTTCAGTTTTAGTTGTTAAGTTATATTAATTGAATCTCCCAGTATTGTTAAAATTGATATTAAATATCCATATGTCCAAATATGTAAAAAAAAAACAAAAAAAACCCCACAGGCTTTCATAGGGTGTCCTAATTTTTCACATGACTGTAGCTTATGTGGCAATTTGACCTTGACATCTCAAACCCACAGCTACAGTTCAAGGTCTCAGGGTGAACCTGTGTACCACGTTTGGGGACTAGAGCTTTACTCATTCTACAGTAAGGCTGCGTGTACTCCAAACGTGTTTTTTGTCGCCCAACTGCCCTGAATGTCTTTTTTTTTCAGCGCTTGTGTGCTGCACTCTGGGGGAAAAAAAAGTCTGTGGGATGTTTTTATGATTGTTGCGGCCCAAAAAGCCTGAATTCGCAGGAGCTTTTTTTAAAAAGTTGCGATAAAAGTTGTGATGTTTTTAGACTTTTTTTGCACTAAAAGTTGTGGGAAGAATTACATATTTTAAAGCAGATGCTTTTTTCCAGTTTACTGCAGTGATATTCTATTTAACAATACAAGAAAAGCACAGGACTATCAAAAATTTCCTATTAGCTATTTGTAAATTAAGGAGAAACTTCTGTTATACAGAAAAACTCTTGTGCAACAGCAAATACAGACTTTAACACAATATCCATTACAACAGCTAAATTGTATAGAATGCATGTTAAAGAGTAGAGATTTGAAAATTGTTGGCAGCACCTTCACTTAAAAACTCCCTATGGTCCCCAACCACTCGGTACCAAGCGGAGAGGAAAAAATAAATTTACAGTGGGGCAAAAAAGTATTTAGTCAGCCACCAATTGTGCAAGTTCTCCCACTTAAAAGATGAGAGAGGTCTCCAATTTCCATCATAGGTATACCTCAACTATGAGAGACAAAATGAGAAAAAAAAAATCCAGAAAATCACATTGAAGGATTTTTAATGAATTAATTGGTAAATTCCTTGGTAAAATAAGTATTTGGTCAATAACAAAAGTTCATCTCAATACTTCGTTATATACCCTTTGTTGGCAATGACAGAGGTCAACCGTTTCCTCCATGCAGATCTCCTCTAGAGCAGTGATGTTTTGGGGCTGTCGCTGGGCAACACGGACTTTCAACTCCCTCCAAAGATTTTCTATGGGGTTGAGATCTGGAGACTAGCTAGGCCACTCCAGGACCTTGAAATGCTTCTTACGAAGCCACTCCTTCGTTGCCCAGGTGGTGTGTTTGGGATCATTGTCATGCTGAAAGACCCAGCCACGTTTCATCTTCAATGCCCTTGCTGATGGAAGGAGGTTTTCACTCAAAATCTCACGATACATGGCCCCATTCATTCTTTCCTTTACACGGCTCAGTCGTCCTGGTCCCTTTGCAGAAAAACAGCCCCAAAGCATGATGTTTCCACCCCCATGCTTCACAGTAGGTATGGTGTTCTTTCTCCTCCAAACACGACAAGTTGAGTTTTTACAATAAAGTTCTATTTTGGTTTCATCTGACCATATGGCATTCTCCCAATCCTCTTCTGGATCATCCAAATGTTCTCTAGCAAACTTCAGATGGGCCTGGACATGTACGGTACTGGCTTAAGCAAGGGGACACATCTGGCACTGCAGGATTTGAGTCCATGGCGGCGTAGTGTGTTACTGATGGTAGCCTTTGTTACTTTGGTCCCAGCTCTCTGCAGGTCATTCACTAGGTTCCCCCATGTGGTTCTGGGATTTTTGCTCACCGTTCTTGTGATAATTTTGACCCTACAGGGTGAGATCTTGCGTGGAGCCCCAGATCGAGGGAGATTATCAGTGGTCTTGTATGTCTTCCATTTTCTAATAATTGCTCCCACAGTTGATTTCTTCACACCAAGCTGCTTACCTATTGCAGATTCAGTCTTCCCAGCCTGGTGCAGGTCTACAATTTTGTTTCTGGTGTCCTTTGACAGCTCTTTGGTCTTGGCCATAGTGGAGTTTGGAGTCTGACTGTTTGAGGTTGTGGACAGGTGTCTTTTATGCTGATAATGAGTTCAAACAGGTGCCATTAATACAGGTAACGAGTGGAAGACAGGGGAGCCTCTTAAAGAAGAAGTTACAGGTCTGTGAGAGCCAGAAATCTTGCTTGTTTGTAGGTGACCAAATACTTATTTTACCAAGGAATTTACCAATTAATTCATTAAAAATCCTTCAATGTGATTTTCTGGATTTTTTTTTTTCCTCATTTTGTCTCTCATAGTTGAGGTATACCTATGATGAAAATTGGAGACCTCTCTCATCTTTTAAGTGGCAGAACTTGCACAATTGGTGGCTGACTAAATACTTTTTTGCCCCACTGTATTTTCTTGCTCTGTATTGTCTATTGGAGTCTGTTTTTCTGAAGAAAAAAAAATTACAGACAATATTCTCTCTCTTTCCATGCCTAACTCCTACCTGTCCATCTGCTGCACGTCTTGACACACATTTACGGGGGGGTAGGTGCATGTCCAGACTGGACATTCTCAGTTTTAAAGGTCATTGACAAGATGTAGTAATGATTTTACTTCTAAAGATGTATAAAATGTTCAAACACTGGCTGCAGTGTTAGATTTGCTCGTTTTGTTGGTGGTTTTATGGTGTTTGTCCTCACACGTACTCCCACGACAGAGTGCTTTTAAGGCAGATGGATGTTTTTCAACACAAGCCCAGCGCTTCATACACATGGTCAGGATGGAGATGTGGCAAGACGTCCACAGGCAGGCTGAGGGACATGGAGGAAGGGACAGTGTTGGAAACCTCGAGGGCGAGTGTTTTTTTAAATCACACACTCTATTTTTGCTGATGTGTTCCATTAATACTCACTGTAAACACGGAAGTGAACGCGGTGCAGCAATGCATTTGATTGGTTAGACTGAGCGTTTGGGTGCCAGTTAGAGACAAATTTGATTGGTCAAACTGGTGGAAGCTGACAAGGATTGGACAAAATTGCAGGAAAGTTGCGGTGATTGCACAAAGTTGCAAGGTCACGCAATAGTTGCGGCAATTGGCTGATTTTGCATGAATTGACATGATCGTAACATTGCGAAATCCTAGAGGGACTGAATAATGAAAAGTGCATTATTGTAACTGATTTTCAAGATTCAAAGATTTTATTTGTCAATACTTACACATGTGGACAAAATTGTTGGTACCCCTCTGTTTATGAAAGAAAAACCCACAATGGTCACAGAAGTAACTTGAATCTGACAAAAGTGGTAATAAATAAAAAGTCTATGAAAATTAACCAATGAAAATCAGACAATGCTTTTGAATTGTGGTTCAACAGAATTATTTTAAAAAACAAACTCATGAAACAGGCCTGGACAAAAATGATAGTACCCTTAATATTTTGTTGCACAACCTTTTGAGGCAATCACTGCAATCAAACGATTTCTGTAACTGTCAATGAGACTTCTGCACCTCTCAGCAGGTATTTTGGCCCACTCCTCATAAGCAAACTGCTCCAGTTGTCTCAGGGTTGAAGGGTGTCTTCTCCAGACGGCATGTTTCAGCTCCTTCCACAGATCTTCAATAGGATTTAGATCAGGGCTCATAGAAGGCCACTTTAGAATAGTCCAATGTTTCGCTTTTAGCCATTCTTGGGTGTTTTTAGCTGTGTGTTTTGGGTCATTATCCTGTTGCAAGACCCATGACCTGCGACTGAGAGCAAGCTGTCTGACACTGGCCAGCACATTTCTCTCTAGAATACCTTGATAGTCTTGAGATTTCATTGTACCCTGCACAGAATCAAGACACCCTGTGCCGGATGCAGCAAAGCAGCCCCAGAACATAACAGAACCTCCTCCATGTTTCACAGTAGGGACAGTGTTCTTTTCTTGGTATGCTTCATTTTTGCGTCTGTGAACATAGAGCTGATGTGCCTTGCCAAAAAGTTGCAGTTTTGTCTTGTCTGTCCATAGGACATTCTCCCAGAAGCTTTGTGGCTTGTCAACATGCAGTTTGGCAAATTCCAGTCTGGCTTTTTTATGATTTGTTTTCAACAGTGGTGTCCTCCTTGGTTGTCTCCCATGAAATCCACTTTGGCTCAAACAATGACGGATGGTGCGATCTGACACTGATGTACCTTGACCTTGGAGTTCACCTTGAATGTGTTTAGAGGTTGTTCTGGGCTCTTTTGTTACCATTCGTATTATCCGTCTCTTCCATTTTTCATCAAGTTTCCTCCTGCGGCCACATCCAGGGAGGTTGGCTACAGTCCTGTGGATCTTAAATTTCTGAATAATATGTGCAACTGTAGTCACAGGAACATCAAGCTGCTTGGAGATGGTCATATACCCTTTACCTTTAACATGCTTGTCTATAATTTTCTTTCTAATCTCCTGAGACAACTCTCTCCTTTGCTTCCTCTGGTCCATGCTTAGTGTGGTACACACCATGTCACCAAACAGCACAGTGACTACTTGTCACCCTTTAAATAGGCCGACTGACTGATTACAAGTTTGTAGACACCTGTAATGTTAATTAGAGGACACATCTTGGTTGAACATGTCCCTATGGTCACATTATTTTCAATCTTTTCTAGGGGTACCATCATTTTTGTCCCGGCCTGTTTCATGAGTTTGTTTTTTAAAGTAATTCTGTTGAACCACAATTCAAAAGCACTGTCTGATTTTCATTGGTTAATTTTCATAGAATTTTTATTTATTACCACTTTTGTCAGATTCAAGTTATTTCTGTGGCCATTGTGGGTTTTTCTTTTATTAACAGAGGGGTACCAACAATTTTGTCCACGTGTGTTGCACAGGACATACAGGAGAAGTGAAATGCCGTTTCTGTCTTTTCAGTGGTGTGCGCAATATTAAAAAAAAGGAATAAGGCTGGAGAAACAACAACAGCAGTCTATGTACAGTAATGCTACCTGTAGTGCAAAGAATGGTAAAAGATAAAAAATGACATCCTGTAGTGCACATAAACTATAAAACCCAGTAATCCTATATACAGAAGAAGGTAGAGTAGTAATACTCGTAGTTTCAAGTTCGATACAGTAGTGTAGGTGCAGACAGTGACAGATTGGACTGCACATGATCAATACTGCAATAACAGACAGCAGCAGGTATGGCATTTGCGCAAATGGTTGCAGTAAGGTGCAGAGACATACAGCAGCATATGTACGTATTAATGTTGGTGTGCCAGTCTTTCTGTGCCAACGGCTGAGGTAGTTATTGTGCCGTTGAGTGCGTTACGGTCTTTTTGGGGGGGGGGGGTGGTGGACAGAGTTCAGGGTCCTGATGGCCTGGTGAGCAAAACTGTTTAACAGTCTTGTGGAGCGGGCCCAAAGGCTCGGGTACCTTTTCCCTGAGGGCAGGGGGCTGAAGAGGGAGTGTGAGGGGTGGGAGGTGTCACCTGCAATGTTGATGGCTCTGCAGGTGAGGTAGATAGCCAAGAGGTGGGGCAGAGGGGCACCAATGCTCTTGCTGGCTGCATTCACTGTGCGTTGCAGTGTCTTCCGGCAGGAGGCAGTGCAGCTTCCATACCACACCATGATGCAGCTGGTGAGGATGCTCTCAATGGTGCACCGGTAGAATGAGCACATGATGGGGGGTGGAACTCGTGCTCTCCTTAGGTTGTGGAGGAAATGGAGGCAAGTTTGAGCCTTCCTGGCCAGTGATGTGGTGTTGCTAGACCAGGAGAGGTCCTCAGGGATGTGCACCCCCAGGAACTTTGTGCTGCTCACCCTCTCCACAGCTGCTCCATCGATGATCAAAGGGGGATGCTGTGTGTGTCCCCTCCTGAAGTTGACCACAATCTCCTTGGTTTTTCACACGTTCAGGAAGAGATTATTGTCTTTACACCATTGGACCAGTTGGCTCACCTCATTTCTGTAATTAGACTCCTCATTGTTGGTGATGAAGCCCACCACCACCACATCGTTCGCAAACTTGATGATGTGGGTGGTGCTGTAGGCTGGTACACAGTCATGGGTAAGCAGTGTGAAGAGCAGTGGGCTGAGCACGCAACTTTGTGGGGCCCCTGTGCTCAGTGTGATGGTCTTAGAGGTGTTGCTGCCAACTCGCACGTTCTGTGCCCTCCCTGTGAAAAAGTCCAGCACCCAGTTACAGAGAGAGGTTTTGAGTCCCAAGTGTCTGAGTTTTTTTTATTAGGTACTGAGGGATGATTGTGTTGAATGCTGAAGTCCAAGAACAGCATTCGCACATAGGAGTTCTTTGAGTCCAGGTGGGTAAGGGCTGGATGGAGAGCAGCAGAGATGGCGTCTTTTATGGACCTGTTTGACCTGTATGCAAACTGAGATGGGTTGTGGGAGAGAGGGAGGCTGAACTTGATGTTCTGCATGAGCAGCCGCTCGAAGCACTTCCTTATGACGGAGGTCAGTGCTATGAGCCGGTAATCATTGTAGCTGGATGGGACGGGCTTCTTTGGGACTGGTATTATGGAGGCAGTTTTGAAACATGTGTGGTCAACAGCTTGACTCAGGGAGATGCTGAAGCTGTCAGCCAGGACATTCTTGAGCTCCTCTGCACAATCCTTCAGAACGTGACCCGGTATGTTGTCTGGTCCAGCTGTCTTGCGTGGGTTGATCCTGGAGAGGGTCCTCTTCACGCTAGCCGGGTCCAGACTTATAGCCTGCTTGTCGGGGAGAGGAGTGGTCTTCTGTGCTAATGTGCCATTTTGTGTTTCAAAACGGCCAAGGAAGTCATTTAAGTTGTTAAGCAGTGTGATGTCGCTTGCACAGGCCTGAGGTGGAGGTTTGTAGTTGGTGAGGGTCTGTGTGCCACGCCAGAGAGAACGTGCATTTCTGGTGTTGCTGAAGTGTCCGGATATTTTCTTGCTGCCTGGACTGTTGTTTTGCCTCCTTGACTAATCACTAGGTGGCATGTGAACACGCAGTGGCCTCCTTTCTCTCTTCATGTTTTTGTGCCAGTTAGTGTTGTTTTAATTACGCCCATGTGTATATTCATGTGTTTAATGTCCGTATATGATGCTACGCACAAGCTACAGTCGTCACAGGCTTCTGGAGCTAAGAAATATGACCAAACATTACATTTTGGACCACAGTGTTACAGAGGAACTCCATGGCCTAGGTCTTCTCCACCAGACCTCCACACCCCCAGACTCCACTGCCATGTCTCATCCCAAATGGAGACACCATAAACGGTGCGAGCAGCGACAAAAGAGAGGTAAATGTGGAGGTCTAAACGAAGCTAGCCCACACAGGCTCCTGATTCCTTCACTCATTCTGGCCAACATAGGCTTTCTAGACAACAAAACAGACCACATACAGCTCCTGAGAACTACGCAACGTGATGTGCGGAACTGCTGTGTTTTTATCGTTACAGAACAATGGCTAAATGACAATAACCCGGACTCTGCCATTCAGTTAGCAGGGCTAACATGCTATTGTGCTGATCGGGTGTTGATGGAGGGAAGAAAAACCCAAGGGGGAGGCGTGTGTGTTTACATCAGTGAAGCTTGGTGCCGAGATGTCACTGTTGTGCATAAATACTGTTCTCTGTTGGTGGAGTTTATAATCATCAAGTGCAATCCCTTTTACATTCCGAGAGAATTTTCATCTGTCCTGTTAGTCACCGTGTATGTCCTGCCCACCGCCATCAGTGAGAGGAGTACAGCACTAAAGGAACTCTATCAGGCAATAAGTGAGACACAAACAGCGCATCCAGACGGATTCATCATCATAGCAGGAGACTTCAACCATGCAGATTTAAAGACCCTCCTACTGAATCTACACAAACATGTGGACTTTCCAACAAGGGGAGACAATTTGCTGGACTTGGTGTACACTAGGGCTGTGCGATATGACCAAAATTTCATATCACGATATAAGTAATCTTATTTGGCAATAACGATTATTTATATATATCACGATATATATTTTCTGTAAATGCTATAGTTTATATATGATAACTAATAAAAAGGACCATCTCTTTTTCCATCCATCCATCCATCTTCATCCGCTTAATCCTTTTCGGGTCGTGTGTGTGTGTGTGGGGGGAGTGGCTGGAGCCTATCCCAGCATCACTGGGCGAGAGGCAGGGTACACCCTGGACAGATCACCAGTACCATCTCTTTTTCAACATTTTAAATTACATACTGAAAAAAATCAATTATATAAATTCATCTGTCATTAATTTTATGCACTTTTTTCCCCTCTTAATTTTGCAGTGTTGTTAGAAAATTGTTTTTAATATGCAATTGAGATGACTTCAACTTTATTCTTTATTGCTACTGGACTAATTAAAAAGTATTAGAAATCAAGTTACATTAAGAGCCAGTTTGTTCCTCCGACACCTTTTTATTTATTTATTTATTTAATGTGTATACGGTCATTGCCACACATTTTTGCAGCTTCAGTAATGTTTTTTCAGACAAAATTAAGAAACTCGGCAGTGAGTTAAACCAGAACGATGGTCTGATACACTATAATGTTTCCTATTATCGAGTTAGCATCGTCATTTAGCATATGCCGTCTTATAATTAGAGCAATGGTGTTAATGTGGCTTACCTCCAATTAAAACGAGGTTAGAGGACTATTCTCTCTGACACAGAACGGTGGGAAAAAGTCCAACATCTCTGGCTGGTACAGAGGTAGCGGCTCCACAGAAGTAGCGGCAAAACATTAGCTTGCAGTTAGCTGCTGTGGCACACCTGGCACACTGCGGGGGAGAGGCAGGGCGGTGACAAGTAGAAACGGGTATTTTTCTTAAATCCCAATATAAACAATACAGTTTTATATGAAACGGTAGACGTTTATCGCGTCACTGATATATATTGTCAAATCGCACAGACCTAGTAGACATTTTTTAATCGCATCACCAATACACATCGTTGTATTGCACAGCCCTAGTGTGCACACAACTCACAAGAGAGCAGAGCCACCCCCCTCCCCCACCTGGGTTTCTCTGATCACATCACTATCTTGCTAGGGCCTGCATACAAACCTGTCCAGATATTTTCTTGCTGTTCTATCGTTTTGGGTCAGTTCTTTATGTGATAATTTATGTTTTAACAAAGTTAAGAGTATTCCTGGTACAATTTGCAGCATTAGGTCTCTAAGAATTTTTTTCCTGGCAAGTAAAATAGCTATTAAAATTGTAATTTTACTGAGTGAATATGGATCAGATCAAATTGGAACTGAGTTGGCTCAGAACCTCAAGAATCAGAATCGAATCGATTCTGAAAAATAGTGATGATTCCCAGCCCTATTGAGTGTCATGATTGGGTATAAAAGGAACATCCCTGAAAGGTTCAGTCATTCATAAACAAGGATTTTTTTGTGATCAAATTTGTATTTATTTTCACAACCATGAAAACATACTAAGCCAAATGTACTAGGTTCTCATTCAAACCATATAACATACCAAAGGGGAAAAAAACTAATACAAACAACCAAAAAAGAAAAAAAGGGGGAAGGACCCATATCAGGCAATTTTAATTATCGTTTGTATAGAGAGATTGGAGGTTTGCAACAAGTAAGTACCAGGCCTCAAGTGTCGAATTCCTGGCCCCAAGTACATGAGCTCTAGATAAACAATGTCCAAGAAAGTGGAGATCCAAGCGTGGGTTCATCAAGTATGAGGGGGTTTCCATTGAGTTGAAACCAGTTTTTTCACTGCTGTAAGTCCTGCTAGAACCCCTCTTTTCTTTGTAGGGTACAGATGCACATCAGACAGATCATCCAAAAGGAATGTAATAGGAGAACAAGAGAGTGTGACCCTAAACAATTTAGAAAGAGTGGAGGTAACCTTCTTCCAGAAGTTAACCACTGGAGGACATTCCCAAAACGTGCAAATAAGTGCCAACTGTCTTCAAAGGACAGAGAGTACAATAGGGGTCTGGAACCATTTTCATTACATGAAGTTTCTTAGGTGTTAAATATACTCTGTGTACAAAATTATAATGAATTTGTTGATGGTCAGGGTTTTGGGAACCTATATTAATAGTGTTCCAGACATTATCCACAGCCAAGGGATAATGTCCACCTGCCATAATGTCCACCTTCCACCTGCCACTGTCCCCGGAGCGGGTCACGCCCGGCGGGCGCCGGGCGCTTGACGCCAGAAGCGAGAGCCCGCTCGGGGCTCGCCTCCCCGCCTCACCGGGTAAGTGAAAAAACGATAAGAGTAGTGGTATTTCACCGACGGCCGAGGCCTCCCACTTATTCTACACCTCTCATGTCTCTTCACAGTGCCAGACTAGAGTCAAGCTCAACAGGGTCTTCTTTCCCCGCTGATTTTGCCAAGCCCGTTCCCTTGGCTGTGGATAATGTGGATAATGTGTGTGTGTGTGTATATATATATATTTTATAGTAATACGTACATATGTATATTAGCTGCTCTTGCTTGCTTGTTTTTTTGTTTTTTGTTTTTCTTGCCTTCTGATTGTTGCTCTGAGTGTTGCTATCCCTGTGCTGTTGCAATCCTGGAATTTCCCCGTTGTGGGACTAATAAAGGCTTATCTTATCTTATCTTATCTTATCCCAGTCAAAATCAGGGCACAGATCAGGAATGTCTGCTCTCCAAAGGGTGTTCAATGCCAGGGGTCTGTAAGAGTGCTATAATAATAACCGATAGAGTCTAGACATCAGCCAGGTCAAATTATATGATAAGATAAGCCTTTATTTGCAGAACAAGATTCAAAATTCAAAGGCTTTATTAGCATGTGCACAGTTAAGATATGCTACATTTCCTGAGCAATGAAATTCTTACTTTGCTCTCCTTACGAATGCCAAGGTAAAAGGTACAGAAACAACAATTCTAATAGGTCATGACACACTAACACAGTAACTCAATCCTAATACTAATGGATGCTAATAACACACACACCAACACACAGGCAGTAGAGGAATGAAACTGAAAATTCACTGGATGACTAAAGTGATAGTGGTATATTGAGATCAGAGATGATGTGAACCTGAGATGGCACGAACCTATGCACAGTGTGCAAATTAGCATTGTGCAACCTGATGTGAACCTGAGATGACATAGACTTATGTATAGTGTACAAATGAGCTTTGTGCAACGAGCAGTGTATAATTACAAATTATTTCTGTAACAACAGTACCAGTAGACTGTGCATGATAAGTAGCAGCAGAGATGATATGGACATCAGACGAGTCATGCTGTATCTACTGTACAGGTGAGCAGTGTGCAAATTTAGCAGCCAGTGTGAGTGTTTCTATATGCAAAGCTGTGTTACTGAGTTTTGGGAGTTGTTATCTGTTCAGAAGTCTGATGGCAGTGGGAAAGAAGGAGTCTTTCAGTCTGGTTGTCATGCATTTCACACTTCTGTACCTCTGGCCTGAGGGTAGAAGTGTGAACAGTCTGTGCTGGGGACGGGTGGGGTCCTGGAGGATGGCGTCAGCTCTCTTTTGGACTCTGCGGTGGTAGATGCTCTGCAGAGAGGGGAGTGGAGTTCTGATGATCTTCTCCACTGTCTTCACCACTCTCTGCAGGCGTTTGTGCTCCAGGGCAGTGGTGCTGCTGTACCACGCAGTGATGCAATTGGTCAAGATGCTCTTGATGATGCAGCTGTAGAAATTGTTGAGGATCCCGAGAGACATGCCAAACTTCTTCAGCCTCCTCAGAAAGTACAGTCGCTGTTGAGCTCTCTCAACCAGAACAAAACAGATTCTTGAGAGTATGTGGCCTGAGGGGGTTCTGTAATGAGATCCCACTAGCTTTAAGAAAAGATCTTAGTTGAAGATAAAAGAAAAATGAAGTGCGCTGTAAATTATATTTTGTGGTCAATTCTGTAAATGACAATAAACGATTCTCCCCAAAAATATCACTCAAAACAGAAATACCACTCTTTTCCCAGAAGGGAAAGCTTATGGGGCGGCCACCAATCAAAAATCTATCATTATAAATAGTGGAATTCCTGGGTCCCATGGGAAAGAACAATCGCACAGTTTTTCTGCTTTCCTCCACACTGAGGCCAAGTGTGACATAAGTGAGCCATTTTTGACCGAGCGAGAAGTAGAGCGATGCAAGTTAAGAAAATCAACAAGGGAGTAAGGGGTGATCATCTTTTCTTCTACAGTGTGCCAGGATACTTGAGAGCTGTGTTGCACCCAAATCAGAAGAGGCCTGAGAATAAAAACCCAGCTATAGAGTTCAAAATCAGGGAGTGACAGGCTTCCAGACAGCCTCCCCTGGTGCATCGTGTGGCATCTAAAGCGTGGTCATTTATTTTGCCAAATAAACTTAGACGCCGCAGAATGAAGTTTGCACCAACCAGGAGAGACTGCTCCTTGCTCACCTCCGCCCCCTGGTGGGACCAGCGATGGATCCACTCCAGTTTGCCTACCAGCATGGCATTGGGGTGGAGGATGCAGTGATCTTCCTCCTTCACCGTTCTCTGTCCCACCTGGAGAAGCCCGGGAATGCGGTGAGGATCATGTTCTTTGACTTCTCCAGTGCTTTCAACACCATCCAACCGATGATCCTGAAGGACAAGCTGCTATGCGCAGGGGTGGACCAGCACCTGTCATCATGGATCCTGGACTTCCTCACTAACCGGCCTCAGCTTGTGAGAACCCGGGACTGTGTGTCCGACACGATCATCGGTAGCACAGGGGCCCCCCAGGGAATGGTTTTGGCTCCCTTCCTGTTCACCCTTTATACTGCGGACTTCTCACACAACACAACACACTGCCATCTACAGAAGTTCTCTGATGACTCTGCGATCGTTGGCCTCATCTCCAATAGAGATGAAGCTGAGTACAGAGGGCTTATCCAGGACTTCGTGGACTGGTGCCATCGGAACTGCCTCCAGATCAACGCGAGGAAAACTAAGGAGCTGGTGGTGGACTGCCGCAGGCAAGGACAACCCCTCACAGCACCAGTAAATATACAGGGAACAGACATCGAGATGGTGACATCCTATAAGTACCTGGGTGTTCATCTGAACAATAAACTAGACTGGTCACACAATACTGACGCACTCTACAAGAAGGGACAGCGCAGGCTGTTCCTACTGAGGAGACTCAGGTCTTTTGGTGTACAAGGGGCGCTGCTGAAGACATTCTATGACACGGTGGTGGCATCAGCCATCACTTTTGGAGTGGTCTGCTGGGGCAACGGCATTACAGCAGCCGATAGGAAGAGACTGAACAAACTGATCAAGAAAGCTAGCTCTGTCCTGGGGCAGCGCCTTGACCCAGTGGAGGAGATAGGAGAGAGAAGGACGGTGGCTAAACTGTCATCTCTGCTGGAGTCCGAGTTCCACCCTATGCAGGACATGCTGAATGCACTGAGGAGCTCATTTAGCAGCAGACTACATCATCCTAGGTGCACAACCGAGAGGTTTCTCAGGTCCTTCCTACCAACGGCTGTCAGACTGTACAACCTAAGCAGGGCTGCTCGCAGAGATAGCAAAAAGACGTGACAACCTAATAGTTTTGAATGCAAAAGGCGCAACACACTTACATAATGGTCCCTTCCGGCATACAACTAGGAAAATACCGGTCGCTATGGAGGGTGAGAATATGTATGGATACATAATCAAACCATGTAGGATAACTAGGTAGACAGTTGTGCTGTTTCATCCCATCTAGCTACAATGCTCTGCACTGGGTGTGTTTATATATCTGCATATTTATTCCATCTAGCTACAATGCGCCGCACTAGCTACAATGCTCCGCACTGAGTGTGTTTATATATTTCCATATTTATTCCATCTAGCTAAAATGCTCCGCACTGTGTGTCTATATATATATGTTTATATGTACATATGTATACTTGCTGCTCTTGTTTCTTTTTTTTCTCTTGCCTTCTGATTGTTGCTCTGAGTGTTGCTATCCCTGTGCTGTTGCAATCCTGAAATTTCCCCATTGTGGGACTAATAAAGGCTTATCTTATCTTATCTTAAAGAGGCAGAGGAGGAAGAGGAAGCATAGAGCTCACAAAGTTAATCCTTGGCAAGATATTCATCTTAATTATTGAAATATGGCTGCAGAGAGAGTGCTTCAAACTGGACCATCTTTCCAAGTCTGTGATTACTTTAGCAAGTATATTGTCAAAGTTATGTTTAATAATTGCCTGAATCATTGGAAAGCTTTTAATGTCCAGATAAGTGAAGCTTTCCACAGTTGGTATATGAGGAGGAACCAGGCATTCACACATCGCCTGATTTAAGGGTAACAATGCTGATTTCTGCCAGTTTGATTTTTTTGATTTGATTTTGTATACTTTATTGATCCCCAGAGGGGAAATTGAGGGCATCCACCTGGATGGATGAAGCAGCCACGGTATGGCGCTATCCCTTAACCATTCACACACACATTCACACCTAGGGCCACTTTAAAGTCTCCAATTAACCTAACCTGCATGTTTTTGGCCTGTGGGAGGAAACCGGAGAAATCCCGGAGTAAACCCACGCAGATACGGGGAGAACATGCAAACTCCACACAGATCACTGTTGGTCAGGGTCTGGAATCAAACCAGGGATCCCATGGCCAAGGGTGAGTTGCTGTGCTGGCACAGTGCTAACCACTGCTCCACCGCACCACACCGCCCAGTTTATTCTAAACCTGGATAGCTCGCCATATTTCTTGAACATGGATAAAATGTATGGTATGCATTGTGATGGGTTATGAACACACAGTAATACATCATCCGCATACAAAGAAATGTGTAGAAAAATGCCCTTAACACATATTGGAGAGAACAGAGAGGAGGAGTGAATGGTTTGTGCTAGTGGCTCCAAAGAAAGGGCAAAAAACAGGGAGCTTAAAGGACATCCCTGCCTTGATCCTCTTGAGATTGCAAATGGAAGAGAACTATTTCTACCAGTAATTACTGCAGCCGTAGGATTCCTGTACAAGACCTTAATCATACCAATGAAAATCTGCCCAAACCCCACAGACTCCAAGACTGACCACAAAAAGGGCCACTCAAGACGGTCAAAGGCTTTGCAAGCATCTAGAGAAAGAGCCGTGACCGGGGAGCTTGTGTCTTTAATATTGTCTATAACGTGCAGCCTGGATAATAAAATTATTAGATTATAAAATCCAGCCTGGATTTTATAAACCCAGTCTGGTCACAGTGCACTAATGTCAACATATGGCCTTGTAAGCGTCTTGCCAGGACCTTTGCAAAGATCTTTAGATCAGCATTTAATAACGAGACAGGTCTGTAACTAGAACAATCTAAGGGATTTTTACCTTTCTTAAGAAGCAATGAAATTAATGCTACATTCACATCTCTGAAGAACGAGTCCTCCTTGACTGAAAAGAAAAACATGTCCAATAGTAAAGGACCTAACAAAGGCCAGAAAGTAGCATAGACCTCAGACGGTATCCCATCCAGGACTGGTGATTTGCCCCTATGCATCTCTTTTACCGATATTTCGCACTCTTGCAACGTAATGACAGCATCCAACTCTGCAGCTTCACTGCTTGATAGTTGAGGAAGCTGAACAGTATTTAAAAAGCTGTCATATGCTGAATTCTCAAAAGTAGTCTTGGAGGTATATGAAGAGTGATAAAAAGATGCAAAAGTCGCATTAACTTCCTTTGGATCAGATTGAATAGTGCCATCTTCTGTTCTAATGCAATAAATATCTGAAAACTGTTCATCTGTCTTGAAATGCAGGGCCAATAGATGGCTAGGCCTGGCTGAGTGAAAATAGTATGTTTGCCTGGTTTTATGCATCAGGAATTCTGAGTGGCGTCTTAAAATGGAATTATTATCTTTTTTTAAACCAGTTCTTTACGGACTGACACTGCCTCACTATAGCCAAGTTACAATGATGCATCTAGGGAGGTATATTGCAATTCCAACGTGGACAATTGTGCTGCATGTTCTTAGTTCCTTGAAGAAGCATAAAGAGTGGTGTTATTTCTTATAAAGCCCTTTACTGTCTCCCAGAGTATTTGTGAGTCAGAAACAGAGCCTTCATTAAATACTAAAAACTCAAGAGATTTGAGACAAATTGAAATTGGAAAGCTTTGTCTTGCAGCAGTGATGTATTAAAGCGTCACCTAGTGGCTTTGCCAACCAAAGTATGGATGGAGATTGAGCAACAGAGAGGTTTATGGTCAGACCATACGACTGGTATATAAAAAGAATTATGGGCATTAGGTGTTAATTCCTTAGAGATAAAAAGAAAATCTATCCTGGAAAATGATCTATGCCTGCCTGAAAAAAAGGAATAATCTCTCAAGGATGGGTATATCATATGCCAAGCATCTACCATACCTGCATCGTTAGCCCATTGGCGCAAAGTTTGAGAGGCAATGCACTGATCCCTGGTTTCAACACCACCCCGACCTATCAATGTTACTATCCCAAACTGCGTTAAAATCAGCCCCTAGGATTAAGTGAAAGCCTACCAAATCAAGCATTACCCGGGTTAGTGAATTACAGAACATGCGGTCAAATTTGGAGTGTATACTGAAATAAGAGCAATATTTGTCCCATTTAAATATACTTTTGCCATGGCCATCCGTCCCTCCTCATCTGCCCACGAGCCAAGCAGATCAACTTTGAGGCTGTGTTTACACATCACCATCACTCCCTTGGATTTTGTTGCAGCGGAAGAGCTTGCAATAGAATGGTAAAACCTATTAGCAAATTGGCCTACATCCCTGCGGAGTAGATGTGATTCCTGAATCATAGCAAAGTCCATATTTTTCTTACGAAAGAAGTCTAAAAATAGTGGTTCTCTTATGTGGAATATTAAGACCTCTGGCATTAATGGATGTAAAAATAAGACCTTTCGTGTTAGGTTTAAAAAGAAAGATAAAAAAGAGGTTTAAAAAAAGAAGTTACCTCCAAGCACAGATAGATTGGGTCTGGGCCCCCAAACTTAAGGAGAAAAAAAAGAAAAAAAAAAAGCCTTAATTAAAAAAAGCATAACAATAAAAATAATCAAACCAAAACTAGAGATGTGGCGAAAAAAAACAAACAAAAAAAACCAACATTCTCCAGTAACTCTGAAAATTCCATATCCGGAAAAAACAACTAGTGGCTGTCAATCCGCTGGGTGGAGCTCAGACCACCACCGGTAATTTTCGTATTCTAGATGCTAACACTATCTACAGCAAAACTTTTCCATCTTCACATGGGGACACATACATAGAACTGCATTATATATTATGCATTAGTTACGTGTCCCCCCCATGATAAAAAAAATTAGTAATAATAATAATAATAAAATCCAGCAATCTGTCAAAGGTTAAAGATTATGAACATTAAGTATAAATAAAAATTACAACCTGAGAACAGCAGGAGTCACAGTCTGGGGAGAGAGTGGTGGAGGAGGGCACCACAATGAACAGAGTCTGGAGAGATCAGTTGGTGAGGGTTTTTATGCATTCCAGTGCCTTCTTCGGGTCATCAAAACAATGCTTTACCCCTTCTGGTGAAGTAAAAGAGAACACAGCAGGATATACAATACCAAATGGGATTTTAGCCTGGTGAAGCCACCGTTTGCACTCCAGAAAAGCTTGGCGGCATATCTGTGTAGCCTTTGAAAAATCCTGGTAAAAGCTTATCTTGTGATTCTGTCAGCTCACCTCCCCGATCTCCGTAGCGAGCTGTCTCAAGTGCTACTTTTGTTGAAATCTCAAGAACTGTACGACGAATGGCCTTGATGAAACCCCAGGCCTAGCCGGCATGAGTGCTCTGTGAGCATGCTCCAAGTCCAGTCCGCCAGGAAAATCAGCATGGAGAATTTCAGGCAATGTCTTCATAAGGAAGGCTATAGGATCTTTGTTTTCAGCGTGCTCCGGGAAGCCCAGGATATAGAGGTTCATCCGTCTCTTCCTGTCCTCGTATTCCGACAGTTTAGCATTTAGCCTTTCCACCTTGGCCACCGAAGCCACAGGTGAGTCACAGCACTGTCTCTCCACCTCTCCCAGCATGTCCAGCCAGGCCTCTGTGCTGGAGAGCCACATTAGCAAATCAGCTAGCTTCTCCTCTACCAACGAGACAGCTCTCCGCATCTCCACTAACTCCTTGCAGAAATCTGCAAAATGCTTTGTTTGGCTATCTACAAGCCTCGTTTGGTCTGTCGATAATTTCTGCAGGAGATGCAGCATAGATGGCGCGGCTGTCACATCCTCATACTCTCGCTCCATGAAAGCTTCCACTGAGGTGGGCCAAGAGGCTTTATACCCAGAGCTAGCTTTAGCACTAGTTTGTTGAGATATACTAGCTTCAGCTTTCTGGGTGTTAGGCATTTTAACGGATGGTAACTGAGGCAGGTAGTAAAATACCTTGTAGCTTGTCACATCAGTGTAGAGAATTGGCAAAATTAGTGTCCAATATCAGCAGTGGAAACGGAGCCTCCGCATTATGCAGCCATCTTGTCTCCATTCACAAACAAGGATGGGGTGAGGTTCACCACCTTGTGAACAATTGTGTGGACAAATAGTCCAACAGTTTAAGAACGTTTCTCAACGTACAACTGCAAGGAATTTAAAGATTTCAACAACTACAGTCCATAATATCATCAAAAGATTCAGAGAATCTGAAGAACTTTATGCATTTAAGCAGCAAGGCCCAAAACCAACAATGAATGCTTGTGACCTTCGATCCCTCAGGTAGCACTGCTTTACAAACCAACATCATTCTGTAAAAGATATTACCATGTGGGCCCAGGAGTACTTTGGAAAATTATTGTCAGTTAAAACGCTACCAGGCAAAACGAAAGCTATACATCAACACTCAGAAATGCCAGTGGTTCCTCTGGGCTCCAGCTCATCTGAAATGGCCTGATGGAAATTGGAAAAGTGTGCTGTGATCTGATGAGTCCACACTTAATTGGTTTTGTAAATCATGGACGTTCTGTGTCCTCTGGGCTAAAGCGGAAAAAGACCACCCAGCTTCTTATCAGTGTTAAGTTCAAAAGCCAGCATCTGTGATGGTATGGGGGAGTGTTCGTGCTCATGGCATGGGGAACCTGCACATCTGTACAGGCACCATTCATGCTGAATGGTGCATACAGGTTTTGGAGCAACGTACTGTATGCTGGACTAGCAGCACATTCTTGACAGATAGAGGTATTATCAGTGGCAAGGACAGGCCAAGACAAACTGACTCCGCCATCCAAGCAACATCCTTTTCAGTGATGTCCCTACTTATTTCAGCAAGACAATGCCAAGCCACATTCTGCATGTTACAGCAGCGTGGCTTTGTTGTAAAAGAGTGCAGTACTAGACTGGCCTGCCTGCAGTCCAGACCTGTCTTCCATTGAAAATGTGTGGCACATTATGAAGTAGTTTGCAGTGGTTAAAGCAAAAAAAAAAAAAAAAAAAAAAATCCTAAGCCTGAACTTTTTTTGGGGAGCAGGGTCACAGGACTGGAGACACACGCGCATGCACACACACACACACACACATATACAGTATATACATACACATATATGCATACACACACACACACACACATATATATATATATTACACACAGCTGCGTGGAGGAATCTGATCAGACCTAAAAGAAACAGTCATTGTCGCCCCTGACAGACTGCTATGATGATGATGAGATATATATATGTACACGTATATATTCACTCTACTCACAAAAAGTTAGGGATATTTGGCTTTCAGATAAAATTTATGGAAAATGTAAAAAGTTCACACTACAGTGATACTATATCATGAAAGTAGGGCATGCAAGTAGAAGCATGCAATGGTGATTTCCTCATCTCAAACAATTTATTGAAACAAAAGCCAACAACAGTGGTGAGACTGAAGCTCACAAAACCTGTTGTGAGCACTACAAAGAAATGGACCAGTGAAGCTGGAGAGGAGCTGCGCACGTGCTTGGAAATAACTGACTGGGGCATGTTTAAAGGAGCCACGCATGATCTGGATGAGTACACGGACACTGTGACCTCATATATCCACTTTTGTGAGGAGAGCATTCTTCCATCGCGCACCAGGGTGAGTTACTCGAATGACAAGCCCTGGTTCACAGCTAAGCTCAGACAGATCAGGAAGGAGAAGGAAGCAGCGTTGAAAAGTGGAGACAGGGACTGCTACAGGGAGGTCAAATACCGGTTTAGCAGAGAGCTGAGGAGAGCTAAATCTGTGTATTCTGAGAGACTCCAGCAACAGTTCACCGCTAACGACTCTGCTTCTGTGTGGAGAGGACTGAGGCAAATCACCAACTATCGGCCTCAGGCTTCTAAGGGTCAGGATGACAAAGCCCTTTGTCAAAGACTGTCCCAACACTATGCCCGTTTTGACACCTCGTCAGCTGTGTCCAACTCCCCCCTCCCCCCAGCGCCACTGCCTCCATGGTCCCCACTTCATCAAAGGCGGCCCCCCCTCCCCCCCTGCCCTTGCCATCAGTGAGCAGGACGTGCACAGACAGTTCTCCAGACTGAACCCGCGCAAGGCCCCCGGTCCGAACGGCGTGTCTCCCTCCACCCTGAGACACTGTGCGGAGGAGCTGACTCCTATGTTCACAGACATTTTTAACACCTCCCTGAAGTCATGCCACGTGCCGGCCTGCCTCAAAACCTCTACCATCGTCCCTGTCCCCGAGAAGCCACGGATCACTGGACTTAACGACTACAGACCTGTAGCGCTCACCTCTGTAGTCATGAAGTCCTTTGAGCGCCTGATCCTGCCCCACCTCAAGACCATCACCACTCCCCTCCTGGACCCGCTGCAGTTTGCCTACAGAGCCAACAGGTCTGTGGACGACGCAGTCAACCTGGCCCTCCACTCCATCCTGCAGCACCTGGACTCCCCGGGAACCTACGTCAGGATCCTGTTTGTGGACTTCAGCTCTGCATTCAATACCATCCGCCCCGCTCTGCTCCAGAACAAGCTGTCCCTGCTCAACGTGCCCGACTCCCTCTGCAGGTGGATCACCGACTTCCTGACGGACCAGAGGCAGCATGTGTGGCTGGGAAAGACTGTCTCAGACTCTGTTAGCATCAGCACCGGATCACCCCAGGGCTGTGTACTTTCCCCCCTGCTCTTCTCCCTGTACACCAACTCCTGCACCTCCAGCCACCAGTCTGTCAAGCTGATCAAGTTTGCGGATGACACCACCCTCATCGGGCTCATCTCCAACGGCGACGAGTCCGTCTACAGGAGAGAGGTGGCCCAGCTGGCGTCCTGGTGCAGCCACAACAACCTGCAGCTGAACGCTCTGAAGACAGTGGAGATGATCGTGGACTTCAGAAAAGTCACAGCCCCTCTGCCCCCCCCCTTACCCTCACAGACTCTCCCATCACCACTGCGGATTCCTTCCGCTTCCTGGGCACCACCATCACCCGGGACCTCAAGTGGGAGCCGACCATCAGCTCCCTCATCAAAAAGGCCCAGCAGAGAATGTTCTTCCTGCGGCAGCTGAGGAAGCTCAAGCTACCCACCAAGATGTTGGTGCAGTTCTACACAGCCATCATCGAGTCCATCCTCACCACCTCCATCACCGTGTGGTACGCAGGAGCCACCGCCAGGGACAGACTAAGACTGCAGCACGTTGTGCGCGCTGCTGAGAAGGTGATCGGCTGCAAGCTCCCATCCCTCCAGGACCTGTACATCTCCAGGACCCGGAAGCGTGCAGGTCGGATCATAGCCGACCCTTCACACCCTGGACACGCACTGTTTGCCCCCCTCCCCTCAGGCAGAAGACTTCGGTCCATTCAGACTAAAACCTCCCACTACATGAACAGCTTCTTCCCCTCTGCCATCAGACTGCTGAACACTAAGTGACTTATTAGACTCTCGTGCACTACGTACAGCAGCTCAACCGGACTCATGATAATTATCACTGCTTTCTTTTGCACTACCGACTGCACTATGTGGAACTCCACAATATCTGCTGCTTGTTAATATATTTAAAAATTGCATAGATTGGTATTACTCATTCATATTCTACATTTTATTGCATGCATAGTTTTTTATTTTTATCTTTAGTGCTACTCCATGTTTAATGTTGCAGCATTGCACCAAGACAAATTCCTAGTTTGTGTACTACATGAACAATGGCAATAAATCTCATTCTGATTCTGATTCGGGTATACCACAACAAAAAAATGTCAGTGTCTCAATAACTTGTCATGTGCCCTTGATCATCAATTACAGCTTGACAAAGACGTGTCATGCTGTTCACCAGTCGACTTATTGTCTGCTGAGGCATGGCATTCCACTCTTCTTGAAGGGCAGCCCCCAGGTCATTGAGGTTGTGGGGTGCCTCTTATGAGCCTCTACACGGTGACTCAGCTGATCCCATAGATTTCCTATGGGATTCAGGTCTGGAGAAGGTGCAGGCCACTCCATCTGAGGTACCCCAGCCTCCAGCAGCCATTCCCTAATGATGCGACCTTGATGAGCTGGAGCATTGTCATTCATGAAGATGTAATTAGACCTGTGTTGTTCATGCAGGGGCACAATGACTGGATTAATGATGTTATTCAGGTAGTATTGGCTTGTCACTGTACCATTCATAAGATGTAGTGCAGTTCTGTATTGACTAGACACACCTGCTCAGATTGTAACACCACCACCACCAAAGGCTCATCTGGTAACAACAGTGGCTGATGCATAGCGCTCTCGTTGACATCTCCAACATCGTTGACGGTCATCATTTCTGCTCAACATGAATTAGCTTTCATCAGAGAACAGCACTGAGGCCCACTGGTCCCTTGTCCAGCGTAAATGCTTGCTGGCCCATGCAAAATGATGACATATGTGCCTGGTGGTGTGGTCAGGTATCCTTGTAGGTCGTCTAGCATGCAGACCACGATGATGTAGTCATGTGAAAAAATTAGGACACCCCATTAAATATTCAGTTTTTTATTAATAAATGTTCATATATCTATGTCTAACCTTGTTTTTGTTTTATTTGCATTTTTCAACATTTATTTTAGCCATTTTACGTGGGAATGAATGTGGGGGTGTCCTAAAAAGATGGGGGGTGTCCTAATTTATTCCTCACCATTTGTTTAGAATTACATTTTACAGAAAATATGAAAAAAGTCTAATTCATTTTTAACTGTTTAGTTGTACTACATGAATCTCCCAGTATTTTTTAACATTGATATTAAATATCAATATTTCCAAATATGTTAAAAAAAACACACACACACAGGCTTATACAGGATGTCCTAATTTTTTCACATGACTGTAAACTGTTTCAAATGGTCTGATGTGACATTTGGGTGCCTCTCACCTCCCTTAAGGCTGCGTGTCCACCAAATGCATTTTTTCTGCTCTGGGCGACTGTTTTCTATTCATTCTCTGTAGTCCAGCGTTTACAGCACTGAAATGCTTTGAGCGGTGGCCGTTTTTTGTTGGGGTGCTCAGGCGCTCAGCGTTGAAAAAAGTTCAACTTTTCAGACTGCAGCTGAGCTCGTCAATGTCAGACCTTTCTAAGCAGCCAATCAGAATTAAGGAAGGGCGGGACATACTGGAAGAAGACAACGGTTATGATGGTGGAGGAGAGGCTGATACTCGCTGTATCAGACAATCCAGTATTGTTTGATCTGACGCTGAAAGGCTATCATGATCAAAATTTAAAAGCAAATGCTTGGAGGAATGTGTCCACATCTGTTGGCATGTCAGGTGAGTGTTTAATCCTTTGTCACAGTCATATTTCTTACAAGTTTGTTGCAGTAGATAAGGAAGGGCAGAACACAGGACGCTGGTACAGTCTCTATTCAAGACTCCTGTTTTTCGTGTCATCATATTTCACATCCAGAGCTGCTAAAACACGTTTCCTGTCCATTATTATTTAGAGACTGCTATTAAAAAATAAAGTAGAAAGTCTGACCATAGGAAAAGCAGAAGTGCTGAGCTGAGAGTGACAAGCTGTTGCTGGGATACAGGGCATAGACTTTTTTTTTTTTTTCCAGAGCACTGCGCACAAAAGCTGGAAAAAAAACGCTCAGGGCGGTGGGGTGACAAAAAACGCGTTTGGTGGACACCCAGCCTAAATGTGCCTGACGTTGAATGGCATTCATTATCCAGTTCTGCAGGGCACTGTTCACAATGAAGCGGTCATCAGCGTGGGATGTGGCCAAAGGACGTCCACTTCTATGCCTTTCTGTGACTCTTCCAGTTTCTCTGCATCTCTGTTGCAACCTGCTGATGACACTAAGCACAGTGGCCACTTCACTCTGAGAACAACCTGTTTGAAGCCTCGCACTGGCGAGATACTGTTGATCAATTGTAAGGTGTCGTCTTGGTCTCATGATGTCAAAATGTGAACAGCATGATGAAGAGGACTGTTTAAATACCAATTCTAATTGAACCAGGAAATTTACTGGTTGATTCATGGATCAAACAACTGTTGTGAATTTTGCCGTTAAGCACCTTGTTAGAGAACAGTAAGTTATGCAAAAAGTACTGAAACATTGAACAGTTGAACATGTGCATTCATAAGGTTAGAGAAAGTCAAATTAAAGTTCACCTGTAAAGAGTGCATTTTAGGTGCATCCTGAAATTTCACCCAAAAGCCGACTATCCCTAACTTTGTGTGTGTGTGTGTGTGTGTGTGTGTGTGTGTGTGTGTGTGTGTGTGTGTGTGTGTGTGTGTGAGAGAGAGTGAGAGAGTGAGTGAGTGAGTGGAGAGAGAGAGAGAAAATGATTTTCCTTGAAACCAGCTAGTAACATATCTGTCATAC
Organism: Pholidichthys leucotaenia; assembly: GCA_020510985.1. NCBI lineage: Eukaryota > Metazoa > Chordata > Actinopteri > Cichliformes > Pholidichthyidae > Pholidichthys > Pholidichthys leucotaenia. The sequence goes on along the minus strand of CM035843.1, from coordinate 39,292,851 downwards.
CCACTGATAAATTCAGACTAGATTATTGTGGACTGTCTGAAACAGCAATACCAAGAAAGGTCAGTAGGTGGCAATAGTACTCCCTCTCATCCTAATATGGTGTAAACGTCTAACATTTAGGATGCTGTTGCTATCAAGTTATATAATTATGTACAGAATGACCTACAATCTATAACATGAAATTTATGAATAAGGGTATGTGAAACTCAGTCAACTAATTCACTGGTGGAATAAGATTTGATTAGCAACCATTCAGTAAAGGGTATATGGAAAAGGCCATTGATTTACTATTTTGTAATGAAATGTGCAACATTTGCACCATGTATTTTTAATAGCAAATTGTAAACAGCAACAGTTATATATTTTTACTATTATTATTTCAAGCACAATGTGCAGAAACAAGCTCCTGGTTCTCAATTTTTTTTTATTTATTTATTTATTTTTTTTTTTTACACCAGCTACCAAAAGGCTTACCGTCTCTGCACATTTCTTCAATCCACGCCCAGCGCCATTTGTTTTTAAGTCCTTTGTCAATTAGGACATCTTCCCCGGGCCTCAAAAACTTACTCTCCATCCTACAGAATGTATGGAAGGTTTTCTGTATGCTGAAGGATTAAACACTCGCGTTTCCAGTGACTTACTCTCATTGTCACTACAATTGTCGTTGTCACTACAATTAGAAGCGCACCACTTATATCTATAGAAAAACTATATTCATATCAATATTCAAAACTATATTCAAACTATATTCAAATCATTGGCCACTAGAAGTGAAGCCACCGGGCCACCATATGTGACCTGTGCTGGCAAAATGAGTCACTTTGAGAAAATTATCAAAGCTGAGGTAACGTTTTTTCCATATTCTGTATTGAAAGACCTTCAAAATTATATTTAATTTGTAGGAAGTGCGCAAAAACGGACACCGGAAAAAGAAGATTTGTTATATTTTGGCTAGGTTTAAAACTCGCGTTCGATCGGTTGGGAGTTACGTCTTCTGCAAAAAACATATGTATTTTTAGAAAGTACGTTTTCTAAGTTTTCCAATGATACCAAGCACTCATGGGTTTTTTCCCGGGACTTGCCGCTAGCAAACAAAGAAAGAGTCATGATTTATGACTTCTCCTGCCTGCAGCTCGTAATGACGTGGTGCGCATTCCGACTCATTTTGCTAGCATGGGTCACATATTAGTACTACCAAAAGGGTTTAGTAGTAAACGGTGCCACTTTTACCTCAATAACTTCCCAAAAAAATAACAGATTTTGAACTTCCTGGCATTGAGAGACAACTTATAATCTTGCGCAACCAGTGAACTATAGAAATTGACAGCCGCTACACATAATGTCAACTCGATTCCCTCCCTAATATGGCGGCCAGGTGGCTTCACTCGGCTCTGTACTCGCTAATGGGCCTGAGCTATGGTTGAAATCAGTGGAGCATGCAAGCTTAATACGTTCCGCCACCCCAAATACTATATTCACTGCTCTAAATATCTTAAAAGAACTTCAAACTATGCAGAACTGACTGTTTATTTTGAGCATTATTCATCCACCATCGCAGATAGGTTGGACAAAAAGTGTTTGTTACAGAAATAGGAAGTAAATTTTCCCACAGCCCCCCCAACAAAAAAAAAAAAAAAAAACGGCACACGCCGGAAATCCGGCACGATGCCAGAAAACTTTAAGCCCCAAGTTTGGTTACCTGTTTGGCATCACAGTAACGCATCCCAAAGTCATGGAAGCGGGGAAAGAGTGTTGGTCTGACAGCTAGGATCTGGGTGTAAAGCTCAGAGGGTCTGGACATGGCCGGGGTCCCAGACAGCAGAATTACCCTCTTTGCAGCCTGAAGACAGAGAAGAGAACTGATCAAAGTACTGCTGATGAGCATGAGCCATACTGCTGGGATGTCGTCTGGTCAATGTTCATATAACCAAAACTAAAAAAAACTGTCTTCCTAATGCAGTAACACAAAGGAAATCAACAATGTAAATCAGTGAAATCATCCAAGGTGAATAACATGTATATCCTCAAATCACACAGACATGTTAAAAAGACAATAAATATGAGTTATTGTTTTTTATATGAACACAGTTTTCAATCCTTTTCAGTACAGGAAATGAAAATATTTATTTGAAGTGTTTCAATTAGGGTTTAGAATTCATCATAGTACTGAAACAGCTTTAGTGAAGGTCATTAATGGCCTCCTTATCGCATCCGATAGTGGACATGTTTCTGTATTTGTCCTTTTAAAACCTTAGTGCAGCTTTTGATACTATCAATCATAATATTTTACTTGATAGATCAGAACACCTTGTTGGACTTAAAGGAACTTCTTTGCAGTGGTTTAAATCTTATTTATCTGATAAGTTCCAGTTTGTTCATGTCAATAATGAGTTTTATTCTAATTCAAAGGAGTTCCACAGGGATCTGTGATAGGCCCTATTCTTTTTAGTTTATACAGGAGGGAAAATAAGTATTGAACACGACAACATTTTTCTCATTAAACATATTTCTGATGGAGCCATTGACCTAAGATTTTCACCAGATATCAGTAACAACCCAAATAAATTCAAATCAAATCAACCTTTATTGTCATGTTGCTGTACATACAACTGTAGTGCACGCAAGATGAAATTGCGTTTCTCTCGGCATCCATATAAGTAAGAAGAACATAATTTAAGACACACTCACACACCCCCTCACCCCCACCTCAACACAGCCATTCACCCATCCCTGAGACATACTTCAAAACTAACTAGAACTATAATATACAAATAATATACATAATGTCCATAAGGTGCAGTAGTGTGTATGAAAGATTCCGGATCAACTGTTCAGCATCCTAACAGCTTGTGGAAGGAAGCTGTTAATCAGTCTGGTGGTTCTGCCTCTGATGCTCCGGAATCGTTTGCCAGATGGCAGCAGTTCAAAGTGTTTATGCAGAGGGTGATACATACATAGAAAGAAATCCAAGGCAATTGTGTTCACAAAACAAGTTATATTTAATAAAGTGGAATGACACAGGGAATAAGTATTGAACATGCTTGGTGAAATTCATTTAATATTTTTTCTCCGGTTTCCTCCCACATGCCAAAAACATGCAAGTTGGGTTAATTGGCATCAAACTGGGGATTCTAAATTGTCCTTAGGTATGACCGTGAGAGTGAATGGTTGTCTGTCTCTCTGTGTTGGCCCTGCGATGGACTGACGATCCATCCAGGGTGTACCCCGCCACTCGCCCAAAGATGCTGGGATAGGCTCCAGCGCCCCTCCACACCCCCCGGCGACCCGAAAAAGGATTAAGCAGAAGAAGATGAATGAATGAACAAATTTAGTAGAAAAGCCTTTGTTGGTAATAACAGGTTCCAGATGCCTCCTGTATGGAGAAACTAGGTGCAGGTATTGCTCAGGAGTGATTTTAGCCCATTCTTCCACACAAACCATCTTAAAATCTTGAAGGTTCCATGGGTGTCTTCTATGAACTCTGATCTTCAGTTAGTTCCACAGATTTTCAATTGGATTCAGGTCAAGTGACTGACTGGGCCATTCTAGCAGCTTTATTTTCCTTCTCTGGAGCCAGTTGAGAGTTTCCTTGGCTATATGTTTGGGATCACTGTCTTGCTGAAATGTCCACCGTCATTTCATCTTCAGTATCTTGGCAGATGACAACAGGTTCTTATTAACTCTTTAGCTGTCCCAGTCACCGTATGGCGGTTAAAGGGTGGTCAAGGCCCCTAGTGGTCAAGAGTGGTAAAAAAATTTTGTCAATAAAATGGTTCAGATTTCCAAGGCTTTAACTTGAAAGTTGCAAGAGATAATGGCTTACTGTCAATTAGAAAGATGTAGAATATGATCCAACGTTTCAGATAGGAATAAATTTATGCATCTAATTTGCATAATGTTGCGGTAGCTATATAAATTACATAACTCAGTCAAAAGTAGACTTTGGACACATTTACACAAAGAATGGTTCATTTTTTTTTTACACCGTTTTGTTGACGGGTATGTTTTTATCTAATCTTCAAAGTATATGAATCAGAAAATCAATAAAATGTAAAACATATATTCGTCTCTTACCTGTGGCTTGGGGGGAGGGGGGGCTTGCTCGTTAATGTGACCGGGTCCATTTTTGGCCATCGTGGTCGTTGTTTTGTGTTTGCTCTGTCATTTACGCTCTCTACCACATCTACAAACTCTTATGATTATCCCACGTGAATTTCATTTGCATTACACGGCTATTTTTCCCGTTTGATGCATTTTTTCTGTGAGGATCCATGACGATGTGGGCACCACCATCTTGGTGTTGTGAGCTCAGTTTTTTTGGCCATCATGGTCGTTGTTTTGTGTTTGCTTGGTCATTTACGCTCTCTATCACATCTACAAACTCTTATGATTATCCCACATGAATTTCATTTGTATTATGTGGCTATTTTTCCCGTATCATGCAGTTTCAGTTAGGATCGCTGCCGCCATCACCGATCACAGCGGCAGCCACATTGGTGTTCTGAGCTCAAAGCAGAAAAAGGAAGCATAATGAGGATTTCTTCTTCTTTGCTGTATTCCATGTCAACCATGATTCCTCCAGCGCATGCCTGCCACCTTCTGAACTGTCAAATCAGTACAAATTCTCAGTATAGCCGGGGGACGTCAATGAGTTGACAGGTGCAGTTGCTGTGCTGTGCCACTGGGGGCGCACGACACGTCCATGAAATGTGGACAGTTAAAAGAGTTAAGGATGTCTCTCTACATTTGTCCATTCATCTTTCCATCAATTATATGAAGTCTGCCTGTACTATGTGCTGAAAAGCATCCCCACACCATGATGCTCCCACCTCTAAACTTCACTGTTGGTATAGTGTTTTGGGGCTAATGTGCAGTGCCATTTCTCCTCCAAACATGCTGTGTGGTGTGGCATCCAAAAAGTTCAATTCTGGTCTCATCTGTCCAGACTATATTCTCCCAGTTTTTACTGGCTTGCCCAAATGCTGTGCAGCAAACTTTAAACAAGCTTCAACATGCTTTTTTTTCTTCAGCAATGGAGTCTTGCAAGTAAAGCAGGCATAGAGCCCATGTTGGTTGAGTGCAATACTTATTGTTTTCTTTGAAACAGCAGTACCTGCTAACTCCAGGTCTTTCTGGAGCTCTCCATGAGTGGTCTTTTGTGCTTGGATAACTCTTCTGATAATTCTTTTGACTCCTCTGTCAGAATATCTTGCGAGGAGCTTCTGGTCATGGCCGGTTTATGGTAAAATGATGTTCGTTCCACTCCCTAATAATGGCTCCAACAGTGCTCACTGGAACATTCACCATTTTAGAAATGCACCTGTAACCCAAGCCATCATTATATTTTGCAACAATCAGATTGCAAAGGTCTAAAGCGAGCTCTTTGCTTCTACCCATCATGAGTTCTTTGTGGTGTGACAATCTGATATTCACAGACCTTTTGAAAGATTATCAGTCAGGACTTAACCAGCTGAAATTAATTTGAACTGATGGAGAATGGCTTCCTAAATTCTGATGGATTTCAGCTGGTTTCTTGGCTTTCTATGCCTTTTTGCACCTCTTTTTCTTCATGTGTTCAATACTTATTCCCTGTGTTATTCCACTTTATTAAATATAACCTGTTTTGTGAACACAGTTGCCTATGTGTAATATGTGAAAAATGTTGATGCATTCCATACTTATTTTCCCCGCTGTATATGCTTCTGCTAGGCAATATTAGAAAGCACTGCATATATTTTCATTGTTATGCAGATGACACACAATTATACTTGTCAATGAAGCCAGATGACAGTAATCAATTAGCCAAATTAGAGGCCTGACTTAAGGAAATCAGAGCATAGATGACTTGTAATTTCTTGCTATTAAATTCAGATACGACTGAAGTCATTCTAGTTGGCCCAGAAAACCTTACAAATACCTTCCTAAATTGAACTCTTAGTTTGGATAGGAAAAGCCTTTATTTGTCCCACAAACTCCAGGATTGGGGTTACTCTTCCTTTTAATAGTACAATGAGGTGGCGCAGTGGTTTAGCACTGTGGCAGCACAGTTTTACCCTCGGCCGGGGGACCGCGGGGATCATGAGATCGTGGGTTCGATCCCAGCCCCCGACCAACAGTGAGCTGTGTGGAGTTTGCATGTTCTCCCCGTGTTGCGCGGGTTTACTCCGGGATTTCTCCGGTTTCCTCCCGCATACCAAAAAACATGTAGGTTTAGGGCGCTCGCGCACGCAGCGACCAGCAGCCAGTGGCTTGTCACCAGACTGCAAACCAAGTCTACCTACGGGTACAAATAAGTAACAAAAAAAAAAAAAAAAAATGAGGAACCATCCGTCCATCCATCTTCTTCCACTTAATCCTTTTCGAGTTGCGGGGGGGCTGGAGCCTATCCCAGCATCTTTGGGCGAGAGGCAGGGTACACCATGGACAGATCGCTAGCAAGATCCATTCTTTAATTCACCTATTAAACTTGCTTCTAAGACTGCCTTATATCATTTCTGTAATATTGCCAAGATTAGGAGCATCTTGTCTCAGAGTGATGCTGAGAAACTAATCCACACTTTTGTTCACTCTAGATTAGATTATTGTAACTCTTTATTATCGAGCTGTCCTAAAACATCTCTAAAAAGTCTTCAGCTGATCCAAAATGTTGCAGCTAGAGTTTTAACAGGTAGTAGAAAGAGATCACATCTCTCTACTTCTGACCTCCCTTCATTGGCTTCCCACAGAATCTAGAATTAAGTTTAAAATCCTTCTCACTTACAAAGCTCTAAATAATCAGGCCCCTTGCTATTTAAAAGATCTGATAGTACCTTATTATCCTAGCAGAGCTCTATGCTCCCAAAATGCAGGATTACTTGTAATAAATAGAATCTGCAAAAATACAGTACAGCCGTGGACAAAATTGTTGGTACCCCTCTGCAAATGGAAGAAAAACCCACAATGGTCACAGAAATAACTTGAATCTGACAAAAGTGGTACTAAATAAAAATTCTATGAAAATTAACCAATGAAAATCAGACAATGCTTTTGAATTGTGGTTCAACAGAATTACTTTAAAAAACAAACTCATGAAACAGGCCGGGACAAAAATGATGGTACCCCTAGAAAAGATTGAAAATAATGTGACCATAGGGACATGTTCAACCAAGATGTGTCCTCTAATTAACATCACAGGTGTCTACAAACTTGTAATCAGTCAGTCGGCTTATTTAAAGGGTGACAAGTAGTCACTGTGCTGTTTGGTGACATGGTGTGTGCCACACTAAACATGGACCAGAGGAAGCAAAGGAGAGAGTTGCCTCAGGAGATTAGAAAGAAAATTATAGACAAGCATGTTAAAGGTAAAGGCTATAAGACCATCTCTAACCAGCTTGATGTAACTGTGATTACAGTTGCACATATTCAGAAATTTAAGATCCACAGGACTGTAGCCAACCTCCCTGGACGTGGCCGCAGGAGGAGACGGATAATACGAATGGTAACAAAAAAGCCCCGAACAACCTCTAAACACATTCAAGGTGAACTCCAAGGTCAAGGTACATCAGTGTCAGATCGCACCATCTGTCGTTGTTTGAGCCAAAGTGGACTTCATGGGAGACGACCAAGGAGGACACCACTGCTGAAAACAAATCATAAAAAAGCCAAACTGGAATTTGCCAAACTGCATCTTGACAAGCCACAAAGCTTCTGGGAGAATGTCCTATGGACAGACGAGACAAAACTGGAATTTTCTGACAAGGCACATCAGCTCTATGTTCACAGACACAAAAATGAAGCATACCAAGAAAGGAACACTGTCCCGACTGTGAAACATGGAGGAGGTTCTGTTATGTTCTGGGGCTGCTTTGCTGCATCTGGCACAGGGTGTCTTGAATCTGTGCAGGGTACAATGAAATCTCAAGACTATCAAGGTATTCTAGAGAAAAATGTGCTGGCCAGTGTCAGACAGCTTGGTCTCAGTCGCAGGTCATCGGTCTTGCAACAGGATAATGACCCAAAACACACAGCTAAAAACACCCAAGAATGGCTAAGAGCCAAACATTGGACTATTCTAAAGTGGCCTTCTATGAGCCCTGATCTAAATCCTATTGAAAATCTGTGGAAGGAGCTGAAACATGCCGTCTGGAGAAGGCACCCTTCAAACCTGAGACAACTGAATCAGAATCAGATTTATTGCCATTGTTCATGTAGTACATAAACTAGGAATTTGTCTTGGTGCAATGCTGCAACATTAAACATGATAAAAATAAAAGATAGAAATAAAGAACTATACATGCAATAAAATGTAGAATATGAATAAGTAATACTAGACAAAGCAATTTTTAGATATATTAGCGAGCAGCAGATATTGTGGAGTACCCCATAGTACAGTCGGTAATGCAAAAACAGTGATGATTGACATGAGTCTGGTTGAGCTGCTGTACATAGTGCACGAGAGTCTAATAAGTCACTTAGTGTTCAGCAGTCTGATGGCAGAGGGGAAGAAGCTGTTCATGTGACGGGAGGTTTTAGTCTGAATGGACCGAAGTCTTCTACCTGAGGGGAGGGGGGCAAACAGTACGTGACCAGGGTGTGAAAGATCGGCTATGATCCGGCCTGCACGCCTCCGGGTCCTGGAGATGTACAGATCCTGGAGGGATGGGAGCTTGCAGCCGATCACCTTCTCAGCAGCGCGCACGACGCGCTGCAGCCTTAGTCTGTCCCTGGCAGTGGCTCCTGCGTACCACACGGTTATGGAGGTGGTGAGGATGGACTCGATGATGGCCGTGTAGAACTGCACCAACATCTTGGTGGGTAGTTTGAGCTTCCTCAGCTGCCGCAGAAAGAACATCCTCTGCTGGGCCTTTTTGATGAGGGAGCTGATGGTCAGCTCCCACTTGAGGTCCCGGGTGATGGTGGTGCCCAGGAAGCGGAAGGAATCCGCAGTGGTGATGGGAGAGCCTGTGAGGGTGAGGGGGGCAGAGGGGTTGTGACTTTCCTGAAGTCCACGGTCATCTCCACTGTCTTCAGAGCATTCAGCTGCAGGTTGTTGTGGCTGCACCAGGACGCCAGCTGGGCCACCTCTTTCCTGTAGACGGACTCGTCGCCATTGGAGATGAGCCCGATGAGGGTGGTGTCGTCCGCAAACTTGATCAGCTTGACAGACTGGCGGCTGGAGGTGCAGGAGTTGGTATAAAGAGAGAAGAGTAGGGGGGGGAAGTACACAGCCCTGGGGTGATCCGGTGCTGATGCTAACAGAGTCAGAGACAGTCTTTCCCAGCCACACATGCTGCCTCTGGTCCGTCAGGAAGTCGGTGATCCACCTGCAGAGGAAGTCAGGCACGTTGAGCAGGGACAGCTTGTCCCGGAGCAGAGCGGGGCGGATGGTGTTGAATGCAGAGCTGAAGTCCACAAACAGGATCCTGGCGTAGGTTCCCGGGGAGTCCAGGTGCTGCAGGATGGAGTGGAGGGCCAGGTTGACTGCGTCGCCCACAGACCTGTTGGCTCGGTAGGCAAACTGCAGCGGGTCCAGGAGGGGAGTGGTGATGGACTTGAGGTGGGGCAGGACCAGGTGCTCAAAGGACTTCATGACTACAGAGGTGAGCGCTACAGGTCTGTAGTCGTTAAGTCCAGTGATCCGTGACTTCTTGGGGACAGGGATGATGGTGGAGGTTTTGAGGCAGGTCGGCACGTGGCATAACTTCAGGGAAGTGTTAAAAATGTCTGTGAAGACAGGAGTCAGCTCATCCGCACAGTGTCTCAGGGTGGAGGGAGACACGCCGTCCGGACCGGGGGCCTTGCGCGGGTTCAGTCTGGAGAACTGTCTGTGCACGTCCTGCTCACTGATGACAAGGGCAGGGGGGGAGGGGGGGCGCCTTTGATGAAGTGGGGACCGTGAAGGCAGTGGCACTGGGGGGAGGAGGGAGATGGATACAGCTGACGAGGTGTCAAAACGGGCATAATGTTGGGACAGTCTTTGACAAAGGGCTATGTCATCCTGACCTTTAGAAGCCTGAGGCCGATAGTTGGTGATTTGCCTCAGTCCTCTCCACACAGAAGCAGAGTCGTTAGCAGTGAACTGCTGCTGGAGTCTCTCAGAATACACAGATTTAGCTCTCCTCAGCTCTCTGCTAAACCGATATTTGACCTCCCTGTAGCAGTCCCTGTCTCCACTTTTCAATGTTGCTTCCTTCTCCTTCCTGATCTGTCTGAGCTTAGCAGTGAACCAGGGCTTGTCATTTGCATACCTCACCCTTGTGCGCGATGGAAGAATGCTCTCCTCACAAAAGTGGATATATGAGGCCCCAGTCAGTTATTTCCATGCACGTGCTCAGCTTCTCCCCAGCTTCACTGGTCAATTTTCTCGTAGTGCTCACAACAGGTTTAGTGAGCTTTAGTCTCTGTCTGTATGTGGGAATGAGGTGGACCATCACGTGATCAGATAGTCCGAGTGCAGCGCGGGGAACAGCGCGATACGCGTCCTTCACTGTAGTGTAACAGTGATCCAGTGTGTTCTTTCCTCTGGTGGGGCATTTAATAAACTGTTTGTATCGGGGGAGATCGTGGCACAGGTTGCTCTGGTTAAAGTCGCCAACCACAATAACCAGAGAGTCCGGGAAAGTGCGCTCCGTTTGTTGAATGTGATCTGCGAGCACGCGCTGAGCCTCGCGCGTCCGCGTCGGGCGGGACGTAAACAGCGGCCAGGATGAATGAAGCAAACTCCCGCGGGGAATAAAAAGGCTCGCAGTTAATGAATAGATATTCCAGAGCGGGAGAACAGTATTGGGAAATCACAGTTACATCAGAGCACCAGCTGCTGTTAATGTAAAAGCAGACTCCTCCTCCTGAGGACTTACCGGAGAGCTCTGTGACTCGATCAGCACAAAACAGCTGAAATCCCACGAGGAGGAGCACGCTGTCCAGAGTTGATTCCTTAAGCCAGGTCTCAGTAAAACAGAGGGCAGACGAGGTAGAGAGGTCCTTAAATCGCATCAGCAGTCTCAGTTCATCTACCTTGTTAAAGAGAGAATTGGCATTGGAGAGAAATATGCCAGGCAAAGCCGTGCGCGTGCCTCTCCTGCGAAGCCGCACGAGAGTGCCCGCTCGCCTTCCTCTCCTTCGCCGTCTCACTTTTTGGGCCAAAAAGTGAACCAGATCGGCGGCAGGAGCCAAAAAAACCGGGAGTAGATCTGTGGGAGTGGAAGTCCTGATATTTAGTAGCTCTTCACAGGTGTAAGAGCAGGCAGACACACAACTGACGAACAGAAACATACTAACTAACTAACTAACTAACTAACCTGCACTTATATAGCGCTTTTCTAGTCACAAAGACCACTCAAAGCGCTTTCACTAATACTAACCCTCTATTCTAAGGGCCTATAGGAAAGAGATATCTAGGGACAATTTAGAACAGCCAATTAACCTAACATGCATGTCTCTGGATTGTGGGAGGAAACCGGAGCCCCCGGAGTAAACCCACGCAGCACAGGGAGAACATGCAAACTCCACACAGAAAGGTTCCAACCCCTGCCAACCTGGGGATTTGAACCAGGAACCTTCTAGCTGTGAGGCAACAGTGCTAACCACTGCACCACCGTGCTGCCCTTACAAAGAAAGGCGCAGCGAAACACCATGGCAGCCACTGTGGGCGCCATCTTGGATCGAAAAAAAAACAAAAAAACAAAAAACTGGAGCAGTTTGCTCATGAGGAGTGGGCCAAAATACCTGCTGAGAGGTGCAGAAGTCTCATTGACAGTTACAGAAATCGTTTGATTGCAGTGATTGCCTCAAAAGGTTGTGCAACAAAATATTAAGGGTACTATCATTTTTGTCCAGGCCTGTTTCATGAGTTTGTTTTTTAAAATAATTCTGTTGAACCACAATTCAAAAGCACTGTCTGATTTTCATTGGTTAATTTTCATAGACTTTTTATTTATTACCACTTTTGTCAGATTCACGTTATTTCTGTGACCAATGTGGGTTTTTCCTTCATTAACTGAGGGGTACCAACAATTTTGTCCACGTGTGTATGAGACAGAGCATTCAGTTATCAGGCTCCTCTCCTTTGGAAACAGCTGCCAATCAGGATTCAGGGGTCAGGCTCGATCTCTGTTTATAAAGCGACACTCCGGCAAAAATAACATTTTTTTCTGTTGTTAACATGTTTCTTTTGATTTACAAGACAAAGAGCAAAATCATTCCAAACTCCCAAGTATTTGTTTTTCTGCTGTGCATATCTGCTTTATCTCCACCCCACCCTCCCAAAACAGGCAGATTTTGACAGTGTTTCTAGCTACATCAGTATTCCTGCTTAGCCTGATTGGTTAAATGTCATAACCAATCAGACGGATACTCTTGGCTACCTCAGGGGAAGAGAAAGGAGCCGATGAGCAGCAGGATTGAGGCAGAGGGGGATGAAGGCATTCGTTTTGCATAGCAAAGCAGTGGAGGAGGAGGCGACCAATCACGTGGAGAGGTAGCAGCAGCAGTGAGAGAGAGGCAAGGGGGGGAGAACGCGATTTGAATGTGGCTATGCAAGACCACGGTCTCAGCAGACGAGCGCTGCATTGTGAGTTGAGAGCAGCTACATTCAAATCGCCCCCCACCCCCACCCCACTCCCTGCTCAGTCGCCAGCAGATGGGGAACTGGTTGTTAGTAAAAAGTAAACACATGTTTGGCAACTGCACATTTATTTCTCACCTCGACCGTTTTCAGAAAAAATTTTGTTTTTTACTTTTCAAGATACAGGGAAAACTTTAACATCCGGAAGCGTATTGAACAGATTAGCAGCCCACCCACTAGAAGTCACGGCTGACCAATTGCGTGCAAGCCCTGCAGGCCGCCAATTAGACTATTCATAGATGTACGCATACTTAAGTAGGTGCAAGATTTAAAATCTCTTTCCAAGTAATTCAAAGGCAATGAAAGTTTTTCTGTGAGTAAAGAGCCACAATATACTATTTTGGGCAATACACATTTGTTTCTGAAGTGGTTTTAGAGCCGCCGGAGTGCACCTTTAAGAATAGGGTTACAACCTTCCTTTTTGACATTGCCTATAGTTAGGGTGGGATCAGGTGACCCTGAACTAGAGATGAGCCGATAGGACTTTTTCAAGTCCAATACCGATACTGTGACTTTGACTATCGGCCAATACTGATCCAAACTCGATACCGTCTCCCTTATTTAAAACAACAAAAGTACAGAACATACTTTGGTAATGACTGGTTGCATTTTGCAGACATATAAAAACATAAATCTAAGGATGCTTTCACACCTAAATTAGTTTAATTTGGTCCAAATCAGTTGACAAGTTTGTTACTTTGTATCATTTTCTCTTTGGTTCAGTCCCCTTTCACACAGGCAAAAATTCAAGCAGACCAAATTGCGTCATGTTAAATCCCACGAGACTTAAGTCAGAACATTCTCTGTTCTTATTGGTCAGATTTTTTTGCCGCAAGAACAGGAAAGGTAAATACAGGAAGCAGGATGACTACTGTGTATTTATGCATTTCTGGGGAGAAAATAATATAAATCGTAGCGTAATCTACAGAGGGTTTTCATCGCCCTGGTTATCATTTATTACATACGTACATATACCACTTTCAGCAAATCATAGAGTTTGAAAATGAAGCGCTGCTATGGATGGAAAATAACATGTTAACATTCATTAATCCTCCAGAACCGTGACGTGCTCAGCCACAGATATTTTCAAAGATCTATCAGGTATGTACAGTGGCATAAAATGTTTTACAGTTTACCGCTGGTCCTGTTTTAATGCAGTCACTTTCTCACCTGCAGGACCACACCAGAGTTCGTCATTTGATTTGAAACGAGACCACCTCTTTCAGGAGGTCTCAGTACGGTTGTTTTCGTACACACTTGAGTGCGATTATTGTGTTCTCACCAGACAAAACAAACTACACTAACAGAGAAAACGAACTTGAGTTTGATTGAAACAAACTAAAGCCTGTAGGTGTGAAAGCACCCTAAAAGTCAAAGAATATATTACAAAATTGACTCAGTTCAGCAACAGTGCTGCTTTTTTATTTTAAACTTTGTAATATTGGCAGCATTTCACTGGTCAGCACTATGTAAACATGCATTCTGAAGTTTTAAGTGCAAGTTTATGCAAAATTTTAAAGCTGCGTATTTAAATAAACATTCAGATGAAATTCAAAGTGCCACTTTATGCATGAGGTAAAAAATGCTGTAGATCTGCAAATAAAGGAACTAACCCTTTAAGTTGTATTTTTGTCATCCATTATTATTATCATAAGCATTCTCCTGGGTCCTTGCTTTATTTAGTAGTGTTTCTGATATTATTCTCTGTCAGGAGAACTTTTTAGGTTTGCTTTTATTTTGAAGTCTTTCCTGTTCCATTTCATGTAGCCTTGTTAGTCCTTGTATAGTCCTGTATACAGTTCACATAATAATTTGCTATTTATGTTTCTGTCACCTACCTCTCATCAACTGTAACTCTCGTCTAAAGGTAAGCCCATGTTATGGCCTTTATTCTTGCTCATCTGGTTTTAGTGTATTCCAGCCTCAAGCTGGAAAAGCAGCGGCTGCTGGACACATCCTTCTGCTTGGTTCTTTACAGAATTTGGCATACTCCTTTACCGTGATACTTTTGCAAGTGTTTTATCAAGTTGGTGGTGTTAAAACTGTAAAGGCTGGTACCACATACTGAGGCGAGTCCCACAGACAGGCTCCAGTGAGGTGATACACGTTGCTTCTGTTTACAGAAGGCACGTATAGCAGGGCTGAGAACATGATCACACCTTCATTTTAATATTAATGTATCGGATTGGTAAATTACTTTTATTCCTTACCGATACCGATCCAGCCATTTTGCCTGGATCGAACCCGATATGCCGGATTGGCTCATCCCTACCCTGAACCATCCCTTAGTTATGCTGCTAATAAGTTTAGACAACCAGGGGACCTCCAACGATGCACTGGGCTTCACTCTTTTCTTCACTCTGTCTGAAATATTTTTGCTGGTCATTAACATCCATTTGTTCGCTCCCATAGATTGAGTCCCCACCGTGCTGTTTGCTCTCTACATGTCTTGTTCTTTTCTTCTTCTTCTCTATCCCCTCACCCCCCAGCCAGTCGCAGCAGATGACTGCCCCTCCCTGAGCCTGGTTCTGCTATAGGTTTCTTCCTGCTAAAAGGGAGTTTTTCCTCTCTACTGTCACCACCTGATTGCTGGGGTCTTCCTGCAATTGTGGGGTTTTCCCCTACAGTTTCACAGTGCTATGAGATGACTGTTGTTGTGAAATGACGCTATATAAAATAAAGTTGAAATGAATGGAACTGTTGCAGGAAATGCAACAGTTTCCATGCCCCCACAATGTACCATTGTGGGGGCATGGTGTTGGATTTCTCCACCCAGGGAACAATGAACCGAAAGAGGAGGTGTTACCGGGGTGTATCAGAAGGGACAGTAAGGACTATGCGCCCTCCGGAGAGAGAAGTAAATGTCGGAGCCGCTGGGAGAAGGGTGTCAGAGCGGCACCAGCGTTATGTCATGTTAATGTGCCACACAGGCTTTGTTCTAAACATAATGTATGATGGTCAGAAGTTCTGGGTCTCAATGCACGGTATTACAGATATAAAAGAGGAATGCACAGAGACCCAGGATCTTTTTTTTTGCTGCAAGTTATGTTGGAGGAAGAATAAAGTTTCTGTGTCATCCAGCTCGTTGCCTCGCCTGCCTCCTCTCTCCACACCATCAAAATAATTTTGGAAATTATTTTAAGGTGAAACTCTTACATCTTAGTGTTTCTTTAATTGTTAACAATTTTAAAGGAAAATTTGATTTTGGACTTAATGTAAAGTCTGAAAAATGTAGCAGTTATGTTACAAAACTATGAATCCAAATAAAATTGTAAATAAAACAAAGGGAATAAAAACCTTCAGCAGAGGCAGTGCTGCTCTACAACGAGCCGTCTTCATGTTCTTCAGGAAGTGAGACTCATCCTACAGAAAATGTATTTAAAAAAAGACTTAAAGGCAAGAAAATAAAGTTTTTTATAAAACTTTGACAAACTGAATGGCTTCTGGAAGCAGAACGTAAGCATGCAGTTTACATAGAAACAGTCATGTTTAAGTGACAGCTCACCATGATGAGAACGTTGAAGAGGTTTCCGGGCAGCTGCTTGTCCATCCTGGTCAGAAGGTCATAGCTGATGATGTTGATCAAACCTGACCGCAGATTGTCTTTGGTCTTCACCACGACGTTGATGCTGTCAGGACTCAGCGAGGGGAGCCAGTGCCTAAAAGCCTAAAAGCACAGACAATAGTTCAAATGTGCCGTTTTTTCCTCTAGTTTCATTTGCTGCTTTGACTGGTAATACCAGTTTGTAACATTTATACTTAACATTAAGATTCGTACCAAACAGTGACAGTGTTCTCATTAAAAAAAGTAAATCACGTGGCTGAGAACGATGTCCACAGGTGCCCAAGTGACTGACAAATCACTTTCCTGCTCACCATTTGCTTGTCAGTTTGCTTTAAACTCATTAATTTAAAGCTCCCATGCTCTGCTGTACATTTGTCCAAAACCACAAGACTACCGGTCGTGATAAGAGCAAATTCAGACAAACCAAGTGTGCTTTAATGGTACGACATCCTGTGATTAAAATCTTTTCTATGATTTCAACTGCTGATATGGGGATGGGTTTGATCTTATTTAGAGAACAAACTGTGTTGTCAATTTACAGAAGCAAAGCTCTGCTGAAAATATACTGCCGGTGCATCCTGGCAACAGTGTTGGATGCTACAGAACATAAGATGCACAAGGACACAAGAGCGACAGATAGAGATAGAGATGATAGATAGACTTTATTGATCCCAAACTGGAAATTCACAGTGTAACAGCAGCATGACACAGTAAGACGACCCAAACCAACAGAAATACACACAGCATAACAGAAAACGAGAAACTCTGAAATTAGAAAGCAAGAAAATGAGGTAAAAAAAAACTTAACTGAGCTTTTAAAGGCACAGAATTTTGGCAAATGCATAATATTGTACTTTGTTTTATTATTTTTGGTTATGGAAATCTTACATTTTACATCTTGTGCTCAATGGAAAAATTCATGTTGTGATTTATACCACGCACACTGTGGGGTAGAGGCGGGGCACTGACATGTACTGTGTGAGGAGTTTTGCTGAAGAAACGGGGTATGTGTATTTTGCACAATCCCAGTATTAACGATAGAGTTTTATACGAAACGATAGACATTTATCTCATCAAAATATATATCATCATATCGCACAGCCCTAATAAAATGTATTATTATTGTAACAATAGCAAGCAGAACACTGCGTACTTTGAACCACGTCGTACATACAATGGGCCTCATACAAGAAATGTTAACAGTAACAGATTTGTTCATAAACGTGATGTGCAATCAATTTAGATAAACTTGTGGGATTCACCAATCTGTACCTTGAAATTTGGGCGGTGCGGTGGCACAGTGGTTAGCACTGTGGCAGCACAGCAACTCACCCTTGGCCATGGGATCCCTGGTTCAATCCCAGCCCCTGACCAACAGTGATCTGTGTGGAGTTTGCATGCTGTACCCGTGTCTGCGTTGATTTCTCCGGATTCCTCCCACAGGCCAAAAACATGCAAGTTAGGTTAAATGGAGACTCTAAAGTGGCCCTAGGTGTGAATGTGTGTGTGAATAGTGAAGGGATAGCGCCGTACCATGGCTGCCTCATCCATCTAGGTGGACGCCCTGAATTTCCCCTCTGGGAATCAATAAAGTACACAAAATTTAAAAAAAAAAAAATCAAATCAAATTTAGCACAGGTACTAACAAAACTTGGTGCAGACCAGATGTAAGAGTTTTGTGTAAATAGTCTGCCATTATTCTAACCTGAGTTTTCATTAAATTGCCCTATATTTTATTAAATAAAAAACATATATAAAATAGGGCAGCTCGGTGGTGCAGTGGTTAGCACTGTGGCAGCACAGTAAGGAGGTCAAGGGATCAATTCCACCCCTGACCACCGTGGGTTCAATTTCAACCCCTGACCATCAGTGATCTTTCTGTGTGGAGTTTGCATGTTCTTCCCGTGTCTGCGTGGGTTTACCCCGGGTACTCCGGTTTCCTCCCACGGGCCAAAAAAAAAAAAAAGACATGCAAGTTTGGTTAATTGGAGACTCTAAAGTGGCCCTAGGTGTGAATGTGTGTGTGAATGGTTAAGGAATTGGCGCCGTACCGTGGCTGCCTCATCCATCCAGGTGGATGCCCTGCAATTTCCCTCTGGGGATTAATAAAGTATACAAAATAAAAATAAAAAATTTGTATGATCAAGTATAAGAGTGTAAACCCTATAAACTTAATAATTTGTTGACAAAATGTTATACTTTGAATTAAGTTGTAATTAAAATTAAAATAATTAAAAGAAGTATAACTGCATACCGGAATGGTGGCCTAGATCATCCGCCACGTAACTGGCAGATCGCGGGTTCAAGCCCTGGCCGGTCATACCAGAGACAGTGTTTCCCCTACCAATATACTGGGGGGTGGGCCCCCCCCCCCCCCCCACCAATGGACCCCCCCCCCCCCAGCTCCTCAGAATGTCAAGTTAATCTTCTATTTAAATGCAAGGAATCTCTGTGTAGAAAAGGCAGTCTGCACAACTGATGACCAGAAAACTGGTCCCCATAAAACATGAAATCCAGTATATGTGTGTGTAAATGTGCGCACGCATGTGCTCCTGTCTTTTTATTCTTATGTGGACCACCCCTTGACAAACCACATTTTGTGTGAGGACATTTTTCCTTGTGAGGACATTTGGCCTGGTCCTCATAAAGAAAAATGCTAAAAATGCTAAAATTGCTAGGATCCATTCCCCAAAGTGCAAGATACACCATTATGAATATAAGTCATAAAAGATCACACAAATAAGATCTTAATTATTGACCTCAATGATTTGCACCCCTATGTAACGGTGGTATAACAAAGTACACAGGATTTACACATACCAATACTAACATGTTCTTGCATGAGGCCCAATGTTTGTCTTTCATATCATAATAAACTTATTAGATATATTTATGTTTTACAGACTAATGTAACTGATTGGTTGAAATACTAAAGTAGTCTGAGACTGCAAACCTCCACTTGTGATAAAATTTACTTCCTTATCATGGCTGCCATTTTCTTAAGGCGACTGCAATCGCATCTTCCAAATATTAGTTGCAATCAAAATCATTCAACTGCCACTGCAAATTAGGGTTTTTCTGCAAAATATACAAACTAGCAGCTGTTTGCATTAAACAAATCAAACAAGAACAATTTAAATAGCTTAACAACTAATATTGCAAGTGGTACCTCCAAATTCAACACAAAATGCCACTTTTAATGACTACTGCATTCTCAAAATTATTCAACCCTTTCATTAGCATCTTTAGTACTTAGTAGAGCACCCTTTTGCTGTTATGATCTGTTGCAAAGTGATGTATAGCCAGACAACAGCTTCAGGCACCGTTCCTGAGGAATCTTAGCCCATTCCTCATAAGCAAAGGCCTCCAGTTCATTAATATTCTTGGGTTTGCGTGCTGCAATCCCCTTTTTCAAATCCCACCACACATTTTCAATGGGGTTCAAGTCAGGTGACTGTGATGCCCACTCTAGTATCTTGCAGAACTTCTTCTGAAACCAAGCCTTGGTGGACTTTGAGGTATGCTTGAGATCATTGTCCTGTTGGAAGGTCCAATGACACCCAAGCTTCATCTTCCTCACAGATGGCATGACATTTTCTCCCAGGATTTCCTGATACTTGATTGAATCCATCTTGCCCTTCACACACTGCAGGTTTCCAGTGCCAGAGGAAGCAAAGCAGCCTCAGAGCTTCACTGAGCCACCACCATGTTTCACTGTAGGTAGAGTGCTCTATAGCATATGCTTCATTCTTCCTCCTCCAGACATACTGCTTGATCCATTTGTCACTCCACAGAACAGAATCCAAAAACCTCTTTGGCTTTTTAATATAATTTTGAGCAAAGTGGAGCCGGCTTTTCTTGTGCTTCTGGGTCAGTAGTGGTGTACATCTTGGAGTTCGGGCATGGAGCTTGGCTTGGCGTCTCTCCTCATGCTCACTCCCATGGCATGGTGCTTTTCAGGCAGGTGGACTTTTCTCCAATATAAACCCAGCACTTCGTACACACGGTCAGCACGGAGATGCAGGGAGATGTCCAACGGCGGACCAGGGGAGACGGAGGAAGAGACAGTGTGGGAAAACTCATGGGTAAGTGGGTTTTTTTTTTTAAATCACACACACTGTTTTTTGCTGATGTGTTCCGTTTATACTCACTGTAAACACAGAAGTGAGTGCGGTGCAGCGACACATTTTTTTTTTTTCTTTTCTTCCCCTGTCCTGTCTAGCAGCTAGTTAAGCAGAATGGATAACTGCTTCCCTTACTGTACCAAACAGATTTACTTTGACAAAACGAGATTTGCTCATATTTGATATGTATTAAATATAAATAGTGTTTATAGACTACTCTTGTAATAACTTAAATACTTTATTTAAATTGTTTTACTTATGATGGACCTGACATTAGGGGAATCCAATCCAATTTTATTTCTAAAGCATTTTAAAAACAACTACAGCTGATACAAAGTGTTGTACATCAGGAATAGCTAAAATGTGAAGGACATGTAAGACAAAATAAATGAAAGACAATAAAATGCAAGTTAAAAAAGTACAAAACAGAACAGGTGAAAATGACAATCATATAATAAAAGCAATAAAACAAGTAAAATCAATGCCTCATGCTGGGTTGAAGGCCAAGGAGTAAAAATGAGTTTCAAGATAAGTTTTAAAAATGAACAGTGAAGGAGACTGTCTAACAGGCAAAGGAAGCCTGTTCCACAATTATGAAGCAACAACAGAAAAAGCTCTGTCCCCTCTTGGCTTCCTCTTCGATCTTGGTATCTCCAGGAGCAGCTGATCAGCTGACCAGAGAGGCTGAGCAGGAATGTAAAAGTGAAGAAGCTCAGAGAGGTAAGGTGGGGAAAGGCCATTTAATGATTTAAAAACAAAAGAATTTTAAAATGAGCCCTAAAGTGCACAGGCAGCCAGTGAAGGGAGGCTAAAATGTGTGTAATGTGGTCCCTCTTATGTGTTCCAGTCAAAAGACGTGCAGCAGCATTCTGAACCAACTGGAGATGTGGGAGGAAAGACCGGCTGACTCCAAAATAAAATGCATTACAGTAATCCAGCCGAGATGTGATGAAGGCATGGACTACTGTTTCAAAGTGCTGTTTAGAAAGGATGGGTGTAACCTTTGCCAACTGCCTTAAATGAAAAAAGCTGCACTTCACTACTGCAGCAATTTGACGATCTAATTTAAAATCACTGTTCATCTTAAAACCCAGATTAGTAAGAGTAGGTTGGACAAACCCTGCTAAGGGCCCCAGGTCAACAGGGGGGATTCACAGGAGCCACTGGGAGGATGGCCAGAGAAGGCCGGGTCACCAAGCGGCCAGTGCGGCGCACCTGATTTGCAAATGTGTGCTCTTATGAGGAATTCTGTTTAAGAGGATGAATACTTTTAAGACTACAGTAGTCATTGAAAGTAGGATTTAATAATGAATTTCGATAAAATCCTATTAGTTTTATTTAACTATTTAAACTGTTCTTGTATAAGCTGTTTATTGCAAACGTGAAAATTTAAACTTCTGACAAACGTAAAATGCAATGGGAGTTGAATAATTTTGATTGCAATTGTATATAATCATATATTTGTGAGAATATGGTGTAATCTGTTTCACAACTGTAGCAAGTCCTGGGTTCAAGTCTGGTTCAAGCAGGACCCAAAATTTAATCCCTTAGAATCAAGCACCACTTCTAGTTTGTTACCTTTGACCTCTAAAGAGCAGGAAAAACAAACTGAAACAATTGCCTAAATCCCTTTGCAAGGCAGTGATTGCAATTACTGATAACAAAATAATTAGTGATTGTTAAAGCATATTTGAATGTAGTATCAGTAAAAATGGCATTTCACAAAGACAAAAGGCAACAATACCACAAAAAACAATTGCATTTACAAACTGCATGCTTCATGCAAAGAAAAGCAAGGATTAAGTTTTATGCTTCCGTCTTTCTAACCAAAGATAAAGTATCTAACAGAGTGCATACAGTCTTTGGGGAAGGGTATTAACATTGCTCAGTGAAGGGAGATTTAAGCAGAAACCAGCTTTAAAAGAGACAGAACAGAGGTTTTGTCCAAGGAGACAGCAAGAATATCCTTAATGGGATATTAAGGATAGTAGCCTGATGTTTGTCCTTACCTCGGCCCAGGTGAATCGCACAGAGGAGGGAGTCACCACCAATAAGGGCCACTCTTTACTATAGTATGCTGCTATGCATATGGCCTGCACAGTCTTCCCCAGGCCCATTTCATCAGCCAACAATAGGCGGCCTTGTTTAGACACAGCAAAACTACAAGGACATAAAGAAACATTCAAGGCACAAAATTCACAGTGTGTATTGACAAAGAAATGGTACACAAATATTGCCTTATTATGATAAGACTGTCTTAATTGGAACAAGATTGAAACCATTACATATGAATGGTTGAGCTACTGGCTACAGCATGCAAAAAACCCAAGGAAACCCACTTGACACCCTCCCTCTGGAAGGGCATGAGGCTGTGGATGAGCGCGGGGTCGATGCTGGAGAGGTCTGCCTCAGGGATGGTTAAAGACCTGGCCTCAGTCCCATCAAAGCTGGCACAGAAAGCCTGGATTACTGCCCTGGGCAAAGGCTCCACCTCCACTGCTGCTATCCCACCGAGGAGGTCCACTGGGTGTGGAACACAGCACGGTGAGACAAGATGGCAACAGTAACAGGGAGAATGCTAGACCTGCTAAATAAAGCCACCGTTGTACTCACTGAGTCTCTTGTAGTCCTCAAGTGAAAAACTCCACTTTCGTGTTTTCATGTCTGCCACACAGTTTACAATATTAGAGCAAAAGAAGCAATAAAAACAAAAAGAACAAGACTGTCTTAAAAAAAAAAAATGGCAGTCAGAGGTCATTGTTACCATAGCTTTTTGTTGGCATTTGCTTGAAGGCTCCAATGACGTCAGTGTGGTAGCCAACATCAACCTCAAACCTGGTCCTGGACACCAGAACACAGTGGCCCTGTAAAACGGCCCCCGGCTTCTGCCAACCATTACACAGCTTCAGCAGAGCTGCTATTGCCGAACCATCGCGAACTCGGCTGGTAGCCAAGGAAACATCCACAGCCTCCATTCCCTCCAGAGGTTTCAAAGACACAGAGGCAATTCCAGCCGTCTCTTCCACTGTAAAACGGGATCAAGAAGACAAAATTGAAGATTATGAGCCCTATTATGGGAATCATCGGTACATTTCTGAACCACACTTCCCACCTGACACCACTGCTTTTGTTAGTTTTTGTCAGCACATTGTCTGTTTTTTATGCTTTGCACCAAGCCTCTAATTACCAGTAGACAGTGCGCTGAGAGGCGTGGGCTTATTTCAAAGAGGTGTGGCAGCATGCAATCTCATGCACATCGGTATTTTGGTGCATTTTATGGCAATCCGCTTTTCCTCAGGAAAAAGGAGGTCTGTGGTCAAAAGTGCATTGCTTAATGCCATTTCAGCAGCATGTTATGAAATCACACAGCTCTGGAGCTCACGAGGAAACAGCATGTACGGTTTGCGGTCTGCGACATACCTCTTTTCATTAATTGGGACACGTGAGCACAAATGGATGTGAGATATGATGATGTGATATGATGTGTCCATGCATGACAGATTAATGGACAAAAGAGGTATGTCGCAGACGGCAAACCGTACATGCTGTTTCCTCATCATCATTCTTTTAAAAGAATGATTCAAAATGAAAATACCCAACAGTTGTTTTGAATTAAAACTACAGTTTTGCATCCAGCAGAGCAGATCAATAGAGCTCAGGCCGAGATGAGCTGGCTTGCTCTTTCTTGGTTTAAAAAGAGAAGTTCAGATGAATGGTAATATAACAGAAGGAAATTTTGCAACTCCATCAAAATCATGGACAATGAGAAAGACTGGCATTATCTCTAAATTGTAGTTGACAGTTCTCATCTGTGCGCAAGCAAGGCTGTCAAGTTAAAAAGCTCCTCAAAAGTTCATTGCACTTAAATCCATTTTCACTTTGTGAATGAGCCCACATTGTCCTTAGCACAAAATGATTTATCCTCCCATTTAAATGTTTTCATATTCAATTCAATTCAACTTTATTTATATAGCGCCATTTCACAACAACAGTCATCTCATAGCACTTTCAACTGTAGGGGGAACCCCCACAATTGCAGAAAGACCCCAGCAATCAGGCGATCCCCTGTGAGCAAGCACTTGACGATGGTGGAGAGGAAAAACTCCCTTTTAACAGGAAGCAACCTCGAGCAGAACCAGGCTCAGGGAGGGGCAGTCATCTGCTGTGACTGGCTGGGGGGTGAGGGGATAGAGAAGATGAAAAGAACAGACATGTAGAGAGCAAACAGCACAATGGGGACTCAATCTATGGGAGAGAACAAACAAATGTTAATGACCAGCAAAAAAAAAATACATACACACATACGTATATATATATATATATACTGTATATATACATATATATATATATATATATATATATATATATATATATATATATATACTGTATACTGTATATACATATACTGTATATACAGTATATATTTCATTGACAGTGAAGAAAGGAGTGAAGCCCAGTGCATTATTGGAGGTCCCTCGGCTGTCTAAACCTATTAGCAGCATAACTAAGGGAGGGTTCAGAGACACATGATCCCTCCCTAATTGTAGGCTATATCAAAAAGGAAGGTTTTAACCCTATTCTTTAAAACAGAGATCGAGTCTGACTCCCGAATCCAGATTGGCAGCTGGTTCCACAGGAAAGGAGCTTGATAACTGAAGGCTCTGCCTCCCATTGTACTTTTGGAGATTGTAGGTATTACAAGTAATCCAGCATTTTGGGAGCGTAGTGCTCTGTTAGGATAATAGGGTAGTATCAGATCTTTTAATTGAAAAGGGGCCTGATTGTTTAGAGCTTTGAAAGTGAGAAGAAGGATTTTAAACTTAATTCTAAACTCTATGAGAAGCCAATGAAGGGAGGCCAGAACCAGAGAGATATCATCTCTCTTTCTAGTACCTGTTAAAACTCTTGCTGCAGCATTTTGGATCAACTGAAGACTTTTTAAAGATGTTTTAGGACAACCTGATAATAAAGAGTTACAATAATCTAATCTAGAGCTAACAAAAGCGTGGATCAGTTTCTCAGCATCACTCTGAGACAAGATGCTCCTATTCTTGGCATTATTACACAAATGATAGCAGGCAGTCTTAGAAACAAATTTAATATGTAAATTAAAAAACAGATCTTGATCAAAAATAACTCCAAGGTTCCTCACAGAACTATTAAGAGAAAGAGTAACTGCATCCAAACTAAAAGTTTGATTTGGAAAGGAATTTCTAAGGTTTTTTGGTCCAACAAGAATGACTTCAGTCTTATCTGAATTTAATAGCAGGAAATTACAAGTCATCCAAGCTTTGATTTCCTTAAGACAGGCTTCTAACTTGGATAATTGATTACTATCATCTGGCTTCACTGACAGGTATAATTGTGTGTCATCCGCATAACAATGAAAATGTATACAGTTCTAATAATGTTGCCTAACGGAAGCATATATAAACTAAAAAGACTAGGGCCTAGCACAGATCCCTGTGCAACTCTATGACTGAGCTTTGAGTTGAAAGAAAACTCATTACTGACATGAACAAACTGGAACCTATCAGATAAATAAGATCTAAACCACTGCAACGAAGTTCCATTAAGTCCAACATAGTGTTCTAATCTATCAAATAGAATATTATGATCGATAGTATCAAAAGCTGCACTAAGGTCTAAAAGGAGAAGTACACAAACAAGTCCATTATCAGATGCGATCAGGAGGTCATTAGTGATCTTCACTAAGGTTGTTTCAGTACTATGATGGATTCTAAACCCAGATTGAAACTCTTCAAATAAACCATTTCCCTGCAAATGGTCAAATAATTGCGTAGCAACAACTCTTTCTAAGATTTTTGAAATGAAAGGGAGATTAGAAATTGGTCTATAGTTCGCTAAAACTCCTGGATCCAGCGTTGGCTTTTGAGTAAGGGTTTAATTACAGCAGTTTTAAAAGCCTGTGGTACATGGCCTAATGTTAATGAAGAATTGATTATTTGAAGAATAAAGCTACCAATAAATGGGAAGACTTCTTTAAATAACCTGGTAGGAATAGGGTCTAAAAGACAAATTGAAGGCTTGGATGAGGAAAATATTTTATCTAACTCTAAAAGGTCAGTTGGAGTAAATTCATCCAAACAGATGTCAATTGAAGGAGTTGTAGTAGCTACTGTATTTAAGTTAATGGTGGGAAGAATCTGAGTGATTTTATCTCTGATAGATAAAATTTTATTATTGAAAAAGTTCATAAAGTCCTGACTAGTACGCTCTAAGGGAATACTAAGATTGACAGAGTCCTGACTCTTTGTCAGCCTGGCTACAGTGCTGAAAAGAAACCTGGGATTATTCTTGTTCTCTTCTATTAATGCAGAATAATAACTTGTTCTAGCTTTTGTAAGAGATTTTTTTTTATAAATTAAAAGATGATTTCTCCAAGCTAAATAGATTTCATCTAAATTAGTGGAGCGCCATTTTCTTTCTAATTGAAGAGTCTTCTGTTTTAAGCTACAAGTTTCTGTGTTGAACCAAGGAGTTAGAAATCTCTGATTAGACTTTCTTTTTTAAAAGGGCCACCATGTCTAGAGTCTGATGCAGAGAAGCTGTAACACTATCTACAATGCTATCAATTACAGAAGGAGCAAGCTCTCCATAGCTTATTTCCGTTGTGTTGACACATGGCAGAGAATAAACAATCTGCATAAATTTGGTAACAGCATCATCTGAGAGGCATCTGCTGTAGTAATAGTTTTCTTTAGGAGCCAAATAGTCAGAAATAGTAAAATCAAAGGTTAACAGACAATGGTCTGACAGTACAGGGTTATGAGGAGACACTACCAGATTTTCTATTTCTATGCCATATGTCAGAACAAGGTCCAATGTGTTGTGGAGATAATGGGTAGAATTTCCTACTTTCTGAGAAAATCCCATCCGGTCTAATATTGAATTAAATGCCATATTAAGACAATCACTATCTACATCTACATGTATATTAAATTATATTAGTACGAGGGGCGGCTGAAAAGTTCATAGTGGTCAAATTTGACCAAATGTGGTTTAGTTTTCAACCGCAGGGATCCAAGCACTGCAACACCGATGGAAGAAGTGTGTGGACCGAAGGGGAGACTATGTTGAAAAATAACCACATTTGGTCAAATCTGACCACTGAACTTTTCAGCCCCCCCCCACACACACACACACACCATATCATGTCTTTGATCTTGTGCCCCTGTTTATTAAAGGGAATGAGAGCAGAGCCAGGGATTGGTTTATTTCACATCACGCCCGAAACACACTCTGAATAATTAAAAGCATTAGGACAGCCTTTTTCAACTTTGTGCCTGCCGGAAAATTAATTTTTGCATGGCTGTGATAGCAAAATGAACTTGAAAACGCCCATAAACATGTCCTGCCTCTCTGACAACTTCATTATGGATCGTGTCCTTGTAATACAGCCCTAGGATTTCAGTTTACGAGTTAGGTAAAGAAAGCCATTGATGCTAATTTGGAAATTCAATAGAATTGCATGATTCATAGTTATTCTTATTTATTATAACCTGTCTGCTGTGTAGAATCTCAATTTGTTCATTGTCAGAAACATGCTGCTTTAGCTTCCATTCTTTTTAGACGATTTACTTCTGATTGGCTAAAATTCTTATAAACAAAGGGTTTTGACAGATGGTAGGTGGGTCTGCACACTCCCAGTCAGCACTGTGCCTAAAATGGCTTTATTAGGGATATTCACTCCAATTTAAAGAGAATAACAGACACTGACTAAAAACTCTTAAGTGTTAAGGGGAAGTCACTATTATCCCTGATCAATTAAAGGATCCACCAATGGAACAAAATGCACATACAAAATAAGACAGGAATAAGGAGTCTGATGAAAAAGTGTTTGAGTTCAGCTGTACTGTATATTCACAAAGCTCATAAATATTTCCATACTTAGCTGTCGATAGTCCCCCAGACTAAAATTCCACATCTTTGTGGCTGGATCTGAAACAAAACACATAATTTACTATACTTCTAATAAAGAAAGAGGCACTGAAAGAAACACGCAAAACAATTTATTTAATATGGATTCAGATATTGATTATAGTTATTTCTTTTTGGACTGCGATGATTTGCAAAGAACAGTTTCCTAAAGAAGACAAGTGTTTACTTTTGTCTAATATGTATTGAATCAGTCTTGTAGCTTTTGATAGTGGAGATTAGTGGATAGATGCACATGAAATGGAAAAGCCCAGAAAACTGTCAAAAATACTTAGACCCCAGCTGGGTCATCCCAACCCACCTTCTAGTTTGGCTCTCAGCATAATAAAATGGGGGGGGGGGGGGGGGGGGAGAAGTTGGTTGTCGCGGTGTCGTGCACGGCAGCGGCCCCTCAGATACGAGAAACGTAATTTTGTTCTACCTAACATGCCTGGCTGCATGGACTGAATGACAATAAACTAGGCTGTCTTCTTCTTATTATTGTAAGTACTGCAGATGGTGCAGAATCTGTGACAAATCTTAAAATGTTCTGAGGTGTATATCTTGTCCTGAATATTGTTCAAATTTGAGCTCAGCTGCAAATGAATTATGCTGTTCAGCTACATTCACTCTCCTACCTCTGAAAGGTCTTCTGTACTTATTCTTGGAAAAAAGAAATACTGCTTTGATTGTATGCGGTTTCCCAGAATGAAACCCTACAATGTTTTGCACTGAAAGTGTCGTACTGACTATGAGGTTGTAGAGAAAAAAAAAAAAAAAGTATGCTGAAGAGATAAATACATACCATAGCTTTTGGATGGGATGGATTTGAAAACAGCGATGAGTTCTGCATGGTAGCCCACTTCTACTCTGAAACGGTTTTCTGCATGAAGTACACATTTGCCCCTAACAGAGATGGCTGGCTTTTTGGTGGGTACAGCATTTGAAGCCATCGACCTTTGGGGCTGCTGTGCCACATGAGCTTGTGCGGGTTTAGCATTTTGTTTATAAAAAGAGCTGACTGCACCTCCAGATGTGCTGGAGGTGGCCTGAGGTTTGGGTTGAACGGTTTTGACATTGGGACAGCCTCCATCAGTCAAGGCATGGGTGTTGAAGTGTTGGCATTTCTGAGCAGGGGGGACAGGAAATTGAATCTGCAAGGAAATTAGGTATAAAGCATTAAAAACTGTAAAACAAAGCCCACGACTATAAAGGATAGCACATAACAGCACTAAACTCACCTGCTCTGTAGCTGTAGAGTGAGATAAAGCGCCTTGCTTGACCTGATTCCCAACGTTAGACAAGTGATGATTGCTTGGAGGTTGATTTTGGCTCTGTGGCTCCTTTTTGAAGGGTGGGACGAAACGTTTTGGTGCAGAAGCGGCAGCAGAGGTTTCTCTCTGATTGGAAAAGGGAACAGAGCCCAGAGAAGCGCCATCTGTGAGGTGCCGTGTTTGAACAGGAGTGTTATAGGGTCCTGTGGAGGAGGTCTGTCCAGTGACAGTGTGCCCAAGTCTTTGGGCTCTTCTCTCCAAAGCCTTCCGCCTGTTCTCTTCAATTCTTCGCTGCTGCTCCACTGTCAGCTGATTTGACATGTTTGCAGCTGCCTTTAACAGCTAAAGCTAACTAATACAGATGTCTACATTCACAATCTACGTAAGTCTTTGCATGTAGCTATTTAAAAGAAATGATTCCCGGAGACCCATTTGGTCTTTACGAGCAGTTACGAGAGTTTGTAGAAGTTTTAGCTTTAAGTACTGTTGAGCACTGCTAATGCTAACAGCGAGCGATGATGGTCGGTCTGTCAAACAACAAAGCTAACGGCAAAAGTAATCAGCATCGTTAGGGAAACGTTAAAGTTACTTCTTATTTAAAGAGGAGGTCGGAAGCCACAGACTTATATGAACGATAAACCTTTACAAAAAAAACTAACGTTAGTGGAAGACCAGCTCGTTATCGTTACTTATGCCGCGCAGGAAGTGACGCAGGAAAACAAGTTACCACGTGGGTGTGGTGGTTGCCAAGGGATGTAAGTTAAGTAAGAATAAGTAACTAAATTAATTAGAAGCATAAATAAGTTTAAGAAACAAAATAAATTACGCATTTTCTGATGCAAACATTTTCCAATGCAAATTAATTACTGACAGATATTTCTGATCTGGAAAGACGGCCTAATTACATCTCTAGGAATATCAGCAAAATTGCTAAAAGAAAAAAAAAACGTGGGATACCTTAGCTTTTTAGACACATCAAACATGTTTTTGCAATAGAAGAGGGTTAGCAGGACAAGAAGAAGACGACGTATTTCAAAAATATAAATGTTAACACTGTTCTCTATCATTTTGAAAGATTGTAGTATTGTAACGTGCTGCTCGACATGGCGACGTCCCACCGGGAGATTTGAACTCACGCCTCCCGCTCCGGAGTCCCGCACCCTACCTGTGTCGCCAATAGGGTCAACCCACTTGGCAAGCCAAGTAGGGTGCTCATATTGAGTTCGCTACACTACTCCCCTCTGGTTCTCGACATCGTCCCGATGTCAGCGCCCCATTACTGCTTTGGACAGGAGATCCCACTTCTGACACCAATGTAACGTGCTGCTCGACATGGCGACGTCCCACCGGGAGATTCGAACTCACGCCTCCCGCTCCGGAGTCCCGCACCCTACCTGTGTCGCCAATAGGGTCAACCCACTTGGCAAGCCAAGTAGGGTGCTCATATTGAGTTCGCTACAGTATGTAGGCTGCAGCAATTTCGTTTGTCAATACAAAATGCATTAGGGAATGTTAGGGCTAGCAGTACCCCCTGCCTCTGTTTTCTTTGAACATTCTACAGTGTTCCCCTAGGTCAGGGGTGTCCAATCATGTGCCATGGAGGGCTGAGACCCTGCAGGTTTTCTCTTCTACTCAGTCTCTTCAGCGGGTGTTTTCACTGATCGGCAATCAGAGGGAAGAAATTCGGTGAAATCTGCTGTTGAAGCCACTGGTTGGAGGTAAAGCCTGCAGGGTCTCGGCCTTCCATGGCACATGATTGGACACCCCTGTCTTAAAAGAATCTTGGTATTCTGGCGCTATATAGAAAAATAAAATTAAATAATACTACTGCATTGTCCGTAGAACGCAAGCATTCCTGTCTGAAACAGGTATCCCAAACAGACTTTACAGGACCAAATGTAGGCTCTGTTTGAAAGTGGAATACAGAGGTGTAGCCTATATGTAGGCACTCACACATGTTAGACTTTGACAAATATACAAGGGAATGAACGACACTAAAATTTATTTGATTGTGTGAATATTATTTACAGAATATCTAATTACTGAAAATGAATGGGACTATGGCTGTGTTGTTAGACATGTATATGTTGGACACTGCATATGTGATTTAACCTCACGATGAAGGAGAGCCACGGAGCTGCAGCCCCCTGCGGTGCGGAGCCGCAGAGCCTGGACCCCCTGCGGAGGACAGGGGACAAAAGACTTCCTGACCGCTGAGGCTCGAGAGGAGAGAAGGGGGAGTTATGTAAATAAAAGGTTAATGAATGTGAATAAAGGGATTTTGATATAGATGTGTGATTTCCCCTGCGAGGGAAATGGTTTGATGTGAGAATGTTTAAAAGGGAGAACTTTGGTGTGTTCACCCTCTTTGTTCGCTGCTCAGGAATGAGAGCAGACAGTGGAATGGTTACTTGAAATAAACTGGAATTAAAGGCAATTCGGTTTCGTTATTCAAGTCTCCCCACATTGGTGACTGACGACGTTGAGAATGAACGAAGAAGGTCTCAGGGTCCCGGACTCACAGCGCTCAGAGCTGGCGAGCGCAGTGGCCGTTAAGCTGCCTGATTTTTGGCAGGATAACCCACGGTCGTGGTTTCTGCAAGCAGAGTCGCAGTTCGCGCTCGCAGGAGTAACGGTGGATGACACTAAGTTCCACCATGTCATCACTAAACTGGACAACAGCACAGCTCGGTGCGTGCAGAGCTTGGTGGAGCAGCCACCCGTGACCGACAGGTACGGCAAGCTGAAATCTACCCTCATCAAGTTTTTCACCCCCTCGACTGAAGTGAGGGCGAGGAGGATCCTGTCTTTGCTAGACCAAGGAGGACACAGGCCGAGCACCCTGATGGAGGAGATGATACAGCTGAGAGGGTTGGACAACGATGATTTCATTTTTCAGTTCATCTTCCTCTCCAACCTCCCGGCGCATGCGAGAAGCACGCTGGCCGGCAAAAAGTGTCACACCCTGGAGGAGTTCCGGGAGCTGGCCCAGGAAGCAGATGGGATCCTGGACGCCTGCGGCGGGCAAGCAACCACAGCGGCGACCCGAGACAGCAGGGAGCCAGAGGCGGCAGACCCAGACTGGCCGACGATGGCGGCAGCACGACCGCGACGAGGTGGAGCCAATGGCCCGGCGGCAGAGGCGCGGACACGACACAGCGGAGGAGAAGATCTCTGCTTTTACCATCGGAGGTTCGCAGAGAAGGCACGCAGGTGTGTGCCACCCTGCAACTTCAGGAGTTCGGGAAACGGCAAGACCGGGGGTCGCTAGCAGCTTCGACCCTCGGAGAACGCAGCAAGCTGCTCTACATCACGGATGCGAGCTCCGGACGAGAGTTCCTCATCGACACCGGAGCACAAGTGAGCTTCATCACCCCAACATACGCAGACCGGGTGGCTGGACCCCACGGTAGCGGAGCTACAGCGGCAAATGGCTCGAACATCAACACCTACGGGAGAAGGACCTTGCCTTTGTGCTTACATGGCCGCACATATGAATGGACTTTTGTAATAGCGGCGGTGAGTTTCAACATGTTGGGCGCGGATTTTTTGTGTTCACACAATCTGTTAGTTGATCTTGCTAATAGACGGCTGGTAAATGCACTCTCTTTTTACTCTCTCCCCTGTTCAGCTCGAGTGTCCCCGCCACCAGTACAGACCCACGTCGCTACAGCAGGTGGTAAGTTTCACACACTCCTCACCCAATTTCCAGCGCTCACTGTGCCCACTTTTTCAGCGACGGTCGCGAAGCACGGTGTGAAACACTTTATCCCCACGTCTGGTCCTCCCGTGTTTGCAAAAGCTCGGCGCTTGGATGCAGTTAAGCTCGCCATTGCGCGCGAGGAGTTCGCCAGCCTGGAGAGGCTAGGCATTGTTCGTAGGTCGAAGAGCCCGTGGGCTTCGCCGCTGCACATGGTACCGAAAGCCGATGGCTCCTGGAGACCGTGCGGAGATTACCGCAGGCTAAACAACGCTACGGCGCACGATCGTTATCCCATCCCGCACATTCAGGATTTTTCAGTGCACCTGGCGGGGGCGCGCATTTTTTCAAAGATTGATCTAGTTCGCGGCTATCACCAAGTCCCAGTCCAACCGGAGGACATTCCTAAAACAGCGGTAATAACCCCGTTCGGACTTTTCGAATTTTTACGCATGCCGTTTGGTCTCAAAGGGGCGGCGCAAACATTTCAGCGGATGATGGATGCCGTGTTACGCGATCTCCCTTTCGTGTTTGTGTACCTCGACGACATTTTGGTCGCGAGTACTTCAGAGGACGAACACGAAACGCACCTCACAGCAGTTTTTAGGAGGCTGGGAGAGCACGGCTTAATAGTTAACCCAGCCAAGTGCCAGTTCGGCGTCGAGCGGATCGATTTTTTGGGTCACCGCGTCTCCCCGGAGGGAGCGGTTCCGTTACCAGATAAAGTACGCGCGGTAGCGGATTTTCCCCGTCCACAAACGGTCAAATCACTACAGGAATTCTTGGGGATGGTGAATTTTTATAACCGATTCCTGCCCCACGCAGCTCAAATCATGCAACCGTTATATGCCGCGCTCAAAAAACAAAAACCGACCCAGGCGGTCGAATGGTCCCCGGAGCGGGAGCGCGCGTTCACAGAGGTTAAAAAAGCCTTGGCTGACGCTGCGCTCCTGGCCCACCCAGACCCTGCAGCACGTATCGCGCTGACGACAGACGCTTCAGATTTAGCCATAAGGGCCGTTATTGAGCAACAGGTAGCCGGAGTTTGGCAGCCTTTGGCTTTCTTTAGCAAATCTTTAAGCGCGGCTGAACGAAAATACAGCGCATTCGACAGAGAACTGTTGGCGCTGCATTTGGCTATTCGTCATTTCCAGTTCTGGCTGGAAGGACGGTGCTTCACCGCTTATGTGGACCACAAGCCGCTCACATACGCCATGGCCAAAATTTCAGATCCGTGGTCCGGCAGGCAGCAGAGGCAGCTGGCCGCAATCTCGGAATTTACCACTGACATTAGGCACGTCGCGGGCAAATTCAATGTAGTAGCAGATTGTCTCTCGCGCGCGTTCACGACTCCAACACGCGCAGAGGCAGAACGGGCCACCGTGACCGCGCCGCAGGAGAGCGGCACGGTGGCGCGCGCAGCCCCGGTGCACGTGGGTATAGATTACGCAGCCATGGCAGCGGACCAGGGGGCGGACGCAGACGTGCGCGCGCTCCAGTCTGGACCAACAGGGTTGAGGCTGGAGAGCAAGTGTTTACAAACCGGTATGCCCCCCCTGATCTGCGACATGTCGACGGGGCGCCCGCGTCCGGTGGTTCCGGCCACGTGGCGCCGCCGTGTTTTTGACTCGGTCCACTCACTGGCGCACCCGGGGGTGCGCGCGTCGGTGAAACTAGTGGCGGAAAAGTTTGTTTGGCCGTGCCTGCGCAAGCACGTGAAGGAATGGGCAAAAACCTGCATTTCCTGTCAACGGGCCAAAATTCACAAGCACACAAGAGCCCCGTTAGAACCGTTCCGCATCCCGGCCAGAAGGTTCGACCATGTGCACGTCGACCTGGTGGGCCCCCTACCGGCATCACAGGGATTCACGCATCTTTTGACAATGGTGGACCGCACCACACGTTGGCCGGAAGTGGTCCCACTTGCGACGACCACGGCCGCGGAGGTGGCTCGCGTTTTTTTAACGGCTTGGGTGGCGCGCTTCGGGGTTCCGTCGGACATTACGTCCGATAGAGGACCACAATTCATCTCTGAGCTGTGGTCAGCAATGGCCAACGGCTTAGGAGCCAAAATTCACCGCACTACGGCTTACCACCCTCAGGCTAATGGTTTATGCGAGCGTTTTCATAGGTCTTTGAAGGCAGCACTCAGAGCGTCGCTCACGGATGCAGATTGGGTAAATAAACTGCCATGGGTTTTATTAGGGTCGCGTTCTGCGCCTAAAGAGGACTTAGACGCCTCCCCAGCGGAGCTGGTATTCGCACAAACTCTGAGGCTGCCGGGCGAGTTTTTACCAGAGCACCCAGAGCCCCCACCTCTCTCTGCTCTGGGACCGTTAGTCGGCACGGGAGCAGACACGCTCCCGGGTCCGGTTCATCACGCTTTTCCATGAGTTTTCGTCCCCAAGGCTTTGAAAAATGCCGACTTCGTTTTTGTCAGGCGCGAAGCCCTAAAAGCAACACTCAAACCACCTTACGAAGGGCCATTTCGAGTGCTGGAGGCAGGTGATAAGCAATTTGTGCTAGATTTTGGAGACAGAAAAGAGACAGTCAGTATTGACAGACTAAAACCTGCTTTTGTCATGAAGGACGTGTCTGTACCGGTCGCAGTGGCGCCTCGACGAGGCAGGCCCCCGCAAAGGGCAATTAATCACTCTCTTCCTCAGTCAACAGAGCCGAAGCAGAAAGGTGCCGCGGGCAAGGCGGGGCCAACTCACAGCAGATTCGGCAGACGGCTGAAGCCCAAGCGGCGCACAGACTGAATGTTGGTGTTGATTATTCAGTAGTGAGTAAGGTGCTATTAAATTTTAGGAATTAGTCTGTTCTTCATCGTTTGGGGGGGGGGTTATATGGCTGTGTTGTTAGACATGTATATGTTGGACACTGCATATGTGATTTAACCTCACGATGAAGGAGAGCCACGGAGCTGCAGCCCCCTGCGGTGCGGAGCCGCAGAGCCTGGACCCCCTGCGGAGGACGGGACAAAAGACTTCCTGACCGCTGAGGCTCGAGAGGAGAGAAGGGGGAGTTATGTAAATAAAAGGTTAATGAATGTGAATAAAGGGATTTTGATATAGATGTGTGATTTCCCCTGCGAGGGAAATGGTTTGATGTGAGAATGTTTAAAAGGGAGAACTTTGGTGTGTTCACCCTCTTTGTTCGCTGCTCAGGAATGAGAGCAGACAGCGGAATGGTTACTTGAAATAAACTGGAATTAAAGGCAATTCGGTTTCGTTATTCAAGTCTCCCCACAGGGACAGCCAATATTAGTGACTGTTTCGGAACCCTTGTTTATTTGTCAGATTACTTATTTGTCTGATCTTTAATGACTTATATTCATAATAGTGTATCTTGCACTTTGGGGAATAGAGGTTGTTCAGTCACCATTATAATTATTTTAGTTTATATCACTGTTCCGTGATGGCGTTAAGTATAATATTGAATTTCTTCTGTATATCATCAATAAACTCATGCAGTACTATAACAGAACGTGTTTACAAATATTTGAGACCCATTGTAGTGCATCCTTTTATATTTTAGCAATATTTTGTTATTAAAAAGTTTTTAAAACTGTAATCGATCGAATTACCTACAAAGCACTCAACATTACACCAACATCATTATGCTTTTATCTGCACAAACCCATCTGTGCTCTGAATCAGCCACAGATTTCTTCACAGTACAATGATCACGCATAAGTTTTCATGAAATAGGTAATGTTTTTATACTTCGTCCAAGGCATTGCACTATGTGACGCTTTTCGGCAACTGGGAGATCCTTTTTCTTTCCCATACTGCTTGAAACCTGTGCCATGCTTGATAATGTGTGTTGTGTAGTGTGTGTGATGCCGTACCCGCCCACAGGGTGACATCAGGTGGGCACGTCCACTTGTATATATAATTCTGTGTTCTGGAAAAGAACATACATGGCATGTGTGGCGGTAATGCACCTGTAGGCTGGTTACCAACCACCAATCAAATCTAAAAGAAGAAATAAAGAAGAAGAAAGGTGGTTGGTGGTGGTTGGTTCCCCACATGAGGCAAGACTCCGACTCCTTCTTCATACATAACAATGTGGAGCATCCTTCTTAAGTAGTTTTCCTTTAATTGGGCTCACCTGTCAAACTAATTATGACAGGTGTCTGAGATTGATATCAGTGATCCAAAGAGCCCTGAGACACAGTGCCATCCATGAGTTTAATTGAAAAACAAAAAATTGAATGTTTATGACACTAAAATCCTATTTGCATAATAATTTTGAATGTGGTGTATATAAGACAAGAAGGAATAAGGATGGACAACAAGAAAGGATAGAGTGAAGTACGTGGCGGTAATGCACCTGTAAGCTGATTGCCAACTGCCAATCAAATCTAAAAGAAGAAGAAAGATGGACAACAATCTCTGTACAGTAATGCTACTCATCACTCTATAAATAATTCAAGAAATCTGTGTGTGTGTGTGTGTGTGTGTGCGTCTGTCACAATCATAGGACTCGCTAAAAGATCATAGGACTGCCTGTGATGTTCCTGTGACGTCTTCATGATGTCCTATAGTTGTAATATGCGAAGGGCAGATCCTACCACAAAGTGCTTTTGGGGCTGTTTGCTTTCGGCTTTAGGACTGTGACTAGGATTCTTCTTTGACTTGGCACAGCGGCGTCGTCTCTTCGAATTTAGTCTGCTGGTAGGATCATTAGCTTCCCCAGGCGAGCCCGGGTACTGGCGGAGGGCGCGACGAGAACGCTGATCCATTGCAGTGAAACTCTGGACCGGAGCGTTGTTACCATCCCACTCCACACCATCACTGTAGATGAAGCATACAACCGCTTCTGCAGCGCAATCTTCAAGGCTGCCCATACTGCAATCCCACGAGGCTACCGACCCCTCTATGTCCCATGTTTGGACGGAGAAAGTGCTGCCCTCCTACAATCCTATCAAACATCAGGGGACCCAGAGATAGCAGACCATCTCATTGAATCGCTAAATACAGCCCGGCGAAAGAAATGGGAGGAGACAGTTGCTGACCAGAGCTTTACCCACTCTAGCAGGAAATGTTGGAGCCTCATCCGTCGCCTAGGAGCTGCACAGAAGCCCCCTAGCCAAAGCCGAGTATCCGTCACACCCAACCAAGTTGCATCCCACCTACTGACTATCGCCAAAGCACCCCAAGACAAAGACACCAGAAGAGCAGTTACAACTGAGCTAAAAAAACACCAAAAAATGCCTGTAGAGGAAACGAACCCTGAACCCTTCGAGGCTGCTGAACTGGAGAAAGTCCTACAGGGCCTGAAATGTGGAAAGGCAGCAGGATACGATAACATCTTCCCAGAATTCATGAAAAATCTTGGCCCCCGAGCCCTAACCTGGTTGACACAATTCTACACAAGGATCACACAAACAAACTCGATCCCAAAGAAATGGCGGACAGCAAAGGTCATTGCCATCCCAAAACCTGGCAAAGACCACAAACTACCAGCAAGCTACCGCCCAATCTCCCTACTCAGCGTTCCTTACAAAATCATGGAGCGCCTAATACTGCAACGCATTTCCCCAGAAATAGAGGATATTCTAAGTGTGGATCAAGCAGGTTTCCGCAAGGACCGCAGTACAGGAGAACAAGTACTGGCCCTAACCACCTTCATCGAAAATGGCTTCGAGAGCAGACTGAAGACAGGGGCTGTGTTTCTCGATCTTACAGCCGCCTATGATACGGTCTGGCACAAAGGCCTCCTCCTGAAACTTATAAAGGCGATCCCTGCTTGGGCAACAGCAATTATAAAAACCCTGCTGACCAACCGAAGGTTCAGAGTCCACCTCAGTCAGAACACAAGTGCATGGAGAATGCAGAAAAACGGACTCCCACAAGGCTCAGTTCTAGCTCCAACTCTGTTCAACCTCTACATAAACGACCTGCCTACTACAAAATCCCGCAAATTCATCTATGCAGACGACATCTGTTTGGCATTCCAAGCACCAGACTTTGAACCACTGGAACGGGTGCTCACGGAAGATCTTGCCAAACTGGACCAGTTCTGCAAAATCTGGCGCCTAAAACCAAGCCCAGCAAAAACCGTCTCCAGTGTATTCCATCTCCACAATGCAAAAGCTGCCAGAGAACTAAACATCCACCTGAGCGGACTCAAGCTTAAGCATGCCCCAAATCCAACTTATCTTGGAGTGACCCTTGATAGGACCTTATCCTTCAAGGAACATCTAAAGGGGACGGCTGCTAGGGTGAAGGTACGAAACAACCTGCTCTGCAAGCTCGCTGGTGCAAAATGGGGGGCGGCAGTCTCCACCCTGCGCACCTCAGCACTGGCCCTTTCATACTCTGTAGCAGAATATTGTGCCCCTGTCTGGTCCAGGTCATCTTACACACACCATGTAGACACCCAGCTCAACTCAACCATGAGAACTATAACTGGAACAATCCGCTCAACACCACTCCCCTGGCTCTCTGTACTGTCAAACATAGCCCCTCCACACATCCGGCGAGCAGCATTAACTCAAAGGATGCTCCAAAAAGTTAAAGATTTTCCTCACTTGCCAATCCATGCAGATATCTACACCCCACCCACTGCCCGACTTTCATCCAGACGGCCGATTTGGAAAAACCCTCCCCCAGCTGACTTTACCATCCAGACAGCTTGGCAAGAGGAATGGGAGACCAAAGAGGTCCCAAACAAACAGCTGGTGATAAACCCCAACCAACAGGTCCCGGGCACCAACCTCCCAAGGAGACAGTGGTCTACACTCAATCGCTTCAGGACTGGACATGGCCCCTGCTTGGCCAGCCTTCACAGATGGGGCAGTAGCCCTAGCCCACTGTGCGCATGTGGAGAGGAGCAAACAATGGAACACATCATAGAGGTTTGCCCGCTCCAAAGACTGGAAGGAGGATTACACACCCTCCATACAGCAAACCAGGAGGCAACTGCTTGGCTTAAGGACTTTGCATTCGCTAAATAAATAAATAATGATGTCCTATGATGTTCCTATGATCTCTGCATGATGTCTGTATGTCTACATGATGTCCTATGATCTCTACATGATGTCTGTATGGCACCATATAGACCATAGGACTCGTTAAAAGATCATAGGACTTGCTGTGAGACCAAAGGCAGGCATTATTCACTATCATAGGACTTGCTATGACATCTTCAAAGATCAATGGCAGCCATCACCCACACTCACTCACGATCATAGGACATCAAAGATCAAAGGCAGGCATCACTCACGATCATAGGACTTGCTATGACATCATTAAAGATCAAATGCAGGCATCACTCATGATCACAGGACTCGCTATGACAGCAAATGTCATGTTTGCCCCTTCGGGGCAGAGAAAAACAAGCCCATGCGCTGAATGGTGCTGTGCATCATCATCACTCTATAAATTCAAGAAATTTCTGTCTGTGTGTGTGTGTGTATCTGTCTGTCACAATCATAGGACTCGCTAAAAAGATCATAGGACCACCTATGATGGTCCTATGACATCTACATGATGTCCTATGATGTTCCTATGATGTCTGCATCATAGGACATCAAAGGCAGGCATCACTCACGATCATAGAACTCACTATGCCATCATCTATGATCAAAGGCAGGCATCATTCACGCTCACTCATGATCATAGGACATCAAAGATCAAACGCAGGCATCACTCACGATCATAGGACTCGCTATGACAAGAAATCTGTCATAACAGGACTCGCTAAAAGATCATAGGACCGCCTATGATGCTCCTATGATCTCTACATGATCGCCTATGATGTTCCTATGATCTCTACATGTCTATATAGGATCACTCACGATCATAGGACTCGTTATGACATCAACAAAGATCATAGGACTCGCTATGCATCATCAAAGATCAAAGGCAGTCATCACTCACGATCATAGGACTCGCTATGACATCATCAAAGATCAAAGGCAGGACTCACTATGACATCATCAAAGCTCAAAGGCAGGCATCACTCATCATCACTCTATATACAGTATAATTCAAGAAATCTCTGTCACAATGTCGCGATCATAGGACTCACTAAAAGATAATAGGACTCCCTATGACATCATCAAAGATCAAAGGCAGGCATCACTCGCAATCATAGGATTTGCTATGACATCATCAAAGATCATAGGGCTCGCTATGACATCATCAAAGATCAAAGGCAGTCATCACTCACAATCATAGGACTCGCTATGACATCAAAGATCATAGGGCTCGCGATGACACCATCAAAGATCACAGGCAGCCATCACTGAACGAGTGCTGATGTGCTTGCTTACACCCTTGCTTACACCTGCTTTCTACAAGCATGCCGAAATACATGCTTATACTTGGTTTCTACGGGCACAGGTATGCACTAGTAGTGCAAATAACAGTAAAAACACAGCAATCCTATGTACAGTAAACCGTAATACTGGTAAATTGCAAATTCAATGCGGTAACAGGGGTGCAGACGGTGACAAATTGGTCTGCGCATGATGGGTATTGCAATGACAGACAGCAGCAGGTATAGCATTTGTGCAAATGGTTACAGTAAGGTGCAAGACATACAGCAGCAGATGTGGTACTGTTGGTATGCTGTCTTCCTGTGCAAACAGCTGAGGTAGAGTTATTGTGTGGGTGAGTGTGTTACAGTCCAGGGACAGGGGGCGGGGAGGAAGTGGGCAGAGTTCAGGGTCCTGATGGTCTGGTGAACAAAGCTGTTTAGCAGTCTTGTGGAGCGGGCCCGTAGGCTACGGTACCTTCTCCCTGACGGCAGGGGACTGAAGAGGGACTATGAGGGGTGGGAGATGTTGCCTGCGATGTTGATTGCTCTGAGGGTGATGCAGGTGTGGTAGATGTCCAGGGGGGGGGGGGGTGCAGAGGGGCACTGATGATCTTGCTGGCTGCTTTCACTGTGCATTGTAGGGTCTTCTGACAGGAGGCGGTGCAGCTTAAGTACCACACAGTGATGCAGCTGGTGAGGATGCTCTCAATGGTGCCCTGGAAGGATAAGCACATGATGGAGGGTGGGACTCATGCTCTCCTCAGTTTGCGGAGGAAATAGAGAAGAGTTTGAGCCTTCTTGTCCAGTGATGTGATGTTGTTAGGCCAGGAGAGGTCCTCAGAGATGTGCACCCCCAGGAACTTGGTGCTGCTCACCCTCTCCACAGCTGATCCTTCGATGATCAAAGAGGGAGGCTGTGTGTGTCCTCTCCTGAAGACGACCACTCTCTCCCTGGATTTTACCACATTCAGGAAAAGATTATTGTCTGTACACCACTGGACCAGTTTGCTCACCTCATTTCTGTAGTTGGCTTCTTCATTGTTTGTGATGAGGCCCACCGCCATCCTGTCATCCACAAATTTGATGATGTGGTTGGTGCTGTAGACTGGTACGCAGTCATGGGTCAGCAGGGTGAAGAGCAGTGGGCTGAGCACACACCCTTGTGGGGTTCCTGTGCTCAGTGTGATGTTCTTGGAGGTGTTGCTGCTGACCCGCACGTTCTGTGGTCTCCCTGTGAGAAAGTCCATCACCCAGTTACAGAGAGAGGTTTTGAGTCCTAGGTGTCTGAGTTTTTGTATTAGGTGCTGGGGGATAATTCTGTTGATTGCTGAACTGAAGTCCAAGAACAGCATTCATACATAGGAGTTCTTTGAGTCCAGGTGGGTGAGAGCTGGATGGAGGGCAGCAGAGATGGCATCTTCTGTGGATCTGTTTGATCTGTATGCAAACTGAGA
Source organism: Pholidichthys leucotaenia (assembly GCA_020510985.1). Taxonomy (NCBI): domain Eukaryota; kingdom Metazoa; phylum Chordata; class Actinopteri; order Cichliformes; family Pholidichthyidae; genus Pholidichthys; species Pholidichthys leucotaenia. The sequence continues at coordinate 39,249,921 of CM035843.1, read as the reverse complement.
TGGGACGTGGGAAGGAGGCAGGGCAGACTTGATGTTCTGCATGAGCATCCGCTCAATGCACTTCATTATGATGGAGGTCATTGCTACGGGCCAGTAGTCGTTGCAGTTGGATGGGACGGGCTTCTTTGGGACCGGTATTATGGTGGCAGTTTTGAAACATGTGGGGACAACAGCTTGACTCAGGGAAATGTTGAAGATGTCAGCCAGGACATCCATGAGCTCCTCCGCACAGTCCTTCAGAATGTGACCTGGTATGTTGTCTGGTCCAGCTGCCTTGCATGGATTGATCCTGGAGAGTGTCCTCTTCACTCTAGCTGGATCCAGACTTATAGCCTGCTCATCTGGGGGAGGAGTGGTCTTCTGTGCTGATGTGCTGTTTTGTGCTTCATAGCGGCCAAAGAAGTCATTTAAGTTGTTAAGCAGTGTGATGTCCTTCACACAGGTCTGAGGTGGAGGTTTGTAGTTGGTGAGGGTCTGTATGCCACGCCAGAGAGACTGTGCATCTCCGGTGTTGCTGAAGTGTCCGGATATTTTTTGCTGTACTGTTGTTTTGCTTCCTTGATGCCACAGCACAGGTTGGCCCTAGTTGTTGTTAGTCCTGTGGTGTCCCCGGCCCTGAAGGCTGTGTTCCAAAACCTCAGGAGCCTGTGAGCCTCTACTGTCATCCATGGCTTCTGGTTAGCCCGAACAGTGATGGTTTTGCAGTGAGTGACATCATCAATGCACTTAGCTATGTATGCTACAACAGCCTCAGACAGAAGAAAAAGGCAGCTCACCCCTTCTGCTCTGTGAATATGTACATGAATGTGGTCTTGTGGGGAGGCAAGGTGTTGGACTTCTCTACCCAGTGAACAATGGACCAAGAGAGGATGCGTCGCTGGGATGTCCAGACAGAACATTAAAGGCTATGCACCCCCCTGGGAGAGGAGGAGATACCGGGCCACCAGGAGAAGAGTGAAATGCAGCACTGGTGTAATATCATGTTAATGCACCGCACAGGCTTTGTTCTAAACTTAATGTGAGGTCGGAGCCTCGGGTCGCTATGCATGTAATTAAAGGTATAAAAGAGAGATGCACAGTGGCCTGGGCGATTCTGTTGCTATCCTGTTCTGTTTGAGGAAGAATAAAGTCTGTGTTGATCAGCTCATTGCCTTGCCTGCATCCTTTCCTCTACACTGGTGACCCTGATGTGCCATGGAGGGAGAGACGAGCACTCCGGAGACATCTTGGAGAGAAAGCGCCAGAGCTACGTGCACTGTTTCAGTCAAGCTCCATTGAGGCCCAGTTCGCACTCCATGGGATAACATCGGACGACACTAAATATTACTAGATAAGATAAGATAAGCTTTTATTAGTCCCACAACGGGGAAATTCCAGGATTGCAACAGCACAGGGATAGCAACACTCAGAGCAACAATCAGAAGGCAAGAAAAAAAAAAAAAAAAAAAGCAAGCAAGAGCAGCTAATATACATATGTACATATTACTATAAATATATACGTATATATACACACAGACACACAGTGTAGAGCATTGTAGCTGGATGGGATAAATATATGAGTATATAAACACACAGTACGGAGCATTGCAGCTAGATGGAATAAATATGTAAATATATAAACACAGTGCGGAGCAATGTAGCTTGATGGAATAATATGTAGATATATAAACACACAGTACGGAGCATTGCAGCTAGGTGGAAAAAATATGTAAATATATAAACACACAGTGCAGAGCAATGTAGCTAGATGGAATAATATGTAGATATATAAACACACAGTGCGGAGCATTGTAGCTAGATGGAATGAATATATAGATATATAAATATAAACATAAACATAAACACACCCAGTGCGGAGCATTGTAGCTAGATGGAATAAATATGTAAATGTATAAACACACACAGTGCAGAGCATTGTTGCTAGATGGGATGAAACAGCACAACCGTCTACTTAGTTATCCTACATGGTATGATTATGTGCCCATACATATTCTCACCCTCCTTAGCTACCGGTATTTTCCTAGTTGTATGCCGGAGGGGACCATTGTGTAAGTCTATTGCATCTTTTGCATTCAAAAAAACTATTAGGTTGTTACGTCTTTTTGCTATCTCTGCGAGCAGCCCTGCTTAGGTTGTACAGTCTGACAGCCGTTGGTAGGAAGGACCTGCGAAACCTCTCGGTTGTGCACCTGGGATGATGTAGTCTGCTGCTAAATGAGCTCCTCAGTGCATTCAGTATGTCCTGCATAGGGTGGAACTCGGACTCCAGCAGAGATGACAGTTTAGCCACCGTCCTTCTCTCTCCTATCTCCTCCACTGGATCAAGGCGTTGCCCCAGGACGAAGCTAGCTTTCTTGATCAGTTTGTTCAGTCTCTTCCTATCGGCTGCAGTAATGCCACTGCCCCAGCAGACCACTCCAAAAGTGATGGCTGATGCCACCATCGTGTCATAGAATGTCTTCAGCAGCGCCCCTTGTACACCAAAAGACCTGAGTCTCCTCAGTAGGAACAGCCTGCGCTGTCCCTTCTTGTAGAGTGCATCAGTATTGTGTGACCAGTCTAGTTTATTGTTCAGATGAACACCCAGGTACTTGTAGGATGTCACCATCTCAATGTCTGTTCCCTGTATATTTACTGGTGCTGTGAGGGGTTGTTCTTGCCTGCGGCAGTCCACCACCAGCTCCTTAGTTTTCCTCGCGTTGATCTGGAGGCAGTTCCGATGGCACCAGTCCACGAAGTCCTGGATAAGCCCTCTGTACTCAGCTTCATCTCCATTGGAGATGAGGCCAACGATCGCAGAGTCATCAGAGAACTTCTGTAGATGGCAGTGTGTTGTGTTGTGTGAGAAGTCCGCAGTATAAAGAGTGAACAGGAAGGGAGCCAACACCGTTCCCTGGGGGGCCCCCGTGCTACTGATGATCATGTCGGACACACAGTCCCGGGTTCTCACAAACTGAGGCCGGTTCATGAGGTAGTCCAGGATCCATGATGACAGGTGCTGGTCCACCCCTGCGCGCAGCAGCTTGTCCTTCAGGATCATCGGTTGGATGGTGTTGAAAGCACTGGAAAAGTCAAAGAACATGATCCTTACCACATTCCCAGGCTTCTCCAGGTGGGACAGAGAACGGTGAAGGAGGAAGATCACCGCATCCTCCACCCCAATGCCATGCTGGTAGGCGAACTGGAGTGGATCCATCGCTGGTTCCACCAGGGGGCAGAGGTGAGCAAGGAGCAGTCTCTCCAGGGTCTTCATCAAGTGGGACGTCAAGGCCACCGGTCTGTAGCTGTTCAGGTCTTTGGGGTGGGAAGTTTTTGGTACAGGTACCACACAAGATGTTTTCCACAGCTGTGGTACCCTCCCCAGCTTCAGGCTCAGGTTGAAGATGTACGTCACAATCCCACACAGCTGGTCTGCACAGGACTTGAGGAGCTTTGCGCTGATGCCGTCCGGTCCCGACGCCTTCCTCGCCTTGATCTTCCTCAGCTCTGTCCTCATCTGGGTCCTGGTCAGGGTCGGGATGGGGGGCTGTGTGTTGGGAGTGGGGGGGGGGGGGGTGTTGGTGGAGTGGGGAGTGGGCAGCAGGACTTGATGTCTTTACAGGCAGCAGTGGTTGTTGTGCAGTCAGGGGGGAGGGCGGTTGGTCAAACCTATTGAAAAACAAATTCAGATTGTTCGCCCACTCCCTGCTCCCCGTGGCCTGGGGGGAGGTATTCTGGAGCCCAGAGATGGTTTTGAGGTTTCTCCAGACCCCGCTGATGTCGCTCTGTTGCAGCTTGTCCTCCATCTTCCTCCTGAAGCTGTCTCTGTACGGACTTCAGCATCTCCCTGTTCCCCGACCTGAAGATCTTCTTCTTCTCTCTCAGAAGTGTTTTAATCTCAGGGTTGATCCAGGGTTTGTTGTTTGAGCAACACCGTATGGTCTTGGTGGGAACGGATTTGTCCGCACAGAAGCTGAGGTAGCCCGTGAAGGTGTGAATGAGGCCATCGATGTCCTCACCATGTGGATCGCAGAGCTGCTTCCAGGCGGTGGCTTCAAAACAGCCCTTTAGAGTGTCCATTGCCTCCTCAGACCATAACTTCACTGTGCGCATGGCCGGGGGTTGTCTGTGCACTAGGGGTTTGTACACTGGCCGGAGATGAGCCAAGTTGTGATCCGATCTCCCGAGTTGGGGGAGTTGTGATGAGGTGTACGCCTCCTTAGTGTTTGCGTAGAATAAGTCCAGTGTTTTATTGTCTCTAGTGTGGCATGTGACATACTGGGTGAACGTGGGTAGAATGGGAGACAGTGAAACATGGTTGAAATCGCCTGAGATGAGGAGAAGAGCATCTGGGTGTTCTGTCTGCAGCCTGCTGGTTACTGAATGGATGACATCACGTGCTGTCCCAGCGTTCGCCGTCGGATTTGCATAAACAACAATGCAGATCACGTGTGAGTATTCTCTCGGGAGATATGTAGGTCGCATGCTAACAGCTAGCAACTCAATGTTTTTGCTGCAGTGACGTTGTTTAACAGTGATATGTCCCGGTCTGCACCAGTTGTTGTTAACATACATTATCACTCCACCGCCCCTTGCTTTGCCACTGTCTGGTGTTCGGTCTGCCCTTATCATGTGGAAACCCTCCAGCTCAATGTTAGCATCTGCTGCTAGTTCAGTTAGCCACGTCTCAGTAAACAAAAGGAGAGAGCACTCCCGGTATGTGCTATCGTAATGGCAGATAGCCGCTAGCTCATCTACCTTTCCCAGTATAGAGCGTACATTCCCCATAATAACGGATGGGAAGGTGGGTCTGTACCTTATACTCCTTGTACGCCGTCTAACACCAGCCCGACAACCACGTCGTTTTCGCCTTATTTCTCTCGGTACATCGAGTTTTTTCGTCAGCACCGAGTGCCGATTAAGTCCAAGCAGCTGTTCCCTGCTGTATCGTCTCCTGCTGTAAACAGTGGCTCCGTCCGCCGGCTCGGGAGGCATTTTGGGGCGATCTGTGTGTCCGTGATGTATAAAGTGTGTAAAGAAAGAAAGAAAAAAACTCAGAATTGAGCCGCTGTTGCAAAAGGCAGCCGACTCGTGTGGCGCCGGAAGTTTTACTATGTGGTCGCTGCGCAGGATGTGCACGCTGCGCAACAGGTGGCAAGCCTGCTCCAAGAGCCACCGGTCCGGAGAAAATACAAGGCGCTCAAGAGGATGCTTATCCAGTGCTATACCCTTTCTGACAGCGAAAGAGCAGAGAGGCTCCTAATATGATCAGAGTTAGGGGACAGATCAGCCGTGGAGCCGATGGAGAGCATGTTGGCGTTGATGGGCAGAGATGACAAGTCCTTCCTGTTCGCTCACCTGTTTCTCAGGAACATACTAGCTCCAGCGAGGGCAATCCTGGCCAATTCGCCACTGCTGGTGACGAGGGACTACCGTGCACTAGCGCAGGAAGCGGATCGCATCATTTTAGCGACCAGAACCTTCGGAAATGAATGCAGCGACACCGGAGCCCAGGAGAGTTTCCAGCGAGATCAAGGAGACGTTGGTGGTAGCCGGAGCAGATGCCAGGAGACACAAGGAGGCGATCTGCTACTATCATCACCGTTTTGGCTCAGACGGCCGGCGATGTGTGCCGCCGTGTCAATTCAAGCAGTCAGGAAATGCCAACGCCAGCAGTCAATAGCAGCTGTGACCGCTGGTGACAGAGACAAGCTGCTGTATGTCACAGACACACGTTCGGGGAGATGGTTTCTGGTGGACTCCGGATCCCAGAAGAGCCTCATCCTGCCGTTCAACGCAGACAGGGTGGCAGAGGCCAGCAGTCCCGAGCTGGCAGCTGCCAATGGATCAGCCATCAGGACATATGGTGAACGGACACTGACAATACAGTATGCTTGCATGGGCACAATTTTCAGGGGAATTTTGTGATAGCCGCATGTTCTTCCTCCATTTTGGGTGCAGATTTCCTATGTGCTCATGGTTTATTAGTTGATGTTGCTAAGAGAAGACTAGTGGATGCTGTCTCTTTTGCTTCTCTGCCCTGTACAGCTCGGGGAGCTGAATCAACAACACTGGCTAACGTTATAGCTCCAGAGGGTAAGTACCAACAGTTATTCGCCCAGTTCCCAGCACTCACAGTTCCAACGTTTTCAGTGGCGCTAACTAAACACGGGGTTGCACATTTCATCACTACTAAAGGACCGCCCGTATTCACACGACCTCGGCTCCTGGACGCAGCTAAACTGGCCAGCGCGTGCGAGGAGTTCACCAACTTGGAGACGATGGGCATTGTCAAGCGCTCAAACAGCCCGTGGGCATCCCCGTTTCACATGGTGCCTAAAACCAATGGGTCGTGGCGACCATGCGGCGATTTCCGGCGCTTGAACAACGCTACAGAACACAATCGCTACCCTATTCCCCACATCCAAGATTTTTCCGTGCACCTGGCTGGAGCGCGCGTTTTTTCCAAAGTGGATCTGGTCTGCGGTTACCACCAGGTCCCGGTGCACACAGAAGAAGTCCCAAAAATGGCAGTAATAACTCCGTTCAGCCTTTTTGAATTTTTATGCATGCGGTTCAGATTAAAAGGCACAGCGCAGACCTTCCAAAGGATGATGGATGCAGTGCTGCGCGATTTGTCTTTTGTTTTCGTCTACCTAGACGACATTCTGGTAGCCAGCGCATCTGAGGAGGAGCACATCGCCCATCTCAAGATAGTTTTCCAGAGGTTGGAAGCGCATGGTTTGATAATCAACCCAGTGAAGTGCCAGTTCAGTGTGCCAGTGATTGATTTTTTTCGCCCACTGCATTTCACCAGAGGGCGCAATCCCGTTACTGGACAAGGTGCACGCGGTGTTGCAGACTTTCTATGTTTGCAGACCGTGAGGGCACTACAGGAGTTTTTGGGAATGGTTAATTTTTACAACCGTTTCCTTCCCCGGGCAGCCCAGCTGATGCAGCCGTTGTATGCCGCGTTTAAAAAAAAGAAGCCTGCGGAAAGCATTGACTGGACTCCCAAGCAGGGCCAGGCTTTTTCACACGCCAAAACAACGCTGGCAGATCCTGCGTTGCTAGCCCACCCAGATCCATCTGCACTGATAGCGCTCACTACAGATGCGTCTGATGTGGCCATAGGGGCAGTAGTGGAGCAGTGCGTCTCAGGTTCATGGCAGCTGCTCGCATTTTTCAGCAGAACTTTGTGCGACAACAAACACAAATACAGCACATTTGATAGAGAATTGCTGGCTCTCCACCTGGCGACACGCCACTTACAGTTCTGGCTGGAGGGGCGCTAGTTCACCGTGTTTGTAGATCACAAGCCGCTGACGTACGCCATGGCCAAGGTCTCCAAACCGTGGTCGGCCCGGCAGTAATAGCAGTTGGCCGCAATCTCAGAGTTTACTACCGACATTCAACACATTGCCGGTAAACTCAACGTGGTGGCCGATTGCCTGTCACACACATTAATTGCCCAGGTCTACGTGGGAATAGATTTCCCCGCCATGGCTGCAGAGCAAGCCAGGGATGCGGACATTTGCGCGCTTCAGTCTGCGCCAACAGGGTTAAGACTGGAGAGCAGGGTGGTGCAAGAAGGGTGCCCCCCCCCCTTACTCTGCAACGTCTCCACTGGCCACTGAGCTCTTGGCACCGTCGCATTTTTGAGTCAGTCCAATCTCTTTCACATCCGGGAGTGCGCGCTTCAGTGAAACTAGTGGGGGCGAAATTCGTCTGGCCACATTTGCATAAAGAGGTGAAAGAGTGGGCTGCAGCTTGCGTCGCGTGCCAATGGGCAAAGTCCACAAGCACACCAGAGCTCCCCTCGAGCCATTCCAAATCCCAGCTAGGAGGTTCGACCATGTTCACGTGGATCTGGTGGCACCCCTCCCGCCGTTGCAAGGTTTCACGCATCTTTTGATGGTCATGGACCACACCACGCATTGGTGGTCCCGCTGGCTTCTACCACATCCGTGGAAGTGGTGTGCGCTTTTTTGTCAGCTTGGGTGGCACATTTCGGATCTCCATCGGACATCACATCCAACAGAGGCCCACAGTTCATTTCAGAGCTCTGGTCCACAATGGCCCAGAGCCTGGGAGTCAAAATTCACTGCACTACCACGTACAACCCCCAGGTTAACGGGTTATGTGACCGTTTTCATAGGTGGCTTAAAGCAGCGCTCAGAGCCTCGCTCACGGACACAAATTGGGTTGAATGCCTGCCTTGGGTTCTTTTAGGGTTGCATTCCGCACCAAAGGAGGATTTGTTAGCCTCCCCACCAGAACTCGTTTTTTCCCAACCGCTGCGGCTCCCTGGAGAATTTTTACCGGAAAACCCCGCTCCCGAGGCCAAACCATCCACGCAAATCTCTATGCAATACAGAGGTTGTGAGTGTACTGGGCCCGGCCCACCATTGTTTTCCCCACACATTTGTCCCAAAAAGCTTGCAGAACGCCAGTTTTGTTTTTGTCAAGCACAACGCGCATCGGACCCAGCTGCGCCCACCATATGACAGCCCGTTCAGAGTGTTGGAACCTGTGGCGAAACATTTTGTGTCAGACTTGGGGGGATGTAGAGAGACCGTCTGCATTGACAGGCTAAAGCCCGCTTTTGTGTTGGCAGATGAGCAGGTGGTGTTGGCCCAGGCTTCCCGGCGCGGATGCCCACTGTTGGGGGCTCCGCAGGTTGCCCAAACGACGGGGAGGTTTAGGCCCATTCTGGGTGTTGGGGGGGGGCTGTGTGTGGGGGGGGGGCAAGGTGTTGGACTTCTCCACCCAGAGAACAATGGACCAAGAAAGGAGGCGTCACCGGGGGGTCCAGACGGAACAGTAAAGGCTATGCACCCCCTGGGGAGAGGAGCGGATGCCGGGCCACCAGGAGAAGAGTGAAATGCAGCACCGGTGTAATATCATGTTAATGCGCCGCACAGGCTTTGTTCTAAACTTCATGTGAGGTCGGAGCCTCGGGCCGCTATGCATGTAATTAAAATGTAAAAAAAGAGAGATGCACAGTGGCCCGGGGATTCTGTTGCTATCCTGTTCTGTTAGAGGAAGAATAAAGTCTGTGTTGATCAGCTCATTGCCTCGCCTGCATCCTTTCCTCTACAGTCTTACCAATTTATATACGTGAGTATTTACAAGTCCTTTGGGAAAGGAAGGTTCCAAAGTAACTGACAACAACCTAATCACAAAATAACTAACAACAGATTACTCACAAAATAGCTAACAATGAATGAATTAACCTAAGCACACTGTTTGGAGACTGAAACGAGACGCTGCTGCTGTCAAGCTGCCAACTGGCACCTTCTTCTTCTTCTTCTTTTAGATTTGATTGGCAGTTGGCAACCAGCTTACAGGTGCATTTCCGCCACCTACTCTATCTTCAGACATCACTCTTCCCAGCTGTCACCTGGTCCAGCAGGAGGTTTTAAGCTGGCGTCAGCACAAGTTTCAGCCAATCCCCAGCAACTTCCGCTCAGCCGTGGCACGCTACGCTGGCAAAGATCCTCTATGAAGAAATGACTCACTGCAGCAGAAAAACACCAAACAGAACACAGAAAAAACACAAAATAATGGCCAGGGCCTTAACACAACTAAACGGATCATTTTGCTGTGTAGAATAATGTTGGGTGCTTTGTACTTAACACTGCTAAAATAGGAAAGTGGAATACAAAAAGGTGTAACCTACAGTATATGTAGGCAATCACATGTTCGACTTCGACAATATAAAAGGGACTGAATGCCATTTATTTGTTTGTGTGAATATTAATTACAGAAAACCTAATTTCTGAAAATGAATGAGAATTATTTTTTTGTCAGATCACTTATTTGTGTGATCTTTTGTGTTATATTCATGTGTAGTATCTTGCACTTTGGGGAATGGGAGTTGTTCAATCACCATTATAATTGCTTTAGTTTATATGTGTAGTTTATAGTGTATCGTCAATAAACTCATGCAGTACTATATAACAGGACACGTTTACAAATATTTGAGACCCACTGTAGTGTATCCTTTTCTATTCTGCCTGGTGCCTCTCTGAAGATTAAAGCTTCAAGAATTTTGATCATTTGTTCTGACAGATGCAGTTGGACAGCTATAGAGTGTTTAAATCCAGTTTATAAAAGATGAACCAAACACAAACTTGTTTAACACCATAAAAAGAAATTTCCAATTAACACGGTCAAAGGCTTTCTCTGCATCCAGAGATAAAATTGTAGTTTCTACGTTATTAATCTTACAGTAGTCTATTAAATAGCCTGCATGTATTATTAGCTGAGTGCCTACCCTTGATGAAACCTGTTTGTTAGTTTTTTATTTTTAATAAATTTGCAAAAATCTAAAAAAAAACCAACAAAACCTTTTTTACATTGTCATTATAGGGTATTGTGTGTAGCATTTTGAGTAAAAAAACTTCATTTTGAAAAAAGGCTGTAACATAAAATGTGGAAAAAGTGAAGAGCCGTGAATACTTTCCGGATGATAGATAGATAGTGGTGTGAAAAAGTGTTTGCCCCCTTCCTGATTTCTCATTTTTACCTCCGCCAGGCCGAAAAGGCCAGGAGGAGGTTATGTTTTTGCCGGGGTTTGTCTGTGTGTTTGTCTGTCTGTCTGTCTGTCTGTCTGTCTGTTTGTCTGTTGGTTAGCAAGATAACTCAAAAAGTCTTGGACGGATTTCCATGAAACTTTCAGGCGTTGTTGGAAATGGTACAAGGAAGAACTGATTAAATTTTGGGGGTGATCCGGTTCACCGTCTGGATACAGGAATTTTTTAAAGCATTTTTCAACACTGTGACATAGGGCCATTTTCAACATGTGCGCAGGCGCAATGGAGGGCGCTGGTCGTCGTGTCTGCAACACAAACTCTGCGTTCTTCAACGTTTTAGGCACAAAAGCACGTGGAAAACACTGCTGGCCTGGGCCTGCCAGCGTGCCTGTGTTTGCGCACAACTGCAAAACCTCACACGGGCAGCTGTCCGCCGACGGATTATTTGGCAGAAATTCCCCGGCCAGCCATAGGAGCTGCGCATTTGGCAGAAATTCACCGGCCAGCCATAGGCGCTGCGCAAAAACGAGCTCTCTGCCGGCGAAGCTTCTAAATTCTCGTTTGCCGCGGAGCGCAACCCCAAAATAATATAATATAAAACCCACGGCAACCTGTCTACCCAATTTGCATCCATCAGTGGAGGAGATGGACACAACAGCAACACTTCAGTTTATTACCTCCGCCAAGGAGGCAATGCTTTTACTACTGAACCACTAATCCTATCACTATCAGATTGATTGTCATTGATTAATTGTGTGTTTATTGCACTGTCCCTGTCAAATAAACAAAGAATCATTGTGAATCCAATTGCTAGTCATATGTTTACATGCTCAAGGAATCTGAAAACGTACACACAAACACTGTATGGGGGGAATTGTGGCGCTTGGCGGAGGTCTGCGCTCTCCGAGTGCTTTTCTAGTATACTCATATATTTATTCCATCTAGCTACAATGCTCCGCACTGTGTGTTTATATATTTACCTCCGCCAGGCCGAAAAGGCCAGGAGGAGGTAATGTTTTTGCCGGGGTTTGTCTGTGTGTTTGTCTGTCTGTCTGTCTGTCTGTCTGTCTGTCTGTCTGTCTGTTTGTCTGTTGGTTAGCAAGATAACTCAAAAAGTCTTGGACGGATTTTCATGAAACTTTCAGGCGTTGTTGGAAATGGTACAAGGAAGAACTGATTAAATTTTGGGGATGATCTGGATCACCGTCTGGATCAGGAATTTTTTAAAGCATTCTTTAACACTGTGACATACGGCTATTTTCAACATGTGCGCAGGCGCAATGGAGGGCGCTGGTCATCGTGTCTGACCAACATAAACTCCGCGTTCTTCAACGTTTTAGGCACAAAAGCACGCGGAAAACACTGGTGGGCTGGGCCCGCCATCGTGCCTGTGTTTGCGCAACGCTGCAAAAGCTGAGACGGGCAGCTGTCCGCCGCCGGATTATTTGGCAGAAATTCCCCGGCCAGCCATAGGCGCTGCGCAAAAACGAGCTGCTCGGCAGCGTGCTGTGTGCCTGTGTTTGCGCGACGCTGCAAAAGCTGAGACGGGCAGCTGTCCGCCGCTGGATTATTTGGCAGAAATTCCCCGGTCAGCCATAGTAGCTCCGCAAAAAGAAGCTCTCTGCCGGGGAAGTTTCCAAATCATCTTTGGCTGCGGAGCGCAACCCCAATAAAGATAAAGATTAGATGTACCACGAAGGTCGAGTGCAAGCAAGATGTTTGTGTCTGTGAACATTCTGTCTTTTGGCGAGTTGATACGTAACAATGTTTACAGTTTCATGAGAAGGTTGCTGCCATGTAACAATCATCTTATATCAGCAATTGTCAACTCGTCACTCACACTTCACTCCAGCATTTGGAAGTGGTGGCGTTCCATTTTATACTGAGTCCAATATTGTATGTTATTGTTGTTACAAGACCGCCGACTGTCTGCTGATCTGTATATACTTTTATTTATTTATTTTCTACTCCTTTTAGTTCTGCATTTAATATGAACCCTGAGTTTGAAATAAACGTTTGAATTTTGAATAAAACCAACGCCAACCCGTCTACCTAATTGGCATCCGTCAGTGAAGCCCTCAGTGCTGCTTTCAGTGATCTAAAATGCTCACATAACCCATTGGCCTGTGGGTTGTACGCAGTTGTGTCATGACTTCTTTTGTTTTTTCTTTTGAATTCTTGGATGGAACATGGGTGAGCAATATAAGCTGCGGATTCAGCCATCACATATTTCGGATAACTTATGTTGAACTGTATAATCAGAGGAGCTATTGTCTAATTTCACCTTGTTGGATTTTATTACCCCCTTTGTTATATTATGCACTTTCTTTTAACCTGTACTCTTAATCTATTCGGAATAAAGATTAATTCATTCATTCATTCAATTGCAACGCCCCCAGCCTGGGAGTTTGCAGATGCAGGACATGGACACAACACCAACACTTCAGTTTATTACCTCTGCCAAGGAGGTAATGCTTTTACTACTGAACCACTAATCCTATCATTGTGAATCCAATTGCTACTCAGATGTTTTCATGGTCAAGGAATCTGACAACGTACACACAAACACTGTATGGGGGGAACTGTGGCGCTTGGCGGAGGTCTGCGCTCTCCGAGTGCTTTTCTAGTTTTGTATGTTTGTCACACTTTAAATGTTTCCGATCATCAAACAAATTAAAATATTAGACAAAGATAACACAAGTAAACACAAAATGCAGTTTTTAAATGAAGGTGTTTATTATTAAGGGGGAAAAAAATCCAAACCTACATGGCCCTGTGTGAAAAAGTGTTTGCCCCCTAAACCTAATAACCACCTAATAACCACTGGGCCACCTTTAGCAGCAACAACTGCAATCTGTCATAATTGGCCCTTGTGAGGCAGAAACACGGCACCACTCGCCTGCAGTGAGTTTGCTTATTTATTAAATAATAGAGTACACAAAAACTCGCCACGAGGGGCAGATACAAAAAGGCTATAAACGAGACCACGAAGGGTGATACAAATACTGACAAAATCTTGAGAGGAAACTTACATGAAACAAACGAGGATAAATCCTAAGCTGAAGAAAAACTGGAATCAGGGTTGGGGATTCCAGTCCGAGCAAGACAAGGTTGCAGGGAGGAATAACCCTCGCCAGCGAACTTCAATAGTCACACAGAAACTCAAAGACAAACAGGTGTGAAGTGAAAGCAATCAACCCAAACACAAACAGCTGTGACAAACTGTGAACAGACTTGACAGCCGGAAGTCCTGTCCCGGCACTGTCAAAATAAAAACACAAAACAATCATGGCAACAACCCCTCACAGCACCAGTAAACATACAGGGAACAGACATCGAGATGGTGACATCCTACAAGTACCTGGGTGTTCATCTGAACAATAAACTAGACTGGTCACACAATACTGACGCACTCTACAAGAAGGGACAGCGCAGGCTGTTCCTACTGAGGAGACTCAGGTCTTTTGGTGTACAAGGGGCGCTGCTGAAGACATTTTACGACATGGTGGTGGCATCAGCCATCACTTTTGGAGTGGTCTGCTGGGGCAGTGGCGTTACAGCAGCCGATAGAAAGAGACTGAACAAACTGATCAAGAAAGCTAGCTCTGTCCTGGGGCAATGCCTTGACCCAGTGGAGGAGATGGGAGAGAGAAGGACAGTGGCTAAACTGTCATCTCTGCTGGAGTCCGAGTCCCACCCTATGCAGGACATGCTGAACGCACTGAGGAGCTCATTTAGCAGCAGACTACATCATCCTAGGTGCGCAACCGAGAGGTTTCGCAGGTCCTTCCTACCAACGGCTGTCAGACTGTATAACCTAAGCAGGGCTGCTCGCAGAGATAGCAAAAAAACGTGACAGCCTAATAGTATTGAATGCAAAAGATGCAATAGACTTACACAATGGTCCCCTCCGGTATACAACTAGGAAAATACCGGTCGCTACGGAAGGTGACAATATGTATGGGTACATAATCATACCATGTAGGATAACTAAGTAGACAGTTATGCTGTTCATTCCATCTAGCTACAATGCTCCGCACTGTGTGTATTTATATATTTATTCCATCTAGCTACAATGCTCCGCACTGTGTGTTTATATATTTATATATTTATTCCATCTAGCTACAATGCTCCGCACTGTGTGTTTATATATTTATTCCATCTAGCTACAATGCTCCGCACTGTGTGTTTATATATTTATATGTACATATGTATATTCGCTGCTCTTGTGTTTTTTTTTCTTGTCTTCTGATTGTTGCTCTGAGTGTTGCTATCCTGGTGCTGTTGCAATCCTGGAATTTCCCCATTGTGGGACTAATAAAGGCTTATCTTATCTTATCTTAAATATATAAACAGAAAAAAGGAAAATAACCAAACGACCCGAGCACAGAACAGACCCGCACTTGGCATCATGACACAATCAAGCGTTTGTGATAACTGGCAATGAGTCTTTTACAGTGCTGTGGAGGAATTTTGGCCCACTCATCTTTGCAGAATTGCTGTAATTCAGCCACATTGGAAGGTTTTCAAGCATGAACCGTCTTTTTAAGGTCATGCCACAACATCTCTATCGGATTCAGGTCAGGACTTTGACTCGGCCACTCCAAAGTCTTCATTTTGTTTTTCTTAAGCCATTCAGAGGTGGACTTGCTGGTGTGTTTTGAATCATCGTCCTGCTGCAGAATCCAAGTGTGCTTCAGCTTGAGGTCACAAACAGATGGCTGGACATTCTCCTTCAGGATTTTTTGGTAGACAGCAGAATTCATGGTTCCATTTATCACAGCAAGTCTTCCAGGTCCTGAAGCAGCAAAACAGCCCCAGACCATCACACTACCACCATCATATTTTACTGTTGGTATAATGTTCCTTTTCTGAAATGCTGTGTTACTTTTACGCTGGATGTAATGGCACACACACCTTCCAAAAAGTTCAACTTTTGTCTCGTCAGTCCACAGAGTATTTTCCCAAAAGTCTTGGGGATCATCAAGATATTTTCTGGCAAAACTGACACAAGCCTTTATGTTCTTTTTGCTCAGCAGTGATTTTCATCTTGGAACTCTGCCATGACGGCCATTTTTACCCAGTCTCTTTCTGAATGAATGAATGAATGAATGAATGAATGAATGAATGAATGAATGAATGAATTTATTTCGGATAGTACATTACAGGTTAAAAGAAACTGTATAATATAACAACAAGGTCAAATTAGACAAAGACTCCTTCTACTATACAATTCCACGTGAGTTATCCGAAATGGGTGATGGCTGAAGCCGCAGCTTATATTGCCCACCCATATTCCATCCAAGAATTCAAAGGAGAAAAAAGAGAAAACAAGACAAGAGCGATTACAATTTAAAACAAGGCTAAGACAAAATATGACTGAGAGAAAAAGAAAACTGAGCTAGTCTAAGTTAAGCGGTTACTATTCAAAAACAAATCTAAGACATAGTGTCACAGAGAAAAAAGAAAAACTAAGCTATAACACAACACAGGCTGGAAATGTCAATCCTTATGTGAGTTTACATGTCGTCTTGTAAATATGTTTGGAGTATTTCTTCCTTTAGTTTTTGTTTAAATTGTCCAAGCTTTGTACATGATTTTAATTCAGGTCCAAAATCGTTCCATAATCTGACACCTTGCACTGAAATACAATGTTGCTTGGTAGTTGTTCTCACTGTAGGCTTTTGAAATATACATGTTCCTCTGAAGTGATATCGTTTCTCCCTTGTTTGGAACAACTTTTGGATATTTGCGGGCAGTGATAGATTCTTCACTTTGAACATTATTATTGCGGTTTTAAAGTCGATCAGATCTTTCAACTTGAGAGTTTTTTGTTTAAGAAAAAGTGGGTTTGTTGGTTCCCTGTAAGCTGCTTTGTTGATTATTCTAATAGCTCTCTTTTGAAGCATAAAGAGTGGATATATGTTTGTTTTATATGTATTTCCCCATACTTCATTACAATATGTCATGTATGGGAGTATTAATGAATGATACAAGGTGTATAGTGTGGGTTGATTCAGCAAATTTTTCACTCTGTGTAATATTGCAATTGATTTGGATACTTTACCTTTTATATAATTAATATGTGGCTTCCAACACAGTTTGTTATCAATTATTACTCCAAGGAATTTAGTTTCAGATACCCTTTCAATCTCTACACCATTTACACTGAGTTTGGGTACTGGGTAGTTGTGATGGTTGTTAAAGACTATAAATTTTGTCTTGCTTAAATTGAGCGTTAATTTGTTCGAATCAAACCACAGTTTCAGCTTTCCTAATTCCTTTCCGAGTGTATCCAGAAGTTGTTCCAAGTTGTTTCCACTGCATAGCAGGTTAGTGTCATCAGCAAACAATATTAAGTCCATTTTTTCTGAAACTTTACATATATCATTTATATACATATTGAATAATAATGGTCCCAAAACTGAACCCTGTGGGACTCCACAGGTGACCTTCAGTAGCTCTGAGTTTTTGTTGTTAACACATACAAACTGATATCTATTCTTTAAGTAACTTCTTAACCAGGACAGTGCTACCCCTCTGATACCACAATTTTGTAGTTTCTTTAATAATAGATTGTGATCTACTGTATCAAATGCTTTTTTAAGATCTAGGAATACTCCAACTGAATACTCTTTATTTTCAATGGCTGTTGATATTTTTTCTGTAAATTCCATTAAGGCATATGCTGTTGTCCTTTTGTGTCTGAACCCATATTGCTGCTCACACAATAAATCATTCTTCAGTATGAAGTTGTCAATTCTCTCATAGAATATTTTTTCAAGTATCTTGGAAAATTGCGGTAATAGTGAAATTGGTCTGTAGTTGGAGAGTTCCCCTCTGTCGCCTGTCTTGTAAATCGGAATTACTTTAGCTATTTTCATTGCATTGGGAAATATACCTGATTGGAGAGACAGGTTACAGATATACGTCAGTGGTTTCACTATGCATTCGATAACAGTTTTGACTAGTAGCATATCAATACCATCGCAGTCAGTAGATGTTTTACTTTTGAACGATTTAACAATTTCAATGACCTCTCTTTCGTCTGTGTTCTTTATGAAGATGGTGTCTTTTACAGCAGTGTTATTGCATATTGAATCACCTGTTGGCACCGTAGTGGGTATTTCTCGGGCCAGTTTAGGTCCAATGTTAACAAAAAAATTATTAAATTCATCTGCAGGTGAAGCTATATTCACATTCAGAGTCGATTTATTATTTTTTGGAGTGTTAGTTGGGTAGCTGGTATTTCTGCTTTTATTTCCAAGGATACTGTTGATTATTGTCCATGTATTTTTAATATTGTCTTTGTTTTTTTCCAGTTCTTTACTGTAATAGTCTCTTTTACTACATCTTATTATATATGTTAACTTATTTTTGTATGTTTTATACCGCTGCTCTGCTTCTTTTGTCCTTTTCTTTATGAAAGCTTTATATAATAAATTTTTCTTTTTACACGCCTTTTGTAGTCCTTTGGTTAGCCATGGTTTGTCAGTAAATTTGTGTTTAAGCTTTTTTTTAACTAATGGGCAGTTTTTTTCATAAAGAGTGGTTACAATGTTTGTAAATGCGTCATAGGCTTCATTTACATCTGATACATAGACTTCTGTCCAGTCTTGCTTCAGCAAGTCCTCTTTAAAAGAACTGATTGCGTTTGGTGATTTGTGTCTGAACGATTTTGAGATTTTTTCTGGGTTGGGCCCCGTGTGGCCATGGATAAGTGCAAAGATTGGCAAGTGGTCGCTTATATCATTTATCAATAATCCACTTTCTATTTTCTTGTCGAGAACATTGACAAACAGGTTGTCAATAAGTGTAGCAGAGTGAGCTGTGATTCTACTGGGATGTGTTATTGTGGGATATAGACTCATGCTGTACATAGAGTTCATGAACTCTGTAACTACATTTTGTTGATGTGGATTAAGTAGGTCAATATTGAAATCTCCACAAATTGCTACCATTTTCTTACTAGTAATATTATTGTACAGCTCGACTAATTTATCTCTGAATGTCTCAATGCAAGTTCCCGGCGTTCTGTATATGCAGCTTATGATTAGATTTTTTGTTTTGTCTAGGTCAATCTCAACAGTAACACATTCCAGAAGCCCTGGTAGTGCTGAGGACATTTCATTTACAAGCTTACATCTATATAGGTCATCAATATACAGTGCAACACCACCACCCTTTTTTTGAGATCTGTTAATGTTAAACATCTGATATCCCTCTATTGCCATCAGGGGAGCCTGGTCTGCATTAAGCCAGGTTTCAGAGACTGCTATAGCTGTGAATTTTCTGTTTAGCTGTTTTAAATAGTCCTGAATCTGTGAGAAGTTTTTGTTAAGACTTCTGCTGTTGAAGTGTATTATTGACAGTTTACCATCTAATTGCACTTGACTTTTGAATTGCTTTTCAGTGTAATATTCACAGTGGTTATGAATATTATTGAAAAAGTGGTTATCAGGATCAATATCATTCTCCATCTCTTGTGGTTTATGTTCAGCATAGTGGCATATTTTTAGAGTTTGAGTTTCCTCACTCTGTGTTTCATAGTCAGTGTTCATCTGTATTTATCTAAGTCAGTAGCATCTCTGATCATTATACTTTTTGCTTGCTCAGGTGTTCCATTTAGTTTAATCCAAATTCTACAATTTCTTGTCCAGGTTGACTGTATCTTATTATGTTTTTTTAGCATCCGTGCCTGCCGTGCTAATTCAGCGTTTTTTTTTGTTAGGTGTTCATTTAGGTAAACTTGAGTTTCCTTTAGTTTTTTGGCCTGCCTCAGTATGTCATTTTTCACCCTCCTGTTCACAAAGCGCATCACAATTGATTTCTTTGTTTTGTTATCTTTCTTCGGTAAAGCATAACAGGCTGAGATCGCATTGGCTTCTACCTTAATGTCTTTATCATTAAGGAACTGAAGCACTTGGTTTTCTAAGGACATTGATTCACTTATGGAAGCATGTTCACCACTCAGTCCTGTAGCGGCATGGGCGTACGACTGATATCTGATGTCTAGTCCACTTATAACTATGTCATCAATGCGAGAACCTTGTTCAAGATCCTCAACGCGTTGCTCCAAAAGACGCCCGTGTTGCTCCAGGTCCATAATTTTTTTGTCTTTTTCTTTTATTATTGAATGTAGGGCTTGTACCTCCTGTATTAGGT
This sequence comes from Pholidichthys leucotaenia, assembly GCA_020510985.1. NCBI lineage: Eukaryota > Metazoa > Chordata > Actinopteri > Cichliformes > Pholidichthyidae > Pholidichthys > Pholidichthys leucotaenia. The sequence continues at coordinate 39,230,239 of CM035843.1, read as the reverse complement.
CTAATATTTTGTCCTGCTGGCTAGTCACTTTGGCCAATTCTTCTAACACAAAGTTCAGAGTTTTTTTAATTTCTTCCATTTCCTCTTTTTTGGGTGGCATTTTACTGACCTGTGGATAGAAATAAGCAGAGAATCCGGCTAGGCCTCAACTAGCTCGGTCACTACTGGACCCGCCGCTCCTGCGCAGCTTCTCCGCCGAGTGACGCTGCTCAGCTCCGCAGATCACCGCCGTCTATCGCCGGCGCCTGCCTCCGTCTACCTGGCCAGTTGTGTCGTGCACCGCCGGCGCAGCCGGAATCCACCGATCACAGCCACTCGTCGCCGTCTGGCTAGGCGGCTCCTCCGCTGGGCCCCGTCTAGGCCCCGTCACCAACCGCCGTCAGTCTGGTCGTTCCTCGGCTGGGCCTCGCAATTGAGCACCGGTTCAGACCACTGTCCTGCTGGATCCAGGTGGCCCCCGTCTCTCACCAACGCCGCGCCCGAGCTCCCAATCGCCGCCTCGGTTGGTTCGTCCTCCTTTTAAATCCTTCTCTCCTCGGCTCCAGATGGCCAGATGTAAAGAATACCTTCTCACTGCTGCAGTTCTTATGGTGGAGTCATGAACACTGACCTTAACTGAGGCAAGTGAGGCCTGCAGTTCTTTGGATGTTGTTGTGGGGTCTTTTGTGACCTCTTGGATGAGTCGTCGCTGCGCTCTTGGGGTAATTTTGGTCGGCCGGCCACTTCCATGTTTTCACCATTTGTAAACAATGGCTCTCACTGTGGTTCGCTGGAGACCTAAAGCTTTAGAAATGGCTTTATAACCTTTTCCAGACTGACAGATCTCAATTACTTTGTTTCTCATTTGTTCCTGAATTTCTTTGGATTGCAGCATGATGTCTAGCTTTTGAGGATCTTTTGGTCTACTTCACTTTGTCAGGCAGGTCCCATTTAAGTAATTTCTTGATTGAGAACAAGTGTGGCAGTAATCAGGCCTGGGTGTGGCTAGAGAAACTGAACTCAGCTTTCCAAAGATGCGATAAACCACAGTTAATTTATGTTTTAATGGATGGGGGGGCAATCACTTTTTCACACAGGGCCATGTAGGTTTGCATTTTTTTACCCTTAAAAATTCTTCTAAACCTTCAGTCAAAAACCAGGCTGGATCAGAGTTTCAGCAAATTTAATTACACTGGCCAGTGGAGAACAATACTAAAATAGTCTCAGAGCCTATTCGTGCACCATTCTGACTCAAACACACATCACTCAGTTCTTTAAGCCCTCCGTTATCTGAGAGGTGGGGGAGCATTTTGTCCATCATGATTGGTCCAGTACATCTGGTCAAAACTTGGTGTACAGATTATCTTTTTCTCAGGAACCATGATGCTCACTCAGTACCAGTCACACGGGATCTGCACAGAATGGACTAAAAACAATATGATATCTAGTGCAGCCACTTGACACTTTTACACAGACCCTGAGGCAGACTCTGAGACAAAACAAATCACAAATATAAGACAAATATGAAATTTTTCTATCAATAATAAACACCTTCATTTAAAAACTGCATTTTGTGTTTACTTGTGTTATCTTTGTCTAATATTTAAATGTGTTTGATGATCTGAAACATTTAAGTGTGACAAACATACAAAAAATGAGAAATCAGGAAGGTGGCAAACACTTTTTCACACCACTGTAGATAGATAGATATCTAGGAAAGTATTCAAAGGAAGAGGTTGGCAAAGAAAAAGTGGGATAGTCAGAGAGATGAAGAAAGTAGGCAGGAGTATTTGGAATCTCGGCGCATGGCAAAGAGAGAGGTGGAAAAGGACAAGGCATAAAGTGAGTCATATGAGAGGCTAAACACTGAGGAAGGAGAAAAGGACTTGTATCAATTGGCTAGACAGAGAGGTTGAGCTGGAAAGGATGTGCAGCAGGTTAGGTTGATTAAGCACAGAACTGGTAATGTACTAATAAGTGATGAGAGTGTTTTGAGAAGGTGGAAGGAGTCCTTTGAGGAGCTGATGAATGAAGAAAATGAGAGAGAGGGGAGGATGGATGAAGGACAGATGGCGAACAAGGAAGTCCCGACGATTAGCAAGGCGGAAGTGAGGGCAGCTTTCAAGAGGTTGAAGAATGGAAAGGCAGGAAGAGGTTGGCAAAGAAAAAGTGGGATAGTCAGAGAGATGAAGAAAGTAGGCAGGAGTATTTGGAATCTCGGCGCATGGCAAAGAGAGAGGTGGAAAAGGACAAGGCATAAAGTGAGTCATATGAGAGGCTAAACACTGAGGAAGGAGAAAAGGACTTGTATCAATTGGCTAGACAGAGAGGTTGAGCTGGAAAGGATGTGCAGCAGGTTAGGTTGATTAAGCACAGAACTGGTAATGTACTAATAAGTGATGAGAGTGTTTTGAGAAGGTGGAAGGAGTCCTTTGAGGAGCTGATGAATGAAGAAAATGAGAGAGAGGGGAGGATGGATGAAGGACAGATGGCGAACAAGGAAGTCCCGACGATTAGCAAGGCGGAAGTGAGGGCAGCTTTCAAGAGGTTGAAGAATGGAAAGGCAGTTGGTCCAGATGACATACCTGTGGAGGTATGGAAATGTTTAGGAGAGATGGCAGTGGACTTTTTAACCTGATTGTTAATCTTGAAGAGTGAGAGGATGCCTGAGGAGTGGAGAAGAAGTGTTTTGGTACCAATTTTCAAGAACAAAGGTGATGCTCAAAGCTGTAGTAACTCATCATAGCAGTCTGTCATGGGCGACAATGACTGTTTCATTTAGGTCTGATCAGATTCCTCCATGCAGCTCTGTCCTTAGCCTTCCGCTGCCAGGAACTCCTGTCTATATCCAGCTTCTTCAAGTTTCTTTTTACAGTGTCTTTAAATCTGATCCTTGGTCTATCCTGATTGCGTTTGCCCTCGCATAACTGTGAGTAGAGTAACTGCCGAGGGAAACGCTGGTGGTCTATCCTCTCAACATGTCCGAGCCATCTCAGGTTCATCTGTATTAGCATGTCCTCCATTGATGGTAGACCAACTCGTTTCAACACTTCTATGTTGGTTATCTTGTCTTTCCATGAGATGTTCATTATGGCTTGAAGGTGTCTCATCATGTACGCCTGGAGTTTCTTTACCTGCACTCTGTAGACAGTCCAAGTTTCAGCACCGTACAATAGAGTAGCCAGTACTGTCGCTCTGTACACTTTGCATTTCACATGGATAGACACATGTCGATTGTTCCACCGTCTCTCCCTCAAGTTTCCAAACATAGCGCTTGCTCTTCCCATTCTGTGAGATAGTTCATCCTCCAGCCTAGCATTCTCTGACACAGTACTCCCTAGATACTTGAAAGTCTTGCACTTGACTAGTGGTTCTGTACCAATACTGATCTCTCCTGGTAGTGATGTTGATAACTGGAACTCTGGTGGTTGATAAAGGCACTCTGTCTTCTTGATGTTGATTTTGAGGCTGAATTGGCTAGCTGCTCTTGCAGATTTCTCCACTAAAGATTGCATATCTTCCACGCTGTGTGCAACTAGAGCACTGTCGTCGGCAAAGAGCATTTCTCTTACTACCTTTATTGATGTCTTACTCTTGGCTTTAAACTGTGCCACACTGAACAAGTCTGCTGCTTTCCTTGTTTGAATGTATACTCCTTCTGAAGTGTCTTTGAAGGCCACCTCAAGCATGGCTGCCAGATATAGCAAGAAGAGTGTAGGCGCCAGCACACACCTTTGTTTCACCCTGCTGCTTACTGAAAAGTCTTTAGATACTGAATCACTCATTGCCACGTTTGCTTGCATAACTGTATGGAGTGCCTTGATCAGGCTGGCAAACATCTCTGTACAGCCATATTTCTTGAGTACCTGCCAAAGTCCTTGTCGTGAAACAGTATTGAAGGCTTTACTGAAGTCTATGAAGACTACATAAAGCGGCATATTCTGTTCGATACACTTTTCTTGAACCTGTTTCAAACAGAAAATCATGGTAAATGGCATGGTAAATGGCACTCACTTATATAGCGCTTTTTTATTCTCATCTCTTGATGACCAAAGCGCTTTACAGATCCTGCTATCCACCCATTCACACACACATTCACACACTGATGGAAACAGAAAACCATGTCCATTGTGCTTCTTCCACTTCTAAAGCTGCACTGGGTTTCCGGTAGTACATTCTGCAAGATGTGTTTATTGAGTCTGTTCAGTAGTACACGTGAGAGAATCTTACCAACAGTGGCTAGCAGTGACATACCTGACCATTTCATGAAACTGCTTGCAAAGTATTTGAGTACCGCTAGCTTGTGCTGGACTAGCAGCACATTCTTGGCAGATAAAGGTATTATCAGTGGCAAGTACAAGCCAAGACAAACTGACTCCAGTATCTGTTGCAGTGACTGACCACATGATAGCTTTGTTTATCTCTGCTCTTTGTGTAGTGCATGTCATGATACACCGACTGGCACAGTCCACCACAGACCTTGTGACAGATGTGTTTATCTGCCAGGATGTCCAGTCTGACCCCGTGTAACTGGGAGTGGTCCACCACAAACCTGTGGCAGATATTGTTTTTAGTCCTGCTAGGATGCCCAGTTTCACCCTCCATGCCCTCGGAAGGGCGGGGATGCCGGTTGAGTCGCCGACGGCCCGACCCATGAGACAGGTAGTACCGGTCTTCATGGTTATCCAGTAGCAAGCAAGCCAATGCCTAACCTGCCCTGTAGTAACTACAGAGGCATAAAGTTGATCAGCCACACTATGAAGATATGGGAACAAGTTGTTGAAGCCAGGTTAAGAGGAGAGGTGACAATCAGTGAGCAGCAGTACGGTTTCATGCCAAGAAAGAGTACTACAGATGCAATGTTTGCTTTAAGCGTGTTGATGGAGAAGTATAGAGAAGGTCAGAAGGAATTGCACTGTGTCCTTGTGGATCTAGAGAAAGCATATGATAGGGTGCCAAGAGAGGAAGTGTGGTACTGTATGAGAAAGTCAGGAGTGGCAGAGAAGCATGTGAAGGTGGTGCAACACATGTATGAGGACAATTCAATTCAATTCAATTCAACTTTATTTATATAGTGCCATTTCACAACATTAGTTATCTCATAGCACTTTCAACTGTAGGGGAAACCCCTACAATTGCAGAAAGACCCCAGCAATCAGGCAATCCCCTGTGAGCAAGTGCTTGGTGACGGTGGAGAGGAAAAACTCCCTTTTAACAGGAAGAAACCTCCAGCAGAACCAGGCTCAAGGAGGGGCAGTCATCTGCTGTGACTGGCTGGGGGGTGAGGGGATAGAGAAGATGAATAGAACAGACATATAGAGAGCAAACAGCACGATGGGGGACTCAATCTGTGGGAGAGAACAAACAGATGTTAATGACCAGCAAAAAAAAAAAAATATTTCATTGAGAGTGAAGAAAGGAGAGAAGCCCAGTGCTTTATTGGAGGTCCCCCAGCTGTCTAAACCTATTAGCAGCATAACTAAGGGAGGGTTCAGAGACACATGATCCCTCTCTAATTGTAGGCTATATCAAAAAGGAAGGTTTTAACCCTATTCTTAAAAACAGAGATCGAGTCTGACTCCTAAATCCAGATTGGCAGCTGGTTCCACAGGAGAGGAGCTTGATACCTGAAGGCTCTGCCTCCCATTGTACTTTTGGAGATTCTAGGTGTTACAAGTAATCAGGCATTTTGGGAGTGTAGTGCTCTGTTAGGATAATAGGGTAGTATCAGATCTTTTACATCCCAGGGGACGGCAGTGGCTCAGGAGGTAGAGTGGGTCGTCTAATAACCGGATGGTTGGCGGTTTGAATCTTGCTCTCCCCACACATCCTGCTGTTGTGTCCCTGGGCAAGACACTTTACCCCAGTTGCTCTTGGTGGGTCTGGACAGCCCCTATGCTGCCATCAGTGTGTGAATGTGTGGATAGCAGGATCTGTAAAGCGCTTTGGTCATCTAGTGATGAGAATAAAAGCGCTATATAAGTGAGTACCATTTTAAATAAAAAGGGGCCTGACTGGTTAGACCTTTGAAAGTGAGAAGAAGGATTTTAAACTTAATTCTAAACTCTATGGAAAGCCATTGAAGGGAGGCCAGAACCGAAGAGATATCATCTCTCTTTCTAGTACCTGTTAAAACTCTTGCTGCAGCATTTTGGATCAACTGAAGACTTTTTAAAGATGTTTTAGGACAACCTGATAATAAAGAGTTACAATAATCTAATCTAGAGCTAATAAAAGCGTGGATCAGTTTCTCAGCATCACTCTGAGACAAGATGCTCCTAATCTTGGCATTATTGTCATGCGGTGACCCTCGCGGGCCACCATTAGACGCCAAAAGTCACCAGTGAGTTTTGCATTGATGTTTTATTATAACGAGACACAAAGCTGTGAGCCGCTGAGGGCAAAACACACACTACAGAATACAAGGGATCGTAGGGCTAACCCCAGCCACTACGACCTAAACTATGACATGAACATATACTACAGAATACGAGGGATCGTAGGGCTAACCCCAGCCACTACGATCTTAACTATGGCATGAACAAGAACACGAACCTGACACGGATGAGGAATGCTTGACGATACTCCAGCATCAACCAGCTGTCAGCGCCCGCTAATAAAACGGGTGACTAACAAGCGGTGATGCAGAACAGCTGATCGACCTTGACCGCCAGAAACCCCACTGAGCGCTGTCACAATAAGAGCCTGGTGGAACCAGAATGTAATCCACAGCTGTCAAAGCCGGCAGAGATGATACATAGCCCGAGCACGGACGAGATCGGCGCTCGGGTCATGACAGTACCCTCCCTCTGAGGGCGGGCTCCTGACCGCCCATAGACATCCAATCCCCCCCACCCCCTCCAGGGTGGGCGGATGGGGTAGGAGAGGATCCAAACCACAGATAGAGAACCAGAGCACAGACAGAAAAAAAAAGACTCAAAATACATGAAACAATCACACAGGCATGAAATAACAGGAAAAAGAAAAAAAAAATCCCTACAGTACAAAACATGATGACAGGACAAATGAGGCAACTGCAGAACACAAATTAAACTCCCAAAAAGCACAACTGGCAACTACAAGAAACAAAACACAGGACAGCAAGAAGAACAGAACAATTACAGGACCAGGCTACATTCCAAAATACGTGAAACACAATTACCCAGGCACAAAAACAAAAATACCACACTCTCAGGTCAAAAAGCAAATACAACACAAGACAGGAAAAAAAAAACAGAACAATTACAGGACCAGACCACACTCCAAAATACATGAAACACAATTATACAGGCACGAAAACAAAAAATACCACACTCTCAGGTCAAAAAGCAAATACAACACAAGACAGGAAAAAAAAAAAACCTCCCTACAGTACAATACATGATGACAGGACAAATGAGGCAACTGCAGAACACAAATTAAACTCCCAAAAAGCACAACTGGCAACTACAAGAAACAAAACACAGGACAGCGAGAAGAACAGAACAATTACAGGACCAGGCTACATTCCAAAATACGTGAAACACAATTACCCAGGCACAAAAACAAAAATACCACACTCTCAGGTCAAAAAGCAAATACAACACAAGACAGGAAAAAAAAACAGAACAATTACAGGACCAGACCACACTCAAAAATACATGAAACACAATTATACAGGCATGAAAACAAAAATACCACACTCTCAGGTCAAAAAGCAAATACAACACAAGACAGGGAAAAAAAAAAAACAGAACAATTACAGGACCAGACTACACTCCAAAATAGATGAAACACAATTACAGGAGTACAAAAACAAAAATACCACGCTCTTAAGTCAAAAAGAAAGAACAACACGGGACAGGGAAAAAAAACCACAGAACAATTACAGGGCTAAACCACCACCAGGAATGACCTCCACTCCTGACAGTTCATGCCGACAGGCGGAGACCAAACGCCACGGGAACAGTTCAGGCGGTCTCCCCGCGTCCAACGGCCGACGGGTGGTCATGGGGGGCGGAACATGACCGGGCGGCTTACCATAGTCCCAGGCCCGGAAAGTCCACTCCTGCGGTGGCCGAACCAGATCGCCCAGTGAAGCACATAACATGTCGGGTGGCCGACCCGAGGCGCCGAACCAGCAAAACAGTTCCTCAGGTGGCCGACCCGTGTCCCTCAGCCACCAGTACTTGGGAAAAACAGCCCACGGCGGCCTCCCTGGTGAGGACAAAACACGGAAGAGCCGGGGCGAGCGAAAAGGGACCCCCACAGCCCCCGGCGATGATGCGCAGGGGCGATGACTCTGAAGAGGGGACAGAAGGCAAGGATGAGCCCGAACTAGGTCAGGCGGCGAAGGGTCTGCAGCTCCTCCACCGTCCGTGGACCACACCGGTGCTGCACCTCCGCTGGACCCCGATTGGGTCCCGGCTGCACCCACGTCGGACCCCGATTGGGCCAGAACAGTACCTGCGGTGGACCCCGATTGGGTCTCGGGCGCACCCACGTCGGACCCTGATTGGGCCAAAGCAGCTCCCGCGATGGACCCCGATTGGGTCTCGGGCGCACCCACGTCGGACCCTGATTGGGCCACAGCAGCCTCCACAACGGACCCCGACTGGGTTGGTGCAGCTCCGCTGACGACCTCCACCCCCGAACCTGGAACCTCCAACTCAGCGATCCCGACTGGCTCCGTGCCGGTGACACTGCAAGGAAGCTCAGAACACACAGAAAAACCGGGATCAGTATCACCGGCAGCAACAGAACCCAGCGAGACGAGTTCGAGCGCAGCAGGCAGCTGCCCCTCCCTCGCCTCCCCAAGAGGCAGGCAAAAATGCTCCAACACAGGGGACAAAGACACAAGAGGGAGCTCTTGCCTGCACTTGGGTTCTGTTGCCATCCAGGACTCCGTCAATCCAGGCTCAGGGTGAAGAAGTTCGTGCACAGGCTCCAACTCAGCTGCGTCGGGCTCCGCAGCTGGCAAGATGGATTCCGCAGCCTGAGGTTCCTCTCGCGCTGATGGCCACGCCGATGACCCATATGGCGTGGAGGCAGGGGAACCTCGACCCACTGGTTCGGACCGCTCCGGCGGGGAGACCCGGGGACACTTCAACATCGGCACAGGTTCCGGGCCGCAGTCCGCTCTTCTCCTCTGTCCACGTCATGGCTGCAGGGCCAGATCCAGGCTTTCCAGCACTGCAGGCCCCCTCCTCACCCCGCGACGTAGACCTGGCGTCGCGGACCGCTCAGCAGAGGAAGACACAGAGGCAGCAGGTTTGGTTATCACAGTTACAGCAGGTGGCGAGAGCTCGGGGGGCTGTGAACCCCAAACTCCGCCCCCAGAAGTCAGACAAGGCAGATCATAATTATGGTGGAATGAATGAGCTTGCACTTGCCTGCCTCTTAGGGAGAAGATGGTGCCTGCTGCAGCGGGTGGAGACCTCCTTCTATCCCTCCGGGAGGTAATGGCGGACCCCTCGGGGCGACGAGGAGGAGCCGCTCGGGAAGGATTGCTGACGGGCCTCGCTGAAGCACGACTCACAGCACTCCCAGCCGCTGGGGATGACGTCGCAGAGGAGGACATGACAGCCGGGGCGATATGGGCACGAGGAGCTGACAGCGCAGCTGGAACAGATGACCCAGGGGCAGCAACTGCAGGGGTTCACTCCTGTCGTGACGTAAGGGACGTGGCCAACTGGAAGGCTGGGTTCCTCCGACGACCTGGAGCTGGATCCGGACGGGATTCTTGTTGGGACTTGGTAGGAGCATGGCGATGAAGCCAACTGGCCAACGGTGTGGCGAGGGACCCAGGAACACATGGCGCTGGGACTGGACAGGCGACAGGAGCTAGATTCCGATCCGCAGGTCTCCTGCCGGGTTTTCCCTCCAGCCTAAGAATCCCCACTCTCGCCAGGGACGCTGTCCTCGCAGGAGGTGGAGGGGTTTCCTGGAGCACTCTTGCCATCACTTCGCGCTGTGCCACAATCCATGATAACCTCTCACTCCCCTCCGGAGTAGAGGTAAGGTGGTAACTGTGCAGGGCCCAATGGGCGAGGCATAAGTGGTAGTCGGCCGCCTTGGAGGGCATGAGACGGGCGGCTTTCACTAGATAGCTGTCAATCTCCTCTAGCCACTCCAGGCAAAAACCACACTTGCGGGCGGGCATCTCTCTACCAAGTCCAACTTAAGGTGAAAACTCCACCCTATGGCAAAAGCTCACGGTGAAAAGGCGTCTCGGTGTGGTGTCTCCGTTTAGACGACCTTGGCTGGAGTATACTGTCATGCGGTGACCTTCGCGGGCCACCATAAGACGCCAAAAGTCACCAGTGAGTTTTGCATTGATGTTTCATTATAACGAGACAAGATGAGACACAAAGCTGTGAGCCGCTGAGGGCAAAACACACACTACAGAATACAAGGGATCGTAGGACTAACCCCAGCCACTACGACCTAAACTATGACATGAACATATACTACAGAATACAAGGGATCGTAGGGCTAACCCCAGCCACTACGACCTTAACTATGGCATGAACAAGAACACAAACCTGACACGGATGAGGAATGTTTGACGATACTCCAGCATCAACCAGCTGTCAGCGCTCGCTAATAAAGCGGGCGACTAATAAGCAGTGATGCAGAACAGCTGATCGACCTTGACAGCCGGAAACCCCACCGAGCGCTGTCACAATAAGAGCCCGGTGGAGCCAGAATGTAATCCACAGCTGTCAAGGCCGGCAGAGATGATGCATAGCCCGAGCGCAGACGAGATCGGCGCTTGGGTCATGACAATTATTATGCAAATGATAGAAGGCAGTCTTAGAAACAAATTTAATTTGTGAATTGAAAAACAGATCTTGATCAAAAATAACTCCAAGGTTCCTCACAGAGCATTAAGAGAAAAAGTAACCGCATCCAAACTAAAAGTATGATTTGGAAAGGTATTTCTAAGGTTTTTTGGACCAACAAGAATTACTTCAGTCTTATCTGAATTGAATAGCAGGAAATTACAAGTCATCCAAGCTTTGATTTCCTTAAGACAGGCTTCTAACTTGGATAACTGATTACAATCATCTGGCTTCATTGACAGGTATAATTGTGTGTCATCTGCATAACAATGAAAATGTATGCAGTGCTTTCTAATAATGTTGCCTAGTGGAAGCTTATATAAACTAAAAAGAGTAGGGCCTAGCACAGATCCCTGTGGAACTCCATGACTGAGCTTTGAGTTGAAAGAAAACTCATTAGTGACATGAACAAACTGGAACCTATCAGATAAATAAGATCTAAACCACTGCAACGAAGTTCCATTAAGTCCAACATAGTGTTCTAATCTATCAAGTAGAATATTAAGATCGATAGTATCAAAAGCTGCACTAAGATCTAAAAGGACAAGTACAGAAACAAGTCCATTATCAGATGCGATAAGGAGGTCATTAGTGACCTTCACTAAGCAGTCCCTCCAGGAATTTCATGGGATTTTTTTTCTATTGTTGCGGTAAGTTGTGGGGCTCTCCTTGGGGATTGCCTGAATCACGCATTGGCTCATGTCCATCCCGGAGAGTCCCAACTTTAAAACTCACTGACAAGATGTAGTAGTGACTTTTACCTCCAAAGACGTATAAACTGTTACAACACTTGCTGTAATATTAGATTCACTTGTTTTTTGTGTGGTTTTATGGCGTGTCTGGGCACACGTGCTCTCGAGACGGAGGTGCTTTCAGGCAGGCGGACGTTTTTCAACACAAACTCGGCACTTCATACGTGCGGTCGTTATGGAAACTTGGGGAGACATTCACCGGTGGGCCGGGGAAGACGGATGAAGGAACGATGTGGGAAAACTCGCAGGTGAGTGTGTTTTTTTAAAATCACACACTGTTTTTTGCTGATGTGTTTGGTATATACTCAATGTAAACACAGAAGTGAGTGCGGTGCAGCGCCGTATCTGATTGGTCAGACTGATGACGTACACATTTGCGTGCTACTGAGAGACAAATTTGATTGGTGAAATTGGCGAAAGTTGACAGCAATTGGCTAAAATTGCAGTAAAGTTGCGGTGATTGGATAAAATTCAAATTATGCAGGACCTACTGAAGTCGCGGGAATTGGTAGAATCACAATTTCGCAAAATGCTGGAGGGTCTGACTAAGGCTGTTTCAGTACTATGATGGATTCTAAACCCAGATTGAAACTCTTCAAATAAACCATTTCCCTGCAAGTGGTCAAATAATTGGGTAGCAACAACTCTTTCTAAGATTTTTGAAATGAAAGGGAGATTAGAGATTGGTATCTAGTTAGCTAAAACTCCTGGATCCAGCGTTGACTTTTTGAGTAAGGGTTTAATTACAGCAGTTTTAAAAGCCTGCGGTACATGGCCTAAAGTTAATGAGGAATTGATTATTTGAAGAATAAAGCTACCAATAAATGGGAAAACTTCTTTAAATAACCTGGTAGGAATAAGATAAGATAAGATAAGCCTTTATTAGTCCCACAACGGGGAAATTCCAGGATTGCAACAGCACAGGGATAGCAACACTCAGAGCAACAATCAGAAGGCAAGAAAAAAAACAAGCAAGCAAGAGCAGCTAATATACATATGTACATATTACTATAAAATATATATATATACACACACACACACACACACACACACACACACACAGTGCAGAGCATTGTAGCTGGATGGAATAAATATATGAATATATGAACACACAGTGCAGAGCATTGTAGCTAGATGGAATAAATATGTAAATATATAAACACCCACAGTACGGAGCATTGCAGCTAGGTGGAATAAATATGCAAGTATATAAACACACACAGTGCGGAGCAATGTAGCTAGATGGAATAATATGTAGATATATAAAAACACAGTGCGGAGCATTGTAGCTAGATGGAATAAATATATAGATATATAAATATAAACACACCCAGTGCTGAGCATTGTAGCTAGATGGAATAAATATGTAAATATATAAACACACACAGTGCAGAGCATTGTTGCTAGATGGGATGAAACAGCATAACCGTCTACTTAGTTATCCTACATGGTATGATTATGTGCCCATACATATTCTCACCCTCCATAGCGACCGGTATGTTCCTAGTTGTATGCCGGAGAGGACCATTGTGTAAGTCTATTGCATCTTTTGCATTCAAAAAACTATTAGTTTGTTACGTCTTTTTGCTATCTCTGCGAGCAGCCCTGCTTAGGTTGTACAGTCTGACAGCCGTTGGTAGGAAGGACCTACGAAACCTCTCGGTTGTGCACCTGGGATGATGTAGTCTGCTGCTAAATGAGCTCCTCAGTGCATCCAGTATGTCCTGCATAGGGTGGAACTCGGACTCCAGCAGAGATGACAGTTTAGCCACCGTCCTTCTCTCTCCTATCTCCTCCATCGGGTCAAGGCGCTGCCCCAGGACAGAGCTAGCTTTCTTAATCAGTTTGTTCAGTCTCTTCCTATCGGTTGCAGTAATGCCACTGCCCCAGCAGACCACTCCAAAAGTGATGGCTCATGCCACCACCGTGTCATAGAATGACTTCAGCAGCGCCCCTTGTACACCAAAAGACCTGAGTCTCCTCAGCAGGAACAGCCTGCGCTGTCCCTTCTTGTAGAGTGCGTCAGTATTGTGTGACCAGTCTAGTTTATTGTTCAGATGAACACCCAGGTACTTGTAGGATGTCACCATCTCAATGTCTGTTCCCTGTATATTTACTGGTGCTGTGAGGGGCTGCCCATGCCTGCGGCAGTCCACCACCAGCTCCTTAGTTTTCCTCGCGTTGATCTGGAGGCAGTTCCGATGGCACCAGTCCACGAAGTCCTGGATAAGCCCTCTGTACTCAGCTTCACCTCCGTTGGAGATGAGACCAATGATCGCAGAGTCATCAGAGAACTTCTGTAGATGGCAGTGTGTTGTGTTGTGTGAGAAGTCCGCAGTATAAAGAGTGAACAGGAAGGGAGCCAGCACCGTTCCCTGGGGGGCCCTCGTGCTACTGATGATCGTGTCGGAAACACAGTCCCGGGTTCTCACAAACTGAGGCCGGTTCGTGAGGTAGTCCAGGATCCATGATGACAGGTGCTGGTCCACCCCTGCGCGCAGCAGCTTGTCCTTCAGGATCATCGGTTGGATGGTGTTGAAAGCACTGGAGAAGTCAAAGAACATGATCCTCACCATATTCCCGGGCTTCTCCAGGTGGGACAGAGAACGGTGAAGGAGGAAGATCACCGCATCCTCCACCCCAATGCCATGCTGGTAGGCGAACTGGAGTGGATCCATCGCTGGTTCCACCAGGGGGCGGAGATGAGCAAGGAGCAGTCTCTCCAGGGTCTTCATCAAGTGGGACGTCAAGGCCACCGGTCTGTAGCTGTTCAGGTCTTTGGGGTGGGAAGTTTTTGGTACAGGTACCACACAAGATGTTTTCCACAGCTGTGGTACCCTCCCCAGTTTCAGGCTCATGTTGAAGATATACGTCACAATCCCACACAGCTGGTCTGCACAGGACTTGAGGAGCTTTGCGCTGATGCCGTCCGGTCCCGACGCCTTCCTCGCCTTGATCTTCCTCAGCTCTGTCCTCACCTGGGTCTTGGTCAGGGTCAGGATGGGGGACTGTGTGTTGGGAGTGGGGGGAGTGTCGGTGGAGTGGGGAGTGGGCAGCAGGACTTGATTTCTTAGAGGCAGCAGTGGTTGTTGTGCAGACAGGGGGGAGGGCGGTTGGTCAAATCTATTGAAAAACAGATTCAGGTTGTTCGCCCACTCCCTGCCCCCCGTGGCCTGGGAGGAGGTATTCTGGAGCCCCGAGATGGTTTTGAGGTTTCTCCAGACCCCGCTGATGTCGCTCTGTTGTAGCTTGTCCTCCATCTTCTTCCTGAAGCTGTCCTTGCCTTCTCTGATCTTTCTCCTCAGCTCCCTCTGTACGGACTTCAGCATCTCCCTGTTCCCCGACCTGAAGATCCTCTTCTTCTCTCTCAGAAGTGTTTTTATCTCAGGGTTGATCCAGGGTTTGTTGTTTGAGTGACGCCGTATGGTCTTGGTGGGAACGGATTTGTCCACACAGAAGCTGAGGTAGCCCGTGAAGGTGTGAATGAGGCCATCGATGTCCTCACCATGTGGATCGCAGAGCTGCTTCCAGGCGGTGGCTTCAAAACAGTCCTTTAGAGTGTCCATTGTCTCCTCAGACCATAACTCCACAGTGTGCATGGCCGGAGGTTGTCTGTGCACTAGGGGTTTGTACACCGGCCGGAGATGAACCAAGTTGTGATCCGATCTCCCGAGTTGGGGGAGTTGTGATGAGGTGTACGCCTCCTTAGTGTTTGCGTAGAATAAATCCAGTGTTTTATTGTCTCTAGTGTGGCATGTGACATACTGGGTGAACGTGGGTAGAATGGGAGACAGTGAAACGTGGTTGAAATTGCCTGAGATGAGGAGAAGAGCATCTGGGTGTTCTGTCTGCAGCCTGCTGGTTACTGAATGGATGACGTCACGCGCTGTCCCAGCGTTCGCCATCGGATTTGCATAAACAACAATGCAGATCACGTGTGAGTGTTCTCTCGGGAGATATGTAGGCCTCATGCTAACAGCTAGCAACTCAATGTCTTTGCTGCAGTGTCGTTGTTTAACAGTGATATGTCCCGGTCTGCACCAGTTGTTGTTAACATACATTATCACTCCACCGTCCCTTGCTTGAATAGGGTCTAAAAGACAAGTTGAAGGCTTGGATGAGGAAATTATTTTATCTAACTCTAAAAGGTCAATTGGAGTAAACTCATCCAAACAGATATCAATTGAAGAAGTTGTAGTAGTTACTGTATTTAAGTTAACGGTGGGAAGAATCTGAGTGATTTTATCTCTGATAGATGAAATTTTATTATTGAAAAAGTTCATAAAGTCCTGACTAGTAAGCTCTAAGGGAATACTAAGATTGACAAGAGTCCTGACTCTTTGGCAGCCTGGCTACAGTGCTGAAAAAAAAACCCTGGGATTATTCTTGTTCTCTTCTATTAATGTAGAATAATAACTTGTTCTAGCTTTTCTAAGAGATTTTTTGTAAATGAAAAGATGATTTCTCCAAGCTAAATAGATTTCATCTAAATTAGTGGAGCTGTGGTCTATATTAATCATATATCCCATAACCTACATATGTATAAGCATGTGAGAATGTTTGGTGATTACATATGTAAAGCGACTTCACACCTCAGAACAGGACAAAGGGTCTCAACCGCCAGTGAAGATCAAAGAGCATCCGAGGCACTGCGGTGGAGACCAGATAGGTCGCCCTGACCTCCCAGGGCCAGGTGGAGGGGTACGGAGACAAAGGAGGATAATTAAGTTAATGGGGGATGTCAGCTTTGTATGCATGTCTTTTGTTGTGTGTGAGTATAAGTACACAGAGCCGAATGTGTTCGCCCTCTTACTTCTTCTGCTGCTGCACTAGATGAGACTTGTTAGAGGAGCAAAGCTGATAATAAACTTTGGTTTATAAGTCACATCGCCTCATCATTCCGAGCTCTTCTACAGGAGCGCCATTTTCTTTCTAATTGACAAGTCTTCTGTTTTAAGCTACGAGTTTCTGTGTTGAACCAAGGAGTTAGAAATCTCTGATCAGACTTTTTCTTTTTTAAAGGGGCCACCATGTCTAGAGTCTGATGCAGAGAAGCTGTAACACTATCTACAATGCTATCAATTACAGAAGGAGCAAGCTGTCTATAGCTTATATCCGTTGTGTTGACACATGGCATAGAGGAAACGATCTGCATAAATTTGGTTACATCATCTGAGAGGCATCTGCTGTAGTAATATTTTTCTTTAGGAGCCAAATAGTCAAAGATAGTAAAATCAAAGGTTTACAGACAATGGTCTGACAGTACAGGGTTATGAAGAGACACTACCAGATTTTCTATTTCTATGCCATATGTCAGAACAAGGTTCAACGTGTGGTGGAGATAATGGGTAGAATTTCCTACTTTCTGAGAAAATCCCATCGAGTCTAATATTGAATTAAATGCCATATTAAGGCAATCACTATCTACATCTACATGTATATTAAAGTCCCCTACTATAATTATTCTATCTTATTTCAGCACTAAATCAGCTAAGAATTCGGCAAATTTGGATAAAAACTATGAGAAGGTTGATGGAGGACGATAAACTATGGCAAATAAAATTGGGTTTAGCCTAAGATTGCTAAAATGCCCAATACTGAGGACCAGGTCCTCAAAGGAATTATAACGTGTTTTTTGCTTTACATTAACTAGTAATTTGGAATGGTAAATTGTTGCTACTTCTCCTCCACGACCAGAACTTCTGGGATTTTGACAGTTTAAATAACCAGAGGGAGTTGATTCATTTAAACCAACATAATCCTCTTGCCCTAACCAAGTCTCTGTAAGGGATATTAAATCAATCTGATGATCAATTAACAGATCATGGACTAGCAGAGACATTGGGAGTTAAGAGACCTAACATTTAACAAACCACATTTAATTTTTAAATTATAAGGAAGAACAGAGGCCAAATCGTTCAATTCTTGTTGGCTTCATGTTTAACCCCTTGAACTCTGTGAATTCTGCGGGTGGTCACGTCTCTGCGTCTTAGTGCGTCTCAGCGCGCACTGAAAAAAAAGGCTGTATTTCCGGTCTTCAAGTACAGACACAGCCTTGTTACAACCTGAGAAAAAAGCTGTGTAATATATTCATTTTTTGTGGTATTTTTACAAAATTTTGACCTGAGCTTGAAAACACTTGGTTCTACATTTCTGTTGTGTTTTCCAGACACTATCTGACAGCTGTATGTTATTTGCAAGCATTTGTATCTAAAAAAAAAAACACCCGGGCGAACTTTCTTGTTACTCAGTGGCAGGAGCACTTAGAGAGATTATGACTGTTTTGCCAAAAAATTCAGAGTGTTTTCTTTTAAATGAGACCAACCCCAAGAAGATGCTGCAAAGGGTTGAAGAACAGCTTTTGATTTACTTTGGGCATGTTATTTTTAGGCGTTTTTAGGGAAGTTGAACAGAGTTCAACAGGTTAATGTGAGTTTTACCAACTTTTTGTTTAATCACTTTGGGATACTTATACATTATATTTTTGATTACTTTGGAGGGAGCAGACAATGATTCTCTGATGGGGAAGACAGGGGCTAAGTTGAGGGGTAGCGGATGAAGAGGAGCTGCAGAGAGGCATGTAAGACTGCGACTCTGCTTCCTGGTCCCAACTCTGAGTTATCAATGTTTTGGAAATTTGGATAAAAATGATGCCAGATTGTTAGATAAGTGAGACACATCATCCAAAGTGGGATGGATGCCGTCTCGTCTAATAAGACCAGGTTTTCCCCAAAATGAGTTCCAATTGTCTATGTGGCCCACATTGTTTGCAGGACACCACACAGACAGCCAGCGGTTGAAAGATGACAAGCAGCTAAACATGTCATCACTGGTCAGATTGGGGAGGGGCCCAGAAGTTTTGTTTTTTTTTTGTTACTTATTTGTACCCGTAGGTAGATTTGGTTTGGTATCCTGCCTCCTGCCATCCGACGTTCAGAGGAATTCTCATCTCAGCTCCAAGTAAGCCTTCGTTCAATTCATCTTCATCTTCATTTTCACTCGTTCCCCTGTGCACAGGCGGAGATCCGTGGCGGCGGACCTCTATCCTTCCTGGCGGCGGACTGAGCTGCACCACACTTCACCAGACTCACCAACCACCTAGGCTGAGGTGAGGACACTCTAGAACGAGGATGAAGGCGAGTGTTGGTCTCATTAGGAGAAGAGACAGACGACTCCGCGCTGATCCGAGGGCAGCACAGTCTAAATAACCCTGGCCATAATGGGGAGCAGGTGTGCGCGCAGCTGAGGATGATAGACAGCCAGAGCGAACCATCACAAGCGGGTGTGTCGCTGAGCGGGGAAAAAACGATTAGAAACATGAACAGGTTGGTGGTGAAATACTAGAGAGGCAGACATTGTTTTGGCAAAGTCACACACCAATTCCACGTTGTTTTGTGACTTCCGACTGCCAGAGTCGGACGTCATTAATGCCAGCGTGGATAACAGTTGTGGAGTATTTACAGTTACTTTTAGCCAGCATTTTCAAATTTGACTCGATGTCGCCTGCTCTGGCCCCAGGAATGCATTTGACTATGGCCGCTGGAGTCTCTAGGTTCACGTTTCTGACTACAGAGTCGCCAGTGATCAGAGTTTTTTCCTCAGCGGTGACATGGTTCAATGACCCAGAAAGCAGACTCAGACTCAAAGTAGATACAATCATTTTTATTGAGATTAGTGTAAGTGTGTGCATGTGTGTGTGATCGTGTGACACCGGGGGCGAGCAGAGCACCGTGCAACCTGGCAACCCTAGGAACAGACAGAGACAGGGAGAGTTAGTGGCAGACACCGGAGGGGATGTACAGGATTGTCCAGTGCTTACTGTTTGTTGAGATGGGGTTAAGCTCAGGTTCAGCTCGGCGGCTACGGCCAGGAAGACAGTGCCTGCTGTCCCAGGTGCAGCTGGAGGTGGTTGGTGAGTCTGGTGAAGTGTGGTGCAGCTCAGTCCGCTGCCAGGAAGGATAGAAGTCCGCCGCCACGGATCTCCGCCTGTGCACAGGGGAACGAGTGAAGATGAAGATGAAGATGAATAGAACGAAGGCTTACTTGGAGCTGAGATGAGAATTCCTCTGAACGTCGGATGGCAGGAGGCAGGATACCGAGACGAGAGTAGGCTGAGGTGAGGACACTCTAGAACGAGGATGAAGGCGAGTGTTGGTCTCATTAGGAGAAGAGACAGACGACTCCGCACTGATCCGAGGGCAGCACAGTCTAAATAACCCTGGCCATAATGGGGAGCAGGTGTGCGCGCAGCTGAGGATGATAGACAGCCAGAACGAATCATCACAAGCGGGTGTGTCGCTGAGCGGGGAAAAAACGATTAGAAACATGAACAGGTTGGTGGTGAACCAGGGCCTTGTGAATGGACAGCGAGATGGTGGTGAGGTGTGGTGTAGGGGTGACAGATGGATTTAAGATGGGGGTGGGGTTACATCAGGGATTGGCTCTGAGCCCCTTCTTGTTTGCCATGGTGATGGACAGGCTGACAGATGAGGTCAGGCAGGAGTCTCCATGGACCATGATGTTTGCAGACGACACTGTGATCCGTAGTGAAAGTAGGGAGCAGGTGGAAGAAAACCTGGAGAGGTGGAGGTATGCTCTGGAGACAAGAGGAATGAAAGTCGGTAGAATCAAGACAGAATACATGACAGAATACATGAGTGTGAATGAAAGGGAGGCAGGTGTAACGGTGAAGATGCAAGGAGTAGAGGTAGTGAAGGTAGGTGAGTTTACATATCTGGGGTCAACCATCCAAGGCAATGGAAAATGCACAAGAGAGGTGAAGAAGAGAGTGCAGGCAGGGTGGAGTTGGTGGAGATGATTGTCAGGGGTGATTTGTGACAGAAGGATAGCAGCAATAGTGAAAGGGAAGATTTACAAGATGGTAGTGAGACCTGTGATGATGTATGGTTTGGAGACGGTGGCACTGACAAAAAGACAGGAGGCAGAGCTGGAGGTGACAAAGTTGAAGATGCTAAGATTCTCATTGGGACTGACTAGGAGGGACAAGATTACAAATAAGTATATCAGAGGGACAGCTCAGGTTGAGCGGTTTGGAGACAAAGTAAGACAGGCAAGGCTGAGATGGTTTGGACATGTGCAGAGGAGGGATAGTGGATACATTGGATAAAGGATGTTGAAGATGGAGCTGCTAGGCAGGAGGAAAAGAGGAAGACCACAGAGAAGATTCATGGATGTAGTGAAGAAGGACATGGAGAGGGTTGGTGTTACAAAGATGTGGGAGACAGGGTAAGATGGAGGCAGATGATCTGCTGTGGCGACCCCTGAAGGGAGCAGCCGGAAGAAGAAGAAGAACCTGGTATTTGAACAGGGGTGTGTAGACTTTTTATATCGGCTCTATCCATATCTATACCTCCTCATTCCACCACCAAGTCTCTTTGTCTTCCTTCCTCTGTCCGCTGGATACACCACATACCTTTCTACCTGTTTCCCTCAATACTTTTGCTGTACTGTTCCAGTCATCTGGTAATTCTTCCCTACCACTCAGAGCCTGTATCAACTCTTTCCTGAACTCTGTGCAACCTTCTTCCTTCTGTAACTTCCCCTACTTAATCTTTGGCTCTGCCTTCACTCTCTTCCTCTTCTTGCTTTCCAAAGTCATCCTACAGACTACCATCAAATGCTGTCTAGCTACATTCTCCCTTGCCACCTCCTTGCAGTCTCCTATCTCTTTCAGATTTCTCCTTCTGCATAAGATGTAGTCCACCTGTGTGCACCTTCGTCCACGCTTGTAAGTCACCCTATGTTCCTCTCTCTTCTTGAAGTGTGTTCACCACAGCCATTTCCATCCTTTTAGCAAAATCCACGACCATCTGTCCTTCCACATTTCTCTCCTTAAGACCATACCTACTCACAACCTCCTCCTCACCTCTGTTCCCTTCACCTACATGTCCATTAAAGTCTGCTCCAATCACCACTCTCTCACCCCTGGGAACACTCTCTACCACTTCATCCAACTTACTCCTGAATTCCTCTTTCTCTTCTACCTGATATCCAACTTGTAGGGCATATGCACTGACAACATTCAACATCACACCTCTGACTTGTAGTTTCAAACTCATGATTCTGTCTGACTCCCTCTTTACCTCTTGAACACTCTTCACATACTCTTCCTTCAAGATTTCTCCTGCTCCATTTCTCTTCCTAGCTACACCATGGTAGAACAGTTTAAATCCACCTCCAATGCTCCTAGCCTTGCTTCCCTTCCATCTGGTTTCTTGAACACACAGTATATCTGCCTTTCTTCTCTCCATCATATCAGCCAACTCTCTGCCTTTACCAGTCATACTCCCTACATTTAATGTCCCTACTCTCACCTCCACACTTCGACCTTTCCTTTTCTCTCTCTCCCTCCTAACACGCCTTCCCCCTCTCCTCCTCCTTGATCTTCAACCAACAGTAGCCCAATTTCCACCGGCAACCTGTTGGTTAACTGCGCTGGTGGTGGCCGTTGTTAACCTGGGCCTCGACTGGTTCAGTATGAAAGTTTCAATTGTCATGATCCGCATGTTTGATTTGGCAAAGGTTTTACGTCAGATGCCCTTCCTGATACAACCCTCCCCATTTACCTGGGCTTGGAATCAACACTAGGAGTACACTGGCTTGTGCGCCCCCTGTGGCTGGGTTAAATAGGTTTTTGTGATGTAAAAAAATGAGACCAAGATAAATTTTTTCAAAACTTTTTCCACCATTAATGTGGGGACACAGATTAGGACATCCCATTAAATATTCAGTTTTTTATTAAGAAATGTTCACATATCTATATCTATCCTTGTTTTTGGTTTTATTTGCATTTTTTAACATTTATTTTAGCCATTTTAAGTGGGATTGAATGTGGGGGTGTCCTAAAAAACATGGGGGGGGGGGGGGTCCTAATTTATTCCTCACTATTTGTTTAGAATTACATTTTTCAGAAAATTTGAAAAGTCTTTAATTCATTTTTAATTGTTTAGTTGTATTACATGAATCTCCCAGTATTTTTAACATTGATATTAAATATCCATATGACCAAATATGTTTTGTTTGTTTTTTTTAAAAAAGCACACAGGCTGTCCTAATTTTTTCACATGACTGTATAACCTGCACAACCCAATTGAAAAACAAATTGAAATCTTTTAAGGGGAAAAATAAAAAATAAACTCACAATAACCTGGTTGCATAAATATGCACACCCTGTTATAACTGGGGATGTGACTGTGTTCAGAATTAACCAGTCACATTGAAACTCATGTTAAATTGGAGTCAGCACACACCTGCCATCATTTAAAGTGCCTCTGATTAACCATAAATAAAGTTCAGCTGTTCTAGTAGGCTTTTTCTGACATTTTTGTAGTCGCATCTTATTGTAGTAAGCCATGGTCTGCAGAGAGCTTCCAAAGCATCAGAGGGATCTGATTGTTCAAAGGTATCAGTCAGGAGAAGGGAACAAAAGAATTTCCAAAGCATTAAATATACCATGGAACACAGTGAAGACAGTCATCATCAAATGGAGAAAATATGGCACAACAGTGACATTACCAAGAACTGGACATCCCTCCAAAACTGATGAAAAGACGAGAAGAAAACTGGTCAGGGAGGCCGCCAAGAGGCCGACAGCAACATTGAAGGAGCTGCAGGAATTTCTGGCTGTTTAGTACATGTGACAACAATCTCCCTTCTAGAGTGGCAAGACGAAAGCCTTATCTTATGAAGAAAAACATCCAAGCAAAAACACATTTGAAATCTCCCAAATGCATGTGGGAAAATGTGTTATGGTCCGATGAAACCAAGGTTGAACTTTTTGGTCATAATTCCAAAAGGTATATTTGGCGCAAACACAACACTGCTCATCACCAAAAGAACACCATACCTACAGTGATGCATGGTGGTGGCAGCATCATGCTTTGGGGATGTTTTTCCTCAGCTGGAACTGGGGCCTTAGTCAAAATACCAGTCAGTGTTGGCACAAAACCTTCAGGCTTCTGCTAGAAAGCTGAAGAAGAAGAGGAACTTCATCTTTCAGCACGGCAATGACCCAAAGCACACATCCAAATCAACAAAAGAATGGCTTCACCAGAAGAAGATTAAGGTTTTGGAATGGCCCAGCCAGAGTCCAGAACTGAATCCAATCAGACATCTGTGGGGTGATCTGAAGAGGGCTGTGCACAGGAGATGCCCTCACAATCTGACAGATTTGGAGCATTTTTGCAAGGAAGAGTGGGCAAATATTGCCACATCAAGACGTGCCACACTGATAGACTCCTACCCAAAAGGACTGAGTGCTGTAATAAAAGCCAAAGGTGCTGCAACAAAGTATTAGTTTAAGGGTGTGCATATTTATGCAACCAGGTTATTTCTAAGTTTTTTATTTTTCACCTTAAAAGATTTTAGTTTGTTTTTCAATTGGGATGTACAGGTTATAGGTCACATTAATGGTGGAAAAAGTTTTGAAATGATTTATCTTGGTCTCATTTTTTTACATCACAAAAACCTGGCATTTGAACAGGGATGTGTAGACTTTTTATATCCACTGTAGGTATGTAGATAGATAGATCAACTTGACACTCTGGGGGGGGGGGCGCCGTTGGGGGAGTACCCCCTCCAATATAATGGTAAGGGAAATATGTCACTGAAGGAGCAGTTTTCAACTTTTCTATGTAATTATTGGGGCAGAACCAAATTATGATAAGCCTATCATCCATGGATATACAACAAAAATAGTTGTATACAGCCCATAGTTGTAGGTCAGGATCCAAAGGTGAACCTGTGTAGCAAGTTTGATGACCCTAGCATTACTTATTCTATAGTAATAGGGCATATGGTATGGCAACCTTGACCTTTGACCTTTTGACCCCAAACCCATAGTCGGAAGTCATAGACTCAGGGTGAACCTATGTACCAAGGTTGGTGACCGTAGGTTTACTTTTTTTTGTGTTGTAATAGTGCAAAGAGAATGTTAATTTTGACCTTTTGATCCCAAACCCATATACAGTCATGTAAAAAAATTAGGACACCCCATTAAATATTCAGTTCTTTATTAATAAATGTTCAAATATCTATGTCTAACCTTGTTTTTGGTTTTATTTGCATTTTTTAACATCTATTTTAGCCATTTTAGGTGGGAATGAATGTGTGGGTATCCTAAAAAAGATGGGGGGTGTCCTAATTTGTTCCTTACTATTTACTTAGAATTACATTTTACAGAAAATTAAAAAAAAAAAGTCTTTAATTCATTTTTAATTGTTTAGTTGTATTACGTGAATCTCCCAGTATTTTTAACATTTAACATTATTAAATATCCATATGTCCAAATATGTTAAAAAAAAAAACCCACACAGACTTAAACAGGGTCCTAATTTTTTCACATAACTGTATGTAGGTCAGGGCCCGAAGGTGAATCTGTGTACCAAGTTTGGTGACCCTATCTTTACTAGTTCTACAGTATTAGGGCATAGGGAATGCCAACCTTGACACCTGACCTGTTGCCCCAAAACTCCCGCAAAAATAATCTGATCGGAGTCAAATAGCAATATGCACATCATCAGTGTACTGTATATCAAGCCCTGGTACCAACTTTTAAAACAATTGTAACAAAACTGTAAGACGAATTGCTTTCACAAAAGTGGGACAGACAGCTGGATGGACAGGCAGCCCTATAACGTAATCTCCCTTTGGTCTTCAATCGATGGGGGATAAAAACCAAAAAGGCTTTTGAGGCACATTTAATTATCATTTTGAATCTCAAAAACAAGTTGGAATTTTGACAGTAAAGTCTAATCTGTGTTTGAAGAATAGAAAAGTCAGATTTGGGAGGCTAATGTTGACAGTTTAACTCAAGCTACTCCATAGTCTAATGCTTCAACAAGAAAACTGATTAGATGAAGTAGCGTTAGACACTAATGTGCTGGTTTACTTTTTGGTTTACTGGTTTACTTTTTGGTTTGCAGGTTTACTTACTTGATTTGATAGAAGTGGGCCTACCAACAGCTTATCACCACTGGCATCTGCAGGGTCAACTGCGAGCCATCCTTTACTGATGTTTTGTCCCATTGATCTCAGAACATCTCCAGATGGTGGGGCAGTGTACAGGAGCACCTTCCTGCTACTTCCAGCAACTGGGTTTAGATAGTCAGGCAACTTGACTGACTGTTTTCTTTGTTCCCCCATCTCCTGTCATTTTTCCATAGCCACAGCAAGAAGCTCCCCTTCTCTGTTTCTTAGGAAAGTTCTTACACTGCTGTTATTCCTCAATAATGTGCAGCTAATGTCTCTCAGAAAGTGCTTGGCTGAGAGGCTGGCAAAGCTAAGACATCCGACCTCTGCTGGAGAAGATATTGCTCTTCAGCTTTTCTCTTGACAGTCTGCCACTAGGTCAGCATATGTCATCTTTTTCCTCTCGTACACATCCCGGATGTTTATCGGTGTTTCTCAAAGTCAAGGATCCTACCTTGGTAGTACATGTCCTTCCAAGTCGAATCCTTGGTAATGTCCTTCCTTGATGTCAGAGAATGGCAAGGAATGGAACAGCTCTTACAAGTGTATGAGCTGCATCACTTCTGCTTTCAGGCTACTGGCAGTTTTTGCTCTTTTTCAACTTTTTTCCCCTCAACTTCATAAAAATAAAAACCAGATCACTATCACAAACAGGCAGCAAGATATTCAGAGGAGGTGGCTGTGCTGCCTATACCTCTGCAGTCAATGTGGTCAGGAAGTTGAATGTATCGTATAAATGGCTAACAACCTCATTAGTTATTAGCATACTGGGGGGCTGTTAAATATTACTATAGCAGCTGAATGTTGCCCTAAACAACTATGAAACACCATAGGTTTTTTGTGAAAATCTGATAGCCTCCAGTGTCATGTGCGCTTTTTAAAATTTCTAACAATTGCCATTGGTTTTTTTTTATTCTTTTAACATCTGTTTTTCCACTACCAAGTGGTTTGGACGAGTCACTATGGCAGACATCGATGTATCTGCCATAGTCTTATAGTTTTTGGAGCAAAGTTTTTACGCTGGATGCCCTTCCTGATGCAACCCTGCCCATTTTTATCCAGGCTTGGGACCAGCACAGGGAGTATACTGGCTTGTGCACCCACTATGGCTGGGTAACCAATGTTTGCCTCCTCCGTTCCATTATTGCTGAGCACCAAGCTGGACAGCAGGAAGTTCCGCTTTTATATGGTTTTCAGCATGACCCGGCAGGGACTTGAACCCCAGCCTGCTGGTTGTGGGGCAGATGCTCTACCTCTAGGCCACCATCCAGTTGTTGTTAGAAAAAAAAAAACTTCTGATATTAGCAGATCTGTAAGTTATATTTAATATCCAGCAATATTACCACATCACATATTACACAATTGTCAAGGTATAAATTATAGTAGATGAGATATGATAAAAGCACCAAAAAAAATCAATTGTTACAGCACGGACTTTGTTTAAAAAGTATGGAAAAAACTCTTAGCCATCTCCCCATGTTGGTGAATTACTGCTGCATTTCACTTAAAAGGATTTCAGATTCACATTTTTCCTAGCATAATTTCCCAGAGAATATATTTAAAATGGAGTGAACAATTAATAGAGTAAGAAGAGTTAAACTGGATAGTTAAATTTATAAATGAATCTATTATTTTTAAATATTTGCACATTTTCACATTTACAGTTTTGTAAAATCTCATTAAAACAACAAAACTGCAAACATTACGTATACTAAATGTTTTGGCTTACATATGAGATTTATAACTGTAGTGTAAGCGAAGCCCCCCCCCCCCCCCAATTTACTTAAGGCAGAACCAAAAAAAGGAAAATAAACTTTAGGAAAACATTTTAAATGGTGTTTCATTTATAACAACTATTTGGAGATAATTATATGATGTAATTCTGTACAAGATGACAGTCCATCTCATCTTGTTCTGTACTTTGTTGTGCAGGTCCGTGATTACTGCTGACTGACCCCTGTGGTACCAGTTCTTCAGTGGAGACGACGGACATCCTGACTTCTGACTGAGCCGTGCTGACATTAACCAGCTCCTGATGTCAGTGATGATGAACCGGCACCAAAAACCTCCTTCTACAGCCTCACCACCATCATCGGACAGTTTACACAAGCACTACTAGTTCGCACATACTGCTTCAAAGACATGCAGACATGCAGACATACATTTTCATTTTTCTTAGTACCCTTTTATGCATATTTGTAACTGAAGTGTTTAACAAATTTACCAGACGTATTCTCATTTGTTAGACATTTATAATTTCAGTTTCAAACCAGTTCATTGTGTTAATGTTTTAAATTTGTAAATATCTCTTAATCATCTGTTTACACCTGTATGTTTCCATGATTTTTATATAAAATTTGAATATTATCGTCTATTGTCTGTCTTGCTTCTTTTCCATGCCAGTCCACATTGTAGCACACATTGCAAAAATCAGGTAACACAGTTGGACTCAAAACATTTTATTCAACAGTATAAGCAAAAGTCATTTCAAACAGCAATACCTGAACAAAAATAATAACAATTATTTCTCAATTACCCTTTCCAGCAAACAAAATACTGTATTTGTCAGCTCTCTGCCTGGCCTCTTCCTGCTTGTTCCTTTGTACCTGTGAAAAACACATAAAATATAATTTATCTAAGAGAGTGTAATTTATTATGTAGTACAATTAATGTAATATGCATAATTTTAGTAATTTTGCTGTTTAAGGACAGAGGTTGGTAGAAGTATTTGGATGATATTAAAAGGAACATTTTTTATTTAACCTTTATTTTACCAGGATGGTCCCACTGAGATTGTAACTCTCCTTTTCAAGGGCGTCCTGGATAAGAGGCAGCAGCAATAGAATAGAATAGAACATGCTTATATTTTATTCTCCTTAGACTAACACATTGAAGAAAAAAATCAAAAGAATAAAGTAAAAAAAATGTATGGAAAAAGTTGTAAATTTGCTTCTAAATAGTTACAGATGTATAACAGAAAAGTTGCAATAATTTTTACAAATTTAAGTGTAAACACTTTAAATTTTCCATAAAACAAGACACAAATGTATCTCAGAAACAAGCACAAAAACTGCTGAATTAAGGGAGAAAAAAAATAATTTAAAGGAAAATCCAAGTTTAAAAGACAAATGTATTGAATTTAAAAGAAAGAAAGTCACAGACTTGTGAGGAAACGAGTCAGATTTAGCAATAAGGTTATACAGCCCCATGGATTTAGGAGAGAAAAGCCATAACCTCGTACTCAAGTGTTTTTTTCAGTAATTAGTAAGTACTGTTTTTGCTATTTAAATGACTGTTTCTGCATACATCAGGTAACTCAACTTGAGTACAATTTCTGACAACTTTTGGTTGTGTGAGGCAGAATGAAACATCACTTTTAAACATATAATATTTAACCGGATTATTTTGCCATCAGACAGCTCTTTTCACCGGGGTATATAAATGTTTGAGAACATTTTGATTTCAGTCAGAAAAGCCGCAATTTAATTGGTGAAACGGTAAAGTATTTTGTTTAGTAACTCATTGTGTAGTAAATATGTAAAAATACTTACATTTAAAAGTATGCTGCGGTTCCTCTCCCGCTCCACAAAACCGTTTTAAAGATTTGCAAAGCACTGTGGGGATTTTAAGAGCGCAAAGGATCCACTTGTGCATCCTTGAAAATTGAGAGAAAGGAGGACTCTATCCTAGCGAGGATCCTCAACTTTGGAACAGTCCTTCGACGAGATGTGATGACGTCACGTCCTTGATTTGCAGCCTTGGAAGGACGCATCCTTGGCTTTGAGAAACACCACTTTTTCCATGGCACTGTCAACTTGACCATAAGGACATGTTTGCTGACTGATGACTACAGTATGATGTCAGGTCTCAGTGAAGTGATGATGATTTCGGTCAGGAACCTGAGCTTCCTGCCAAGGTCTGCTGTCGTTTGCCACTCATTTTCTGCTAGGACCGATGTTTATCCTAGCATGGGGCAGGTCTGCACTGGTTGTCCTGCTGGTATGAACTGGATCAGTTTCTTCTGATGGCTATGGGGCTTCTAGACTTGTTACATGTTACAGTAACATCTGTCAGCTTCATTAGCACCTGGTCAGCACACCATCTGTAATGACCCTGGCCAGAGTGGTTTAGCAGCCACTTGGGTCATGCTGGAGATCTACCTGGGTCATTCCACACAAGCTGCTGCTCTGTTCTGAGGTGAACCATCTACTGCGGTCAGCTGTTCTTGAAAATGTATCATATGTAGCTTTGATTAGAAAGCAGAGACATCCTGAGGGATCCTCCATATTTCCACATGGAGGATCTCCATCGCAGTGACCTTGGGAGAATTCCTTCCTACCTTGTCTGTCCATTAGCCCTGTTGGCACTGACTGCTGTCAACAACAGTCTCACTCCTCTATTTTTGTCATCTCTTTGGCCACCAACTGCTTCAGTTCTTGCTTGTATGCCTTTGACCAGAGTTTTGTTTCCCCCATTCCTGAACCACATCTTCCTTGCTGGGTGCTTCCAAAGAGTTACAGTATTGGTGTTTTGAACTCATTATGGCACTGTCTGCACAGTCTTCAACTTTCCATGCTCTTCTCTTCTGGTTTTTGCTACCAGTATTCCTGAACAGTTGGTCACTTGAATCTGAATTCCAGCGCTACCCTGGTCTTCTCCAACTTGTACCTGTAGTGCATTCCTTACAAACCGGGGGGCTTCAAAGAGGCACCCGAGTAGACTAAGCCACTTCCAGATGTAATTGTTAACTATGGCATTCAGTTTTGCAATTATATCACACACTGGTAGAGTGTGAATTGGCAACATCAAATTTGAAGGAAGGTAGCTCTGGTCAGTCCTTCCCTGCCTTTCTTTTAGTTGCTTTGGAACTACTGCTGCCATATGCTTGTCTGTGAGATCACTTGTATACTCCCTGCCTGCCCAGACTTCAGGATGGTTGTTCTGACAGCACCGGGGTTCTTTATTTCACTACTTGAAACAAGGTTGTGTCTACTTGGCTACCGTTGTGGATTAACAGGCTTCGGGATTTGGCAGGCTTTATTTTCTTCCTTGCCAAAGACAACAGTTTTTCAAGTTCTATTGTTGTGCATACAGCGGTGTACAGTAGGCTCATTATCATCCATGAACCACTGCACAGGAGGTACCTGCTAGAAAGCACTATTGCACAGTCCTCTTCACACTGCCCTTGCACCAATAAAGATGACCTTGAAAGGTTGCTGTAAATAGAATGGGGGAGATGGAGCATCCCCCTACCTAGTTGTTGCCATTCAACAATGTAGAACTGCAGTGTGTGGTCCATCTTCAGATCTGCATAGTTGCTCTTACTAATGTATAAAATAAGACAATAAAAGTCCATTTTCACCGATGCAGTTTTATCACAACATAATGCCACAGATTTTGCATGTTGTTATTGAGGGATTATCTAAGATCATCTCGACTGTGGATTGTTCACAATCACAGGGAACAACCTAAATTTATCCAGATCCCTTATAACTTATCAACTTATCACACATGTGGCAAAATATATTACAGATGCCTACAAATCAGGAGAACTTGGTAAGAAAATCACAGCTCAGATTCCCATTCTCTCCAGGAACTCCAGTTAAAACAATGATGTAGTGCATGCTGTGGTCTGGAAGACAAAATGTATTGTAAACTTGCTAAAAAGGCAAATCAAAACCCCCTGTTTGACTGCAAACACTTTTATAGAGATTTAATATTCTGGAGTTGTGCACTACTGTGCAACAACAGCAGCAGCAACCAGGTGCCTTTTTTAATTAAAAGCAGCCTCTTGTGAAAATTTGGCATCAATATTTCCAAAAACGCTTTATTCTCTTACATTAATGAAAAATCCTGCACAGTGAAGATAAAACAGAACTTTTTGGATGCAACTGAAAAAAAAAAATGTAAAGCACACAGATGGATTATGCTGTTACTGGCACACAGCTTAAGGATCTCACCTACCGTACAATTGTAAAAGTTGGTCCACACAGTCTTCACATCAGTATAAGTTACTAGAGCCAGGTCAGCAACAAAACCAGCTGTGACAGCTCTAGTTTCGCTTGCCACTGCCCTTTAAACAATAAGGTGATTACAGAATCCTTCCACTTTTCAGCAGGTGAATAGAGTGAAAACCTTCAAACATGAACATTCGAATATACAGTGGTGCAAAAAAGTGTTTGCCCCCTTCCTGATTTCTCATGTTTTTTGTATGTTTGTCACACTTAAATGTTTCAGATCATCAAACAAATTTAAATATTAGACAAAGATAACACAAGTGAACACAAAATGCAGTTTTTAAAAGGTGTTTATTATTAAAGGTAAAAAAAATCCAAACCTACATGGCCCTGTGTGAAAAAGTTATCCCCCCCCCCCCCCCCGCCGCTGCCGTTACAACATAAATTAACTGTGGTTTATCACATCTTTGGAAAGCTGAGTTAAATTTCTCTAGCCACACCCAGGACTGATTACTGCCACACCTGTTCACAATCAAGAAATCACTTAAATAGGACCTGCCTGACAAAGTGAAGTAGACAAAAAGATCCTCAAAAGCTAGACACCATGCTGCAATCCAAAGAAATTCAAGAACAAATGAGAAACAAAGTAATTGAGATCTATCAGTCTGGAAAATGTTATAAAACCATTTCTAAAGCTTTGGGACTCCAGCAAACCACAGTGAGAGCCATTATTCACAAATGGTGCAAACATGGAACAGTGGTGAACCTTCCCAGGAGTGGCCGGCTGACCAAAATTACTCCAAGAGCGCAGCGACAACTCATCCAAGAGGTTACAAAAGACTCCACAACAACATCCAAAGAACTGCAGGCCTCACTTGTCTCAGTTAAGGTCAGTGTTCATGACTCCACCATAAGAAAGAGCCTGGGTAAAAATGGCCTGCATGGCAGAGTTCCAAGACGAAAACCACTGCTGAGCAAAAAGAACATAAAGGCTCGTCTCAGTTTTGCCAGAAAGCATCTTGATGATCCCCAGGATGTTTGGGAAAATACTCTGTGGACTGACGAGACAAAAGTTGAACTTTTTGGAAGGTGTGTGTCCCATTACATCCAGTGTAAAAGTAACACAGCATTTCAGAAAAGGAACATCATATCCACAGTAAAATATGGTGGTGGTAGTGTGATGGTCTGGGGCTGTTTTGCTGCTTCAGGACCTGGAAGACTTGCTGTGGTAAATGGAACCATGAATTCTGCTGTCTACCAAAAAATCCTGAAGGAGAATGTCCAGCCATCTGTTTGTGACCTCAGGCTGAAGGACATGTGGTTTCTGCAGCAGGACAATGATCCAAAACACACCAGCAAGTCCACCTCTGAATGGCTTAAGAAAAACAAAATGAAGACTTTGGAGTGGCCTAGTCAAAGTCCTGACCTGAATCCGATTGAGATGCTGTGGCATGACCTTTAAAAGGCGGTTTATGCTCAAAAACCTTCCAATGTGGCTGAATTACAACAATTCTATAAAGTTGAGTGGGCCAAAATTCCTCCACAGCGCTGTAAAAGACTTGTTGCCAGTTATCGCAAACGCTTGATTGCAGCTGTTGCTGCTAAGGGTGACCCAACCAGTTATTAGGCCTAGGGGGCAATCATGTTTTCACACAGGGCCACGTACTGTAGGTTTGGATTTTTTTCCACTTAATAATAAACACCTTCATTTAAAAACTGCATTTTTTGTTTACTCGTGTTATCTTTGTCTAATATTTAAATTTGTTTGATGATCGGAAACATTTAAGTGTGACAAACATACAAATAAAATGAGAAATCAGGAAGGGGACAAACACTTTTTCACACCACTGTACATGATTGTGCACAATGAAGATCAAACACCAACCAATTTTTGAATGTGGGGAGAAAGTTTAGGTATAGAGGTTCTCGACACGCCTGACACTATTGCTATTACACAGTATAATCCTTGTTTGTGTTTCATGTTTTCCTGCAAGCTTGAAATGATAGCTTTCTTGGCTGTCTTTATTTTTTCCAATAGCTCTTTAATCAGGCACCACTCTGCACCTGTGATGGGATGTAACAGCAATCACTAGCAATTATCTGCCAGAATAGAAAAACCAGCAGGAATGGGAGCTGCCAGTTTAATGTGTCAGTTTACTGTTGGCAATCCATTAAATGCTCACCCCATAGCAACTAGCCCGACCGCAGACTTGCACACATTCTGACCAAAAAGAACCAAATCCTGTTGGCTGTGAGAGTGCAGCCACAGCTGCGTTTATTCCAGTCATTCAATCAACATGCACAGCTGCCCTCACGAGCCACTTGATTGAGTGTGCCCCATTTTTGACTACTTGCCACAAATTGTTCAATTTTGCCTCCAGTATTAACCAAGGACATCTTTTAAAGCAGCTTACCTCACAATGATCTTACATTCAAAGGAAAATATTGTGCCTCATTAGATTTATCCAACAAACTACCTTTCTGATATAATGCATTGCACACATTAAACTGCC
Source organism: Pholidichthys leucotaenia (assembly GCA_020510985.1). Classification (NCBI taxonomy): domain Eukaryota; kingdom Metazoa; phylum Chordata; class Actinopteri; order Cichliformes; family Pholidichthyidae; genus Pholidichthys; species Pholidichthys leucotaenia. The sequence continues at coordinate 39,196,226 of CM035843.1, read as the reverse complement.
TAAATGTATAAAAAAAAGAGTGAATTTAACTGTACCCTTTAACTATCTAAATGCTTAAATGCTGCTTCAATATAAAATGCACTAGTTATAAATATCTAATGATATAGCACTCTAAGGGATCATGAATTATACGTTAATGTTCATTTTCAGTGCCGTATTTTTGTTCTTGGTTCCTGGTAGCTTAAAATGATTCACTGCCCAACATTGCCTTTTATAGCTTTCACTGGGCTTTGGCGATGCCTCAGTTTATGAAACAAGCTCGTTCAAGTGCCCCTACTTCAAGTGCCTCTAAGGATGACAAATGGATCTGGGGTTCCATTTGAGTTATTTGTTTGAAAAGACAAGAAATATTCTGAAAGGCTTTTTATTTAGTTCTCGAACATTTTGTGACTAAATGTGGGAATATGAAAAAAACAAGGATTGCTGAAATTCATGTAGTTTTTCTATAAGATCTGCCTCAAGTTAAATTTAAGCTAAAGGGGTCATTGACTGAAAAATTGTGCTTTTGTAGGTTTTAACCTTCTGAAATGTGTCTTCTGAATGCGTTTGCTTGTTTTCTCTGTGCTGTGTGGGTTGCCTCCGGGGGCTCTGGTTTCCTCCCACAGTTCAAAGGCATGCATGTTAGGTTAATTGGTGGCTCTAAATTGTCCCATCTGTCTGTGGTAGGCCCTTAGAACAGAGGGTTAGTGAAGCACTTTGAGCGGTTTTTAAGACTAGAAAAAGTGCTATATTAAGAACCTCAATTAAATAACTAAAGAAAATTTGACCAAAATATGTCACAAACATTTCATTAAGACACATGGGAACGGTTAAAATGCGGCAAAAGTTCAATCAGTGACCCCTTTCAGTCTATAGCACAGTGAGGTCTCAAGGTTAAGGTTAATTCTTGGGCCCCAGTTACACAAACCTGTTCTTATGAATGCCACTGTATACCTCTGGGATGTAAGTGAGTAGTGACGTGTAAATGTATATGCAAGTACATCACATGCAGAAACTTGTGGCATGCAGGTTGTGGGAGATGGGGAAAAATGCCCACACCTGCAAACATTTTGATGTAGTTGCATCTACCCATCACTGCCTGCGCCAGCTTACATCCAACTTGAATTATTCACAATCTTTCTCACACATAGGTCTGTACGACTTGGACTTTATTCAGGCAAGTTCAATGCTGAGTGTATTGTGACTTTTAAATCAGTTTAATCTATGGAAAAAAATGCGGATTAAAACAGAACACTCTCTTACATTTATGTAGCCTATAGTTCATTAATTGATGACATACATTTTCATAAACAAGCTTATGATCTGGGGAAAAGGCGATCGATCATAGGTTCTGCTGGTCACCAGATTAAAACAGAGCATTGCAACAAATAATGGGAATAAGTTGCAGCACCGCTGTGTTTAGACTCCCATGGTCTACGGCTTGAGGAAACTGCTTTTTTGTTGATTGGGTTGAATGTCAGCCCCCTACTCGTGTAGACCTGACGAGTTTTCAATATTTAACCCAGTTTGAGCTTAATTTATATTGTTGCTGTAAAACAGCACAATTTAGCCAAATTAGCCATAATGGTAATAGGAGCTGTTCGGTTTTTCCTAATAGACCACTGTTTTGTTTTTGTGCGATGTGAAGGAGCAAGGACCCCCTCCCCCCTTTAAAAGCTGTGGGAACTAAATGTCCGCTTGTCTGTGTAAAGCATAAAGTGCGTGTACTTGTGCGCGCCGCGTCTGTGTCTTGTAGTAATGAGTTGGCTGCTTGCATCACAGCGCGGTGGTGACGTGTCCGTGTCTGGGAGCTGTCCCAGGATTCATGGTGCTGAAGCTGCAGCGCCCGTCCACGGCCAGTGATCGCAGGAGGATCCGGGGCTGCACGGATGCTCTCACCCGGACCAGGACAGTCCGACAGCCGTGCTGGATTTTAACGGGCGGATTAAGACCATCCTGCTTGCACGGGAATGGGATAATTGGGGATGTAGGGCTCACAAAGACTCGCAGCGACCTGCAGTCTGGCTGCAAATCTGAGGAGGGGGGGGGGGGGAGAAAAAAAAAATCCTGAAACTGTGAATCGTGTGGAGATCGGTGTAGCTCGCCTGGTAAGACAGATTTTCCTAACATGGCACGCTAACGACCGACTTGATTTGGTTTGAAAGCCTGGCAGGATGTCGATGTCTGTGCTGGTTTGAAGCGTGGCGCCCGTGGTTGTTGCGATTCTTGAACGTAAAGAGCGCTGACATTTTGTTTTGTGTCTCTCCGGGTTTATACCCAGGCAGGTTTCTGCTCTCGTCGTGAATGTAAAGGCAGAAGCATGCTGAGATAGTTTAGATGCTGAAGAGGAGCGGGCACACTTTAAGGCCACGAAATGACACCGAGTGAACGGGCCATACCCTTATTACTTGAATGCATTTCCCCATCAGTCTAATATTTGACTGTTCCTTTCATTGAACTTAGGCTAATGACTTCAGACACTTGTTTGCATCGATGGAATTTATTTGCTCTTTGCATCCCGGTGGGAAGACAACAACAGAGACTTCGTTAGAATAAGAAATAAACGGCTGCGGGAGAGCTCACCTCTGTTCCTCACCCCCCCCCCCCCCCGCTACATATGCACAAGTATTTTGCCTATGAAGGGGACCGCCACGGTACAAACTGTTTCCTTCCCGCACCGTTGCACGGTGCCGTGAGTTTCTTGCCGGAGACAGCCCGATGCTGCGCGGCCAGGGCATGCTGAAGAGCCGCTGCTGCGTCCTGCTTGGTGACCTGAGGGTGCTCCTGCTCGGGCCACCGGCGCCGCCGACGCCGCTCCCTCCGCTGACCCCCATGAGCGGCCAAGCCTCGGAAAGCCATGAGACAGGCGTGACCGTCCCCGAAAACAACAACACGTTGACGAGGGGCCACCAGCAGCAGCAGCAGCAGCAGCAGCAGCAGCAGCAGCAGCAGCAGCACGCCGGGGACCGGGGTGCCCCGCCCGCCACGGGAACCAGCGGGCCACAGGGTGGAGAGCGGCCGGTGGCGGGGTGGGTGGACGCCGCGGAGCTGTCGGCGGCCCTGCGCGGCTGCAGCAGCTCCTCCGATGACTGCTCCAAGGGGAAACTGGAGGAGAGATTCTCCCTCACCAGCTACACTGAGAGCGGCTTCAGGACGCCCGTGTGCAGGATCTGCTTCCAGGGACCAGAACATGTAAGTCCGGGAAATATCTTCACGTGAATGTTGACACAGCTGTTCTGCCAGTCAGCTTAACCGCGTAAGGAATGAAATGCACTTTCTCCAAAGGGTCCATAGCAGATGTGGTGATGCTGCGTTTAAGTGGAGCATTGAAACCATGAAATTTATTTATTTATTATTTTATTTTATTTCGGAAAAAATGAAACAAAAAAGAATATTTAACAAATATATTAGAAGATATAAAATGACAATGTAAAGTGATAAAATACTTTTTTTGGGTGCCCAAAAAAGAGTAGGAAGAAGCAAAAGCTTTTCAAGTCCTTCCCTTCAATATTGTACGTACTTAATATTTAAATGAAAACAAGCTGCCAACTATACGGCTTTGCTGTCAGCAAAATATAGGTTTACCCCTTAATCATGTTTTGGGTTTTTTTCCCTCTATGGGAGGTTTTCCTCCCCACTTTCACCAAGGGCTTGTTCATAGGAGATCAGGTGATTGCCACAGTCCTTTTTACTTGACTTTAGGATCTGCACCTTGAGCACCTAGTGTGATCTGGTGCTTTATTAATAAACGTTAATCTCACTATTGCAACAAGTCCTCCATTTTTATCTATTTTATTTTATTTAACCTTTATTTAACCAGGCAGAACAGATTAAGAACACATTCTTATTTACAGCTGTGGCCTGGGGGGGAAGGGGCAAGGGGCAACTCACAGTCATACCTCCCCAGTTGATGCCAATTAACCTAACCTAACCTAACTTCATCTCATAGGTGATGGGAAATATTAATAGAGGGGATGCATCAGAACAGAATTCTTTGCAGTTACAGGGCAGTTACCATAGCAACACAGCACTGAGTGGCAATCACATGGGACAGCTTTATTTTTTATGAAACAAAACATAAAATTCACACAAAATATTTAGTCACAGCAGTGCACAGAGTACTGTTTTTTTTTTACTTTACATGTTAATACCACACCACTGACTTGACTGTAGTGATGTGTAGGTAAGGACCAATGAGTACATAAGATAAGATAAGATAAGCCTTTATTAGTCCCACAATGGGGAAATTCCAGGATTGCAACAGCATAGGGATAGCAACACTCAGAGCAACAATCAGAAGGCAAGAAAAACAACATCTAGTAAACATATGTCCATATTACTATAAATGTATATATATATAGACACACAGTGCGGAGCATTATGGCTGGTGAATGTGCAGCAGAAAGTCTAAGCTCTCTCTCCGCGGATGCAGCGGGCCAGCTGGAAGTCTTTGGGCATGATGGTGACCCCCTTAGCGAAGAAGAGACCCACCAGGTGGGCCTCGCTGGTCTCCTGCAGAGCCATGACGGCGAAGCTCAGGAAACGCAGGACGGTCTTGAAGTCCTGAGCGATCTCCCTCACCAGGCGCTGGACGGGCAGCTTACGGATGAGCAGCTCCGTGGATTTCTGGCAGCGACAGATCTCTCTCAGAGCCACGGGCCTGTGACGGCGAGGCCTTCACAGGCCTGGCCTTCACAGCCAGAATCAGCCAGAATCAGTTCTTCACATGGGAAGTGAAGAACTGATTCAGAGCTGTTAATTATTTATTTATTTAATTTTTTGCCAGTTAATCAAGCTAGAATGATAAGACTAGCTCTTCACAAGGCAAGCAGGTACTCCGTGTACTGCTGTGATTGAATATTGTGTGTATTTTTTGTGTTTTACTGCATACACCCTAATGCTGCCATTCATTTGTGCCAGTCAGTGTTTTTTAACAGCCATGAGTTCTATTCTGTGACATCATATGCATACCCTCTATATCTTGATGCAGGAATTATCTCCATTCCCTTGTAGGGGTTCTATAACAGACAAATAATGCAATAATGCTCCATTAGTTACTACTCATTTCAGTTAAATCTTCTGTTTTGGTCAGAATCACCCCTATTTTTTGAGGTTGAGATTTAACTTTTCGAGCACGCACTTGATTCTTGTTTTCTCCACAGCAGTTTTCTGTCGAGTGTTCCTTGGCATGGCTTTGGTGTGGAGTTTGTGTCAGTAATTGAAGTGACACTCAGTGAACGATTTCATGTTCGGATACAGGGGCAGGTGTAAGGTTTAGGGCAAATGTGTCACAATATATTCCAGGTGATGTGGCAGAGAAAATGAAGTTATGCAAGGATTAGCATTGAATTACTGAAAGGAATTTAAAAATGCAGCAATGTATCAGTTAAAAAAGTAACGCATGTAATGTGTTACTTTCTTTAAGATAACGGCCCTGAACACTGGCATGCGCACAGCTGGATGGTCTTCGTGGATCCCTCAGCATTCTGCACTCATATCATTGCATAGCTTGAAGAAAACAGCTAAAGTTAGCAGTGGGAGGATAATGAAAGACCTTGTCCCAGTGGCTGACAAGTGTGGAGGATACACTGAGAAGCTATAACAACTTATTATAGCCAAACGATCAAATCACTTTGGAGTGATGCGTAAAAAAAAAATGGGGGAAAAAAAGAAAGAAAAAAAAAAATCTCACTCTGGCACTCAGACACACCACCTGGAAATGGCAAGAAAAACATAATAATAACGTGCAGGGAACAGAAGGGAAGCGCCTCCAGGTTAATCACACTGCATGCCTCCGCCTTTGGGGCCATATTGATGATTATGTCACAGTACATCAATCAGGAGAGGAAAATGTGAAAGAAGATGGCTTCAAAAAAAAAATAACATTAAATTATATCAGAGAAGCAGGCACTTATAATTTGCAGACACATTAGTTTCACCGTTTTGGAGTTTTTGGAGCCCACATTGACGAATATGTCACACCTCACCTATTGGTAATGGAGGTGGGGACGCTATAAAAGAAAAAAAAATCAAGAAGCAAGACAGCTGAGGTGTAACTTTGACTCACAATTGCTTTTCCTTCAACCAAGCAGAAGATTTACTATATCATTTCATGGTCAATGAACAGTGTGTAGCTTATAATCTTCCTATGTTTTATCAACAACTTACTTCAGCAGCAATTTTGTGCACCACTCCATCTCTGAGCTCAGACTGTAATTATTACTGACACGAGGTCTGCTTATGAGATTGGAAGACAAGGCCTCATAATGCTTGTTTTCTTTTTTTATACTCTACAGATACTCTGCAAACTCTTGCAGTGCATACAAAGTACCTCCATCAAAACTTAGCATTTCCCATGGCCTCCTTCAACACATCTCATTAATACTTCCTTGAGACATTGCAGCAAGTCAATAGTACTTGATTTCATGCTGTCTTATCATTATGCAAGTTTTTATCTTCCACCAGCCTTCCTTCCCCCGTCGTCTCTGAGGTGCTGGCTTGGGTGAAGTCCAGATATGGATCTGCTGAGGTGTAAATGGGTACGAGGAGAATGAGGCTCCATTTGAAAAGAGGGATGAGTGGACTCTCGGTGTATCGCCGTGTGATACAGGCAGTGGGGACATTAGTTATCCTCTATTCTCCCTCAGCCAGGATGTCACATAGTCCAGTGCAGCAAGTATCTAATCTGACAAGCCACCTCCAAAACACTTCCATCCCCAAGGCTGCGAGACTCAAGACAGAGTAAAGAAGGGAGCGAAAGGCATAGCTTTCCTCGAGCATCTTGCTAAGAGAGGGCCTTGAGTGTCAGAGAAAGGCTACTCCTGAAAAATGATTGTACCGTGATTTAATATGACATCCAACAATGTAATAAGTCTGTGTAATGGAATCCCTGTCAGTGCATTAGCTGCTATTTTCTTTGAGGTGAGATTCACACTGTTTTCAAGGACAGCTTCATGTTATTCTCTTTAAATGTGTCTTGATATTCAGTAGCTCACACATTTAAAGATGTCTCGGTTATTGTAGTCATTCCCTTTCAAATTTGCCACTTTGTGTTTGCCTCCTTGGTTTTAACTGTAACCTAAATGGACATCCGTTTTAAGACAAGACACATGCAGTCACTAAGAAATGGCCTGATCCTACCCAGCAAATATAGCTGCAAAGACGATGAAAAGATCTTTTTTTAAAAAAAAAAAGAAATCTCATAGATTTGTTTCCTGGCATCTTATCAAGAAGTCTTGCTGGGGTGGAAGTTCAATTGATAAAGGCTCTTAAATAATGAAATTATCTTTTTGTGGTTCCATGCCATCTACAAAGAACAATGTGGAGTTGTGGTTTATTGATTGCACACATCAGAAACTGTAGATTTAGGTTTCCCCCTTTACTTCAGTTGAAAAATGGCCACATCATCCAATAACTCTTTCATATGAGCAGCATGAATTATTTACTGTATGAGGGTAAACCTGACAAAATGTCTTAACTAATCTTTTGAGGGAGGCTGCTTCTGTCAGAGACAAATAATATTCAATATGATGAACAACAGCAGAGACAGTATCAGAATAAACAACATGAATTCATGCCTCTCACCTCCATACCTCTGGTTATTCAAGTTTTTTTTTTAAATAAACAGCTCCCTGGAGGCATATTTCAATCCTCTATCGCTTCTATTTAGTTAAAGGTCATCGAGAAGCTTTACAGAGGGCTCCCGCTTGCTTCCATGGAGCGACTGCTTTATTCAGGTTCATGCTTTCAGATTTAATCTTGACCTTGTCTCGCGAATATGCAATATTCAGATCACAGGCGCATTCCAGGTGATATTCCCGTGCTGCACGCACTCATCGAAACATCATAATAGCAATATACAAAGACATTTTGAGGAATACTTCCATGTTTGAGAGATCCTGAAGTGTCATAAGCTGTACCACTGAAGCTCCCTGTGGGGCTGATGCCTCTAATGTCACGGCTGTATGCTGAACCTGTTCGAGTGCCTGCTGCTTGGATCGTAACACAGGTAATGCACTTGCACAGTGGGTCTGAGAAGCCTGAAGGGCTCACGCTAACATCATTGTATATGGCCCCTTGGTGCTAAGGCGCTATGCTTTTCTGTTTTCCATCATATACAGAATGGTGCTTCTGCCGTAAGTGAATAGAATATAAACAAGTGGCATAAGCAGTTTTGGACTGTAGGCAGGAGATGTGGATTAATACACTAATACTCTCTTAGATGGATACATTTTATGAGCTGTTACAGATGAATTAGCAATGTCTATCTTTGTGTTTTCTTATTTTTGTATGACTTTCGTCCCTTTATTGCTCTCTAAATTGTTTATCATGGTTAAAATATACATAAAGGTATTCAAGTGGCTGCCATTTTACAGGTTTTTATTGCACAAATGCTTGTGGACCCATTATTATTGACCACCTTTGTAAAAATCCATTCAGTTTAATTTTCATTTCAGTTTCATTCAGTTTCTGGGCGAGCCGGTTTATTATACCACACTTTCCCCCACGCTTAGAGTTAATGGAGTTCACTTGCATTGATTCCAGACCCTTAAGAAATGTGAATAGCCATCTCTAATTTATTTTCATGTCATTATTATATACATTGGAAGTGGATCCAATTTTCTAAGGGGAAAATTAGGTGTGCTGAGGTTCTTTGCAATAATGCAGCACAGAGAAACGGAATAACACAGCTAAATATCAGACTTATATTTTTGATACGTCGTTCCATACGTCGTTCCTCTTTGTGGGGTTTTCTTAGTGATTATTGCTGTTTGATAAACAAAAGGGCATTTAGTTGTCACTTTCTCTATGCGTGGGCTGCAGTGCCACGTTTGCTTTTGGTCTTTCTTGTGCCGTCTCCAGCCTCAGTTGTATTGGAGGATGTGGGTTTCAGCTCTTGGCTGCCATCAGGCCAGTCACAGTGAGCGGCCCGAGTCCCTCTGGACACGGCAGAAGTGTTCTGGTGCTCCTGCCAACACACTCCCACCCTGGCCATCTGTAGATGGGCCTTTTCTCCTCTAACTCCCTGCTTTTTCCTCTCCTCTCCTCGACCGGGGTGCTGCTCCGTCTGTCTGAGATGTCATTGTAATAATGCCGTGGAGAAATATATTGGAAACTTCCTGCATTTTTTCCCCTTTTTTTTAAATTTTGCTTCCTAGAGTCTATGTGCTCATGACAGACATGAGGAAGGAACACTTCTGTAAGTAATGTAATACCTCAGCTTAAGAGAGCTGACAGGAGCGGACCGTCCTGACAAATTTTAGTTGTTTTTTTTTTAAAAAAAAAAACATTTTTCACACCAGGCTTTTTGTTCAGTCCCATTAAGATTAAAACATCCATACAAGAAGGTCCTGCAATCAATTTTAGAAAAACAGGATTCTTAACTGCAGGTGAGGACCTAAAATCAGTGACATGCCCACATCTTTTGGGTCATCATCAATATCCAATATGACAGGATTAGTAACATATTTTAATGAGCTTGGGGCCGGGGGTGAGAGATTATAAACCTCTCGTCGCCTCCTCTGGCTGAATACAGCTTAAGAGAAATGGCTGGTTGAAAGTGTTGCTGGGAGAAAACCTTGAAATGTCAAATTTAGTGAACTTCATGGTTTCACTGCATCTGAAGGATTTAAAGAGACTTATATATGATGAGGGACGAGGGCAGTGGTGGGTGCAGATGTTTTGGTTTTTGAAATCTCTCCTTATCCACCCAGAAGACATGATGGAAGGGCTAAAAAATAACGCTGCATGATCTGCGCCGCCTCACCTGACAGCACTGATATTCTCTCGTGGTTTGTGAGTTCACTAGTCCACCACGGCTGACCTCCGAGCTCCTCTTCGGGGAGCAAAAACAGACCTCTGCATGCACTGCTTTGAGGGCCAAAGTTAAGGTCATATTTCATCAGTTTTTTTTCCGTCTACTCCTTTAAGATGTGCCTAGTGCCACCTAGAGGTTAAGCACACAGTACAGGCACTGTCATTCTGCTGTCCAGTCACATCCGTCATATGTCATGTGGCTGTCATTGTGCTGACAGAGGATTTGAGATGCCCTCAGACATCCTGAGTGACTAACAGTCTCTACAAAAAAATGTCACTTTAACATGACCATTGTCTAGAAGTACAATGACTGTACTAAACATTGGATTTTGTTCAAAATTCTGCCGTGACTTCCGGAACAATACAAGGTTCACACATCCTCTTAAACACAAGATACAAACAGAGAAGGAAACCAATGAGAGCAGAAAGGGTTTGTCTTTTGCATTTCTATAAATTGAACATATGTGACAGTTCTACTGCTTTTGCAGCTTTCTTTCAGTGGGCCCTTTCCCTCAAGCTGCAGTGACTAATCCTCCACTTTCAGCTGCACTAGTAATCAAGCATTTTGCCTGTCAACTAGGTGTAAGGCAAACCTTTCATTTCACACCTGAACTGGTGTTCTGCTGTAATAGGTATGCAAAGTGCTGCGTACTCCTGTGTGAGCGATGTTGTGTGAGCGTGTGTGTGCACGCGCACGTGTGCATGCTTGAATAGCTGTGCACAAAGAGCCCTCAGAAAATCAATAAGCCAATGCTGGCAAAGAAATATAAATATATGCATGTTGCAGCAAGCAGCACACTGGATCTAAAAGGGTTACTGAATGAGATAAATAAAATGGAAAAAAAAAAATTAAAGATTGCCAGGTCAGTGATTGCTGTGAGCAGACTTCTTTTTCGTGACTCACAAATCAAAGCTTACGTTACTCTCCTTCTAGCCTTAGAAAAACTGAAAATAACATTAAAGGTTACAAAAATATCCCTTGAATTTCCGATTGTGTACCATATATTTGAATGCATTAGCTGAACAAACTGATTTAGTGTGCCTCTCGCCTGCAGGGGGAACTCCTGAGCCCGTGTCGGTGCAGCGGGTCCGTTCGCTGCACCCACCAGCCCTGCCTCATCAAGTGGATCAGTGAAAGAGGTTCCTGGGCCTGTGAGCTTTGCTACTACAAATATCAGGTCATAGCCATAAGCACCAAGAATCCACTACAGGTGAGCCCAGCATGAAAAAAAAGCACATTTAAAAGATAATCACCCAACACTCTGGGGAGAAAAAAGCTTTAGGGTAGTAAGTTATGTTTTAAAATTCATCCATCCATCCATCCATCCATCCATCCATCTTCTACCACTTTTCCGGAAGTCCAGGTCACGGAGGCAGCAGTTCAAGCAGAGGAGCCCAGACTTCCCTCTCCCCAGGTGCAGCTCCTCAGAGAGGACACCAAGGGGTTCCCAGACCAGCTGGGAGACATAGTCTCTCCAGCGAGTCCTGGGTCTGCCCCGGGGTCTCCTCCCAGTGGGACGTGCCTGAAACAAGTGGGAGGGGTCCAGGAGACACCTCAGCTGGCTCCTTTTAATGTGGCGGAGCAGCAGTTCTACTCTGAGCCTCTCCCGGACGACTGAGCTCCTCACCCTATCTCTAAGGGTGAGTCCAGCAATCCTATGGGGAAAGCTCATTTCAGCCACTTGCATCCGTGATCTCATCCTTTTGGTCATTACCCAAAGCTCTTGACCATAGGTGAGGGTAGGAACATAAACTGACCAGTAAATCAACAGCTTTGCCTTAGAGCTCAGCTCCCTCTTCACCACAACCACCCAGGCTTCCTAAACTGTTTTAAAATTACAATATATATTCAAATAATCGAAAATAAGTCATTAAAAACTAGAGTTTCTGAGTAATCTTGTTTTTTAATGATATACAGTATATGTCAAAGCAACATCATGCAAGGCTTTCACCTTAAAATTATGTTTCCAATGTTATTCTGATGGTATATCAATCTTTGATTGGGTGAATGACAATAGCCTGTGTGGGGCCACATTATCTGCAACAACTCTGTTCTTGTTAGGAACACTGAAAGCACTTCAACTATGGTGACTGTAGCCTCGGTCTCAACAGGCAGTCGCAGTGCTTAGTTGTTGGTCGCTACAGCTGTGCCCTGTGATTGGCTGTTGGGACTGTGGTCATAACTGTTGACACAGTCTTTTCAGTGTTTACATCTGGAACAAGAAAGTTACATATGTGCTGCTTTGAGATTGCCACAAAAAGTCATATTGACGACATTTTCATGAAAGCAAATAATTTTCTAAAACTAATACATCCACAAAACTTTTATAAAGGTGCAGGATGAAAGTCTATACTTTGCTGAAAAATATTATAGTTGGAATTTTTTTTAATTTAAGGGTCCAAACCCAACACAAAATTTACATTTGAGCAGTTTTTGACAAGAACTACAGTGGCCTGTAAAGGTGTGCTCAGACCAAACGTGAAAGCGTGACCCGAATATATGTCAAGTTAATGGAAACATGCAGAAAACCAAGGGATTTGGTAGTGCTAGCTAGCAATCAGCCTTGAGATTCTGCCATCACCGGAGTTAAAGTATCAAAACTGGAGAGTAAGCTAGTTTGAAAATGAGACTGCCACTCACCCGCAGACGGACTGGGAGCTCTGCAACTGAATCAAAGCGTCGAGTTATCCATCCATGGACTCCTACCATGGATGTGCTAACGAGGGCTAGCAGGCTAGCAGTGTAAACAAGTTGCAGACGGGCGGAGTTGCCTTTATAACTTCTGCAACTATGTTCTACCTGATGTGGAAATCTCCAAACCACAGCAGGTAGAACATAGCTGCAGAAGATATAAAGGCAACGCCGCCCGTCTGCAACTCACTCAGATGGCGAATTCATGTCTATTTGTATGTTTACGCACCCAAAGGATCTCAAAGCCAATAGCATAACTAGATCGATATCTGGGTTGCCAGATATTGTGAAATTTTCTGGATACCTCTGCCATGTGGGTATTTGTCTCAACCTGGCAACCAGTGCAAAATTATAGTGAGGCAACACCTTCTGGAGGCAATGTTGTTATCTTCATCGCCTTTAAGTAATTTTTAGTCACTTGCATGTATGTAAAAATACTGTATGTATGAGAGGCTAAACACTAAGGAAGGAGAAAAGGACTTGTATCAATTGGCAAGACAGAGAGATCGAGCTGGAAAGGATGTACAGCAGGTTAGGTTGATTAAGCACAGAAATGGTAATGTACTAACAAATGACAAGAGTTTGTTGAGAAGGTGGAAGGAGTACTTAGAAGAGCTGATGAATAAAGAAAATGAGAGAGAGAGGAGGATGGATGAGGGAAAGATGGTGAACAAGGAAGTGTGGCTTAGAGGTAGAGCATCTGCCCCACAACCTGGAGGTCAGGGTTCAAGTCCCGGACGGGTCATGCCAAAGACCATATAAAAATAGAACTTGCTGCCGTCCAGCTTGGTGCTTAGCAAAAATGTAACGGAGGAGGGAAATGTGGGCGGCAGTGACTCAGGAGGTAGAGCGGGTCGTCCAATAACTAGAGGGTTGGCGGTTTGAATCCTGCTCTCCCCAGCCATCCTGCCGCTGTGTCCCTGGGCAAGACACTTTACCCACCTTGCTTCCAGTGTCCATGACACTGGGTATGAACAACGGCTTAACTTTGTTTCAAACATTGGGGGTTGGGGGGTTGAGATCTCTGCCCAAATAGACAGCCTAAGTCACGCCCCCTCTACTTCTGTATATTGGACCTTAAATCGAAAAAAAAAAAAAAAAAATCTCTATTGAAATGAATGGCAAGAGCAACATTATCTTTTGATCCCAATCAAATTTTGAAACAAGGTACACATATGATGTTTGTCAATTTAAAAGATAACTTTCCATATAATTAAAGTTGTCAGCTGTCATATAATAACAGAATGCTTATCAAGTAGATGAACTAAGGACACTACGTGTGATTTAGTCAGCTAGACTATGACAAAAGTAACAGTTATCCTGCCTGCTGAGGCATTATGAACATAGTACATCACACCTTAGGTGTGTTATGTTTCACTCATTAAATGATAATAAATCTGTGAAATTTGTGACAAAATCATCCTGGTATTAAAAACTTACTCTGGATTCATTATCTATACATTTAATTTTTTACAATGGCATTCAGTTTTCAAATTTAGGATTCAGGTATTCCCCCCCCCCCCTAAAAGGTAAATAACAAATTTACCTTTACCAAATTTACCAGAACAAAATGTACAAATTTAGGAGAAAATAGTATAAATTCACAAGAAAAAATAGCAAATTGATGATAGTCAAAAAATTATTTTAAAAAAATCTGAAATTTAAATTATTTTGCAAATGTCTAAGGAAAAAGGCTTATTTTCCATGACAAATTTAAGAAAAATGCTGCATTTTTGTGAGAAACTGAATTTAGGGGGAAAACAACATGGGGGAAATATTGTATATTTATACAAAAAGTAGGCAAATTTACAAGAAAAAAATGTCTCTGATTTACAAGAAAAGCTGTAAAACTATGACAAAAAAGTTGCACACATGAAAAAGTGACATTGGAAATGTCACAGTGCTACATAAAGCACTGATGAAGTTTACTAAGGGAGAAAAATGACTGGAGAGAATATTTGGAGTCCCACATATTGGTAGTGAGGACAGCTCTAACTTTAAATGAGTTTATAATATGCTTTCTCTAGGCGCAGCGCAGCATTCGGCAGAGACCCTTACTTGACAGGAAAAACAACAGGCTGGAGGAGGTGACACATGCTGCAAAAAAAAAAAAAAAAAAATGCTGATAGAAGCATTGCAACTTTTTGCAATGCAACAAAGAACCCCCATCATTTTGTTTGACAAGTTCAACCAATTCAAAATGGTTTGTTGCCCTTATGGAGCTCGTTTCATGTTCTCTCACTGAGCTGAATGCATTCCATACGAGCATCCTCACCTGCCACCCTTACAACTGACTCCTACTCAGTGAAGGCGCAAGTACCGGTTGGGCAATACCAAATCTGCAGTGGGGGGATACATTGTCTGATTATTAGAAATGTTACTTTTTGTTGCTTGCAAATGCAAAAAACACAACTTCTTCAAACTTGCTTGAGTTGCTGATATTTTTTATTAATTATAATTATATGATTATTGGGGGGGTTATATTGGCTGGATTTTATTATTGGGGGTTATAACCCCTCTACCCCCCCCCCCCCCCCCCATAAATTATGCTTATGGGTATGGATGTGTATAAATGTTTGGTAGTGGTTGAAGAGGCCGTTGGCGTGGACTGGCAGCCACATTTCCGTCAATCTGCCCCAGGGCAAATGTGGCTACAGTAGTAGCTTACCAATATCAATGTCTTTCTGGAGTGAATGAATAATGGACTCACTGTAAGTGCTTTGAGATGTCACTTGACATGTAAAGCACCATATAAATCTAATCCATTATTATTATTATAAGTCCCAAGGATTAGCAAGGCAGAAATGAAGGTAGCTTTGAAGAGGATGAAGAATGGAAAGACAGTTGGTCCAAATGACATACCTGTCATTTGGACAGGTAATGGAGATGTTTAGGAGAGATGGCAGTGGACTTCTTAAACAGACTGTTTAACACGATCTTGGAGAGTGAGAGGATGCCTGAGGAGTGGAGAAATGTTTTGGTACCAATTTTCAGGAACAAAGGTGATGCTCAGAGCTGTAGTAACTACAGAGGCATAAAGTTGATCAGCCACACTATGAAGATATGGGAAAGAGTTGTTGAAGTCAGGAAAAGAGGAGAGGTGACAGTCAGTGAGCAGCAGTACAGTTTCATGCCAAGAAAAAGTACTACAGATGCAATGTTTGCTCTAAGAGTGCTGATGGAGAAGTATAGAGAAGGTCAGAAGGAGTTGCACTGTGTCTTTGTGGATCTAGAGAAAGCATATGATAGGGTGCCAAGAGAGGAAGTGGTGGTACTGTATGAGGAAGTCAGGAGTGGCAGAGAAGTATGTGAGGGTGGAGCAGGACATATATGAGGACAGCGAGATGGTGGTGAGGTGTGCAATAGGAATGACAGATGGATTCAAGATGGGGGGTGGGATTACATCAGGGATCGGCTCTGAGCCCCTTCTTGTTTGCCATGGTGATGGACAGGCTGACAAATGAGGTCAGGCAGGAGTCTCTGTGGACCATGATGTTTGCAGACGACATTGTAATCTGTAGTGAGAGTGGGGAGCAGGTGGAAGAGAACCTAGAGAGGTGGAGGTATGCTCTGGACAGAAGAGGAATGAAAGTTAGTAGAAGCAAGACAGAATACATGAGTGTGAATGAGAGGAAGGCAGGTGTAACAGTGAAGATGGAAGGAGTAGAGGTAGTGAAAGTAGTTGAGTTTAACTACCTGGGGTCAACCATCCAAAGCAACGGAAAATGCACAAGAGAGGTGAAGAAGAGAGTGGAGGCAGGGTGGAGTGGGTGGAAACCATTGTCAGGGGTGATTTGTGACAGAAGGATAGCAGCAAGAGTGAAAGGGAAGATTTATAAGACTGGAGTGAGACCTGCGATGATGTATGGTTTGGAGACGGTCGTCATCGTCGTCGTCGGCTCCAGCTCGTGTCCGAGCATTGGTTTCGTCTTAGTTTTCAGGACGTTGCCATCTGTGATCAATGTCGATGGCAGATGTGGCTCTGAAGGCCCAGCCTATGATAGAACTGTCGTGGGCAGAAGTCACATTTTATTGTGGGTGGGGGACGTGGTTGGTTTTGTTTTTCTTGTCTTCGTTTGTGTTTATCATCATCCTGTTGTTTTCTGAGCCTCTCAAATGAGTCTGTGCCTTCCCAAGTTCTTCTTCTCCAGGCTGCTCTGTGGGTGGCAAGTTGTTCCCAAGATCTTTTGTCTATGTTGGCTTGCTTCAGGGAACATTTTAGCTGGTCCTTGTAGCACAGTTTTGGCCTACCATGTGGTCTTTTTCCTGTCTCAAGTTCCCCCTGGAGCATGATTCGTGGTAGTCTGGTGGGGTCCATCCTTATGACATGTCCTGTCCATCTAAGGCGGTGCTGCAAGATGGTAGCTTCCACACTAGGCAGCAGAGCACGCTTGAGAATCTCATTGTTTGAAAGTCAATCCTCCCAACAAATGCCAAGTATTTGTCTGAGCTTTCTCTGTTGGAAGTTCTCAAGGCACTTGATATCGCAACGGTACAAGGTCCAGGCTTCACAGGCGTAAAGAAGGGTGGAAAGAACAACGGCCCAAAAAACCATGATTTTGGTACGGATGGTTATCGCATGATTATTGAAGACTCAATGACAAAGGCGTCCATATGCGGAGTGTGCAGCTTTTATGCGGTTTTCGATGTCCTTTGCACAAGTTGGTATTTTTGAGAGGATGCTACCAAGGTAAGAGAACAGGATTTCCGTTAATCTTAAGGTTGGTCCTTGAGGAAGTTTGACCAGGTGCTGGTTGGTTGAGGATTTTGGTTTTGTCAGTGTTAACTTCCATTCCAAAATGCTCATAAGAGTCATTATAAGTGGTAGCTATCCTCTGGAGGTCATCAACAGTCTGAGCTGGTGTGGCATTATCGTCTGCAAACTGCAATTCATGAACACTGGTGACCGAGGTTTTGGATTTCGCGTGAAAGCGAGCAAGATTAAAAAGCCCCCCATCTAAGCGGTATTGCAGATTGATACCAGGGGTTGTTGGTGGTATTCCATTTAGCATTGCAGCCATATACAACGAAAAGCAGGTTGGAGCAAGGATACATCCTTGCTTGAGACCACTAGTGATGGGAAAAGGGTCTGAGAGGGTATTTTGGTGGCAAACCCTACCAACCATGCCATCGTGGAGATCGCGAACGAGAGCGATGAAATCATCTGGACATCCAAAACGAGCAAGAACAGCCCACATAGCAAGGCAAGGAACTCGATCAAAGGCCTTCTTGAGTTCCCAGAAGATGAACATGAGTGGTTGTTGTTGTTCTTGGCTCTTTTCCTGGAGTTGTCGAGCACAGAATATCATATCTACTGTACCACAAGAGGGTCTAAAGCCACATTGGGACTCAGGAAGTACATCCTCGGCTACTACAAGAAGACGGTTGAGAAGGATACAAGCAAAGCTCTTGCTTGCAATGCTCAGTAGTGAGATGCCGCGGTAGTTACTGCAGTTCTCTTTATCTCCCTTCTTGAAAATGGTGACTATATTTGCATTTTTAAAGTCACTTGGTAACGTCTTGGTTTCCCATATTTTAAATAGAAGCTGCATTAAAGAGTTTTTCACCTCGGGACCTCCATGAAGATAGAACTCCAGCGGGATGTTATCTGATCCTGGTGCTTTGCCTGTCTTCATGTGCTTTATAGCTTTATTTAGCTCGTGTAGTGAAGGTGGTGCAGACATCCACTCGTGAGTGGGGTGTTGCGGGGTCTTGCAGAGGAGATCACTAGGGGTGCAAAAGTGACTATTTAACAGACTCTCAAAGTGGGACTTCCAACAGTCAAGGATCCCCTTGGTGTCTGTGATAATGGTGGAGCCATTTGCATCATTTAGGCTGCCCACAGATGATCTGGTGGGGCCAAAGATCTCCTTCGTTGCAGCATAAAAATGGCGCATATCCCGTTGGTCGGCATATTTTTGCAAATCTTCTGCTTTTTGCTGCCACCAAGTGTTTTGGGCTTTACGAATCCCTCTCTGGCATGCCACTTTTGCTTGCTGGTGTTTGTGTTGATTCTTTGCAGACGAATCATTTTCAAACACAAGACGTGCATGGCATTTATCCTCTATGAGGTCAGTGATTGTTTCACCATTCTTGTTGAACTAGTGTTGGTTTTTCTTTTGTTTGTGACCAATCGTTTCTTTGGTGGCAGCAGTCAATGCATCACAGAGAGTGGTCCATCGGTCTTCAACTGAGGCATTGTCTAGAAGGCTCAGTTCATTCATGTTTCTACCAATGGCTGTCACCATGGGTTGAGATGCCGTCTCAGCGCTCAGCCCATGTTTTCCTTCATCCCTGCTTCTCATTGAGCAGTGTCTCAGCAGGCTCCCAGCTGGCAGCATTATGGACGGCTGGGGCCAATTAGTCCTCATCAGCTGGGGCGCTGCCAATGAGAATAAATAGGAGCAGCCTCGATGACTCGGGGCTGCGACATAAGCACTGCTAGGCTGAAGCCCCTTCGTCTGGTGTCAGCCTCTACTCCTCTTGCAGCATTCCTGTGATTGTAACCCGCTGTGAGTATGTACGCCTTGTTACCCCTACGTCCGGTACGAGCTTCCTACCCCTGCGCTGTGCAACCTGTGAATGTACTTCTGTATGAGTATCTGTGCTCTCCTCATCCCTCATCCCTCACCCTAAATAAAACATCACGACTCACTGGCTCGCCCTTGGCTCTTATTGCGCGGCTCCCTAGAGCCGTGTGTGACAGTATGTCGCAGCCAGGTGAGTTACCGGCGGCCGTGAGTCGCCGTGGAACTGTACCTTTCTGTCCGGGTGTCAGCGCTACTAGCATGCCGTTTCCCAGGAGTCACTCCCGGCGCCAGGGCGACGAGCTGAGGTCCATCTCGGAGGCTGTCGACGGGACGCTCTTCACCCTGTACGACGTCTCCAACGCGAGACGCTGGCATCCGGGCCGTGCTGAGGAACTCCTGGACTGTTACCCTCATTCTGTGTTCCATCTCGAGGACAGTGCCAGGATAGACTCCACAGGTACACAGCGAGAGAAGCTCCGCGGGTTGGATGGAAATCTCGGCAGGAAGCCGAAGTGGGTGACGTTGCCTCCTGCTTCGGGATCCCGTTCCTGCCGCCATTCCAGTCCGGGAGTTCGCGCCAATCAGAGGGCTTCCCCCGACCTGCGCCACGTCACTCGGGATTCCCTTCAAGGAGCCGCAGCTGACAGCAGTTATGTCTGGGGTCGAGTGGCTGTCGCAAGCTCCACTGTGTGTCCTGTTACCATCTTCAGGCACGTGGCGGCGGCAGTGAGATTGATGGAGAGGACTCCAGGGCTACGAAGCTTTCTCGTGCTCGACGCCTTCCTCGCCTCGATCTCCGATCAGGAGCGGCGATTCCTGGGTTCCCCCCTCGCTTCGTCCCCTGGGAATGGCCGTCATCACATCGCCGAGTCACCTCTGCACGAACCTCGTCCGGATCCAGTTCTGGGCCGCCGCCAAGACCGTTCCTCCCACGCAGCTGTCACCTCTTCGCCTCGTCAGTGTGGAGTTTTCACAGCCTCGTTCCCTTAGCCTCATTTCCCCGCTGTCATTCCTGGACATTCGGGCTGGCTCACCCCGGCTGTTTTCCCCTCCTCCTCGACGCGCTCCCTGACTGCTGTGTGTGCCTGGAATTCCGGCCTGGTGAGCTCTCTGCTGGAGACAACGCGAGCAATCCTCAGACGATTTCCCGGGGGGTCCTCCGTTATCGCCGGGCGGGGAGAGGAAGAAGCAGTATCCACCACAGCAGGCGATACTCAACCTCCAGGAGGCAGGCAAGTCATAGTTTTTTCACACCGGCTTAATGATTTGCTCTGTCACATTCCTGGAGGAGGAGTTCAGGGTTCGCAGCTCCCTGAACTCCCCCCACCTGCTGTAACCTGTGTTCCTAATCCCGGATCCTCTGTGTCTCTCTCCGCCGAGCGATCCCCGGCTCCGGGTCAACGTGGTGGGATAAGGAGAGGGCCTGTGGTTCCGCAGCTACGTTGTGGAGGGAGGAGGGGGACTGACTGCTGCGTGGAGTCTGCGCCGACGACTGAGCGTCCCCGGGTCTCCACGGAGGAGCGGTTCGGTCCAGCGGGACGAGGTTCTTCTGGCTTCACGCCGAGTGGATCGTCGGCGGGGTTACCGGAGCTGGAGGAACCTCAAGCTGCACTGACCATCGTGCTGGCTGCGGGGCCCGACGCGGCTGGATGGGAGCCTGACAACGACCTCCTGATGACGGATCCTGGATCTTCGCAGTCCTGGACGGCGTCAGAACCCGAGATCAGGCGAGTGCTCTCCTTTCTTCTCTCCCTTTTTATCTTCGAGCACTTCAGCCTGTCTCTAGGGGAGACGAGCCGGGTGCAGCCGCCCACTGCGTCTGAGTTCGTCTCGCCGGGTTCTGGCGCTGCCGGTGATCCTGATCCCGGTTCTGTTTTCTCTTCTGAGCCTTCTTCCAGGGTCACCGGCGAGGAGTTGCTGTTCCTCGTGGTGCTGGAGGGTCCAGGTTCGACATTGGAGGTCGGTTCTGGTGCGGTGTCCAACGTGGGTTTGCCCGAGACCCAATCGGGGTCCAACGTGGGTGCTGCTCCAGCGGCGTCCAACGTGGGTTCGCCCGAGACCCAATCGGGGTCCGACGTGGGTGCTGCTCCAGCGGTGTCCGACGTGGGTTCGTCTAAGGCCCGATCGGGGTCCGACGTGGGTGCTGCCCCAGTGTTGTTCAGGTCCGGTGAGGAGGTGGCCGTTTTCCTGCGGCCTGATGCTCGTCGCCCTCGTCATCGACTCTCCCCTGCACCTCTTCCACCGGGACCCGCTCTGACCCTTCGTCCGTCTCAACGGTCCTGGTGGTTGAGTGATGCGGGTCTACGACCCGACCCGCAAGACTTTCGGTTCGGTGATCTGGTTCCCCCCGCTGGTCTGTGTTTGCCTTTGGGTAGCCTGGTTCGGCTGCCGGTGGACTGGATTCCTGGGATCTGGGTCCGGAGTTCGCCGTCCGAACATTTCCCTTTCCCTGGTTCGCCGACTGGACAATGGGCGGGGAGACCTCCGGAGCCACCTCGGCCATGTTGGACTCTGCCTGCCATACTCCTCGGGTGTCGCTTTTTCTTTTATCCTTATTGAGGTCACTCGGGTGTAATATTTTGTCCTGTGTGTGGATGTGTATTTATAGTGCTGTGTGTTTTCCATTCCTCGTACTCAGCATTTTACTTTTTGTGCCTGGTTTTTAGCCTTGTCCTTGCATTGTAGAGTTATGCGTTTTGTTTCTTATCAGACCATACTCTGCAGTTGTCTGTTCGTTCCAGTCACTTTCGCTTCTTTAGGTGACTGTGTATTTATATATTCGTTGTGCTGTGGGTTTTCCTTTGCCCACACTCAGCATTTCCTTTTTGTGCCCTGTTTGTAATTTTGTCTGTTCATTATAGAGTCATGCGCTTTGTTTTCCTTAACACCATGCTCTGTAATTGTCCGTTTGTTCCAGTCACCTTCACTTCTCTTGGTGACTGTGTGTGTATGTATATATATATTAGCGCTGTGTATTGTGTTTTCCCCTTATTAACCATTCTCAGCGTTTTTGCCCTGTTACCTTTTTAGTGGTTTTTTTTCCTTGCTCTGGGTCACGCGTTGTTGGTACTCTCTGAGTAGTGTGTAACCGGCGTTCTGACCCAGTTTTTCTCCCCATCTGTTCCTGGGTTAATTATTCCCTGTTTTGTTCAGTATTGTATTTGGGTTTTTTTCCTCTTTTTTTTTTTTCCTGCTACCCTACATTGTCCCATTGGTGTTGTCCTTCCCTTGGCTTCTTCCCCTCCGGTCCTGCCTCCCTTCCTCCCACCCTAGGTGTGTGTGTGTGGGGGGGGGGGGGGGGGCTGGGATGTTCCTGGTCGTTCAGGAGCCCGACCTTGAGGGGGAGGCTCTGTCACCATGGGTTGAGATGCCGTCTCAGCGCTCAGCCCATGTTTTCCTTCATCCCTGCTTCTCATTGAGCAGCGTCTCAGCAGGCTCCCAGCTGGCAGCATTATGGACGGCTGGGGCCAATTAGTCCTCATCAGCTGGGGCGTTGCCAATGAGAATAAATAGGAGCAGCGTCGATGACTCGGGGCTGCGACATAAGCACTGCTAGGCTGAAGCCCCTTCGTCTGGTGTCAGCCTCTACTCCCCTTGCAGCATTCCTGTGATTGTAACCCGCTGTGAGTATGTACGCCTTGTTACCCCTATGTCCGGTACGAGCTTCCTACCCCTGCGCTGTGCAACCTGTGAATGTACTTCTGTATGAGTATCTGTGCTCTCTTCATCCCTCATCCCTCACCCTAAATAAAACATCACGACTCACTGGCTCGCCCTTGGCTCTTATTGCGCGGCTCCCTAGAGCCGTGTGTGACAATGGCCTCTCTAAAGGACTGCAACATTTGGGGATCACGGAGCTTGTCACAGTCAAAGCGATGGTGAGGAACGTTTGCCAAAATGCGTTTTGGTGGTCGCCGGATCGTAATATTGAGTCAGGAGATCAGGAGGCGGTGATCTGTCCAGCAGTCATCTGCTCCACGCAAGGATCGAGTGATGCAGACATCATTTTGGTCTCTTGTTTTTGTGAGGACATAGTCGAGGGTGTGCCACTTTTTGGAGCGAGGGTGTTTCCAGGTCGTCTTCTGGCGATGGGGGAGTTGGAAAAGGATGTTTGTTACAATAAGATTGTGTTCGGCACAAAGACCCAGTAAAAGTTCCCCATTTGCATTGCATTTTCCCATACCATGGTGGCCTATGATGCCTTTCCTCAGCTGGTGGTCACTGCCAAGTCTGGCAATGAAGTCACCCAGAATAACAAGCTTGTCGGATTCTGGGACTGTCAGAATGGTATGTGTGAGCTGTTCATAGAAGGAGGTCTTGCTTTCATCTTCAGATGTAAGTGTAGGCGCATACACTGAGATCAGAGTGAGGAAACATTTTTGGTTGAGCGGGATTTGGATGGTCATTATTCGCTCATTGACTGCAGTTGGAACAAGGTTGTGTTGATCCACAAGCCGGGATCGGATGGCAAAGTCTACACCATGGATACGTGGATCTTCTGTATCCTTTCCCTTCCAGAAAATGGTGTAGTTTGATCCATTTTCCTTGATGTTGCCTTCCTCAGCAAGTCTAGTCTCACTTAGAGCTGCTTTGTCGATGTTAAAGCGTGCAAGTTCTTTACATACCAGAGCTGTACGACGTTCTGGGCGCTCGCTGCTCCTCGTGTCCTGCAGTGTGTGGATGTTCCAAGCACCCAGGATGAAGGGTTTTGTAATGAGAGATCCAATTGGTGGTTGAGAATCCAGGCGGTGGTCGAGAGCAGTTGAGTTTGAGTTTTTATGGTTTTGATATGTAGGTCGACTGCTGTGATGGGTAATCTGCCAGCCGTGGCATGCTAGCCAGATAAGTCTGCAGTGTCCGATGTTTGCCCCACCTTTTCTAGGGGCCTCCCCATATGGGGTGGGCTGTGGGAGTCCTAAATAGGCCAGCCCAGTCGTAGATCCAGCTACCGAAATCCAATGTCACTGCAGAGTTCATTGGAAGGCGATCATCTTAGATTTGCTGCCAATGTGTGGTTGCGAGCTAGAGGCTTCCAGTCATACCAAACCTGCCCCCGTTACTCGCAGTTCCATCGCCATTGGGCTTGAAGGGATCGTCCGAGTTGAAGACGAAGGCCAATCGCTTGTGAATTTGTTTAGGGTGGTTGTGGCTGCACGAGGGCCACGCACAGGCTCTTGGCCATCAGCATGTCCAACGCGGTTTGGCAGGCCGAAACGTGCGATTTTCATGAAGTTGGCTGCAACGGGCTGCCGGGTGCTTTGTTTATCAAGGCCCGCCTCTCTAGCACCTGCTCACCAGGCACTGCCCTCATCCGCCGAAGTAGTAGACTACTCGCCATTGGAGACTTTCCTAACAGACTGTGTAGTCCGTATACTATTTAACCCATAGTTGGGGATTTGGTTCATGGGTATCAGGGCATGTCCACACGCTGGTGGGCCGTGAGTACTGCAAGTCTGGGGGCCAAACCTCCTCCGAGTCCCTGCATTTTAGCCTGGGGCCTCACGGTACCCAGTTTCCATTCATTACCACGAGGAGGTATGCATGGGGCTTGCTGTGGAGAGGCTATGTACTAGCAGAGGAGACTTACTCACTCGGCTCCCTTTTCACTTGCTGTAAACAGCAGGCTAGCTAGCGGTGGGACAGAAGTGTACACTTCTATAACGCACTAGACACATCACACAGCCTTTTAATGGACTTGGAGACGGTGCCGCTGATTAAAAAAAAGGCAGGAAATGGAGCTGGAGGTGGCAGAGTTGAAGATGCTAAGATTTTCATTGGGAGTGACTAGGAGGGACAAGATTACAAATGAGTATATCAGAGGGACAGCTCAGGTTGAGTGGTTTGGAGACAAAGTAAGAGAGGCAAGGCTGAGATGGTTTGGACATTTGCAGAGGAGGGATAGTAGATATACTGGACAAAGGATGTTGAAGATGGAGCTGCCAGGCAGGAGGAAAAGAGGAAGACCACAGAGAATATTCATGGTTGGAGTGAAGGAGGACATTGAGAGGGTTGGTGTTACAGAGGAAGATGCAAGGGATAGGGTGAGATGGAGGCAGATGATCCACTGTGGCAACCCCTAAAGGGAACAGCCAGAAGAAGAAGAAGAAGATGTATGTAAAAATATTAAGTAAATTCTGTCCTAAAAGTCTAAGTAGGCTCCTGCACCTTTAAAAGACCTGTCATTGGAGTTCATAGAATCTCCCAGCATGCTATGGGGCAGTACCCCTTAGTCAGAAGTTGTCACTGTGACTCTTGCCCATATTTTTACTTGTTGCCAGGTTGACATAAATATTCAGACACTGAACACTTGGTTTCAGATTCAACTATTTTTCTGCACGATTCGCAATATCTGGCAACCCTTGAGCTTCCTGCTAAATGATGACATGTGATCTCATAGTAGTCATGCTGTTGATTTTGAGATGCTTGCAAGCCGCCAGTTTTCGTCAGCCAAATGTAAATATTATGATGGTTTTGATCCTGTAAAAATATAAATATGTATTTCACAGTGATAATTTTTTTCAAGAAAATGTTGACATTTATAAAAGTATTATTTTTAAATATTTGTTTTTATGTAAATGAAGTAAATATGACCTTTACTTCTGAGTGCTTTTGTGTCTGTGCTATGCTTTACTTTATGTGTTATGCTTCCTAACTGTTTAATTGGTTTTCATTGTTCAATTTTGTTTTCAGTTTTAATATCAAAACGATGCACTATAAGTGAGCTTACCTGTTAATTGTATGAAGCCTCATAGTGCCTTTGTTCTGTCATTAATAAAAAGTCTGTGAAGCTTGCAGGACATGAGGATTTAATGCTATCTGAGGTTCATAGACGGGAATCCTCTGCTAGGATAAAATAGAAAGCTGGAACATTTACATAATTACAGTATGTTAATTTTTGTTTAAACCTAAGCAATTTCAAATACCATACGTTAGAAAATGATTACTTATGCCGAGTAACATTTACATTTCACAATGCAAACATTTTTTATGTACTTTTTAAAGGGGCCATTGAAAAATGGTGTGTTTGTAGGTTTTAACTGTCTGAAATGAGTCTACTGGTCACCTAATTATCCAAAAAATTTCAAAACAGTCACTTCTTTAAAAAAAAAAAAAAACAAAACACACACACAGCCTTTATCTTGTTTTTCTCTCCCAGAAACGCCAGAAAAAGTTTTGACTCTTCTGTCTAAATCGTATAAGTGACAATTAGAAAAAGCCAACCCTCCACCATCCTAAAGACCCACCCACTGCTCTTTTATTGGCCTGCCTAGCTGTCTGTCATGTAGATGGAAGGGGTGCTAAATGTAGCCGATTAGCCCCTGAGCTGTTAGCCCCCGAGCTAACACTGGTACCAGGACGATGGCTGTAATCGCAGCTTATTGTTATTTTCTTCAGATCTTAGTCACCCTAATAGCCATCGCTGTTACCACCTGGTTCACTCTGGCCCATCTCCTAGTGGGTTTGTCATGATTCCATGGCAGATTGCCCATACCAGCACACTGGTCACTGCAATCAAAATGGCCCGGGACCAGAGGCTACTGACCGGTGTTATGTCAAGCGCTCCCTCGGCTGCAATTCTCGGCAGGCAGGGGAGTTCTCGGCATAACACCGGTATGGGTGATCTGCCGTGGAATCACAATAAAGCCGCTGAGAGATGGACCAGAGTGACAGGCAACACACCGGCAAAACTGACAAACCAGGTGGTAACAGGGATGGCTATTAGGGTGACTAAGGTCTGAAGAAAATAACAATATAAGCCGTGCTTACAGCGAGCGTCCTGGTACCAGTGTTAGCTCAGGGGCTAATAGGCTACCTTTAGCCTTTAGCTGGCTGTGTAAGCCATCAGCTTCCTGTACAGGCGATCTGCCGCGGAATCATGACGAAGCCACTGGGTCGCTGCAATCAAAATGGCCCGGGACCAGAGGCTGCTGGCTGGAGGCTGTTGGCTCTCACAACCAGCTCCCCCACTGTCCTCCGGGGCGCCGCGCAACTCCGCGCCGCTCTCACTGGCAGCATAGTCGCTCCAGCTCCCAGCTGGCTGTAGGAGCAGAGCGGAGTCCCACAGAGTGAGACACTGCCCTTTGAGATCCCTTGGCTCGGCAGCTCAGCTCGGCCAGCAGCTTCGGGTCATGGGCCAGGTCTTGGTTGCGGCGATCGGGGTGGCGTCCAGCACACGGTGCTAGCGATTTGTTATGGTATCACGGCAAAATTATTGGGAGATAGGCCAGACTGATGTGAGACGCACCATTGACTGCGGATCAGTGAACCAGAGCGCTCATCCGAACTAGGAGGCTAGAAGCTAGTCAACTAATGGCTAACTGACATAAGAGGGAGGGCGGAGCTGAAAAGGTGAAGGATGGCTCTTAAAGTGACAGGCTCTAAATCAGAGCATTTCAAGAAAGCCAGGGAAAAATACAAAACAAATTTGCTTCAATAATTAAAAAAAGTGAAGAAAATCTGAACAAAATATGTCACAAACATTTCATTAAGACATGTGTGAGCTGTTAAAATGTGGACAAAGTGCAGTCATTGACCCCTTTAAGTAAAGTTTACTTCATGACCTCATCATTGTTAAGTGTAGAAGTTGTATGAATTTTACATAACGTCACAAAGTGAATTGTACTTGAAGCATAAAAGTTATGGAAGCTGATTCTATAAATTTTGATCATGAGATTCTACACTGTAAAACCTAACAGTACTTCTTAATAAAAGAAGCAAATACTGTATAACTTACTGCTTCAAAAAATGGAGTCACTCATTTCTACAAATGTAACCTTACTCAAAAATACACGTTTGTGGCAGTAACTCAGTTGCTGTGAGTGTACTTCCTTTTAGGGGGCATTTTAAGTATTGGTGACATAATTCCAGTTTGCTGAATTTACTCATTTCGTCTAACTTAAAACCTTCATAACATTTGATAGGATAACCATGAGTTCTAAAGTGGCCAGTATTCTTTTTTAAAATTACTACCGTTCTAATGTTTGTGGTCAAGAGTCCCAGAGTAACTACAACTCTAACTGTGCTGTGATCTTAAGCTGAGAAATTCAGGAGGGAAAAATGAAACTCTGAATTAAACAAGCTTTTCCTCCTTTGATCCTGAACAGAAAGATGGCATGAAGTAAGCTGTCTTTCCATTTTAGATGCCAAGGGCAATTTGTTAGACAAGGACACAGATTGGTTTGTTTTTCAGGCGGAGACCAGAGTATGGAAGGAAGATTTGTGTCAAAAAAAGGTTAAAAATTATTAGGTTTGCCAGAGAAACAGTGTTTTTGGTTGTTTGTTCATGTGTGTGTGTTAACAGCATAACCCAAAAAGCCATTTATAGATTTTGATGGAATTTTCACTATCAGCTGGAAATGAATCAAAGACCAATTGAATAGACTTCTACTACTGATCCGAATCACTTTTTGCTTCTGGGAACTTTTTAAAACAGTCAATGCTTGTCAGATGTTTTGATGGTCACCAGCAGAGGGCAATGTTTGTTCTTAATCAGAGCACTTAGATCTGGATTGTTGACTCCCGGACCATAAATCTACGGGACTAGATAAGACATGGTTAGCCGCCAGTCTAGTCACAGTTGGCCAAGCATGGCCTCCATATTGACCAGGTAAAGAAACACCAACAAATAATTGCTGTGCATAAGTAATTGATCATGACCACTGACTTTTCTTCATTCTACGCCATTTACTTATTTCTGGCTCAAGAAGTTGAATATTATATGAAATAAACAGCATTCATTGTCACTTTTGATGCCTGATAATGGTAGAAAATTAAGATGCACTGCAGAATGCAAAAAGAGTCTGTATTTGTGTCCATAACGTTCTATATACATAGTTTACTTATATCCATCCATCCATGCATCTTCTAGCGCTTATCCAGGGGTCACGGTCACAGGGGCAGCAGTCCAAGCAGAGTGATGCAGACTGTCGCCCAGTTCGCATAGCATCACGATCCCCATGATCCCTCCTGCAGGTGTTGAAACCACTGGAGGGCAGATCCATGTGGCTCCTTTAAGTACACTGGGTCCTTGATGTAGCTTTTTTTTCATGGGGATCTACTGGACCACTCTTAGTCTGGCCCTTCACCTAGGACCAGTTTGTGTTGGGAGGCCCTACCAGTTACAAGTTGCCCCCAAGAACATAGCTCCTGGGATGGTTAGAGCTCACACAGCCCTCCACCACGATAAGGCAGTGATCCACAGAGGGGAGCTTACTTATATGATTACAGTAAATACAATGAAAAGTTGTTTGTGTATCCTGTTATCACAATGCTGCAAGTTCTGTCAAAGTGATAATTACCTACAGAATGTGGTGCTTCTCGTCACCGGGAAAATGTCAGCCATGTCCTTTCTAGTCCTTATAGATATCTATGCCCCAGATTTTCCATAATGTGCTATATTTGTATAATAAGCTAATTGGGAAAAATGGTAAATGCTTTCAGTAACCCTTTTAGATCTGAGTAGCTCACCACATAGTTTCAGTAAGTCAAATATTAATAAAATGTCATCCAAAAAGAGAGTCTGACCTTTCATATTCAGAAAAAAGAATAGAAGCGCACAATACATTATGCTCTTCTGCAAGCGGTGTAATCACTTCCTGCTTATTGTTTGGCAGGCTGCTGATTGTTCTGCTGCCGTCTGCTGTTGTAGAGAGGGAAAAATGTATGTGGAGCATACAAATGTAGAAAAAGCATATAAATATGTGTTTGGACTTTGTTTGAAATTCCATGTAAAGTTATTTTCCCAGAGTTTGGCAGTTATGTTTATAGTGATGAAATAGATCCCAATATAGATGAATTGTGACACTAGCTTTTTATTGAGTTTATTGTTTTGTATTATGAGAGAAACCTTGGTGGAGGACTCCACTCTCTCTGAGTTTTCTAGTTTTACTATGTGACCATTTACAGTAAACTAAATGTAACTAATGGCTGTGCCATTAATAGCATTTCATTGACGTTTTCCTCACAAGTGTGTCTTTTTTGCAGTGGCAGGCCATCTCCCTGACAGTAATAGAGAAAGTGCAGATAGCAGCGGCCATCTTGGGCTCCCTGTTCCTGATGGCCAGCATCTCCTGGTTGGTGTGGTCTTCTTTCAGTCCGTCAGCTCGCTGGCAGCGCCAAGATCTGCTATTCCAGATCTGCTACGGCATGTACGGCTTCATGGACGTCGTCTGCATCGGTGAGGTGCTAACCCTTGAGAGCTATTCATTACTGGTTTATTTTATTGTTTGTTCATCTCCACTGAATTGGTGCTTTTATGGCTGAATGTGACATTGATTGTTTCCAGTCTGATTGCATTCAACAGGCAAGCATAACTGTCACAAGTGTTTAGCAGCGGTAATAATTATACCTGAAGGGTTTCCACATAAAATTGTGGTTGCCATTGACAACTTACAATCAATGCAATTAATCCATACAGTGCAATCATGCTTCAAAGAAATAATAGTATGGGATTATTTTAGCTGGTCTTTCATGAATTTTCCACAAATATGGTCCTGCCACAGTTACTATGTGGGAAATATTGAAATGCTGCAGGAAAATGGGCTTTATAAATTAAACATGAATGCTGAATGTTCAGAATTCACTAAAGTGGCTTTGGTTGCATAAATAAGATGCATTTTGGTCTGTAATAAAAAGCTGCAGCATCACATTCAGTCAAACTCTGATGACCGTTGTGCACTGTCATTATATGACAGAGGAAGGGGGAAAAACAAGGTGTGCCGAGGCATTTTTTTTTTTTCCACAATATCTTTATTGAACCTTTTTTTTTTTTTTTTTTAACAAACATGATACAAACAATCAAACACTAACACTAAAGTACTACAAAAAAAAAAAATGCACTAAAAACACCAACAACCACCAACAAAATCAAGTCTTCAACAATGCTCCTCTGTTTAGTCTAGACAATCCAATACATAAGTATACATATTATGTTCACCAGTTTGGAATTTACAAGGTCCACACACATCATTCACCTTCTTCTTCAAGAGTTATGTTTAAATTTTTTACATAATCAATAAAAGGTCTCCATATATTCTCAAACACAATTTCCTTTGATTTTAGTATATATGTTATTCTTTCTAATGGAAGGTTTGTTAACATCTGTCTTAACCACTGAGTCACATCTGGTCTATGAGTCTTTTTCCATAATAGTGCAATACATTTTTTGGCATTAAGCAAACTGAGGTCTATGAATGTTCTTTCACTTTTATTAAAATTATGCTTTTCTGGGTACAGACCCAACAAAAACAGTTTAGGATTCAATATGATTTGTTTTGAGATTATTTTTTCAATTGTTACCCTCACCTCCTCCCAAAACATTCTTATTAATCTACATTCCCATAAACAATGAAATAGGGTTCCTTTACTTTCCATGCATTTTGTGCATGTATCTGGTACATTTTTGTTATATCTATTTAACTCCTCCGGTGTAACATACATCCGCATTAACCATTTGAAATGTATCAATTTAAGGCGTGCATTTATTGATTTGGTTTGAGCTTCTGTACAAGCCAATTCCCATTGTTCCTCTGAAATTTCAATTTGCAGATCTTCTTTCCAGTAGTTTAATCTTTTCAGTGAATTTTCACTTGAAGATAGTGTCAGTGAGTTATAAAACTCTGAAATAATACCCTTTCTTTTACTATCTTTCATCATCATTTTTTCCAAGGATGAATAAATAGGTCGAGTGAGAGCTTTATTTTGATTTGATCGAATAAAGTTTCTAAGTTGAAGATATTTAAAAAAATGTGTTCTATTGAGATTAAATTTGATCCTCAGCTCTTCAAAAGACATTATGTTGTCTGCACATGGCAAATATAAATCCTGAATCTTTTGTATCCCTTTTAAATTCCATACTTTAAATACAGCGTCCGCTCTCCCTGGTTTAAAATATTGATTACCCCATATTGGACTAAATTGTGACAATAACTGTGGTTCTTTTAAATAGTTTTTAGCTTCACACCATATTTTGATCATATGCTTTACAAATGGATTTTTAACTTGTTTTTGTAATTTTTTTGCCGAATCTGAGTATATGAATATGGGAAGAGGTAAAGGTAAATTGTATGATTCCATTTCAGTCCAGTGAGGGAGATCATTTGATGAAAAATAATATGTCATAGACCTCAGTTGTGCCGACCAATAATACAACATAAAATTTGGACATTTCAGACCTCCACGATCAAATGGTAAATATAATAAAGACAAACGTAATCTAGCCCTCCTGTTGTTCCATATAAATTCCACTAACTTTTTTTTTATTCTTGAGAATAGATCTAAAGGTGGTGATAAGGGAATGTATTGAAATAAAGTATTTTAGGTAAAATATTACTTTTAAGTATATTGATTCTCCCGATCATCGACATTGGTAGTGACATCCATCTCTGAGTTAACTCATTGATATCTGACATTAAGGCTTCATAGTTGACACTGGCGACTGATTCTAGCTTAGGCATAATTTGGATTCCTAAATATTTAAACTGATTTACAACATTGAATTGATTTACCTCAGGGGCTGGGTAATTTCTCTGGGTCTCATTTAGCATTAATATTGAAGATTTAGTTTTATTTATTTTATATCCTGATATTTCCCCAAAATTCTTTATTAAATTCAACAAGGTTGGAATTGATTTTTTTAGATTCGACATAAACAAAATTATGTCATCGGCGTACAGGGAGATTTTATGTTCTGTTGGTCCAACTTTAATTCCATATATTTGTGAATGTAAACGTATCGCTATCGCTAAAGGTTCAATTGCCATAGTAAACAGTAAAGGTGAAAGTGGACAGCCTTGTCGACATCCTCTATTGATTTTTATTGGTTTTGAAATATTGTTATTTGTTAGGATTTCTGCTGTAGCATTATTGTATATTATTTGAACCCATTTTATGAAATTATTTCCAAGTCCAAACCTTTGTAGGACTTCAAAAAGAAAGGGCCATTCAACTCTATCAAAGGCCTTTTCGGCGTCCAATGATAGGAGAGCTGTATCCGGTGCTTCTTTATTAAAATAAATAATATTAAATAGTCTTCTTACATTATGGAAGCCTTGTCTACCCTTTATAAAGCCATTCTGATCTCGATTAATAATATTTGGTAAAATTTCTTGTATT
Organism: Pholidichthys leucotaenia; assembly: GCA_020510985.1. Classification (NCBI taxonomy): domain Eukaryota; kingdom Metazoa; phylum Chordata; class Actinopteri; order Cichliformes; family Pholidichthyidae; genus Pholidichthys; species Pholidichthys leucotaenia. Next base: position 39,163,097 of record CM035843.1, on the reverse strand, counting down.
CGTCTTGCTAAAATTTTACAGATTATCTTAAGGTCGGCGTTTAATAGGCTTATTGGTCTCATATTTTCACATTTATTAGAGGGCTTACCTGGTTTTGGCAGCAGTATAATTAAGGCATTATTTATGTATGATGGTAAATTATTATTTTGAAATGCTTCTAAAACCATTTCCAAAAAAGGTTTTATTAATTTATTCTTAAATTTTTTATAAAGGTCAACTGGAAGACCATCTGGTCCTGCACTTTTTCCTGATTTCATATTATCAATGGCTAGCCCAACTTCTTCTTGACTAATTTTAGACTCCAATATCTCCCTGTTTTCATTTGGAATACACGGTATAGATAGTTCGTTCAAAAACCCATTTAGTTTTGTTAAATCAGGTTCATTTTTGGTATCATATAATTTTTCATAGTAATCTCTAAAGGCTCTATTAATTTCTAAAGGATCTATAACTACCTGTCCGTTACTTATAATACTGGTAATTGGTGTTTTAATTTCTAATTGTTTAATCTGCCATGCTAATAATTTTCCTGATTTTTCACCTTGTTCATAAAAAGATTGTTTCAATCTTAGAAGACTCGAGGCAGCTCTATTCGCTGATTTTTTGTCGTATTCAGCTCTCAAAATCAGTAATTCACTCTCCAACCTTGGGTCACTTCCTGCATACACTTTTTCCTGAAGATTTTTTATTTTATGTTCCAATTTAGCTCTCTCCTCTCGAGTCTTCTTAGATTTTGATCCTGTATAACTAATAATATGTCCCCTAATAAAAGCTTTGAAAGCCTCCCACTTTACACATGCTGATGTTTGTGTAGTATTGATGTCAAAGAACTCGTCTATCTGTTTTTCTATATACTTGACAAATTCCTCATCCTGAAGCCATTTATGCTGAAATTGCCATCTACCTGATTCCTTTGTCAATTTTTTATCTACATATATTAGACAACAGGGTGCATGATCAGAGATCACGATGTTATCATAAAAGCAGTTTTGAATCTTGGACCTTAATTCTGTGGAAATCAAAAAATAATCAATACGTGAGAATGTCTTGTAGGTACTGGAATAACAAGAATAGGCTTTAACTTGTGGTTTCATTTCTCTCCATATATCTAACAATCTCAATTCTTTCATAAAATGATTAATAGTCATCCTACATCCAATGTGCGTACAATCCAGTCCTGTTGATCTATCCACACCTGGATTCAATGTACAATTAAAATCCCCTGCTATTATATGTTGCCCTGTAAGTGATGATAAGATGAGAAATAAATTAGCAAAGAACTTCTGATCATCTATATTGGGACCATATAAGTTCACAAGATTTATATTTTCTAATAGCAAAGAACCTTGAATGATTACATATCTTCCAAATTTGTCTCCAATTACATTTTTCACTTGAAAAGGAACTGATTTATGTATGAGAGTCATAACTCCCCTGGCTCGGGATGAAAATGAAGAGGTGAATACACTTCCCTGCCATCTACTCCTAATTCTTTTAACATCCTCCTCTATCAGATGAGTTTCTTGTAAAAACACAATTCTTGAACCCATGTCCTTTATTTTATTCATAACTTGTTTAAGTTTTTTTAAATTTTGTAGACCTCTGCAATTCCATGAAGTTAAATTAAGGTTAACACTTTGGTCCATGATCAATAGAGAGTTTGGGATTACCTTGCAGTGTAAACATGCTCATACAGAGAAGCAAAAACATGAGTGGTTGAACATTCATCCTACAAACTACACACAAACAAATTTCCCCTTCCCACACTTGTGGCAAACCCCCCAAAATCAAAAGAAAAATTCTGTCTCCCGATATAGCCATCGACCGTTCCACACCCACGGGGAACAGCCTAAGCCACTCCTTCTTCATCTTCCCAATCACCCTAACTCTACTGCTTTTAATGACGTAACATTAACTCTCCTCTGTAGTTTTCCAACTTAACTCCAAAATTTTTAACAACTTTGTACATCATAGTTTTTTTTTTGTTTTTTTTTTTGTTTTTGTTTTGTTTTTTTAATATATAATACAATCTATATTTTGTAAACTTACTATTTACTTCAAGTCAGTCAGATGCCTGTGCAAATGCTTAATTATTCTACCTTATATTTTGTTCATGCTTAGCTCCCACCAGTCTCTTCTTCTTCTTTGATCTTCTTGATGAACTCCTGCGCCTCCTCTGGGGTCTTGAAGATGTGGGTTCTGCCCTCATACGTGGTCAGCAGTCTCGCAGGATAGATTACACCATGACGAATCCCAAGGTTGCGCAGCTCCTTACGTACGGGATCAAACTGCTTCCTCAATTGCTGGATTCCTGTGGCCAAATCTGGGTAGAACCGCACCTGCTGGTCCTGGTGTTTAATCTCTCCTTTAGCACGTGCAGCGTTGAAGATCTTCATCCTGTCTCTGTTGCTAAGAAACTTCATAATTAAGGTCCTCGGCGGTCCCTTATCTCTCCGTGGGCCAATACGATGTGCTTTTTCCAGAACCACTGCTGATTGCAACTCCTCGCTGCCCAGCACCTCCGGAATCCACTTTTCCAGAAAGGAACATACGTCCCGACCTTCTGATTCCTCTGGAAGACCCACCAGCCTCAAATTATTCTGTCTCGACCGAGATTCCAAATCCAAAATATTATCTTCCAGAGATTTATTTTTTTTTTCCAAAGTGCGCACCTTTAATTGAAGACGGGTGACGTCATCTTCAGCACTAGCAAGACGGAGCTCCATCTGCGCCGTTCGTTCTACACAGTCACCCAATTCCTTTCTTATTCCTTCCAGCGCTGTCATAATCCCATCAAATCTAGAGGAAAAGTCCGCTCTCATTGAACTCATGGCAGCCATCAGCGCATCTGCGCCATTCCCCGCAGAAATCGCACCGCCGCCAGCCTCCTCCGCCATATATGGAGCCTTGTTTGCTGCGTCACAGACCTGAAAGTCCGTTAATTTGGACTGTTTCGGCGGCTTGCTTTTTCCTTTTCCTGGTTTTCCAGCCTTAGGCTTCGCCGACATATCCTCGCCCAAATGCTGGGATACGTTCTGTTCCAAATGAGAGAGTTATTTGCCGATTTTTTTCTCCAGGAGCAGAGCAGAGCGAGACACGTCCGTCCTACGTGGCAGCCATAACCGGAAGTCTGTGCCGAGGCATTTTTAACACTCTAAATTAGTGTGGGTGTCTAAATTGAACATGATAGCACTAGTTTTGAGCCTGCTGCCTGTCGTCGTCTGGTGCTGGAGGGCCCACGTGTTTTGGTTGGCTGTGTGATGGCATCTCACATTAAGAAAACTCAAAGTGCCACCGAAGCAGACAGCACGGTGAGAGGAAGAGGAGATTGTCTCTGGTTTGGGGGCGAGGATCAACTGAGGAGTCATTAACGCTCCACTTTAACGGGGATTAACTTGCCACCTAGTGGATGTTAAAGAGCAGAGACCTGACTTTCACTTATCCACAAAGTTAGAGTGGGAGAGAGGGAGCGTTAACAGGAAGGGACAGGATTTTATTATTGAACTTTGGCTGCTGCCACTATGGTTGTTCCCCTACAACCTACATAGAGACTTATATGAAGGGACAACGTTATTCTGTAAGTGTGCTCAAACACTTTATCAATGAAAGTTGAAGAGATTTATTAGCTAGGAGCATCTGCCCCATAACCGGGAAGTTGGGGGTTCAAGCCCCGGCCGGGTCATACCAAAGACCATATAAAAATGGTACTTCCCGCCTTCTAGCTTGGTGCTCAGCATAATAGAACTGGGGAAGGAAAAAGTTGTTTGTGGCGGCGCCTTGCATGGCAGTGACCCCTCTGATTCTAGATGTGATTAACATTGTAGATAGGAGAAACGTAATTTTGTTCTACTTGCTTCTTCTTCTTCTTAAAGTTTCTGTAGAGTGAGAAGAATTTTGCACACCCATCCCTTTCCATAGGCAGTAAATAAGCAGGGAATACATTCTAATGGAGTTCTAATCATAACATTATTTTACAAAATAATTGTTAAAAAAAAGCAGAACTTTTGCTGGAAATATCAGGTTTCAAGGTTCATGTTCAACAGAGCCTGTCTACATGGAGTTTAAATTTTACTTCAGATGTTCCTTCCACAATCCAAAGAGCTGCATTTGAACATTTTTAGTGATTCTAAATCTAACATCCTGTAAGTATGGATGTGAGAGTGCAAGTCTCTTTCATTGTGTTGGTCCTGCAGTAACATGGCCATCTGTCCAGGTTGTACAACTTTCTTAACCTCCGACGCTTAGGACAGACTCCAGTTTTCCCTTTTTCACCCAGAATTGGATAAACAGTTAAATGAAATGGATGGATAGTTATTTGCCATGTATGCACTATGTTAGAGTCTGCAACAAGGACGTGCACAGAAATTTTGAGGGGCCATTGCTCTGACCTGAAAAAGGAAAAATTATGTGAAATAATGTTAATTTATAAGACAAAAGTCACAGATTCAGAGAAAAGTTGTAAATTTATGAGGAAAAAGTCACATACGTACCATAACAATCACTGAAAATGTATCAGAAAAGAAGGGGTTTTTTTTAGAAAAAGTTGTACATTTTTTAGAAATAGTCACAAAATTAAAAGACAGAAGTAAAACATTTACAGGGAGAAAAAAACTGCAAATTTACTAGTATAGAGTGACACATTTAAGGGGAAATTTGCATATTTTGAAAAGAAAATCCTCAAATTTTACAAAGAAAAGTTGCAACCTGAGAAATGAATTAGAGAAAACTTGCATATTTAAAAGGGAAAAAAACAACCTATTTCAGGCCTAAAAGTTTGGGTTATGTGATAACTGACTTTGGTCTAATATCAGCAGTTATAGACTACTATAGTAATGAGATACAACAGTTTGTTTTTTACATTATTATTATTATTATTATTTCCCTCTGGAGGGACTACTCAGACAAAGATGGAAAATAGGCTGTTGCCCAGACAACAATAGCCCGTACCTGTGCATGTTTCTGCTCCGCAACCTGTCACATGCAGCTCTTTTGTCCGTAACCAGTGGTTCAAAAGTTTGTGAAGAAATGCTAAAAAATAATTAACTGTAAAGTTTAATTTTTACAATAAAAAAGGACTGCAAATTTGCAAGACAAAAAGGTTCAAATTTATGAGGAAAATTCCAAATTTAAGTAAAAAATAACATATTTGTAAGAAAAAGGAGTAACATTTATGTCTAAAAGTTACAAATTCACAAGTAAAAAATTCACAAATTTATTTTAAAAACTCTACATTTAAATAAAAAAGAAATACAAGGAAAAACTCGTAAATTTACCACTTAATAGTTGCACATTTACCAGACCCAAATTCTCTAATTTTGAGAAAAATGTTGCACAGTTATGAGAAAACTTTAGCAATTTAATTTTTAAAAAGAGCACACATTTATCAGAAAATCTTGCAAATTTAAACAAAAAATACCCTTGGTTTACAAGAAAATTAACACAAATTTATGATTGCAAACATCCATCCATCCATCTTGTACCGTTTATCTGGTTGTCCGGGTTGCGGGACAGCAGACTAAGCAGAGTAGCCCAGACTATCGCCCGGTTCACATAGCACCATGATCCCCATGATCCCTCCTGCAGGTGGTGAGTCCACTGCAGGGTGGACCCATGTGGCTCCTTTGGCGACACTGGGTCCTTGATGTAACTTTTTTCATGGGGATCTACTAGACCGCTCTTGGTCTGGCCCTTCACCCAGGACCAATTTGTCTTGGGAGACCCCACCAGTGAGAAGCTGCCCCTGACAACGTAGCTCCTGGAATCATAAGGGCACACAAACCCCTCCAGCACAATAAAGTGGTGATCCACAGAGGGAGGTTGCAAATATATAAGTGCAAATTCATTCATCCATCCAAGTACCAAATTTAAGAGGAAAAAAGTCACCTTTTATTAATGCTGACAGGCCAGTTTATACTCGGCTGTTTTACCTTCATCTACAGGCTCATATGCTGTTTTTTTTTTTCTTTAAAATGTTCAAAATGGCTCTTTCCTTTACTGAGATTGCCAATCTCTATGTTGGGTTATTGATGCTGTAGCAGCGACCTTAAAAAATACAAAAAAAATGAACCTACACAATTATTTGCTGTGTTGTTGGACTCTGGTCAGTTAGCATTCCATGATTTTTATTTGTTGTATCCAAGACCATGGTGCCGCCCTGACTTCATCTTTTGTTTATAATATGATATTTAATGGATCTTCTCATATTTTCCTCTCTGGAAGTTCTTTCTAATTGACTACCTCTCACATGAAGAAAAGGGAAAATTATAACAATTATAGTGTCATAACCTTATACGTGTCTTTTTTTCTGCAAAATAGGGATAAACAATAATGCATTCTGTATTTACATTACATTACTTAGATCTGAAGGTGAAATCTTGGGGTCCAATCATCTGTTGCTACAGAGTGATTTCAATTTTCCAGATACTGAGTTCAGTGAACATGAATCAATAAGTAATTCTGAACTGAGATAAGGCTCCATCGAGCAACACCTCAGAACAGATGCATCATTTGTGCTAACCTAAATCCAAACGCTGCAAGTATTGCTGAGTCATAAGTTGTTCCGTATCTACACTTTTTCTAAGAAATAAAGATCTTATCTGGGGTCTGTGCTGCAGTACTTTAAAGGGGAGTTGTTTTATTCTGCTACTGCCTCTGCTAATGCTTTCTGCAGGCTTTAACACAGTGAATCTGCCACCATGGTGGAATATAGTTTGTCACATTGTGGTGTTATCAGGACCGTGCCTCTCTCTAACCGATGCTTTGATCTCCGCAGCACTAATTGTACACGAGGGACCTTCCGTGTTTCGCATCTTCCACCGATGGCAGGCCGTGAACCAGCAGTGGAAGGTCCTGAATTATGACAAGTCTTTGGACAGCGACGACTTGAAGGACATCACTGTGGACAGGACTCTGACTCAGCCCTCACAGGGCTACCAGACTGGGATAGGAGTGTCCACCTCCACCTCCTCACTGATGGTGGTGGCCTCCACAGCCGCCGGCTCCACTTCCACAACCGTGGTGATGGCCGCCGGAGGACTGGGATCCCACGTGGACCCCAGCAGCAGCAGTTCAGTGCCGGACCAACACTGTCCCTACAACATCCTCCACCTGCTCAGCCACCTGAGGCAGCCGGAGGCCCGCAGCCAACCCAGCAATAGCACAAGAGAGCTGGTCATGAGGGTCACTACCGTCTGAGGATTCAGTTGAGGCCTTATCTCACAGGGAGGTGGAAGATTTATGAACCAGCTGACAGTTGGGGACACAAAGTTCCGTCTTAACTGCACTGGATTAAAACCATGTTCTTGTTTGTTTAAAAATGCATCTCTGATGTCCTTACGATGATTGAATAAAAGTCAAAGTTGTTTGATTTGCAAAAAAAAACATATATTTTTTGTTTATTTTTAAACAATATATGCACAGATGTTAATTTTTCATCTGTTGTTTTCATCCATTTCATCTGATTTCTGAATAGTTTACAGTTGAAAAAATATTTAGGTCTTTAACAATAACTAGATTATTTGTCTGTGCGTTTTTGAATATGCTGTGGATTCTCTTTATGTATTCCTAACATTTTTAGGGATGCTGTGGCGCAGGTGTAGAGTGCGGTCAACCTCTGATTGGAGGGTCGGTGGTTTGATTCCTGCTCTCTGTGTGGTCTGCATGTCGAAGTGTCTTTGAGCAAGACACTGAAACCTGAGTTGCTCCTGGCGGGTCAGGCCAGTTCCTTGCGTGGTGGCTCCACTTCCATCAGTGTATGAATGAGTAGATACAGTGGATATAAAAAGTCTACACACCCCTGTTCAAATGCCAGGTTTTTGTGATGTAAAAAAATATAAAGATATATCATTTCAAAACTTTTTTCACCATTAATGTGACCTATAACCTGTACAACCCAATTGAAAAACAAACTGAAATTTTTTAAGGGGAAAAATAAAAAAATAAAAAACTTACAATAACCTGGTTGCATAAATATGCACACCCTTAAACTAATACTTTGTTGCAGCACCTTTGGCTTTCATTACAGCACTCAGTGTTTTTGGGTAGGAGTCTATCAGCGTGGCACATCTTGATGTGGCAATATTTGCCCACTCTTCTTTGCAAAAATGCTCCAAATCTGTCAGATTGTGAGGGCATCTCCTGTGCATAGCCCTCTTCAGATCACCCCACAGATGTTGATCGGATTCAGGTCTGGACTCTGGCTGGGCCATTCCAAAACCTTAATCTTCTGGTGAAGCCATTCTTTTGCTGATTTGGATGTGTGCTTTGGGTCATTGTTGTGCTGAAAGATGAAATTCCTCTTCAGCTTTCTAGCAGAAACCTGAAGGTTTTGTGCCAACGCTGACTAGTATTTGGAACTGTTCATGATTCCCTCCATCTTGACAAAGGCCCCAGTTCCAGCTAAAGAAAAGCATCCCCAAAGCATGATGCTGCCACCACCATGCATCACTGTAGGTATGGTGTTCTTTTGGTGATGAGCAGTGGTGTGTTTGCACCAAATATTGTATACCTTTTGGAATTACGACCAAAAGGTTCAACCTTGGTTTCATCAGACCATAACACATTTTCCCACATGCATTTGGGAGATATCAAATGTGTTTTTGCAAAATGTACCCAGACTCGGATGTTTTCCTCTTGGCAGCCTCCCTGACCAGTTTTCTTCTTGTCTTTTCATCAATTTTGGAGGGACGTCCAGTTCTTGGTAATGTCACTGTTGTGCCATATTTTCTCCACTTGATGATGACTGTCTTTACTGTGTTCCATGGTCTATTTAAAGTGCTGATGACACGTTCTTGACTTCCTCTAATTTTTCAACACATAATACAATATTATGAAATAGGTTGGTCTGTGCAGTTCTAAGTCAAACAGGCTTTTTTCACACCAACATCCGACGTTTTCATGAGTGCAACATCACCCATTGCGTCAGTGGCTTGAAAACCCCGCTGCCATGTAGTCACGTCATCGGGAGAACACAGCGCTTGGCTGCCCTTTGTACACACAGGATGGAAGTGGTTGAAAACATCGACCATGGTTCCAGCACATGTAGACTGGAATTGGTTTGTGTTGTCCAATCTTCAGACAATAATATTTCCGAAGAATGGGATGACAATGAAGAATCTGGGATCATCAAACCGTATAGGTTTGAGCCGTGCCAAGCGGGCATTGTGCCTAGCGAGTCAGACTCAGTGACAGTCAGCTGTTCATGTTTTGTGTGCATCATCTGCCGTGTTGTCAGCCCACCAATATTGTCAACACTATCACGATGTGTAAGCCACTCCACACAGCCGTGGTTCTGTTGCGCCCCTTGTAGCGATGTCGGCTCTGGGGCGCAACCGTGGTTAACATGTCTCCTCTCTATGTTTGCTGGGCGATGCCGGCCCCGAATGCCTACTGTTTGTGTTTCTGTGTATTTTTTGTAAGTCTTCACCTTTTGGGATCAGTTTTTATGTTCAATACATGTGCTGTGGTGAATCCTGCGCTTAAATCCCCGTGTAAATCCTCATTATTTACGCGTAAATCCTCACTCTTCGTGCGCTCTTACGCAGGGCAGGGAGAGGGTGCATGAAATAACGAGGATTTACGTGTAGGGTTCACCACAGCACATTTAATATAGAACGACAGACAATTCCCAAAAAGTGAAGATGTACAAAAAACACACTTACTGATGGTGTTTGGGGCAGACATCGCCCAGAGAACGAATGAGAGGAGACGTGTTAGCCACAGGTGCGCCCCAGAGCCGACATCGCTTCAAGAACGCATGAGAACCACAGCGAACATCGAGTGACTAACGTCATGGGAGTGCTGAAAATACTGGCAGACTAACAGCACAGATGACAATACGACTGACCAGCAGTGCATTAATGGCAAACGGTCGCCAATATGTACACGCACTGCTGGTGATGGTGTGATGAGAAGCACCTGGGCGAGGACCGGGAAACATGATCAGCAGGAGTTTCAATCAGCTGGTGATAATGATAGAGGGGACGTTTCCGGACCAGTGAGATGTAAGCATGCGATCACAGAAAGTAGGTCAAAGCTGCGCGTAAATCCATTAATCCTTCCCCTCCTCCGTGCGCTCCTCCTGCCTAAAAGCGCACCAGGAAGCTTATGACAGTTGGAGCTGAAGCCCGTGATGTGGTCCTGTGTTTATCTAAGCCTGAGACACAACATGAAGGCATAGCCGTAAAATTAAAACAAGAAACCAGAGAAATTGTGAGCTACAAAGCTGCTGTCATTCTAGTTAACAACACCGGAGTCCGTTCTGTCGATTACGTCATTGGGGTGCCGCCCTTAATTCGGCGGGCGGCACCACAGTCCAGTCAGTGGCTGCGGTTTTCTGATGATAACTACTTTTTTGCAGGCACTGTTGTAAATATTATATTGATCATAGACAATGACTTTTGGGTTTACACAACATGCTAAAAAATGTCAAAAACATGTCATCAGCACTTTAATGCCTTGTAAATTCTTTTGTGCCCTTCTCCTGACAGACACCTTTGAACAATGAGATCCCTCTGATGCTTTGGAAGCTCCCTGTGGACCATGGCTTGTGCTGTAAGATGTGACTCCAAAAATGTCAGAAAAAGCCTACTTAGAACAGCTGAACTTTATTTGGGGTTAATCAGAGGCACTTTAAATGGTGGCAGGTGTGTGCTGACTCCCATTTAACATGAGTTTGAATGTGATTGGTTAATTCTGAACACAGCCACATCCCCAGTTATAACAGGGTGTACTTATTTATGCAAACAGGTTATTGTATGTTTTTTATTTTTCCCCTTAAAAGATTTCAGCTTGTTTTCCAATTGGGTTGTACAGGTTATAGGTCACATTAATGGTGGGAAAAGTTTTGAAATGATTTGGAGCATTCTTGCAAAGAAGAGTGGGCAAATATTGCCGCATCAAGATGTGCCACACTGATAGACTTCTACCAAAAAAAGACTGAGTGCTGTAATAAAAGCCAAAGGCGCTGCAACAAAGTATTAGTTAAAGGGTGTGCATATTTATGCAACCAGGTTAATGTAAGTTTTTTATTTTTCCCCTTAAAAGATTTCAGTTTGTTTTTTCAGTTGGGTTGTACAGGTTATAGGTCACATTAATGGTGGAAAAAGTTTTGAAATGATTTATCTTGGTCTCATTTTTTTACATCACAAAAACCTGGCATTTGAACAGGGGTGTGTAGACTTTTTATATCCACTGTAGCTGAATTCGTAAAGCCCTTTGGTCATCCAGGGATGAGAAAAAAGCTCTATATGAGTGAATGCCATTTCCCATTTTTATTATGTCATGGGTCAATCCATCCGTCTGTTCCACTTTTGTGAAATCAACTCCTCCTACAGTTTTGTTCCAAATGTTCTGAAACTTGGTACCACAGTTTGATATACTCTGATGATGCACATATTGCAATTTCACTCTCACCGGATAACCTTGAGGTGAAAGGTCAGAGGTCAGATTTTCACTAAATCTTCTAAGCACAATAACTACTGAAAGAAATGATGTAGGCTTTTCAAATCAATACAGTAGTTGTATCTAATACACATCTTGGATGACTTACACCCTGACCTAAATATGGCTTTGGAGGCAGGGGGTCAGAGGTCAAAGTTTACATTCTAGTTGCACTATGGTAAATGGCAAATTTACTACTACTATAAAACGAGCAAACTAGGGTCACCAAACTTGGTACACAGCTTCACCCTGTGACCCTAAAGTGTGACCATGGTTTTGGGATCACAAGGTCAAAGGTCAACATCAAAATGGCTTATAAACTATATCTCAACAACAAAGAAAACTAGCATCACCAAAGCTGGTATACAGGTTCACTCTGACATCATGACCTCTGACTACAGGTTTGGGGTCAAAAGGTCAAAGGTCAAGTTTGGCACTCCCTATGCTTTTTACTATAGAAAATGTAAAACTCTCTAGGATCACCAAACTTGCTACACAGGTTCATCTCGGAATCCTGACCTACAACTATGGGTTGTATACTTTGTTATATATTCGTGGATGATGGGCTTATCATAATTTGGTTCTGCCACAGTAATTATATTGCAACACTGAAAACTGCTTTCTGTCAGTAAGTATTGAGATTGTCAAAGAAAACGAAGGTGGAGGATACTGCACTTGCCTCAGAGGGCTCTTGTTGTTCATTGTTCTTTTACACTGTTTCTTAAAAATTTCACCAAGAGATAGCAGTGAATTCTTATTAATGAAGAAAACTTTGACCCCATTTCACAAACTGCATAAAAGCACTGAAGATGCCTCCTAATATGAAAAGTGACACAAACATAGAAGCACCTTAAACCTGCATGCTTTTTGATGCCCAGCAGGGGCAGCTTCTCTGGTTGCAGAAAAAAAGTGATGGTATAGTTCCATCCATCCATCCATCCATCCATCCATCCATCCATCATCTACTGCTTATCTGAGGATTTGAGTCATGGAGGCAGCAGTTTAAGCAGAGAAGCCCAGACTTTCCTCTCCCCAGCCACCTCTTCCAGTTCTTCAGAGATGAGGATACCAAGGCATTCCCAGGCCAGCTGGGAGACATATGGTAGTGAATCCACTGATGGACTTCACTTTCTTGCTTCAGTGTTACCTTTTTGGGTGCTGGCATGTTTCTCTTTTGAAGATAGAAGTGATCATATTTAGAGGAGATGAATGAAAGAATATTGCAAAAAAAAATGTGGAAAATGTTCCCCACAAGCTAAAACACAAATGGAAAAGAGAATCATCTTTTTTTGAAAAAGTAACCTCTATCCTCCTGACTTTTCTTGCGTGACCAGACAAAATATTACAGTAATACTGCAGCAGATATGATATAGCCTGATGTAGATCACAGAATATGTGGAGCAGTAAACAAGGTGCCTGGAATTATTTTTAAACCGTATTTTTTTTTCCATTTTTCAAACCACTCCTGCATCAAAGCTGTACTGTTGTTTTTTGTTTTTTTTTTCAAAGACAGGAATACTTTTCTGAATACTGCCTTTTGATAAGCACAATTTTGTCTACTTTAACACCCATATGTAATTTTGCTGACTGCAAAAACAGTACTGAGAACATTTGCTCATTTATTCTTTTTGGGGCATATTTTCTCAAAATACACAAAAACAAGGGCTTTTACAGTATTTCTAACAATGGAGACAATCTGTTCTCTGAAGGAAGTCATCATCTCGTTTGTTTAATTGCCTCTGCCAATATCCCTGCTCATGAAAACACATTTCTGATCCAAGGCGTTGGTGTCACTTGCAGTCCATTAGTCCCATATTCATGCTCACATTTGGCTTACAAAGCCAGTAATTTCCCCGACTCTTGGCTCTCAGATTCAGAAATGCTCTTTGATATCTCTTCATGGCTCTTGTTTCATGTCCATGAAAGATCAGTTTTATCTCAGGGGGACATCTTGGATGCGTGTTGTAGGAGGGGAGAAACTGTTAAAAACATTCTTATAGTTGGGAGAGAAAGAGAAGGAGGACAGGGTGTTGATGTTAACATTTTTCCCCATAGGAAAGCTGAAACTGAAATTTCATATTCCATATGTGCATCATTTTACAATTTCTCCTGTGCAGTCTTCTGAAAAACCTTCTGATGCTTATATCGTCCGTTAGAAGGAAAAAAAAAAAAAAAAAAAAAAACTGATCATAGTGTGAGGCATTTTTTAGCAGCTGTGGCTCAGATGCCTTTGAACATTTTCCAGCATGCATTACATTAAAACACATCATTAGTTTAAAAATGAATTTGATATGAATCACATTTTATAAGTGAAGCTGCGCTCTGATGTCATACTGCTTTCTATGTTTAGTGACTCATGCAGTCCTAATTTCACCATTGCACATATATTTATTCGAAAAACTATTTACATAGTGTTTTTGTGTAGCTCTTGGCATTGTTTTAATTACTCTCCACATGACTTGCTGGATCTGCTATTTCACAATCCTCTTATTCCACTCCATTATCAAATGTCAGGAGTACAGTATCTGCAGGGAATCAGGTAACAGCATGATGATTTTTCCTCTGAATTATTTAAGCCATGAAGTGCTGATATCAATGGGAGGAAGCTTCTGTATAGGACGACTTGTGAGGAGCTGAGAGGTTGCTGAGAGTTCACCGTGATTCTGCTTGCCTCAGTTCTTCACACCTCGTCTCTTTGAATTCAAAGATGCACACACCTTGCTTTGATATAACGCAACTGAGAGGGAAAAAACAGCTTGATGCATCTGAATTTATTATCTTATTATTTCCGGATAGATGTGGGCCACACGCTGTTCAGTTCCTATATTTAACTATGCCTAAGAAATGAGGCAGGGAGGATGATATCCCGCTGACTTTAAATGCTGTGTTTTCAATATAACGAAAACAAAACACCAGCAGTTACAGTATAGAGAGTGTTATAGAAGTGCTTCTATTATATTAAACCCTGTGTAACATACACACTGCTTTGCCATTTAATTTATACTTGACACAAGACATTGTGTACATCTATGTAACACTCATGTCGTTTGATTAGTAACATCCAGTATCTTGGCAAATTAGTTCTCAAAATTTGACAGAATCATTCCTTTTATATGGATATAAAATTGTCTTTTATTTCAGCTGCTAAAATTTGAGATCAAGTGTTGTGTTCATTACCCACGGTGATGGAGGCGTGGGTAGGGCGATTGCCTGAGTCTCCATGTTTGTCTGTCTGCGTATCAAAGGTCAAGGTCACAAGGTCAAAATCAGTTTTGGCTTATAGGGACTTTATTAAGACAGACAGAACCACAAAATTTTAATGCAACCTAGAATGGGGTTTGGGACACTTCTTGAATGTCCAATGACCTTCACCTTGCATTTGACCTTGAAGATCGGTAAGGTCTTGAAAATAGGTCATGGTGTCCCATCAGAAATGAAGCAGAAAGTCAGCCAGGGATTTTCCCTGCTATGACATTTCAGCAGGAATAGGGCTTGGGTAGGATCAGGTGTGGGTGTGCATCTCTGTTGAGTGCAATTCTAGTTTTGTTTTGTGTTTTTTTTTTAAGTACGATGACAAGTTTAGTTGAACATTTCAAATTGTGCAGAGTTGTAACAAAGAGCAGCAATCTTTAGGGTTCCAAGCAGTGCAGCTACAACAAATGTCTTCTTCTTCTTCTTTAAAAGTGTATGAGCAGCAAAAAACACAAGTGACAGAAATATGAAACTTTGCAAGCAGATCAGAAATGTTCTCAGTTACTCAGATGCCAAAAAGTACTACACTCCTAAGTGGCGCTATGTTCAGTTTTTAAGTTTCTGAAAATGTGTATCTCAAGAATGGCTGGGCCCAATCTCTGAAATCTTTGCTTTATTGGTCATCTGCTCTAAAAAAAAAAAAAAAAAAAAAGGTTTTCTGCAGCATATTTTCAAAAATGTTTAAGTAAACTTAAGCAATATTACGTGAGCCGAAGTACAGTATCACGAATACAGTAACTCCGGGTGTGGTACGGCTGATACCCTCTGCTACAAAGTATCATCCCCGGAGTTACTATATTCATGATACTGTAACGACGTTGAGTGTAATTTTGCTTTTATACAACAGTTATGGCAAGCACAGTTTATTAAATGACAACAATACTGGACAAAATATTATGATTTGCTTGTTTAACCAGTTGTTTTGCGCAGCTGAGAAAAAAATTGTCCCTTCTAAATGTAGCAAGTAACTGTTGCCAAGCATCTCAATCAGCATGAAGACGTCTATTGCCATTTCACACACGTGTAAACAAATCAAATACTGTCAAGTGCAAAAGTAATGTGTTTATAAAACATAGTTGCTAAGTCGGTACTGCAGAAGACCCCAGATTCAAAACGTATCCAATGCCAGTCGTCAGAACCACTGCTAGTAGTTAGTGTGCTAGCCATTGAGCACACTTTGCTCGCTTTTCTTCGCATTTTCAAATAAAACAACGAGTCCATCACCACAACGGTATTGTGGTTTGTCAATGGAGACAATAACTCAAACTCTAGCACTGCCTATTTTTTTAAACAGACGTGAAATTGCTTAATGACAGAAGGGTAGGCGGGGAGGAAACTTTTTTTTTTCCTAAAGGGTGGGACTTCCTGTGTTGCCAACTCCTTAGTAAGGAAAGTAGCTGTTGGCTGTCCTAAGTTAGAAGTTGTTAAATGATGTAACTACCTAATTTGCGTAATTGGTCATTTTCATGTAATTATAATGGACGCTGTAGGAGAGAAGAATAATGTCGTGGGAGAGACAAAAAATTAGTAAAAAAAACCCCACCCTAAATGTGAACTACAAATTAACTTTCTTCTGTTGATTCTTGTTTTGTTTGTTTTAATTTTGCCATTTAAATAGGCCATTACTTCTCAAAATGACTTCATGACTTTAATGCTTTGTCTAGACCCACATTGCATAAATCAGTTTTGTCCTGCATTGTTAAATGTTAGAATATCAAATTTAATCAAATGACTCTTGTGTGGGGTGGAACTGCTAGCTCTACGTCCAACCCTCCTACTTTATCCAGGCTTGGGACAGTACAGGCTGTATGCCCGTCTATCATCTCCAATAAACTTCTTCAACCAGCGTTTGAATTCAGGGTCTGATTCTCACCCCTTTCTGTATTTTTGAGCATACAGTTTAGACTGTGACATGATGGGCTAGCTAGCTAGATGTTTAGCTTATGTCACAGAGAGAGAGACACACATACAGTGGACGAGGTGAGTATGTGACTGAGGCTGTAAGTCAAATGCAGTGATTTATTAGTGTGACACTGACAGTGAAGAAACATTTACATCCCGCTCTGTAAAACAGGGCGGGATTGGCGGGGGGTTTGTGCACGCACAATTCATTTGCAGTCTGGACGCGAGTGGCGTGGGTCTCCTTTCTGACTGAAGCTAACTGCTGCACGAGGCTACTGTGAGACTGACTACCTGTGAGTGCTTTGGGATGGGGAGAGGCTCACGGTAGCACGTCCCGCTGCTTGTTGAGGATCAGTCCCTCCAGGATTTCGCAGGATGTTTTTATCATTGTTGTGGCCCAAAAAGCCTGAATTCCCAGGAGCTTTTTTTAAAAGTTGCAATAAAAGTTGCGATGTTTGGAGAGTTTTTTTTGCACTAAAAGTTGTAGGGAAGAATTACAAATTTTAAAGCAGATGGTTTTTCCAGTTTACTACAGTGATATTCTATATAACAATACAAGAAAAGCACAGAATTGTCAAACATTTCCTATTACAGTGATTTGTAAATTAAGCAGAAACTTCTGCTACACAGAAAAACTCTTTTGTGCAACAGCCAATACAGACTTTAACACAATATCCATTACAACAGCTAAATTGCATTGAATGCATGTTAAAGAGTAGATATGTGGAAATTATTTGCAGCGCCTTCATTTGAAAACTCCCTACGGTCCCCAACCACTCCGTACCAAGCGGAAAAGAAAAAATAAATTATTTATTCTGTTAGTCTACATTGTCTATTGGAATCTGTGTTTTTCTGGGGAAAAAAATGCAGACAATATTCTTATGCCTAACTCCTACCTGTCTGTCTATCTGCTGCCTGCCTTGACACACACACACACCCATCTCATCAGACACACATCTTTCATTTACAGGGGGAGCGGGGGGCGTTTGTCCGTGTTCAGACCAGAGATTCACAGCTTTAAAGCTCATTGACAAGACGTAGTAATGATTTTACCTCTAAAGATGTATGAAATGATCAAACACTGGTTGTAGTGTTAGACTTGCTCATTTGTTTGTGATTTTATGGAGTCTCTTGTCATGTGCGCTCCCGCAACGGGGTGCTTTCAGGGCAGGTGGACGTTTTTGGATGGAGATGTCCACCGGCAGGCTGGGGGACACGGAGGAACGGACGGTGTTGGAAACCTCGCGGATGAGTGGGTTTTTTTTTTAATCACATACTGTTTTTTGCTGAAGCGTTCCATTAATACTTACTGTAAACACAGAAGTGAATGCGATGTAGCGATGCATTTGATTGGTTAGACTGAGTGTTTCAGTGCCACTCAGCTGAAATTTGATTGGTGAAATTGGCGGAAGACGACGAGGATTGGCCAAAATTGCGGGAAAGTTGTAGTGATTGGATAAAGTTGCAAGATCGTGCAATAGTTGCGCTGATTGGCTGATTTCGCGTGAACTGACGTAATTGCAACATTGCGAAATCCTGGAGGGACTGGAGGATAGTAACTGCGGTGCAAAAGTGCTTACACATCAGAGTCTCCAAAACACCAGAAAAGTCTCCGATAACACCATAAAAAGTCACTAGATTTGTCGCTAGTCACTTTTGACAAAAAAGGTCGCCAAGAGGATTTAAAAAGTCACCAGATTTAAAGAGAAAGTCGCCAAGATGGCAACGCTGGGGACTTCCGGGTCACAGATGTATAATTTCTTGTCAAACAGTGCCTCACTGTGGAAATTAAGGTATCCAAAACTGCACTGCAATTGTCAGAGAGCTGATAGTAAATTACTGTTACTAATTAAGACATAAAATAGGTTTGAAATAATAAATTAAGATTCAAGAGTCAAAGGCTTTATTATCATGTGCACAGTTAAGAAATGCTACATTTCCTGAGCAATGAAATTCTTACTTTGCTCTCCGAACGAATGCCAAGGTAATAGGTACAGAAACAACTATTCTAATAAGGTAATGACACACTAACACAGTAACTCAATCCTAATACTAATGGATGCTAATAACACACACACCAACACACATTTAGACAATTTGGACTCCTTAAGCACACCTTGATACTAAATACTAAAACTATTGAGTACTAATAACACACACTAGGCAGTTTGGACAGTTAAAGCAGTCAGACAACAGGAATGAAATTGAAAATTCACTGGATGACTAAAGTGATAGTGGTATATTGATATCAGAGATGATGTGAACCTGAGATGGCATAAAACTATGTACAGTGTGCAAATGAGCATTGTGCACCCGGTGCTAATTTCTCTGTAACGACAATACCAGTAGACTGTGCATGATAAATAGCAGCAGATGATAATTAGTAGCAGAGATCATATGGACATCAAATAAATAGCGGCAGAGATGATAATTAGCAGCAGAGATGATATGGACATCAGAGGGATGAGACTATATCTACTGTACAGGTGAGCAATGTGCAAATTTAGCAGCCGGTGTGTGAGTTTCTATATCCAAAGCTGTGTTGCGGAGTTTGGGAGTTATTTGTTCAGGAATCTGATGGCAGCAGAGAAGAAGGAGTTTTTCACTCTAGTTGTCCTGCATTTCACACTTCTGTACCTCCGCCCTGAGGGTAGAAGTGTGAACAGTCTGTGCTGGGGTGGGTGGGGTCCCGGAGGATGGCGTCAGCTTTCCTTTGGACTCTGCAGTGGTAGATGCTCTGCAGAGAGGGGAGTGGAGTCCTGATGATCTTCTCCGCTGTTTTCACCACTCTCTGCAGGTGTTTGTGGTCCAGGGCAGTAGTGCTGCCGTACCACACAGTGATGCAGTTGGTCAGGATGCTCTCGATGATGCAGCTGTAGAAATTGTTGAGGATCCTGGAAGACATGCAAAACTTCTTCAGCCTCCTCAGAAAGTACAGTTACTGTTGAGCTCTCTTAACCAGCTCTGTGGTGTTGTGTGTCCACTTAAGGTCATCGCTGATGTGGATGCACAGGTATTTAAAGCTGCTCACCCTCTCCACCTCAAGCTTCCGGATGAACAGCGGCCGATGGGGTCTCCTCCTCCCTTTCCTCATGTCCACTATCATATCATTCATCATCATTATCATCATTAATGGTTACATGAACACCTTTGAAGCGGAGTGATACATATCCAGTGAAATTGGAGTGCAGTTATCCTGGAATTTAGTAACTCCTGGATTCCCTACTGTCCAATCAAATTGCTCGGTTGGAACTAACTGTTGTATAATAAAAATTATCCACTTAAAGTTCATTCACCCAAGTTACTTGAAAATAAGCATGCGTCATCAGCAGAAATTACTGTTGAAAACCTGTTAAAAATATCAATAAATGTTAATCTGTTTAGATTTTACAGGCTAGTTACTCTTTGGCTGGTATCTTCTGATGTAGTCATCTAAACTTAATGAAACTTCTCACTCAAAATCACAACAATCTTTAGAATAACACCAAATTTCATGCAATTTTATTCATACTGTCTGCCACAAATCATCCTTATGAAATGTCTATCAGCCGTTGTGTCTTGTCAATAGGACATTTTGACTGAGGACGTTAGACTGTAAACTGCAGGAGTCCTGTGGTGTAGCAGTGACAATGATTTTTAAGAGAGTGCAGCTATTTTCAACCTGTGGAAGAACTGTGAATCCCTCATAATAAACAATAATAATACAATGGAACATGGAAAATTATGGAGCTGCAAATTGGCATAACAGATCCTGGATGCCTCCCATTTGATGTGTTTTGGGCTCGTCCCACTGGGAGAAGACCCCGAGGCAGACCCAGGATATGCTGGAGAGACTATGTCTCCCAGCTGGCCTGGGAACATCTTGGTATCCCCTCTGAAGAGCTGGAGTAGGTGGCCGGAGAGAGAGAAGTCTGGGCTTCTCTGTTTGGGCTGCTGCCTCCACAACCTGGACCTCCCGAGAAGTGTTAGAAAATGGATGGATGTGTAGCATATTGAAAATACCACCACACACGTCACAGACATGGGGACCTGCACACAAGGTAACGTCATCATGCTGTGACTATATTAAGGGCCAAACGGCGGAAGACTGTCTCTTTGGCACTTCGCCTTCAACCTGTAATCTGCCTGTACCACACTCCAGTTAGCTTGTTGCTACTTGTTCCATGTGAGTTAGCCTGTTAAATAAAAGCTAACCCTCAGCACAGAGAATGTGTCCGCTGGCCTCTTCATCCACACATAACGTTGAAAACGAGGTAAACTTGGTCTTCTGGAAGAAAATTCGATATTTTCCTGAAGATGGAAGGATGTCTGGCACCCCTGCTGCTGTTCCTCACCACCCCAGGTGAGCCACCCATTCCATGGCCTTGTTGGTTCGAGTCCTTTGAGACGTATGTGTCTGCTATGGACTTAGCTAAGGCTAACAAACTTCGACTACGCACCATGCTAATACATAGAATCTGTAGCAAGGGATAGCGCGTGTTCAGAACAATGGGCCTGGCGAACACCTACAGTGAATGTGTCGCCTTATTAGCCGAACATTTTGCGACACCCAAGACTGTGATGGCATGAAGGATTAGGCTTTGCCAACATCGACAGGGAGGGGGAGAGATGACTCAGCAATTCGTCGCTGACCTCCACTGTCTAACGAGTAAATGCAGGTTTGCACAGCTAGAAGACGAGATGGTGCGGAACCAGCTATTGGAGTATACCACCAACCCGTGGCTATGGAAGAAGCTGTTAATGGGGTCGGGTGACCTGCCACTGTGGTGGTGTCAGCATTCCAGTTGGAGGCCACCGCCCAGCTAACATTGCAGCTAGGACAGGGGTGTCCAACCATGTGCCATGGAGAGCCAAGACCCTGCAGGTTTTACCTCCAACCAGTGTCTTCAACAGCAGATTTCAGTGAACTTCTTCCCACTGAGTGCTGATAAGTGAAAACACCTGCTGAAGAGACTGGGTAGAAGAGAAAACCTGCAGGGTCTTGGCTCTCCATGGCACATGGTTGGACACCCCTGCGCTAGGAGATTCGCAACAACAAACTCCGCTAGCTCATGCAGTTACCCCGGCAGAAGAGCCCGTTGACACCGCAACCTTTTTGCGGGACACCGGGATGAACACCACGGGAAAACAGGACATCATGGGATGTCAGACATGTGGTAACTGTGATTCCCCTGTGCACTGAATGCACGCCCGCATGCTCCTGCCTGGTCAGGGGGCAGAGATGCTAGTGCTGCGGTAAGCTTAACCATTTTGCCAAAGTGTGTTGCTTAACATAGTCAACAACAAGCTCACCACCCAGCTCAATTGGACTGCCTTCGCCAACAACCATTCATTCAGTGGACTCTAGCAATTCGGCGTACAAGTGGTGCACAGTAAGGCTTGACGATATCAGTCTGCCGTAATAATAAATAACATAACATATAATAAACAACATAAAACAATCCCCTTAACGGAACATATGTACAAACAGGTTATCCCCCATTAATAAACCCATTAAACAACTTAATCATCACTCATATCAACACCATGCAATAAACGCATTGACCCAACTACCAGTCAGTCCCAGTAGAGAAACCACCTCCCAGAAACCCGTCAGGTGGGTCCCATCCAGAGCACCTTCTTTTCTTCGCATCCGGAGATGACCCATGTCGAAGCCCAGACACCTCCTTCTCATCACTGGCACACCGCAGCTCGTTGAGATGTCTCCATGAGCCGTCAGACAGCTGAAGGTAGCTGTCCTCCCGAACAGCCACCACCTGCAGCTGCCCCTGGTCCTCCTGTCATTTGCACTTGCCACGAACCCCTCTCGACCGGGCCTCCTCCCTGGGTCGGACCACATCAGCGACGCCCTGAGGAACCCGACTCGGCTTCCAGTGTCCCTGTGTGGCACGTCGTTTTACCTTGCCAGCCAGTCCTGCCCCACTCACTTTCATTTTCGCCGCCGGCAAAGCCGTTGTGACCTCTTGCTTCTCGGTACCTCCCAGCCAAACTCCAGAAGCAGAATGGGCCCTCCACTCGGCGCCACCCACCGTCATGGGCGTCCCACCACGGCGCCCAGTTCCCTCAACTAGGGTTTACTTGGGCACTGTTACCGGGACCCTCCCACGATGGCCCTGAATGGAAGTGGTCCTGCACATTGTCCAGATTACTAGGCAAAAGTTCGTCCCACACAGCTCCGTCCATCATTCACGGAACCGGCCAGTCCCACAGACCACAGCCCGACCACTCTTCTCCAACCCGAGACTGTGAGAAGAGAACTCCACATGGTTTCCCAAGCCAACACCGATCTCACCACTCCCGTGTCAGCCAGCAACAGCACTGTCACTCCATCCAGTTCCATCATACAGAACAAACAGCCATTGCCACTTGGGAATACACTGCAAACAACCGTGGGAGGCAAAAAGGGGCGATCCTCTGTGTGTCTCAGATCCCCTCGCTCAAACTTGTAACATGCCCTGGCAAAATGATGCAAGAATCAATTCAATTCAATTCATCTTTATTTATATAGCGCCATTTCACAACAGCAGTCATCTCATAGCACTTTTTTTTGTTTGTTTTTTTTTTTTTTTTTGTTACTTATTTGTACCCGTAGGTAGACTTGGTTTGCAGTCTGGTGACAAGCCACCAGCTGCTGGTCGCTGCGTGCGCAAGCGCCCTAAACCTACATGTTTTTTTGGTGTGCGGGAGGAAACCGGAGAAATCCCGGAGTAAACCCGCGCAACACGGGGAGAACATGCAAACTCCACACAGCTCACTGTTGGTCGGGGGCTGGGATCGAACCCACGATCTCATGATCCCCGCGATCCCCCGGCCGAGGGTAAAACTGTGCTGCCACAGTGCTAAACCACTGCGCCACCGTGCAGCCTTTGCCACACGTGCCACAGCGTCGTCCTCTTGTCGCACACTCTCTAGCCTTTTAACGGTGCTTAGTGGACCTACAACCCAAACACCTGGGCGATCCCGGGGCAGACCTTATCTTGACAGCATTAGTGCATTCTTCATATATTGCACCATGGTTGCTGTCCAGAGCCACTGCTTGCACCATCGACTGTGGTTCAAAATGGCAATGTGCCGCTCTCTCACCAAGCTCTCATGATAGTTTGTCTGCTGCTTCATACTGCTGAGCTATCTCAACAGCCATGGCTAATGTCAGTTCGCCGGAGTGCGTGAGAAGCCTTGACCATGCCGTCAAGCAAAGCGTGTGCTCTGCTAACTGGTCACAGACCATCTTTTCCTCCAATGCTCCAAAGTGGCAGTCCCCGGCCAGCTGACGCAGGTCTGCAACATACTGCTGCACTGACTCACCGGTCCGCTGGTGGCACTGCCGAAACAGAATCCTCCAGGCAATGACGTTCTCAGGGGCACAAAAATGTCACGCCATCAGCTCAACCACTTCTTCAAAACTATCACCCTTGCCTAAGGTACTAAGGATATGTTGTCCTTCCATTCCCACCAGCACCTGTGGTGGACCCCAACCGGGACAATGCTGCACCCTCGGTGGACCCCACACTGGAGCGTGGCAAAAATTGACAAAAATTGACAAAAATGCAACAGTTGTGCACAAAAGGGCTCACATGCAAAGCATGTAGCGGGCAGACCACTGAGCACCGTGACCACAAAAACAGACAAAATACAAAACATAAATAGCTCAGGTAAACTCAGAGTCCTCCAGGACACTCAACTGGCTCGGGAGAAAGAAACTGGGAGAGAGCCAAAGCGTAGCAGCACAACTGCAAGGGGAAATGCTGACAGTTTGTACTCACAGAGCAGGAACAGTCCGAGTAGTCCAAGAATATCCATGAGCCCACCACAGTAACTTCCCTGAGGGGAATGGCGACAGATTAGTTTCTGACTCCCTCACAAGACAGTGCATCCGTATGGCAATTAACGTCTGTAAGACTAAGCACAGTGGTCTAGCAGTGTTTGACTGGCAAGGAGCCGCCTAAGTACAAACACTGCTGGCGTGACAAATTGGACACACCTGGGCGAGGCGCAGGAAAGATAATTACCGGGGCGAACGTTGGACCTGCAAATGTTAGACAGCGCCCACTTGAAAGTGGGTCAAAACGGCTGCCCAACAACTGCCGGCCAGAGCGGCGGCTGCAGGCATGGAAAAGAAAACGAACACAGACATAAAAACAACAAGAACTCAAAAGATAACAGTACATAATAAACCCAATGCCTGAGCCACAGAACGGTCAGAACCAAGCCTACAGGATAACACGGGCTCGGTTTGTGACACACTATGATAACCACAGCACTGGGCACAATACACTGTTGAATGTAAATGTGTTGTGCTAGCAATATGCCACCACACTTTAAGGTTACCGAACTAAGGTTAAACTATCACCAGTAGAGTTCTGGTTTTTCCCGGGAAGGGAGGGAGTAAATGTGGCATACTGAAAATACCACCACACGTCACAGATGTGGGGACACATGCACGAGGTGTCGTCATCACGCCGTGACTATATTAAGGGGCAAACGGCGGGAGACTGTCTCTTTGGAGCTCCGCCTTCAACCTGTAACCTGCCTGTACCACACTCTCCTTAGCTTGTTGCTACTTGTTCCTCGTGAGTTAGCCTTTTCAATACAAGCTAACCCTCAGCACAGAGAATGTGTCCGCTGGTCTCTTCATCCAGACATAACAGGATGGATGGATAGATCCAATTTGATGAAACTCTTTCAACTTTAGGTATTTCAAATATTTCTGTTTTTTCCAAGGTCTGATTGTGTAAGGTACACACAAGCCTTTGAAATGTGTCACCATCCATCTGCTTGGCTCACAGCAGTGCAGATAACTAAGTTTTTTTGCAGAGTGGAGTTGTGTTAATGCATGGTCTGGTGCACTTTCAAAGGTCTGAAGTTCCTTGAACCTTTGAAACTGAATAAATTGCATACAGCTAATGTGCTATTCATGTAAGATGTCTGAAGTCTGAATCACCCAAGAAGAAAGCGCCACATGAAAAGGAGCATATTGAAGAGCCGCTTTTTCTGTAAGGTGAATTCACAAGTATTATATAAAAGCTAGAAGCCAGAAGCATTGATGGTCAGCAGCAAATTGCAGGAGAGATGGCTTTAGCATTTTTGGATGCATTCTTCTTTTTTGAATCAGAGAGGTATACTTTTATCTGTCCTTCTAAAACCAGACTTCTTTTTATTTAGAGGCTGCTGAGGGATGATGTGACATCCAGGGAGTATTTTTCTGTGGAAAAAAACAGACATTGTACAGTAAGTCAATTTAGAGGTTACAGTGTGGGAGGAAATTAGAAGACCCAGAGGAAAGCCTTCATATGCACACACAAAGAACAAACCCCAAACAGGAAATCACAAACAGATATTCACAAAAAAGAAGTAAGAATGACTGAGCCTCTACACACAATAGGATACAGTGCATCCAGAAAGTATTCACAGCACTTCACTTTTTCCACATTTTGTTATTCCTTATTCCAAAACGGATTAAATTAATTTTTTTGCTGAAATTCTACACACAGTACCCCAAAATGACAACATGAAAAAGTTTTTTGGAGATTTTTGCAAATTTATTAAAAATAAAAAACTAAGAAATCACATGTACATACTAAGTATTCATAGCCTTTGCTCAATACTTTGTTGATGCACTTTTGGCAGCAATTACAGCCTCAAATCTTTTTGAATATGATGCCACAATCTTGGCACAACTATCTTTGAGCAGTTTCGCCCATTCCTCTTTGCAGCACCTCTCAAGCTCCATGGGGTTTGATGGGAAGCATCGGTGCACAGCCATTTTCAGATCTCTCCAGAGGCACTCAATTGGATTCAAGTCTGGGCTCTGGCTGAGCCACTCAAGGACATTTACAGAGTTGTCCTGAAGCAACTCTTTTGATATCTCGGCTGTGTGCTTAGGGTCATTGTCCTGCTGAAAGATGAACCGTCGCCCCAGTCTGAGATCAAGAGCGTTCTAGAGAAGGTTTTCATCCAGGATGTCTCTGTATATTGCTGCATTCATCTTTCCCTCTATCCGGACTAGTCTCCCAGTTCCTACCACTGAAAAACATCCCCACAGCATGATGCTGCCACTACCAAGCTTCATTGTAGGAACGGTATTGGCCTGGTGATGAGCGGTCCCTGATTTCCTCCAAACATGACGCTTGGCATTCACACCAAAGAGTTTGAGCTTTGTCTCATCAGACCAGAGAATTTAATTTCTCATGGTCTGAGAGTCCTTCAGGTGCCTTTTGGCAAACTCCAGGCAGGCTGCCATGTGCCTTTTAGTAAGCAGTGGCTTCCATCTGGCCACTCTACCATTCAGGCCTGATTGGTGGATTGCTGCAGAGATGGTTGTCCTTCTGGAAGGTTCTCATCTTTCCACAGAGGAACGCTGGAGCTCTGACAGAGTGACCATTGGGTTTTTTGTCATCTCCCTGACTAAGGCCCTCCTGTGATGATCAGGCAAGCGTGCTCCCCCTCCTCTCCGGTTCCCGCTTTCCCAGCTCTGGAGGATTAGACACACCTGTGTGATTACACACCTGCTGCATCTGATGAGCCAGCATATTTAAGATCCAGCATGTGGAGAGTCCATCGCTGAATCATTTGGGTTTGCAACCACGCCAAATGTCAAAGTCAAAGTCAAAGTGCCTTTATTGTCATTCCATTGCTGAAAAACAATGCAACGAAATTGAGATACTGCTCCCTAAAACAAACTATCACACTCACAGTTCACTCATGCATTTAACATTCTCATAATTGCAACAATAAACAATGCTTAAAACAATAATACCTAAAAAGTTGAATACAATATGTACATAGCAATAATAAAAACATACTGAGCAATAAATAAATAAGACCAGCTTATACACACAAGGTTATTGCCACAAAATAACCTAAAATAACATAAAATAACATCAGTAGTCTGTACGTGTTACATAAATCCGTTCAAAATACGTACTGCTGCTGGGAAAAAACTATGATTAAACCTGGTAGTCCAGGTTTTATGGGATCTGTACCGCTTTCCTGAAGGGAGCAAGTGAAAGAAATCATGGCCTGGATGAGTCCAGTCTTTAATAATGGCAGTAGCTCTGTTGAGGTACCGAGACCTGGAAATCTCTTCCAGAGAAGGGAGAGAACAGCCAGTGATTTTTTGCGCAGTCTCGATCACTCTCTGGAAGGTTTTGCAGTCTGCTGCTGAACAGCCCTCATACCAAACCGTGATGCCATATGACAAAATGCTCTCAATAGCAGAGCGATAAAATAAAACCAGCAACTGTGCATTCAGGCCATTCCTCTTGAGGAGCCTCAAAAAGTGTAGACGTTGTTGAGCCTTTTTTATCGTAGCTATGGTGTTAAGTCCATCACAACCTCACCTGAAGCGGATGCCGCAGAGAGATGGAACACCCTCAGAGATCACATCCACAGTGTTGCTCTCCGTACATTTGGTAAAAAACGAGGAAACACACCCGATTGGTTTGAGGCGAACACCAGTGAGCTGGCTGCTGTCCTCGCAGAAAAGAGAGCTGCTCTAATGAAACACAAGGATCGCCCCACCCGCAAATCACAGGAAGCTCTGCAGGCAGCCAGAAGCAAGACTCAATGGACAGCCAGACGCTGCGCAAATGATTACTGGTTGAAACTCTGTGAGAGTATCCAAATGGCAGCCGACACAGGAGACATACGTGGAATGTACGACGCGATCAAGAAAGCAATGGGGCCAACTCAACGCAAGATAGCGCTGCTAAAAACCAAGACCGGAACTACCATCACAAGCCAAATGGAGCAGATGGAGAGGTGGGTAGAGCACTACTCTGAACTATACTCCGAAGACAGCTCAATTTCAGAGGAAGCACTGAATAATTTGGAGGACCTATCGATCAAGGAAGAGCTGGACTCACCTCCAGCCATGGAGGAATTGGAAGAAGCACTAGACTCTATGCCAATTGGGAAAGCGCCTGGCCTCGATGGGATCCCAGCAGAAGCTATAAAGTGCTCAAAGGATGTCATCCTTCAACAACTACATGAGATCCTATCTCGCTGCTGGGAGGAAGGAGAGGTGCCTCAAGACATGAAGGACTGCAAAATAGTGACACTGTATAAAAACAAAGGTAGCTGAAGCGACTACAACAGTTATCAAGGGACATCATTGTATAGTGTCACCGGAAAGGCATTCGCACGTGTGGTTCTCATCCGTCTTCAGAAACTCGCAGAAAGAATTTACCCTGAATCTCAAAGTGGTTTCAGATCCGGGCGCTCCACGACTGATATGATCTTTTCTCTCAGACAGCTACAGGAGAAATGCAGGGAGCAAAATAAACCACTTTATATCGCATTCATCAACCTGACAAAAGCCTTCAATACAGTTAGCCGTGAAGGACTGTTCCAAGTTCTCAAGAAGATCAGGTGTCCCCCCCAACTGCTGCAAATTATTGAATCCTTCCATACCAACATGAAAGCTATTATCCAGTTTGATGGGAGCTTTTCAGAACCATTCACCATCCGCCGTGGAGTAAAACAGGGCTGCGTGCTTGCTCCTACCCTGTTTAATGTATACTTTGCCGTCATGCTAAAGTATGCATTTGGTACTCGGAACGATGATGTCTGCTTCCACACAAGGTCTGATGGCAAACTGTTTAACCTATCACGACTGAGTGCAAAATCCAAGATCTGAAAAATATCCATCAGTGAGATGCTGTTTGCCAACGATGCAGCGCTGATAGCTCACTCGGAACTGGAATTACAATCAATGATCAACATACTCAATAAAGCCTGCGACGACTTCAGTCTGACCATCAGTCAGCAGAAGACCAAAGTAATGGGCCAAGGTGTCTCGAACCCTCCTACGATAAATATCGAAAACCACCCACTGGATGTGGTTCATGAGTTTACATACCTCAGATCCAAAATATCGGACGACCACTCACTCGACAACGAGCTCAGTAGAAGAATCGGCCTTGCTGCAACAACCTTCGGAAAATTATCACAGAAGGTATGGCTGAACCAAAAACTGTCGAGGCACACGAAGATCACTGTTTTCAGGGCATGTGTCCTCAGTACCTTGCTATATGGCAGTGAGACATGGTGTCTATACACCTCGCAAGAGCGACAGCTCAACGCCTTTCATCTCCGCATGCTGAGAAGTATTCTTAACATTAAATGGAGCAACCGTATCACAAACAATGAGATACTCTCCCGCGCGAGCTTTCCAAGCCTGTTCACCTTGCTTCGCGAACGTCGTCTCCGCTGGTTGGGACACGTCCATCGGATGCTGGATGGGAGAATACCGAAGGACATTCTGTATGGAGAGCTTGCATCTGGCAAACGAACTCGAGGTCAACCACATCTCCGTTTCAAGGATTTATGCAAAAGAGACATGAAAACACTGGGCATGGACGTGATAAACTGGGAGGATACTGCAGACGACCGAAACTGCTAGAGACATGCGCTGAAAGACGGACTCAGAAGGGGAGAAGAGCACCTTTACCAGTCTGCCGACGAAAAACGATCATCTCGAAAGGATGCATTGAAAAAGACACCACAACCAAGTGCTTACATCTACGACCGTTGCAACCATGACTGTCACTCGCGTATTGGCTTACGCAGCCACAAGCAATGCTGCCGTAACCCCGTTATTCCAACTCAAGGCGCAGATACATAGTCTCCCGAGACTGAAGGATGCCAAGACAAGGTGTTAACTGCCCAGGTGAGGTTGTGAGAAATATGAACACCCAGAAACTTAAAAGCCTCCACTCTCTCCACACACTCCTTGCCTATATATAGAGGAGATGGCTCACTGCTATGCTTCCTAAAATCAATAATGAGTTCTTTTGTTTTTTTTGTATTCAATAGAAGATTATTATCTGAGCACCATCTCACCAGTTTCTGGACCTCATCTCTGTATGCAGACTCATCTCCTCCTGATATGAGCCCCATTACTGTTGTGTCATCTGCAAACTTCACTATAATGTTTGTGGGATGAACAGGTATGCAGTCATATGTATACAATGAATACAAAGTGGGGCTCAACACACAGCCCTGTGCCGAGCCTGTGTTAAGCATGACTGTAGAGGAGGAATGGGGTCCGAGTCTAACAGTCTGTGTTCGGTTTGTTAGGAAGTCCTTAATCCAGCTTCAAGTGTGAGTAGGCAGACCAAGCTGAAGCAATTTAGTGATGACAATGTTGGGAATAATTGTATTAAATGCGGAGCTATAGTCCACAAACAACATTCTTACGTAGCTCCCCTTATCTTCTAAATGGCTGAATGCCGAGTGGAGAGCTATAGCAATAGCATCTTCAGTGGATCTGCTCGGCCTGTAGGCAAACTGGTACCGATCAAAGTCTGGGGGGAGACTAGGCAAAAGATGTTTCAATACCATTTTCTCAAAGCACTTCATAATAATGGGTGTTAATGCTACTGGTCGATAGTCATTCAGACTGCTGATAGTATGTTTTTTAGGCACAGGAATAATGACTGCAGATTTTAAACACTGTGGAACAAAGGCTGCCTTGAGAGACAAATTAAAAATGTCAGTCAAAACAGAGCATAGCTGATCTGCACATGCTCTGAGTACCTTTCCTGGCACTCCATCGGGACCAGTAGCCTTTCTCGGGTGAACTACTCTCAGTGTCTGTCTCACCTCATGATCCTGCAGGTTAAGCACATCAGAGCTGGCATTCAATAATGTCAGTGGGTCCGGGCGAGGTGTATTTGCCTCAAACCGTGTGAAAAAGCAGTTCATTTCTTCTGCCAGTGAGGCACTGATGTCACTGGAAATGATGCTGCTGCCCTTATAGTTTGTGATATGGTGAAAGCCTTGCCATACTCGTCTCGAATCATTATCAGAAAAATGGTCCTCAACTTTCCTCTTATAGGCCTGTTTGGCCTCCTTAATGCCTTTCTTCAGATTAGCCCGGGTGGTGCTATACAGATCTGTATCCCCTGACCTGAAGGCTGTATCACTGTCATGCGGCGGCCCTCGTGAGCCACCATAAGATGCCACAAGTCAACGGTGAAGTTTGTATAGTTGTTTATTAATGAACAAAGCAATACAAAACAATGAGCCATGGTGGGCTAAAACACACAACACTACAAATACTTTACCATGAGGCAAACAAGAAGAACACTTACAATCAAAACCCAGGGATGGTCGATACGTCAGGCCATGAAGGAATAGTTGACGTCTGAGCCGAGGTACACTCGCTCAACGTCTGGCAAAGGAGAATTCATTGACGTGGAATCATTGACGTGGAATCGTTGACGAGACTGCCGCATTATTCTGCTCCCAGAGCCCTCTTAAATGGAGAGCTGCTGATGAGCCGAAATGCAGCACAGCTGTCAGACTTGACAGCAGGAAGCCCCTCCGAGCACTGTCACAATAAAGGCTCGGGGAGCCGGAAG
Organism: Pholidichthys leucotaenia; assembly: GCA_020510985.1. Lineage (NCBI taxonomy): Eukaryota > Metazoa > Chordata > Actinopteri > Cichliformes > Pholidichthyidae > Pholidichthys > Pholidichthys leucotaenia. The sequence continues at coordinate 39,131,139 of CM035843.1, read as the reverse complement.
GTACACACTGCTGTTCAACCTGGTGAACCTTCACTTCCAGCACTCAGAGAGAGCAGACGCCTTTCTTCCTTCTCCCTCCTAATCCTCTCCCTTCTGATCCCAGCTTGCAATGTTGCGTTTTGTCTGTGTTTAGTCGCTCCTTCTGCTGAATCCTAATCTAAACGGAAATTATGGATCTGGAAAGCGGCTTAAATGTGATTGCCACCACTTTAAAAGAAGATCGGGTCAAGGGGGAACCCATGGGGAAGACTCATGTGTAGAAGCTGTGCTCAAATGACGAGGCTGAGTTTAGTTCGTAAACCAGCTTTATTGACAGAACACATCGTCTAGCATTCTCAAAGCAGGAAAGAGAAAGAATCATATCTCAACACCCTTTTATATGTTTCCAGCATCAGAATTCAAGTCACATGGTGTTTTCAGTAAACATACAGTCACAAAGCATCCCTTTGAATCTTCACCATTGTCTCTCATTTCCTGATGAACCGGAAATCTCTCCGGGGCATCTTCTGTGGGACAAAGAGACAAATCTCACACCTCCTTGTTATCTTCTGCAGATTCGAGTCCTCTGTCCTTGCAGACGTGACACCCTCAATACACATGCAGTCCTGTCACTGTGGAAACGTGAGCCCACAATGTGTGTCGCCCACACATGAACATTGGGACACATGTGTCTGTAAGATTGGAGCAGAAGACATCTATTGGCATGATCACAGGACTTTTTTTGGCTTTGGAGCGCCTGATGTATCAGAAATTGTGGATGGTTAAGGAGCTGTTCAACGCGGACCCAGGCAAGCTCCTTCACCAAATTCGACCAGTTGGGGAGGGCACGAGCAGCGGCATGGTGAACTGAATGGGAACTGATTCAGATGGTGGAATACATCTTGCGAGTCGCTAGTGCTCTCCAGGAATGTTTTACGCCTGTATATGGAAATTATGAAGCGCAGAAACGCATGAGAGAGGAAAATTCTATTCTCTGTGTGCACTGTGCAGATTTGACCTTGTTTTGGTGCCCTGTTTACATTCCTCCTCGATGGTGATAAGCGGAAGAAGCGGCTCTGCTAACCCAAACATCGACAAACAATGGCTGTTGTCCTGCAAATCGAGCTCCTCAAGGACAGCGCTCATGTGTTTACAGAACTTGCCACCTGCATGAGGAGAGATAAACTCTGGACATGCCGTGTAGAACACATGACTATCCGTTGCCAGGGGGTGCCCTCTGCTGTTCACCAGCAATTGACACACCTCCACACTGCATTACACACTGATCATATGCTGACTACATACACTGGTCTCTCTCGCTTGTTATTGTGTGATCTTTCTATTGTCTGCTAATTGTGCATTTGAGAGTTTTTTTCTTGTAATCACAATTTTGGTCATAAAATGAGCTTTATTTTGATCAACAATGCTTTTTTCTCTCTGCCTATTGTGTTTCCCCCCCTCCCCCCTCCCCCTCTTTACCCCCCACTGTTATGACAGGCGCCTTGCATGGCTGCCGCGTCATTGGATGCGCCTAACGTGCGCGCCCAATGTCAAGTCAAATTCCTCGTATGTTTACCTGTAAATATACTTGGCAATAAAGCTGATTCTGATTCTGATTCTGATTCTGATTCTGAAGATGATGCATGGCTCGAGCGCCGATCTCGTCTGCGCTCGAACCATGACAATCACGGGCTCTGTGGAGTGCCTGGACTTCTTTTGTCATCCAAGGCTTCTGGTTAGGAAAAACCCTAATGCGTTTTTCCACAGTCACCTGGTTGATACAGTAGTGATGTAGCATAATACAGTCTATGTGTACATTTCCAGATGCTCATTCTTGAATAAATCCCATAAAGTGTTTGAAAAACAGTCCTGCAGCTGAGAAAGAGCTCCCTCAGGCCATGTTGTGATGTTCTTTATGGTAGGTCTAGCAGTTCTCCTGAGGGGGGTGTATGCTGGGATGAGGAGCAATGATAGATGGTCTGACAGGCCAAGATGTGGACACGGTACAGCTCTGTAGGCACGCTCCAGGTTCGAATACACCCGATCAAGACAATTCTTTTCCCTAGTGGCACATTTCACATACTATGTGAAATTAGGCAGCACAGTTTTCAAGCATGCTTGATTAAAATCACCAGCTATGATGTGAACACCCTCGGGATAGGCCTGCTGCTGTTTATTTATAACACTGTACAAATGACTAAGGGCCGCTTTAGTATTTGCATCAGGAGAAATATAGGCCGCTGTTACAATAACCATTGTCAGCTCTCTCGGAAGATAAAAAGGCCGGCATAAAACTGACATTGTCTCTAGAATAGGAGAACAGTAAGTGTTAATAATACGACTGTGATTAGTCCAAGAGTTGTGAAGAAAAATACAGAGACCTCCCCCTCTCTGCTTCCCGGATTCCTCTGTTCAGTCCATACGATGAAGTGTGCGCTCTGGTAGCTGCACTGCAGCATCGGTGATCAGTGGGTGGAGCCAGCTTTCCGTTAACAACAGCACACAGCAGTCTCTTACAGTTTCACTAGTTGCCAGCTGTAGCTCTAAATCATCCATCTTGTGGACGATGCTTCTGGCGTTGGAAAGAAAAATGCTGGGTAGCGGAAGTCTATGCGGCTGTCTCTTTAGCCTCGCTAGCAGGCCCGACCGGCATCCCCGCTTTTTCTTTCTCTCCCTCCTCTGTCTGTGTCGCTTCCCAGGACCGACAACAATCCATGGTGATCCTGTTGGTCTACAAATAGCCTCCGGTATGTTTTGTATGTTCTCAAAAACTACTGTAACAGCAGACTTTTGTTGAAGTCCAATATTTATCAGCTCAGTACGACTGTACACAAATCCAGCTTCACACAGTCCAATATCCAAAAACAGCATACATACAAACAAAAATAGGGAGCAAAGAGCCACTGCGCAGACGCGCGCCTCCATCTTTACTTAATCAAGTTTATCTCGTTACCATTGGGTTACCTGTGCACTCACCTTTGTGTCTTCAGGTTCAGGTTCAGGTTCAGGTTACTTTATTTGTACCCGTAGGTAGATTTGTTTTGCAGTCTGGTGACATCCATATTTACAAGCCACAAATTACATTCAACATAGACACAAACACAGGCACATATGAAGCTGACTATAAACATGATAAGAATACTCAAGGCTCCATCAATCAGGGTATAAAAAGACAAAGAGATGGGAGAAAAACCAGAGGTAAGAGAGAAGGGTCATATTAGAAGTTAAAAACTAGTCAGAGGTTAAAAACTCAAAGGTCTAAAACCCAATAAAATATTTAGAACCCAAGTGACATCCTACAAAAATAAGTAAATATAAAATGGAGTTAATAAATAGGTACCTAAATTATGTGCAATATATTTTTACAGCTTGTTCAACTCTTTCACAGCAGCAGGGACAAAGCTGTTTTTGCAGCGCTGGGTTTTACTTTTTGGGACAGCAAACCTCCGTCTTGAGGGAAGAAGCTGAAAGTGGCAGTGCAAAGGGTGGGAGTCATCATTTAAAATGGAGGTAGCCATCCTCTGTACTTGTCTGGTGTACAGGGATGGCAGGCTCAGCTGTGGCTCACCAAGCAAACGACTGGACCATCTAACTACCTGATCCAAGGATTTCCTCTGTTTCAGTTTTATCTGACCAAACCATGACACTAAAGAAAAGGATAAAACAGATTCAATAAAAGCCCGATAAAACATTGTCATTATGGTTCGGTCAGCTTGGAAGCGTGCAAGTTTTCTCAAGCAATGCAAATGTTGCTGACCCTTTTTGTACACCCTTTCACAGTTCTCTTCAAAGTTTAAATTACTATCAATAATCGTCCCAAGATATTTGTAGGATTGTACACATTCGGTGGTCTGGCCTTTTAGTACGGTGACTTTGTGCCTGGGATTTTTCCTCCTAAAGTCAATAATCATGTCTTTAGTTTTTGTCTTATTCAGCTGTAGGTAGGAATCCTCACACCAGTGAACAAAATCATCAACTACTGGGCCGTGGCCACTCTCACCATCCTGGAGGAGACTGACAATAACTGAGTCATCAGCATACTTTATAATGTGTCTGTTGTCATATCTGCTCCGACACATGTTTGTGTACAGGATGAAGAGTAGTGGTGACAACACACACCCCTGAGGAGAACCAGTAGAAGAGCACTTTAGGTCAGTCAATGGTACATTGTCAATGGTCAATGGTACTCTTCAGAGACAGCTTCAGGAAGAAGATGGAGGACAAGCTGCAACAGAGCGACATCAGCGGGGTCTGGAGAAACCTCAAAACCATCTCGGGGCTCCAGAATACCTCCCCCCAGGCCACGGGGGGCAGGGAGTGGGCGAACAACCTGAATCTGTTTTTCAATAGATTTGACCAACCGCCCTCCCCCCTGTCTGCACAACAACCACTGCTGCCTCTAAGAAATCAAGTCCTGCTGCCCACTCCCCACTCCACCGACACCCCCCCCACTCCCAACACACAGCCCCCCATCCTGACCCTGACCAAGACCCAGGTGAGGACGGAGCTGAGGAAGATCAAGGCGAGGAAGGCGTCGGGACTGGACGGCATCAGCGCAAAGCTCCTCAAGTCCTGTGCAGACCAGCTGTGTGGGATTGTGATGTATATCTTCAACATGAGCCTGAAACTGGGGAGGGTACCACAGCTGTGGAAAACATCTTGTGTGGTACCTGTACCAAAAACTTCCCACCCCAAAGACCTGAACAGCTACAGACCGGTGGCCTTGACGTCCCACTTGATGAAGACCCTGGAGAGACTGCTCCTTGCTCATCTCCGCCCCCTGGTGGAACCAGCGATGGATCCACTCCAGTTCGCCTACCAGCATGGCATTGGGGTGGAGGATGCGGTGATCTTCCTCCTTCACCGTTCTCTGTCCCACCTGGAGAAGCCCGGGAATATGGTGAGGATCATGTTCTTTGACTTCTCCAGTGCTTTCAACACCATCCAACCGATGATCCTGAAGGACAAGCTGCTGCACGCAGGGGTGGACCAGCACCTGTCATCATGGATCCTGGACTACCTCACGAACCGGCCTCAGTTTGTGAGAACCCGGGACTGTGTTTCCGACACGATCATCAGTAGCACGGGGGCCCCCCAGGGAACGGTGCTGGCTCCCTTCCTGTTCACTCTTTATACTGCGGACTTCTCACACAACACAACACACTGCCATCTACAGAAGTTCTCTGATGACTCTGCGATCGTTGGTCTCATCTCCAACGGAGATGAAGCTGAGTACAGAGGGCTTATCCAGGACTTCGTGGACTGGTGCCATCGGAACTGCCTCCAGATCAACGCGAGGAAAACTAAGGAGCTGGTGGTGGACTGCCGCAGGCATGGGCAGCCCCTCACAGCACCAGTAAATATACAGGGAACAGACATCGAGATGGTGACATCCTATAAGTACCTGGGTATTCATCTGAACAATAAACTAGACTGGTCACACAATACTGACGCACTCTACAAGAAGGGACAGCGCAGGCTGTTCCTGCTGAGGAGACTCAGGTCTTTTGGTGTACAAGGGGCGCTGCTGAAGTCATTCTATGACACGGTGGTGGCATCAGCCATCACTTTTGGAGTGGTCTGCTGGGGCAGTGGCATTACTGCAGCCGATAGGAAGAGACTGAACAAACTGATTAAGAAAGCTAGCTCTGTCCTGGGGCAGCGCCTTGATCCGATGGAGGAGATAGGAGAGAGAAGGACGGTGGCTAAACTGTCATCTCTGCTGGAGTCCGAGTTCCACCCTATGCAGGACATACTGGATGCACTGAGGAGCTCATTTAGCAGCAGACTACATCATCCCAGGTGCACAACCGAGAGGTTTCGTAGGTCCTTCCTACCAACGGCTGTCAGACTGTACAACCTAAGCAGGGCTGCTCGCAGAGATAGCAAAAAGACGTAACAAACTAATAGTTTTTTTGAATACAAAAGATGCAATAGACTTACACAATGGTCCTCTCCGGCATACAACTAGGAACATACCGGTCGCTATGGAGGGTGAGAATATGTATGGGCACATAATCATACCATGTAGGATAACTAAGTAGACGGTTATGCTGTTTCATCCCACCTAGCAACAATGCTCTGCACTGTGTGTGTTTATATATGTACATATTTATTCCATCTAGCTACAATGCTCAGCACTGGGTGTGTTTATATTTATATATCTATATATTTATTCCATCTAGCTACAATGCTCCGCACTGTGTTTTTATATATCTACATATTATTCCATCTAGCTACATTGCTCCGCACTGTGTGTGTTTATATACTTGCATATTTATTCCACCTAGCTGCAATGCTCCGTACTGTGGGTGTTTATATATTTACATATTTATTCCATCTAGCTACAATGCTCTGCACTGTGTGTCTGTGTGTGTGTGTGTGTGTATATATATATTTTATAGTAATATGTACATATGTATATTAGCTGCTCTTGCTTGCTTGTTTTTTTTCTTGCCTTCTGATTGTTGCTCTGAGTGTTGCTATCCCTGCGCTGTTGCAATCCTGGAATTTCCCCGTTGTGGGACTAATAAAGGCTTATCTTATCTTATCTTATCTTACTGCTTTAGGACCTCACATCTGACCAGTTTTTCAAAAATTTTCATTAAAATTGAAGTCAAAGCAACTGGTCTAAAGTCGTTTACCGTTTTAGGACAGCTGGATTTTGGAACGGGAACAACCACGGCTTCTTTCCAGATCTTAGGCACATGTTGTGTCTGTAAGGACTTATTGAAAATGTAATGAAATATAGGACTCAGTTCATGTGCACAGGACTTTACCAAGCGCCCACATATATTATCAGGGCCCTGACTTTTGTTCACTTTTATAGCGCAGAACTCCCTTTTAACATCCTGCATCTCAATATTAAAGTGCTGATTGTCTTTGAGTTTCTGTTTCAAATCTTGGGTTTCTGTGCTAAAATCAAAGGAGTCAAAACGACCATAAAAACAATTAAGAGCATTAGCCAGCTCTGTGTCTGAATTAAAACCATCTAAAAACACACGATTACTGCGTTCTGTGCTCTGAAGGCCTGCAATAGTTTTCATACTGGCCCAGGCTGAACCAAGTTTCTTTTGCTGCCATCTTGCTTTCCAACTCTGATTTATAATTCTGTTTTGCTCTTAAAATTTCGGCCTTCAGCTCCTTTGTGGCAACCTGTAGCTCAGAAACAGACCCCTGTTTAAAGGCAAGTGCTTTCCTCTGTAAGCAGGATTTAACTGATTTTGTAACCCATGGTTTGTTGTTGGGATATATTTTGACACGTTTACGTGGAACAATCTTATTTTTACAGAAAGCCATGTATGAGCATGTGATGTCATCCCCGCAGGCCAGTGTGAACATCTCCCAGTCTGTACAGTTAAAGCATTCCTGGAGTCTGTGCACTGAATCTTCTGTCCACACATCAATGTCTCTCGTCTCCACCTTGCCTCTTCTGAGAGCAGTTTTATATGTGGGCAGCAAATGTACACAGTTGTGATCTGAGGATCCTACAGGAGGAAGGGGGAGTGATTCATAGGCCCTCTCTATGGATCCATAGCACAGATCCAATGTCTTTTTTCGCCTGGTTGGGCAGGAGACATACTGATAAAAGTTTTTAAGTGTCTTCTTTAAAGAAACATGGTTGAAATCCCCAAGAATGAAGTTTGGCGCCTCTGGAGAAATTGATTGCAGCTGCTGGATCACATCAAAGATAGTGCTGCAGGCGGAGTCAGCGTCTGCCCTCGGGTGAATGTACACAATTGTGATGAAAAGTTGGGGGAACTCGCGAGGCAAATAAAAGGGGCATAGTGCACACAGACAGCAGCTCCACATCGGGTGTACAGATGCGCTCTCTGACCGTGACAGATGTGCAGTACTGCTTATTAATATATAAACATACGCCGCCCCCCCCCCGACGCTTCCCCGTTACCTCTTCCTGCCGATCCGAGCGCAGCGGGGCTCCAAAGCCGTCAATCCGCAGGTCTGCATCTCGGTCATGCACAGTAAGCCAAGATTCCGTGAAAGCCATGACACAGCAGTTCTTAAAGTCCTTCTGGTAGCGTACATTCCCTTGAATTTCATCCACCTTGTTTCTCAGAGACTGTACATTCCCAAAAATCATTGAAGGAAGAGGAATGTTACCAAACTGACGTCTCCTCAGGCACAATTTCACATCTCCATGCCTTCCGCGCTTCCTTCTGCCGTCTCTCTTTTCACCGCTATGTCCGTCTCTCAAAATAAAGTCCGGCAGTTGCGGCTTAGGCTCAATCACAGCCGCTGCATCAACCGTGTTTAAATGCAGCAACATGTCCCTGGAATAATGTATTCTGTCCGCCATGGTGCCGAACACGTTTACCTCATAGACAAAGAGCCGGAGGAAAAGTAGCAGCAGTGCAAGAAAGGGGAAGAAGTCCATGTTGTTGGAACCAGGGAGCTTTTCGTCATATAGTCCACAAACACTCCAGGGCAGAAACGACACAGAGGATTTCGTAAAAACATATAAAAGTACATAAAAGCAGACACACAGACGACGGAATTTTTCACCAGCTGCCAGTCGCTGCGTGCGCATGCGGCTTCTGCTCCTCAGGTTGCTGCCACCCGCCGGTGTGTCTCCGTAGCTGATCACGCTCGCCTGACCAAGAAGACTCAAGACGTCCACTCAGGTCTCTGCCTTCCCCCTGTGCCCTGGTCCTCGCAGGAGTTCCCTTCTGGACCCTGCTGCTCTCACAGTAAGTGTTCTGTCCGGCAATTATTCTCCCTTTGGAGAATCTGTCCCTAATAATCTCTGTTTGCTCTCTCCCATAGGCTACATGCGCTCCTGGGGGCACCTGTCTTGTCTGCAGTTTAAGTTAGCATTTTTGTGTTTCATTTTTCCTTAGTTTGTGCACTTTTATTTTCTGTTGAGTTTGTTTTCAATAAATTTGTGAAATCTTTTATCTGAGTTTGAGTGATTGTTCTGGCAGCTCTGTGTTTGAGTCTAATCCTGTTCTGAATCATGACACCTTCTTCCCCGATTGCTCAGTTTAGACAGCCAGCCAGCTCTAGGAAGAGTCCTGGTGGTTCCAAACTTCTTCCATATACGGATAATGGAGGCCACTGTGTTCATTGGGACCTTCAAAGAAGCAGAAATTTTTCTGTATCCTTCCCCAGATTTGTGCCTCGAGACAATTCTGTCTTGGAGGTCTACAGACAATTCCTTTGACTTCATGCTTGGTTTGTGCTCTGGCATGTACTGTCAACTGTAGGACCTTATATAGACAGGTGTGTGCCTTTCCAAATCATGTCCAATCAACTGTTATTTACCACAGGTGGACTCCAATTAAGCTGTAGAACTATCTCAAGGAGGATCAGTGGAAACAAGATGCACCTGAGCTCAGTTTTGAGCTTCATGGCAAAGGCTATGAATACTTATGTACATGTGATTTCTTAGTTTTTTTTATTTTTAATAAATTTGCAAAAATCTTTAAAAAAAATGACATTGTCATTATGGGGTATTGTGTGTAGAGTTTTGAAGAAAAAATAAATTTACTCCATTTTGGAATAAGACTGGAACATAACAAAATGTGGAAAAAGTGAAGCGCTGTGAATACTTTCCAGATGCACTGTATAACTGCTTGATAAAGGAAATTTGACGACAGCATTATCTGACATCTTTCATTATGTTATTTTATTATTTTACAAAAGTGGGAGCAATTGAAAAGATGAAAGATATTCTGCACTTAACTCATCACACATTATCTCATAATAGAAATGGTTTTCTGTGACATGCTTGTTATGTCATCCATGATAACTTAAATGGTCCTTTTAAAAGCAGATTTCCTGATATTCACACTAAATCAGCAAGATATAACTTGTGGGCACAGATTTAAAGTATGCTAGCTTCACACTACATAATTGCCAGTTTATAACAGATTCTGCCTTTTTGTGTGATAATGTAGATGGTTTAAGGAAATGTATACGGTTTAAGAAAATCACCACTGAGGGTGTCTCTGTGTGTTTATTCAGGCTTTTTATCCACAAGCAGCTGCTCAGTTTCAATGGCTTGTGTTACTTAACAAGACAGCTTTAACATAATTATTCTAAAAGGTCACATTTTATGATTTTTCCACATGTCGACAGGTCTTAATGAAATGTTTGTGACATACTTTTGTCAAATTGCCTTAAATTATGTAATTATCATGTTTTGCAGCCTTCCTCAGAAAGGCTCGTTTCAGTGCATGTCTCTTTTTAATGAATGAATGAATGAATTTATTTATTTCGGATAGTACATTACAGGTTAAAAGAAACTGTATAATATAACAACAAGGTCAAGTTAGACAAAGACTCCTTCTACTATACAATTCCACGTGAGTTATCCGAAATGGGTGATGGCTGAAGCCGCAGCTTATATTGCCCACCCATATTCCATCCAAGAGTTCAAAGGAGAAAAAAGAGAAAACAAGACAAGAGCGATTACAATTTAAAACAAGGCTAAGACAAAATATGACTGAGAGAAAAGAAAACTGAGCTAGTCTAAGTTAAGCGGTTACTATTCAAAAACAAATCTAAGACATAGTGTCACAGAGAAAAAAGAAAAACTAAGCTATAACACAACACAGGCTGGAAATGTCAATCCTTATGTGAGTTTACATGTCGTCTTGTAAATATGTTTGGAGTATTTCTTCCTTTAGTTTTTGTTTAAATTGTCCAAGCTTTGTACATGATTTTAATTCAGGTCCAAAATCGTTCCATAATCTGACACCTTGCACTGAAATACAGTGTTGCTTGGTGGTTGTTCTCACTGTAGGCTTTTGAAATATACATGTTCCTCTGAAGTGATATCGTTTCTCCCTTGTTTGGAACAACTTTTGGATATTTGCGGGCAGTGATAGGTTCTTCACTTTGAACATTATTATTGCGGTTTTAAAGTCGATCAGATCTTTCAACTTGAGAGTTTTTTGTTTAAGAAAAAGTGGGTTTGTTGGTTCCCTGTAAGCTGCTTTGTTGATTATTCTAATAGCTCTCTTTTGAAGCATAAAGAGTGGATATATGTTTGTTTTATAGGTATTTCCCCATACTTCATTACAATATGTCATGTATGGGAGTATTAATGAATGATACAAGGTGTATAGTGTGGGTTGATTCAGCAAATTTTTCACTCTGTGTAATATTGCAATTGATTTGGATACTTTACCTTTTATATAATTAATATGTGGCTTCCAACACAGTTTGTTATCAATTATTACTCCAAGGAATTTAGTTTCGGATACCCTTTCAATCTCTACACCATTTACACTGAGTTTGGGTACTGGGTAGTTGTGATGGTTGTTAAAGACTATAAATTTTGTCTTGCTTAAATTGAGCGTTAATTTGTTTGAATCAAACCACAGTTTCAGCTTTCCTAATTCCTTTCCGAGTGTATCCAGAAGTTGTTCCAAATTGTTTCCACTGCATAGCAGGTTAGTGTCATCAGCAAACAATATTAAGTCCATTTTTTCTGAAACTTTACATATATCATTTATATACATATTGAATAATAATGGTCCCAAAACTGAACCCTGTGGGACTCCACAGGTGACCTTCAGTAGCTCTGAGTTTTTGTTGTTAACACATACAAACTGATATCTATTCTTTAAGTAACTTCTTAACCAGGACAGTGCTACCCCTCTAATACCACAATTTTGTAGTTTCTTTAATAATAGATTGTGATCTACTGTATCAAATGCTTTTTTAAGATCCAGGAATACTCCAACTGAATACTCTTTATTTTCAATGGCTGTTGATATTTTTTCTGTAAATTCCATTAAGGCATATGCTGTTGTCCTTTTGTGTCTGAACCCATATTGCTGCTCACACAATAAATCATTCTTCAGTATGAAGTTGTCAATTCTCTCATAGAATATTTTTTCAAGTATCTTGGAAAATTGCGGTAATAGTGAAATTGGTCTGTAGTTGGAGAGTTCCCCTCTGTTGCCTGTCTTGTAAATCGGAATTACTTTAGCTATTTTCATTGCATTGGGAAATATACCTGATTGGAGAGACAGGTTACAGATATACGTCAGTGGTTTCACTATGCATTCGATAACAGTTTTGACTAGTAGCATATCAATACCATCGCAGTCAGTAGATGTTTTACTTTTGAACGATTTAACAATTTCAATGACCTCTCTTTCGTCTGTGTTCTTTATGAAGATGGTGTCTTTTACAGCAGTGTTATTGCATATTGAATCACCTGTTGGCACCGTAGTGGGTATTTCTCGGGCCAGTTTAGGTCCAATGTTAACAAAAAAATTATTAAATTCATCTGCAGGTGAAGCTATATTCACATTCGGAGTCGATTTATTATTTTTTGGAATGTTAGTTGGGTAGCTGGTATTTCTGCTTTTATTTCCAAGGATACTGTTGATTATTGTCCATGTATTTTTAATATTGTCTTTGTTTTTTTCCAGTTCTTTACTGTAATAGTCTCTTTTACTACATCTTATTATATATGTTAACTTATTTTTGTATGTTTTATACCGCTGCTCTGCTTCTTTTGTCCTTTTCGTCCTTTGTCCTTTGTCGACAGGTCTTAATGAAATGTTTGTGACATACTTTTGTCAAATTGCCTTAAATTATGTAATTATCATGTTTTGCAGCCTTCCTCAGAAAGGCTCGTTTCAGTGCATGTCTCTTTAAATGCTCATGAGCCCCAGTTAATCCCACCCTCCCTCTGACATCACTTTGGATGTTGCTAATGTTAGCTGGCTTGCTCCTAGCATGGGTGGCTAACACAGTCTGCGCCAGCTAAGGTAAATTTGTCTTCAGAATGAATGAAATAAAGTATCACTGGTGGACAGGAGTGAGTGTTTTCAGTGGTTGGTCTCTGGAGTACAACAAGCACAGAACCAACCCACTAGCAGTTTTTGGTTCTGGGCAAAGTAAAATATGCTAAAATAACATCAAAGAACAATTTGTATTGTCAAGTGTTGGTAGATAAGTAATAGCTCATCCACTATAACTGCAAAAATCAAACAAAATAGACCAGAATGATGCAAGATATATTATAATTAATATATATTATTACTGTGAATTGACCAGATGGGAACAGTGATGTCTCCACAGGCAGGTGTTCCTGTGGTAACGTATCGTCACTTCCTGTGTTGCTGGCTGTCAGTGGTTTGCTCTCCTCATTCTCCTGAGGATTTTGCCTTTAATTGTATTTTAATCACTTTTTTCCATCTACCATTAGCTCTCACTTCTCTTTATCAAGCCTTCTGCACCTGTGTGTGCACTCAGTGTCATCTTAATCACCCTCTTTAGCCTTCTGTTCACCTTTCATGGGTGTTTTTGTTAGCTTCGGGTTAGCCACTAGCTATGGCTATAGGCCGTGAGCAGCTCCCTCAAAATGTGGCTAGAAAATGATTTTCGCGGCACCCAACTGGGAACTACGGGATCTTTGATGATTTCTATGTAAAAAAAACTGCTGAATCCGAAAATCGATGTTCCCACTGTCAAAGGTGTGGATAGCTATGTCAAATTTGCATAAATCCAAGATGGCTGCCACGACTAACCAAGGGAATGAATGGCCTAACATTTCAACCAGTCTACCTAGAAACACTTTTGAGGCCTCTTTTTCGGATAATGTTGAGCCGAGGAATCGATTTCTGAGGTCGACTGTGTGATTGAGGGTCAAAGAACCACGCTAATTTGCATAAATCCAAGATGGCTGCCATGGATAGACTAACTTTTTAGCCATTCTACCTAGAATCACGTTGGAGACGTCCTTTTCGGCTAATGTTAACCCGAGGAATCGATTTCCGAGGTCATTAGTGTGACTGAGGGTCAAAGAACCCCGCTAATTTGCATAAATCCAAGATGGCCACCATGGGTGTGGATGGACTATATTTTGAACCACTCTACCTATAATCACGTTTGAGACGTCTTTTTCGGATAATGTTGATCCGAGGAATCGATTTCTGAGGTCAGATATGTGATTGAGGGCTCCACTAATTTTCATAAATCCAAGATGGCTGCCATGAATGGCCTAACTTTTTTATCAGTACAACTAGAATCACGTTTGAGACATCATTTTCCGATAATGTTATGCCCAGGAATCGATTTCTGAGGTCACTTTTGTGATTGAGGCTCAAAGAACTCCACTCATTTGCATAAATCCAAGATGGCCGCCACAAGCATGGATAGTCCAACTTCTTAACCATTCTACCTAGAATCACGTTTGAGACGTCTTTTCTGCATAATGTTGACCCGAGGAATCGATTTCTGAGGTCAAATATGTGATTGAGGGTCAAAGAACTCCGCTTATTTGCATAAATCAAAAATGGCCGTTATGGATGGATGTGTAGGAGTTAAGAATTGAGGAGACCAGATGATTTTTCCAGTAACTGCTTTAATTCCCCATTCATCCTACGTCCTCTCTCGATCGGAGTGAAAAGAGGAAGGACGCAGTCACAAATTGTAGGAGTCAAGAATTGAGGAGACCGGATGATTTTTCCAGTAACTGCTTTAATTGATCTCTGGCTCTGCCTCCCATTGTACTTTTGGAGATTCTAGGTATTACAAGTAATCCAGCATTTTGGGAGTGCAGTGCTCTGTTAGGATAATAGGGTAATATCAGTTCTTTTAAATAAAAAGGGGCCTGATTGTTTAGAGCTTTGTAAGTAAGAAGAAGGATTTTAAACTTAATTCTAAACTCTATGGGAAGCGAGTGAAGGGAGGCCAGAACCGGAGAGATATGATCTCTCTTTCTAGTACCTGTTAAAACTCTTGCTGCAGCATTTTGGATCAACTGAAGACTTTTTAAAGATGTTTTGGGACAACCTGATAATAAAGAGTTACAAAAATCTAATCTCGAGCTAACAAAAGCGTGGATCAGTTTCTCAGCATCACTCTGAGACAAGATGCTCCTAATCTTGGCAATATTACGCAAATGATAGAAGCCAGTCTTAGAAACAAATTTAATATGTAAATTGAAAGACAGATCTTGATCAAAAATAACTCCAAGGTTCCTCACAGAGCTATTAAGAGAAAGAGTAACCCCCACTGCAGCCTTCGTGCTGCAGTGTACAGTCGAAACATGTTGAGAAGGTAAATACATCTCTTTTCTATTCTTGTCTTTAATAAGAACAAAAGATAAATAAATATTATTATTATTATCCTGGGTTGGTTGTATTATTTATTCCCTGCATTGTCCTTTGCCCTGCATGTTCAGTTGTCATCATGTTTCATGTACAGTGATCCCTCACTTATCGCGGTTAATGGGTTCCAGAACCGACCGCGAAAAGTGAAAAACCGCGAAGTAACGTCACCCCTAATGACGTCACCCATAAATAATACGTACGTTCATTCTCTCACTCTCTCCCTCATATGATACGTGTGTATGTGTGTGTGTAAGTGTACATACATACATAGATGTAAATAAAGTGTACATAAATATGTTTTTAGAACTCTTTATTCTTATAACAAGATACGTAACTCAAGATGAAGATGATTTACTGCACAGGTTAATGAGAGCTTTACTGCTCCTCAGGTGACGCCTCATCGTGAGGTGCTAGAGGCGCAGCATCGTCGAGGGCAGCTTTCGATAGAGCTGGAGAAGCTGCAGGAGGCGGCGTAGTGGCTCGACGGGAAGACTATTTCGCACAAAATGGCACAAGAGAACAGCAAAAAGTTCCACGCGGCGAGACTAAGCAACACGAGCGATAAAGATCAATGAATGCGGTCTTCCTTCGCTGCATGGGCGTTCGGCAGGGAGAGAAGGTGGGTGAAACGTCTCGGCCAATCAGCTTGCGGGGTGAAACGTCTCGGCCAATCAGCTTGCGAGATTTCCGAGCCGAGCCAACACGAGAACAGCGAACAGAGAGGTGGATGTTTGAGTTGTGCGGCTCTCCGTGTTGATACCTGATGGTCTAATGTAGTCTCCCTGCCTTCTGCTAGCGCCCGCCCATTATTTCTCAATTTTGAATTTTTGATGAATATTTTTGAAAAATCTCTCGAGAATTCTTGAGGGTTCGTGGGAGTTTGCCCAACCAGTTTACATGTGTTTTGTGGACTTGGAGAAGGCATTTGACCGCGTCCCTCGTGGTTTTTTGTGGGGGGTGCTTCGGGAGTATGGGGTATCGGGCTTGTTGTTACGAGCTATTCGGTCTCTGTACGACCGTTGTGAGAGTTTGGTTCGTATTGCCAACACTCGGTCGGAGTCATTCCCAGTGAGAGTTGGACTCCGCCAGGGCTGCCCTTTGTCACCGATCCTGTTCATAATTTTTATGGACAGGATTTCTAGGCGCAGCCAGGGAATGGAGGGTGTCATGCTTGGTGACCACAGGATCTCATCTCTGTTGTTTGCAGATGATGTTGTCCTGTTGGCTTCATCCAGCAATGACCTACAGCTCTTGCTGGGACGGTTTGCCGCTGAGTGTGAAGCGGCTGGGATGAGAATCAGCACCTCCAAGTCCGAGTCCATGGTCCTCAGCCGGAAAAAGGTGGATTGTCCTCTCCGGGTTGGGGACAGGCTCCTGCCCCAAGTGGAGGTGTTTAAGTATCTTGGGGTCTTGTTCACGAGTGAGGGGAAAATGGAGCGAGAGATCGACAGACGGATTGGAGCAGCATCTGCAGTGATGCAGACGTTGTACCGGTCTGTTGTGGTGAAGAGGGAGCTTAGTTCTAAGGCAAAGCTGTCGATTTACCAGTCAATCTACGTTCCTACTCTCACCTATGGTCACGAGCTTTGGGTAATGACCGAAAGAACGAGATCGCGGATACAAGCGGCTGAAATGAGCTTTCTCCATAGGATTGCTGGACTCACCCTCAGAGATAGGTTGAGGCGCTCAGTCATCCGGGAGAGGCTCAGAGTAGAACCGCTGCTCCTCCACATTGAAAGGAGTCAGTTGAGGTGGTATGGGCATCTGATTAGGATGCCTCCTGGACGCCTCCCACTTGAGGTGTTTCAGGCACGTCCCACTGGGAGGAGACCCCGGGGCAGACCCAGGACTGGGTGGAGAGACTATGTCTCCCAGCTGGTCTGGGAATGCCTTGGTATCCCCTCTGAAGAGCTGGAGCAGGTGGCTGGGGAGAGGGAAGTCTGGGCTTCTCTGCTTGAACTGCTGCCTCCGCGACCCGGACCTCCGGAAAAGCGGTAGAAGATGGATGGATGGATTTTTGAAAAATCCGCGATGCACTGAGGGCGCGAAAGGTGAAGCGCAAAGTAGCGAGGGATCACTGTATATCCCCTGTCTGTGATTGTCTGTGCATCCCCGCCCATCATGTTTTCCGTATCTGTAGCCATTTTCCTGCTGTCTCCAGTTACCCTGATTGTTCCCACCTGTCTCGTGTTTGTTGATTACCCATGATTTTGTATTTGTATTTTGTATACTTTATTAATCCCAGAGGGAAATTACAGGGCATCCACAGTGTGGCGCCAATCCCTTCACCATTCACACACACATTAACACCTATGGCTACTTTAGACTCTCGAATTAACCTTACTTGCCTGTTTTTGGCCTGTGGGAGAAAACCGGAGTACCCAGGGTAAACCCACGCAGACATAGGGAGAACATGCAAAACTCCGCACAGAAGGGTCACCGATGGTCAGGGAGTGGGATTAAACCCATGATGGTCAGAGGTAGAATCCATCCTGTGACCTTGTTACTGTGCTGCCACAGTGCTAACCACTACACCACCGAGCTTCCTGATGTTATATAGGTCTGTCTCAGTCATTGTCAGTTGCGGTGCCCTTGTCTTATGTCGGCATGTTCCCCACGCTTCCGTCTAGCCTGTTTTACTGTAGCCCTGAGTAATCCTGCCTGTGACCTTGTGTCTGAAGCCTGTTGTGTTTTGCATTTGTTTCAGCCCACGTGCTGCTTTATTTTCTGTTTATTAATAAATTATGGTTTATCAAATTCGCCTTGCATCTGGGATCTCCTCTTCCTTGCCCAGAGGGGCAATCCTGACAGGATGCCCAACAAACTCACACACAATAAGGTCTGTCTGCATGTTGTGCTCAAGTTGCAGTTAAGGACAGTGTCATAGGTCACTCACAAGCTATGACAACTGGGTTATTTTTTTAAAGTTGCATGTTCTGATGTGTGTTGTATGCAGTGTTAGGAGTAACGCCACTACTTTAGCAGTAACGTGCTGTGTAACAAAATTACTGTTTAAAAATTCAGTAATGCATTACAGTTACTGAAATTTGATCAGATGTGTTACTCATTACTCATTTTATCAATATGGATAGATATTTTTAGCGCAAATAAATGAATATACAAACTGACCCTACCGTAGCTGAGACATAGGCGTCAGTCGACTTGACCTGTTGCAGAGAGCGGAGTCTTCACTACTGAGCAGAGGAAGAGATGAAACTACTTTGTTTTTGTGGAAAAAGATTATTTTTCCTTTGCTGAAATTGAGGATAAAAGCATATTGGTGGGTTGCAAGATAAAGTGCTGGTTGAGACCTACTGCAATCCTGAGAAATGCTTGAAACAGCAACAAAGCTCCAACAAAGCTAGTGCTAAGTAAGGGCTAGTTATGCTAACAACACCGTGTTAGTGGATCTACGCTATTTGAACAGCCACAGCTAGATGTAAAGTGGAAATACTCTTAACAACCACTTCTGGATTTCAAGCACAGGTATGCATCTGGACAGTTTGTGACCCAGCAAGAATTAAACCGATTGATTGCCAGATACGCCGTTACAAACTGAAGATGTGATAACTGTCACTTTCCATCAGACAGCTGAGACTGTGATCCACTGAAGTTAAAACACATTTACTTGCTACCTGGATAAAGATTATTCAAAAATGGATTTTGATTTCCAAAAGGAGTTTGACGAACTGGATCATGTCTCTGTCACAGCAGACATTTGGACTGTGGATAATGGACATTTTCTTTGGATCACTGCACATCAGATTAAATCCATATCATAAAGGTAACATAAACATGGACAGCTTTATCCAATGTTGCCAACTCTCACTCCAAAATGAGGAAATTAATGGCAATATCATGTTGATTTTCTTCAGATTTTTCCTACAATAAGCGCTCTCAAGGCAGGATAAAAACAGACTGAATATGTTCTAAAAGCTCTGTCTGAAACAGTCTGTTTTCAGCCTGATATTAATAAGCCCATTGTAGAGGAGCTGAAATAACGAGGCGATTTTTGTATTAAAAACAGGGTTTTTAATGAATAGCTCTTCTATCGAGTCTCATCAGGTGTAGAGCTTGGCAGAAGGCAAGAGAGAGATCTCTGCTCCGCTCGCTGGTTAAATACAAGTACACATAGAGCCACACATTGAAAAAGCTGACATCAGAGCCACACATTGAAAAAGCTGACATCCCCCCGTTATCTTAACCCCCCCATTGTTCTGCTATCTCCTCTCCTTGTCTTGGGAGGTGATGGGAACTCCTCCTCTCGCCTTAGGGGGTAAAGGTGTCAAGTCCGTCTCCGCCGCCGCGTCTTGGGAGGTCCATTGACTTTAACCCGGCGGGGGAGATCCTTTGTCCTTTCCAGGTGTGAAGTTCCTTACATATGCTGTCACAAAACATTTCCACTTGTTCTAACATATGTAGATATGGGATATAAGAGTCATATATACCACAGGCCCCCCAAACACTAGGAAAGGACACAGAAAGAATCACAGTCTAAGATAATAACTATGAAATACTACTTGTTACAACTGTTGCCACAGGAGAAGTTTTCTAGCAGCCATGCTCCTAAGAAAGTTCAGTGGTAAATATAACAGCATAGTGAAATCATAAGTAGCCTTAAACTGTTGTAGCACAATTAGTGAATAATTGCGGGGTGGTTGGTATCAGTCCCTGTGCTGTCTGGGCTTTATTCTTCTCCCAAAACTGCTGTAGGTTGGCTTAGGTGTCCCGCTGGGACCTTCTCGTGGTGAATCTGCATTGTGGGAAGGAAAGAGATTATTTGTTCCCTGCCTGGGGGCTGAGACTTTTCCTCTGGGGGGTCTACCACGCCGAGGTGCTCGTGCCAACTGTGCAGGTTCGTCTCTCAGCAAGAAAGCAGGTTTGAGTCTGTCAACACTGACCACTTCCTTTCTGTCCCCATAATCAAGCACAAAGTGTTTGTCGCCATTTTCCAGCACTCTGAACGGGCCATCGTAAACTGGGCGTAACATTGGTTTAATGGCTTCATGCTTAACAAAAACGAACTCAGCGTTTTTTAAAGTTTGAGGAACAAAAACTCGTGGAAAAGAGTGATGAGCTGGACCGTGGAGGGAGTCCGGTCCACTGCTGCCTAAAAACCTTGGGACTGGAAGGTGTCCTGGTTCTGGGTTCTCTGGTAAAAATTCTCCTGGGAGTCTGATAGGCTGGGCAAAAACTAATTCTGCAGGAGAAGCGTCTAAATCCTCTTTAGGTGCTGCACGCAACCCCAATAAAACCCAGGGAAGTTTATTTACCCAATTTGTGTCCATTAGTGAGGCCCTGAGGGCAGCCTTTAAGGACCTGTGAAAACGCTCGCATAACCCATTAGCCTGAGGGTGATAAGCGGTGGTGCGATTAATTGTTGCCCCTAAACTGTTAGACATGGCTGACCAGAGCTCTGAGATAAATTGAGGCCCTCTGTCTGACGTGATGTCTGATGGAACGCCGAAACGTGCCACCCAGTTTGCTAGAAAAACGCGAGTGACTTCCTCCGCTGTGGTTGACGCTAGAGGGACTGCCTCTGGCCAGCGCGTGGTGCGGTCTATCATTGTTAACAGGTGTGTGAAACCTTGGGAGGAAGGTAGCGGCCCCACGAGGTCGACGTGAATGTGGTCGAATCTTCTAGCAGGAATTGGAAAAGGCTCCAGAGGGGCTTTTGTGTGTCTGTGTATTTTGGCGCGTTGACAAGGAATGCAAGTTTTTGCCCATTCTTTTACGTTTTTGCGCAGGCCTGGCCACACAAACTTTTCAGCAACCATTTTGACCGAGGCGCGCACACCTGGGTGCGCGAGGGAGTGAATTGCGTCGAAAATACGGCGGCGCCAAGCAGCTGGTACTAACGGGCGAGGTCGGCCGGTTGAAACGTCGCATATTAGGGGGGGCACGCCGTCGCGCAACCCTTTTTTCTCCAGCCTTAACCCTGTTGGTCCAGACAGGAGCGCGCGCACGTCTGCATCACTGCTTTGTTCTTCCGCCATGGCTGCATAATCTATTCCATGCTGGATAGGTGCTGCGTATGTGTGTGCGTTAGTGAAGAGTTCCACTGCTGAGGCGGTGTAATCTGTCTCCTCGTGCTCTGGCGGTGTCACAGCGCGAGAGAGACAGTCAGCTACAACGTTAAGTTTGCCTGCTATGTGTCGAATGTCTGTGGTGAACTCTGAAATCGCAGCTAGCTGTCTTTGTTGTCTGCCCGACCATGGTTCTGAAATTTTAGCCATAGCAAAAGTGAGCGGCTTATGGTCCACAAAGACCGTGAAACTCCGCCCTTCTAACCAAAACTGGAAGTGGCGGATGGACAAATGAAGCGCTAGCAGCTCTCTGTCGAAAGTGCTGTATTTGCGTTCCATTGGGTTTAGCGATTTGCTAAAGAATGCCAAACGTTGCCAGACTCCGCTGACAAGTTGTTCTACAACTGCCCCTATAGCCAGGTCAGAAGCATCTGTGGTCAGAGCAATGCGGGCTGAGGGATCTGGGTGGACTAACATTGTGGCGTTAGCTAAGGCGTTTTTTACTTCCGCGAAAGCGCGTTCGCGCTCCGGGGTCCATTCAACCGCGTTGGAAGCCTTCTTTTTTCTGAGCGCGTCATATAGAGGTTGAATGAGCTGAGCTGCGTGGGGGAGGAAACGGTTGTAAAAATTAACCATCCCCAAAAATTCCTGAAGCGATTTAACCGTTTGAGGCCGTGGAAAACCTTCTATCGCACGAACTTTGTCTGGAAGCGGAAATGCCCCTGTCGGGGAGACCCTATGTCCCAAAAAATCAATTTGCGATACGCCAAATTTGCATTTGGCTGGATTGATTATAAGTCCGTGCTCTTCCAGCCTCTGAAAAACGGTAGTGAGGTGCTGCTCGTGTTCTTCCTCGGATGAGCTGGCTACCAGCATGTCATCGAGGTAGACAAAAACAAAGGGTAGGTCGCGCAGGACTGCGTCCATCATCCGTTGAAAAGTTTGAGCAGCGCCTTTGAGGCCGAACGGCATTCTTAGGAATTCAAAAAGGCCGAAAGGGGTTATAACCGCTGTTTTAGGAATATCTTCAGCCCGGACTGGGACTTGGTGATAACCGCGGACTAAGTCTATTTTTGAAAAAATGCGCGCACCCGCTAAATGCAGTGAAAAGTCCTGAATGTGAGGAATGGGGTAGCGGTCATGCGCTGTAGCGTTGTTTAGCCTGCGGTAATCTCCACACATCTCCAAGAACCGTCAGATTTCGGAACCATGTGAAGTGGTGAAGCCCAGGGGCTCTTCGAGCGTCTAACAATGCCCAATTTTTCGAGAGCTGCAAATTCATCCTTTGCTATGTTGAGCTTGGCCGCGTCTAAGCGGCGAGCTTTGGCAAAAACAGGAGGTCCTGTGAAGTGTTTAACCCCGTGTTTGGCTACAGTGGCTGAGAATTTGGGGGTTGTGAGTGCTGGAAATTGGGTGAGGAGTTGTTCAAACTTACCTCCCGCTGCGGTGACGTTGGCCTGCACAGGTGGTGGGGAAACTCGAGCTGAACATGGAATAGAAGCAAAAGATAGTGCATTAACCAGGCGCCTATTTGCAAGATCCACTAATAACCCGTGTGCACACAGAAAATCTGCGCCTAACAAGTTAGCTCACCGCTGCTACAACAAATGTCCATCTGTAGCTGCGGCCGTGGATGAGGAGGTGCAGGCTCTTTTCCCCGAACGTGTCGATGTCAGAGCCGTTGGCTGCCACTGCTCCATTGCCCCGGGTGCCCATGGTTCGATCTGCGTGGGAGGGCATGACGAAACTCAGCTGAGCTCCCGTGTCGATGAGGAACTGCTTGCCTGTGTATCCATCCGTCACGTATAACAGCTTATTCTTCTCGCCGAGAACCGCTGCTGTTAATGGCCCTCGGCTTTGGCATTTCCACGACATCGTAAACTTGCAGGGGGGAACGCATTTGCGGGCTTTCTCTGCGAAGCGGTGGTGATAATAGCAGACGTCGTTCTGCTCGTTGCGCTTGGGCCGCGCCGCTGTCACCGTGGGTTGAGTCTCTCCAAGGCTCGGGGTGTCAATTTTCAGATCTGCAGATGCCACTGTGGGTGTCCGTTCTCTGCAGGCATTGACGAGCCGGTAAGCCTCGTTGGCCAGTGTGCGGAAATCCTGATGATTATTGCACTTCATACTGGCGAGTGTCCCTCTCAACTGCGGTGGTAGCGTGCTGAGGAAAATGAATTGGAAAAGGAAATTATCATTATCCTCCTCCTTGAGTTATAGCAAATCCTCCATGAGGGTCCTCGGATTGCTCCCTCTGTGGCCATAGACCGCCAGGATCCTCTCGGCTCTTTCCTCCGCTGACGGGACATAATTCGCCACGATGGTCGCCTTGAGTGTCTCATATTTGTCCCGGGCTGGTGGTCGCCGGACCAAGCTCCGCACACACTTCGAAGTGACGGAGTCGAGTTTGGAGATGATATGGTAAAACTTACTATCGTCTGCTGTGATGCCCGCCAGTATAAACTGGGCTTCAGCTTGTTGAAACCAAGAGGCGGGGTCTTCTCGCCAGAAGTCTGGCAGGTTGACAGCAACGGCGTTCGTGCACACCATCACTGTTGTGCCCGCCGGGTGAGAGTGCCTTGCCTCGGCACTCACGGCGGTGCTGGAGCTCGGTTGAGCTCTCTCAGTGCCCTCTGCCGTGGGGAACAGCTGTCTGCTTGTTCCCTCGTCTGCGTCGTCGCTGGCGTATGCCCGAGTCACCATGGATGAGCAGCTTGAAGAACGCCTCCGGTCCATATTCTCGCGTCAAGGTCACCAGTGTAGAGGAGCTGAAATAACGAGGCGATTTTTGTATTAAAAACAGGGTTTTTAATGAATAGCTCTTCTATCGAGTCTCATCAGGTGTAGAGCTTGGCAGAAGGCAAGAGGGTGATCTCTGCTCCGCTCGCTGGTTAAATACAAGTACACATAGAGCCACACATTGAAAAAGCTGACATCCCCCCGTTATCTTAACCCCCCCATTGTTCTGCTATCTCCTCTCCTTGTCTTGGGAGGTGATGGGAACTCCTCCTCTCGCCTTAGGGGGTAAAGGTGTCAAGTCCGTCTCCGCCGCCGCGTCTTGGGAGGTCCATTGACTTTAACCCGGCGGGGGAGATCCTTTGTCCTTTCCAGGTGTGAAGTTCCTTACATATGCTGTCACAAAACATTTCCACTTGTTCTAACATATGTAGATATGGGATATAAGAGTCATATATACCACACCATAATGTAATCCATTAATTAAATTATCTTGCTATGTGTGCAAGATGATTTAAGTATGCATTTAAAAGTAACATGAAAGTTACTTTTCCAAGTAACTAGTTACTTTAATCATGCAGTAATTAGTAAAGTAGCTCAATTACTTTTGAAAAGAAGTAACTAGTAACTGTAATTAGTATTTTTTAGTAACTTGCCCAACACTGGTTGTATGTGATGTGTAAATAGTCACAAATTTCATAGATACTGTTATGTCCACAAACCTGGCAATGATGACCGATGAGGATGTTGCCGTTTATTGAACTTTATTACAGATAAAGAATAGGAATACAGGCACGTGTACAATGGGGCCGGCTGCCAACCACCTCTGTACCAAGTCACATCTAGCATGTAACTAACTCCAACTGACCTGAGATGGCGGGCCGCCCAATATATATATATGACGTGGTGACATCATCCACAGGATGCCGCACCATTCCCAAAATACCCAGTATTCATACACCATAGACACTATATTCACGTTTAACGCTCCCACAATCAGAGTGCTTAATGGTGATTTTTCTGCTCAGTTTCTCCACTGTAAACGCTCATCTGGATGCAGCAGGCGTTTAAAAGGAGCCTTTCCCAGGAGAAAGACTCTCTCAGATTGTTTGCCTCTCTCTTAATCGCTCACTTGCTCATTCAGCATCCCTTCGGAAATACACCCCCACCTCTCACACATGCTCAGAGAACCACACACACACTGGCACTTTACGAACAGCGGCAGCATTCTGTCGCAGGTCAATGGCAGTATCACTGCATTTCTCTAATTGAGTCCCTTATGAGGGACTTCCTGAGCTTGCTGCCCTTGAACGTCAATATTCGTGTCCTGATGCGTGCCTGCTCATAGTCACAGAGTTAAACTACAGTAGGCGACCTGATTAAAAGACATCTCTTAAGCTAGGACACATTATGCCTCTAAATGTCCAGCCTCAAAATGCAGTATTCCCAGTTTCTCCCCCTTCTTTTAACATGACTACTTTGTAATGTTTGTGCTGATAGAACTGAAAATGGATGTTGGGGAAAAAAGTCTGTTTTTATGGTTTGTAAGAATTGAAAGCTGTTAGTTTTGGTCAAACGGTGTTAATTTTTTTAATCCTTGGCTCCATACTTGTACAGCGGATATGCACTGCTGGTGAAATTGTCCATAGATGTTTGACCAAACCATCAGATTAAATCAATGAATGAATGAATGAATGAATGAATGAATGAATGAATTTATTTCGGATAGTACATTACAGGTTAAAAGAAACTGTATAATATAACAACAAGGTCAAATTAGACAAAGACTCCTTCTACTATACAATTCCACGTGAGTTATCCGAAATGGGTGATGGCTGAAGCCGCAGCTCAGATTAAATCAATCGCATGACTTCCACAGTGATGGATCCTAATTATAACACCCCAGTGAAATCAAGTGCAAAGGCCTGTTAGTTAGAGTATCCCCCCCCTCCCCCATGAAATATGGTGTGTACCAACTACAAGAGCACTCCACATTTCAAATTCACATTCAAGGTCTCAGAGGTACACTGAGTAAGTAAGGTAAAGGACTCCTACAAAACCTTAAATTTAAAATCACTGACTAAAATGAAGGCTGAACTGAAATTAGGTACTAGGCTGTTTTCTGACTTATTACAAGTACTCATACTTGCAAATTGAAATCAGATGATATTCTATGCAGGTAACACACTGAAGCACAACTTGAAGGTGTACATACCTATTCTCAATATCACATGCTTGGTGGGCAGTCCATGAGAAGGTAATAATAAATAACCAAGTGCTCTACCCCTTATCAGGCCCTACAATTGTGCAAACCGATCTTGATTAAAGAATGGATGGACTTATAGACTTTGCTTCTGAAAGTAGGTTTAGTGAAAATTTAGCTGACTGCAAGTTGAAGGAAACTAACCCTGAGTTTTCACTAAACCTGCTTTCTGAATCAAGCCTACACTTTACTTGGTTCAGCAATTCCCAATGTCTCTAACATGGTGGCTT
The DNA here is from genome assembly GCA_020510985.1 of Pholidichthys leucotaenia. Lineage (NCBI taxonomy): Eukaryota > Metazoa > Chordata > Actinopteri > Cichliformes > Pholidichthyidae > Pholidichthys > Pholidichthys leucotaenia. The sequence goes on along the minus strand of CM035843.1, from coordinate 39,104,810 downwards.
GGCGGCTAACTGTCTCATATATTTTCAATTCAATTCAATTCAACTTTATTTATATAGTGCCATCTCATAGCACTTTCAACTGTAGGGAAAACCCCCACAATTGCAGAAAGACCCCAGCATTCAGGTGATCCCCTGTGAGCAGCACTTGGCGACGGTGGAGAGGAAAATCTCCCTTTTAACAGGAAGAAACCTCCTTTTGAAAACAAAGTCGCAAGAAGTGTTTCTGTAAATATCTGAGGCAAGAAATAACCTGTTTAATTCTTGAATCTGTTTTTACAGGTGCATCTCAATAAATTAGAATATCATCAAGAAGTTGATTTCCATCCATCCATCTTCTTCCGATTAATCCTTTTCGGGTCACGGGGGGGGGGGGGGTCTGGAGCCTATCCCAGCATCTTTGGGCAAGAGGCAGGGTCCACCCTGGACAGATCACCAGTCCGTCGCAGGGCCAACACAGAAAGACAGACAACCATTCACTCTCACAGTCATACCTAAGGACAATTTAGAATCCCCAGTTTGATGCCAGTTAACCTAACTTGCATGTTTTTGGCATGTGGGCAGAAACCAGAGAAATCCTGGAGTAAACCCACACAGACACAGGGAGAACATGCAAACTCCACACAGATCACTGTTGGTCGGGGGCTGGGATCGAACCCAGGATCCCCCGGCCAAGGGTGAGTTGCTGTGCTGCCGCAGTGCTAACCACTCCACCACCGTGCCACCTAAGAAGTTGATTTATGTCAGTAAGAAGTTGATTTATGTCAGTAAAAATGAAACTCATATATTACATTACACACAAAGTGATATATTCCAGGCATTTATTTCTTTTAATTTTGATGGTTATAGCTTACAGCTAATGAAAACCCCAAATTCCATTTCTCAAAAATTAGAATATTACATAAAATTAATTTTAAAAATGTTTTCAATAGAAATGTTGGCCTATGTAAAAGTATGTCCATGTACAAACTCAATACTTGGTTGGGGTTCCTTCTGCATGAATTGCTGCATCAATGCAGCGTGGCATGAAGGTGATCAGCCTGTGGTGCTGTTGAAGTGTTATGGAGGCCCAGGTTGCTTTGATAGCAACCTTCAGCCCATCTGCATTGTTGGGTCTGGTGTGTCTCATCTTCCTCTTGACAATAACCCATAGATTCTCTGTGAGGTTTAGGTCAGGAGAGTTTGCTGGCCAGTCAAGCACAGTCATACCATGCAGGTATTGTTACTTTTGGCAGTGTAGGCAGGTGCCAAGTTCTGCTGGAAAATGAAATCAGCATTGTCATGAAGCGCCTCCAGTATGACAGGAGGAAAGGACTCAGACGTGTAGGCAGAACTCCAGCGTAACATGGTGATTTATTGAAGAACACAAATGAACAAACAAAATACAGCACATGGGCTGGAAAATAATTCAAGATAAATAACTTACAGGGATACAGGATACTGGGATACTGGCGGGGAAATATAGACGATGACGCCACACCTGACAGACACTGAACACTCACATATGTACAGAGACAGATAATCCCAAATGAGAGACAGCTGGGGAAACAATCAGGGAAAGCAGGGAAGTGGCTGCAGGTGAGGGGTACAGGATGTGCAGGGCTGTGCAGAAAAACACAGACAGGGGATGCACATAAAATAGGACAACAATACAGGAGTAATACAGAGAGGGCAGTGGCTTTGGGTACGGAAAACATGAGGAGCTGAAACAGTAGGTGAACACAATGCCTCAGGACCAGACAGGGGATGACACAGAAGACAATGACAGAGGAATCAGGGGAACACAGAGGGAAATAAATGCAAGTGATAAACATACATAAACACAGAAAAAACAATCAATGAACATAAAGTGTGGGCTTGATCCTATGATTAAGCCCAGATATGACAAGCATCTCTATAAAGCTTGTCAGCAGAGGGAAGCATGAAGTGCTCTAAAAATTTCCTGGTAGATGACTATGCTGGCTTTGAACTTGATGGAACACAGTGGACCAACACCAGCAGATGGCATGGCTGCCCAGATCATCACTGACTGTGGAAGCTTCACACTGGACCTCAAGCAACTTGGATTCTGTGCTTCTCCACTCTTCCTCCAGACTCTGGGACCTTGATTTCCAAATGAAATGCAAAACATACTCTCATCTGAAACGAGGACTTTGGACCACTGAGCAACAGTCCAGTCTGTTTTCTCTTTAGCCCAGGTAAGATGCTTGTGACACTGTCTCTCGCTCAGGAGTGGCTTGACACACTGAATGCAACAGTTGCAGCCCATGTCCTGGAAACATCTGTGTGTAGTTTCTCTTGAAGCACTGACTCCAGCTGCAGTCCACTCCTTGTGACTCTTCCCCAGTTTCTTGAATGGGCGTTGCTTCACAATCCTTTCAAGGCTGCAGTTATCCCTGTTGCTTGTGTACCTTTTTCTGCCACACTTTTTTCTTCTACTCAGCTTTCCATTAATATGCTTGGATACAGCACCCTGTGAACAGCCAGCTTCTTTAGCAATGACATTGTGTGGTTTACCCTCCTTGTGGAGGGTGGTGATGATGATTATCTAGACAACTGTCAAATCAGCAGTTTTCCGCATGATTATATGCCATGGAGACCCAAGACCCTGCAGGTTTTCTCTCCTACCCAGTCTCTTCAGCAGGTGTTTTCACTGATCAGCAATCAGTGGAAGGAAGTTCAGTGAAATCTGCTCTTGAAGACATCGGTTGGAGGTAAAGCCTGCAGGGTCTTGGCTCTCTATGGCACATGATTGGACACCCCTGATGTAGACTACTGAACCAGACTGAGAGACCATTTAAAGGCTCAGGAAACCTTTGGAGGTGTTTGGAGTTAATTAGCTGATTAGAATGTGACACCATGTGTTAGGGCTGGGTGATGTAGCTAAAGAAATGTATCTCGATTACATTTTTCTCTACATTCATGATACATATCCCGATACGAATTTTGTGTACTGAATGTCCTTTAAAATTTGGTTTTACTTACATTTTTAAGATGTATTTAATTTGGTTTTACTTACATTTTTTTTACAAATATACAGTATATATATATATATATATATATATATATACACGCTACCGTTCAAAAGTTTGGGGTCACTTAGAAATTTCCTTATTTTTGAAAGAAAAGCACTTTTTTTCAATGACGATAACTTTAAACTAATCAGAAATACACTCTATACATTGCTAATGTGGTAAATGACTATTCTAGCTGCAAATGTCTGGTTTTTGGTGCAATATCTACATAGGTGTATAGAGGCCCATTTCCAGTAACTATCACTCCAGTGTTCTAATGGTACAGTGTGTTTGCTCATTGCGTCAGAAGGCTAATGGATGATTAGAAAACCCTTGCGCAATCATGTTAGGTCTGCAATGCTGTAATTGCTGCAAATGGAGGATTCTTTGACGAAAGCAAAGTTTGAAGGAAAAAATTATTATTTCAAATACAAATCATTATTTCTAACCTTGTCAATGTCTTGACTATATTTTCTATTCATTTTACAACTCATGGTGGTAAATAAGTGTGACTTTTCATGGAAAACACAAAATAATTGTCTGGGTGACCCCAAACTTTTGAATGGTAGTGTATATGTATATATATATATATATATATATATATATATATATATATATATATATATATATAGAGAGAGAGAGAGAGAGAGAGAGAGAGAGATGACAGAATGTCATATATATATATATATATATATATATACTGTATATTTCACTTATGAAAAAACTGAATAATAAAATATATTCATTTCACTTTTGAAAAAGTTGAATAATAAAATAAAATGAAAACATGTCAGAGAAAATTCTTCACAACAATATGTAACTGAGCAAAGTGTCTTTTTTCCTTTGCTTACCAGCACTCACATTATCAAGTGATCAAGTTTATCCACATGGGCAGAATGTCATGGTTTGGGCTGGGTCCTAGGATCATGCCCACATTTTGTGTTTTATTATTATGATTATTTGCCTGTGTTTTGCCTTCTGTGTCTCCTCTGGGTCCTCTGTGATTGTTATTGTCCTCCCCAGTCCTCAGTCTGTCATGTGGTCCCCATTACTGACTATTGTGGTTCTGTGTCCCACCTTGGTCATCTGTACAAGTCTCGTGTGTGTGTGTGTGTGTATGTGTTCCCTGTACTCCCTTTTCTGTCATTCTCAGTCCCTCATGTCTTCTGTAGTCATAGCCCTTTCTCCTTATGTGTTGCTGATTTAGAAAGCTTGGGATCAGCTGATCGATTACACATATTACACAGTTTGAAAGCCAAATAAAGTCCAAGGCCCCAAAACCCCAAACAAAGTGGGTTGAGTGGTCTACCCAAGTCCATGGGTCACCAGACCACAACAAACAATGGATCAGGGGGTCTACCAAAGTCCATGGACTCCCAGACCGGAATGCAGGGCTGCTCCGGCGGCCTGCCAATGTCCTTAGGCCACTAAACCATGTGGTACGCAGGAGCCACTGCCAGAGACAGACTAAGGCTGCAGCGCGTCGTGCGCACTGCTGAGAAGGTGATCGGCTGCAAGCTCCCATCTCTCCAGGATCTGTACATCTCCAGGACCCGGAGGCGTGCTGGCCGGATCATAGCCGATCCCTCACACCCTGGTCACGTACTGTTTGCCCCCCTCCCCTCTGGTAGAAGACTTCGGTCCATCCAGACTAAAACCTCCCGTCACATGAACAGCTTCTTCCCCTCTGCCATTAGACTGCTGAACACTAAGTGACTCTCGTGCACCATGTACAGCAGCTCAACCAGACTCATGTCAATCATCACTGTTTTCTTCCTGCATTACCGACTGCACTATATAGTTCTCCACAGTATCTGCTGCTGGCTAATATATATTTTAACTGTTGACCAGTATCACTTAATCTTATCCTACACTTTATTACATGTATAGTTTATTTCTCTTATCTTATCATGTTTAATGTTGCAGCATTGTACCGAGACAAATTCCTAGTTTGTGTACTACATGAACAATGGCAATAAACCTGATTCTGATTCTGATTCTGATTCTGATTCTAAACCAGAGGACAAGGTGGAACAGCAGCCGCAGAAACACAGAGCTCATCAAACAAACACAAAGGAGCCCTATGCTCTGTGACTGATGACGGCTGCACACTGACCCCGGCCTCTAGAATGAAAGGTGGAGGCCTGTCGGCCTCTGGACCGATAGTTGGAGGCATGCCGGCATCTCGGGCTATGGTTGGAGGTACGCTGGCCTCTTGGGCTACGGTTGGAGGCATGCCAGCCTCTTGGGCTATGGTTGGAGGCGCACTGGCCTCTTGGACTACGGTTGGAGTGGACTGCTCAGATGGCCCAGGTGGAGCGGACTACTCGGACGGCCCAGGTGGAGCAGACTATTCGAGCACTGGAACAACAGGTGGAGGTCCCCCAACCTCTGGAATGAAGGGTGGAGGTCCCCCAACCTCTGAAAGGATGAGTGGAGGTCCCCTGACCTCTGGAACGATGGGTGGAGGCCCACCAACCTCTGAGACAACAGGTGGCTGAGGTGGAGTGTGGTCCTCTTGCAGCTCCATCCTCGACATGGCCACCTCAGATGAGCCACCTCAACATAGCCACCACAGTCAACAGCACCAGAGACTGGTGGGGAGGAACCAGAAGCTGGTGGAATGTTCACTTGAGACCCCCCATCAGGAGCAAGGCAAGTCTTTTCAAAAATAGTGGTTGTAAATAAATGAAAAGGTACTTGCCTTAACTCCTGGTCTCCTGCTGCTGGTGTAACAACCTCAGGATGAGTAGCTGGAACCAGAGCATGCACCTCGGGCAGAGCAGGAAGAGGAGCATGTACCTTGGGCTGAGCAGGACCTGTGATGGGCACCAAGGGAACAGCTGGAGCTGTGGCGTGTGCCTCAGGGACAGCAGGCACCGTGTGCACCTAGGAGACAGCGGGAGCTGTTGTGTGCACCTCGGGGACAGTGGAAGCCATTGTGTGCACCTCGGGGACAGCAGAAGCCGTTGTGTGCACCTCGGGGAAAGCGGAAGCCGTTGTGTGCACCTCGGGTCAGCAGAAGCTGTTGTGCGCAACTCAGTGATGGCTGGAGCTGTTGTGTGCACCTCAGGGATGGCTAGAGCTGTGATGCGCACCCCACGAACAGCTGGAGCTGTCTGAAGAGGAGCCAACATTGGTGGTAGTGCTAGGAGCCGACATGGAGCTGGTACTTGAGCTGGAGACCAATGTGGAAATGGTACGGGAGCTGGAGAGTGATGTGGAGCTGGCATTGGAGCTGGGGCAGCTGGGCCATTCGACGCCAGCTGGTTCCATCCCAGCTGGGATACATGCTCTGGAAGGAGCCACAGTTTGCAGTCCAGTATTATCTTCTTCTGGGCAAGCACAGCCTACCGGCACTCCTCTCGCTCCCTCTTATCACCCCCACACAGGCATACCAATGTAGCTACCCCAATCCAGCACATCACAGGGTGCTCTGTAGAAGATGACTCCTCCCAGACAAGCCGGTTCCCCCCAGTATGGCCAGTTCCTCAGAAAAAACAGATTTAGACACATGAGATGCAGGTGAGGATGGATGAATGGAAAGGGCAGCAGAGTTTATAGCAGAATGAGGTGGAGAGAGCTCAGCAGTGGCAGGTGGCCACGACTGAGTCTCCCCACCGGAAACCAGATAGGTCCCTTAATTTATTGATGTTAAAAAATGACCAGGTACTTGCCTGTATTCCCACTCTGCTGCCGCTGCCGCATCAGGTGAGTCCTCCTGGAAGCAGCTGGCACGTGTCTGATGCAGTGCATCTGCCTGATGGTGTTGCTCTGGTACAAGACCAAAGGAGGAGGAAATGGAGGTCTGGGGCGCTACCGCTGGGGATGAGAAGCCGGACCGGTGTGTCTTACTGTCATGGTTGGCCCTCATGGGCAGAAGCAGAGACTCACTTGCGGGGTGAAGTTGAAGCATGATTTAATGAAGGAAACTGTAGCATGGCAGAGACAATGATACTCACGACCGGAGGTAAAGACAGGGAAATAATGACGATGAGAAACGATGAAGTAATGATGAATAATGATGATCACGACGAGGACCCAACAAGGGAATGAGGGGGTGAACCCCAATAAAAAGGAATACACAATGAGACTAATGAGCCACAGCCCTGACCAATAATGACTGACATTGGGATAAGCTGTGCTCAGACGGAAGTAAACAAATGCTGTCAAAATAAAAGTCCAACCAGAAACAAAAGATGACCAGGGAAAAACCAAACATACAAATGTAGCTTCGATGGAAGACAATAACAGTAAGGACAATAATGAAAATAATAATAACAATAACGATAATAATGAGACCAGGATGTAAATAAAACCCCAAAGATGATAATAATGAAGGCAGAATAATAAATACTGACAATCACAAAATGTGGCCTGGTCAGACTCAGCCCAAACCACCGCACTTACAGCGCCGGTGATGACCACGTCTACCCCCAGATGGATGCGGTCCCTCCTCCATCGGCTCCTCTCCCACCATAGGAAATGACTCCATCAGCCCCCGAATTACAATCTGCATGTTGACGCTCAGCTCATGCAGACGGACGAGCTGACGGGACCGTCTCAGGGATGAGAACACCTCACTCAGCTCCTCGGCGCTTTCGGGGCAGAGGAGGGCTTCCTCCAGCGCGCAGGAAGTGCAGGCATCCTTGATGTGGGACACAATGTTGGTTGCCACCCATGCTTCCTTCTTATCGAGGTCCAACTGCTGGAACGTTATGTATGCTGGATCCATGGGATGGTTGCTCTACTGTCACAGTTGGTAGAAGCTGGACCCAAACGCAGTACTAAAGTTCACGGTCTTTTATTAAAGACCTGGCCAACTGGCACAGCTCAATGGTGGAAAAAACACAAAAAAATAACACACAGCTTGGAAGCTGTAACAAAACTCACAAACTGGGCAGAATACTAGGCACAAAACTAAGAGTGTGTTGTTCACGGAGAGAGATAAGGACAACCATACAGAACACAGATTGGGGCTGACATACAGTATATAGACACACAGGTAATCAACAAAATACAGAACAGGGGGATACAATCAGGCACAAACGGAGACGGCAGGGATTGATCACAGCAAACAGGATGGGCGAGGCTGCACAGATACTCACAAACACAACAGAGGATCAGAGAGGAGACAAGACTGTGGCACATAATGATAATGATAGTAATGATTATGATAATGATAATAATAATAATAATAACTGAGATAAAAAGAAAGCCAACAGAGAAAAGAATATGCAAGACAAAATAGAAATAATCATAATAATCCACAGAGAATAATAAGGGTGAACTCAAAGTGAGGATATACACTGAGGTCCCTGCCCTGAAGACAAGAAAGTACAAATTATAAATTAGGATGAGGGCATGGGACCAGGCCACACTCTGACAAGCAGCTGTTGCACTCCTCTAAATGAATTTCACTGGAGTTTGGAAGCAAAATATGTCTGAGTCCAAGTAGTCAGAGGGGGTTGGAGATGCAAAAAAAAATAACAAAAAATAGATAGATAGATAGATAGATAGATAGATAGATAGATAGATAGATAGATAGATAGATAGATAGATAGATAGATAGATTCACAGGGAGGCCAGCAGCAAATGTAAAGCTAGTATCTCACAGACCAGCAAACGCTTACAAGCGATTTTGGGGTTTTGTCAGAGTTTGTAAAAGACTGCAAAACAGTAAATAGCTTTTAAGGTTGCAAACAGTTACAAATGTTTGCAAAATAGTTGTAAGCTTTTGCAAACGGTTGTAACATTTGCCAGAGATTATAAAGTAACTTTTATCATTTGTTGTCAGCATACAGTGGTGTGAAAAAGTGCTTGCCCCTTTCCTGATTTCTCGTTTTTTTGTATGTTTGTCACTGTTAAATGTTTCAGATCATCAAACAAATTTAAATATTCGATAAAAGTAACACAAGTAAACACAAAATGCAGTTTTAAATGAAGGTGTTTATTATTAAGGGGGAAAAAAATCCAAACCTACATGGCCCTGTGTGAATAAGTGATTGCCCCCTAAACCTAATAACTGGTTGGGCCACCCTTGCAGCAACAACTGCAATCAAGCATTTGTGATAACTGGCAATGAGTCTGTTACAGCGCTGTGGAGGAATTTTGGCCCCTCATCTTTTCAGAATTGTTGTAATTCAGCCACATTGGAGGGTTTTCGAGCATGAGGTTCAGGTTCAGGTTCAGGTTACTTTATTTGTACCCGTAGGTAGATTTGTTTTGCAGTCTGGTGACATCCATATTTACAAGCCACTAATTGCATTCAACATAGACACAAACACAGGCACACATCATACAAAATAAGTAAATATAAAATATGTACAATATATTTTTATAGCTTGTTCAACTCTTTGACAGCAGCAGGGACAAAGCTGTTTTTGTAGCGCTGGGTTTTGCTTTTTGGGACAGCAAACCTCCGTCTGGAGGGAAGAAGCTGAAAGTTGCAGTGTAAAGGGTGGGAGTCATCATTTAAAATCGAGTCAGCCATCCTCTGTACTTGTCTGGTGTACAGGGATGTCAGGCTCAGCTGTGACTCACCAAGCAAACGACTGGGCCATCTAACTACCTGATCCAAGGATTTCCTCTTTTTCAGTTTTATCTGACCAAACCATGACATTAAAGAAAAGGATAAAACAGATTCAACTAGAAAAGCACTCGGAGAGCGCAGACCTCCGCCAAGCGGCACAGTTCCCCCCATACAGTGTTTGTGTGTACGTTTTCAGATTCCCTGAGCATGAAAAGATATGACTAGCAATTGGATTCACAATGATTATTTGTTTATTTGACATGGACAGTGCAATAAACAGACAATTAATGAATGACAATCAATGTGATAGTGATAGGATTAGTGGTTCATTAGTGTAAAATGGGGCTATAAGGGACGGTGGGTTAATAAGGGACACTTTTGTGGGAAATGTTTTAAATGTGTGGTGTAATCTAAGGATTACATATGTGGAGCCACTAGGGGGCGACACAGACCGGATGTTGTCAGGAGTACAACAGGACGGATAATAATATGGCGGAGTTCGTGTGTTAATGTGTTCCAGCCAGTCAATAAAGGAGGCTCCGTGTTCACCCAAAGCAGCAGTCTTTGTTTATAAAAGAACCCAACACAACATGGTGTCAGAAGTTGGTGCGCTTTGAGGTGAGAAAAGTCAGCTTTGCAACCGGCTAACGGCTATGACGGACGAAGTTCAAAGAGCTGCAGCTGCGCCAATTGATCCAGTAATGGCGGCGGCTACTCCAGCGGCAACCTTCACCATTAAACCACCGGAGCCCTTCGACTTTGCGAGACCCCAAGAGTGGGAAAAGTGGATAAGACGTTTTGAGCGTTTTAGACTGGCAAGTAACCTGAATAACTCATCTGAGGCAAACCAAGTAAATACACTGGTTTATTGCATGGGAGATGAGGCTGACGACGTGCTAAGAGGGCTCAAGCTAACGAGCGTGCAGCGCCAGCAGTACGAGGCCGTTAAAACAGCCTTTGATAGACATTTCGTTCCCAGAAAGAACGTGATTTATGAACGAGCAAAATTCAACAAGCGAGTGCAACAGCCGGCAGAACCAGTAGACTCGTTCATAACAGCACTCTATGCACTGGCAGAAAACTGTGAGTACGGTGCACTTCATGATGACCTCTTGAGAGACAGGCTTGTAGTGGGTCTGAAAGATTCGTCGCTGTCAGAAAGAATGCAGCTTGACAAAGATCTTACCCTAGCTAAAGCTATAACAATGGCAAGACAATCTGAAGAAATAAAACGACAACAAACTGACCTAAGAGGTGAAACTAGCATTATCAGAACAGCCGTGGATGCGGTACACATCAGAAAAGCCAAGCCAAACAAGTTCATAATCAAGGAACAAAAACAGATTAAGTCCTCAAGGCCTCAGCAGACAAAACAAGACAGTAAAGTTTGTTCCAAGTGTGGCAAAGCACCAGCACATGCAGCAGTACGGTGCCCAGCTAAAAACGCGGAATGCCATAACTGTAAAAAACGTGGACACTATATTAGAGTCTGTAGGTCCAACCCAACTGTGAATGAGGTCACTGACAATGCAGACAGACTTTTTCTGGGTGAAGTGGATCTAGGAGAGGATCCGTGGCTGGCAGATATAAATGTGAGAGGAAATAAAGTGACTTTCAAGTTAGATTCCGGAGCGGACGTCACAGCGGTTTCTGACCAAACATTTGAAATCTTCAAGAAGAAAAATGAACAGTTGGAAAAGGCACAAAAACCACTCTACGGACCGGGTGGAACTGCACTAACCGTGTTGGGGTCTATGACAGAGACTATTACATACGGTGACAAGAGCGCTACTGAGAAAATCTATATTGTCAAAAATCTGCGCATGGCACTACTGAGTAGAACAGCTTCCGTGAGACTGAAACTAATTGCCAGAATTGACACTATAGACCAAGAGACAGTGAGGAAAGCGTACCCCAAGTTATGCGATGGACTTGGGCTTGTTCAAAATCCATACACAATTAAACTGAAACCTGATGCTAAGCCCTTTTCGCTCAAGGTGCCAAGGCGTGTGCCACTGCTGCTCATGGCTAAAGTGAAAGAAGAGCTCAAGAGGATGGAAAAGTTGGGAGTCATCAGTCGCGTGGAGCAGCCAACAGATTGGTGCTGTGGCATGGTTGTAGCTCCCAAAAAGGACAAAGAAAAGGTGCGTATCTGTGTGGACATGACACCTTTAAACGAGTCAGTGTGTCGCGAAAGATACATCCTCCCGTCTGTGGACCAAATGCTAGGCATGCTCACAGGTGCTCAGTATTTTTCAAAGCTTGATGCAAATATGGGATTTTGGCAAATACCACTGTCTAAAGAGTCGGCCTTTCTCACCACATTCATTACGCCATTTGGCAGATACCACTTCAACCGTTTGCCATTTGGTATTTCCAGTGCTCCTGAACATTTCCAAAACATGATGGTGACAGAGGTTACATCGGGTCTCGATGGAGTCGTCTGTCACATGGACGATATCCTGGTCTGGGGATCCACCAAGGAGCAGCACGATGCAAGACTGCACGCTGTCTTGAAGCGCACGGAGAAAGCCGGCGTTACGTTGAATATGTCAAAATGTGAGTTTGGCAAAAGAGAGGTCAAATTTCTTGGGTTTATTGTTTCAGCAGAAGGAATGAGGCCAGATCCAGACAAAACCCAAGCTGTTCAGGACATGAAAGAGCCAAGCAACGTGAGTGAGCTCAGGAGCTTTCTCGGAATGGTGAACCAGCTGGGGAAGTTCATTCCGAACCTTTCTGAAAAGGACAAACCATTGAGAGACTTGCTTTCAACAAAGAACATGTGGTACTGGGGGCATGAACAACAAAATGCGTTTTGTAATCTCAAACAAGAACTGTCCTCTGCTCCTGTATTGCAGCTCTATGACCCAAACAAACCACAGAAAATATCTGCAGATGCCTCTTCATACGGATTGGAGGCAGTCATGCTACAGAAAGAGAGAGACGTGTGGTCACCAGCTGCTTACGCTTCCCGATCATTGACACCTACAGAGCAGCGCTACGCCCAGCTGGAAAAAGAAGCGCTGGCTCTCACGTGGGCCTGCGAAAGATTCAATGACTTTATCCTGGGTCTGCACTTTGAACTAGAAACTGATCATAAGCCACTAGTGAGTCTACTGGGAGGACAAGCTTTGGATGCGCTTCCACCGCGTATACAGAGATTTTGTATGCGCCTAATGAGGTACTCATACACTATAAAGCACATCCCGGGCAAAAGTCTCACCACTGCCGACACGCTCTCACGCTTACCGCTCACAAACAGTGTTACTCACACAGACACAGATCTTATGGAGGACACTAACATTTATGTTGACTCTGTGCTAGAGGGACTCCCTACAAGCAGCAAATACCTTGCAGATCTCCAAGAGCAACTGCAGTCCGACAGCGTCTGTTCACAAGTCATGAAATACTGCACAGAAGGCTGGCCGGATCGTAACCAGCTACAGGGAGCGGTGAAGCACTACTGGTCTGAGAGAGCCGTTTTGAGTGTGCATAACGGACTACTACTGAGAGGCACGAGGTTAGTTATCCCTGCTAACATGTGAAATGCAGTTTTGGATAAGATACATGAGGGCCACCAGGGGGTGGTTAAATGCAGAGAGCGCGCCCGTCAGGCTGTATGGTGGCCAGGTTTAAGCAACCAGATCAGTGAAGTTGTACTCAAATGTAGACAGTGCATACAGGAAAGAGTTAATGTGAGAGAGCCTTTAATGCCCACAGATTTACCAGAAAGGCCATGGCAGAAGTTGGGAGCTGATTTGTTCACGCTACAAGACAAAAACTACCTGTTATTAGTGGACTACTTCTCTAGGTATATAGAGATTGCCCAGCTCAGCCCAACTCGCTCTGCCAGTGTCATTGTGCATTTAAAATCAATGTTTGCACGGCACGGAATACCGGAGATACTGATCACGGATAACAGCCCGCAGTTCGCAAGTCAGGAAATGGAAGACTTTGCAAAGGAGTACTGTTTTGAGCATGTGACCAGTAGTCCCAGGTACCCCCAAAGTAACGGTGAGGCAGAAAGAGCTGTCAGAACAGTCAAAAATCTTATCAAGAAAGCCAGTGATCCATACAGAGCACTGTTAGCCTACAGAACCACAGCGTTGGCAAATGGCTACAGCCCAGCACAGCTTCTCATGGGGCGTAGACTTCGTACCACCCTGCCAATGCTTCCAGAGGCCTTGCAGCCATGCGTGCCGAATCTGCAACAAATTCGTCACATGGAAAAGGAGAGACGGATGAGACAAACAGAATGTTTCAACAAAAGACACAGAACGAGAGATTTGGATAAACTGTTACCCGGAAACTCTGTTTGGATTACAGATGCAAAAGCACAGGGCACAGTGACATCTGTCCACAAAACTCCACGGTCCTATGTCATTAGTGGACCACAAGGGACAATCAGGAGGAATCGCACTCATCTTGTGCCTATGTCGATACCAGAGACTGAGATGGAACCACAACGGACTCAGTCAAATGGAAAAGACACTCCTACAGAAACTGCTTCTGAGCCCAATGCACAGGAAACACCAGGTGTTGTTAGAACCAGGTCTGGTAGAGAAGTGATAAAACCAAAGAGACTGGATCTGTAGAAGTTGCATGCTAATATTTGTGAAAACAGAGCTGAGTTCTGAAAATGCCTTCTTTAAATAGAAAATAAGAGGCCTTTGCATAATATGTTCTTACATGGCAACAGTGTTGAGAAAAAAAAAATGTTATAGATTTGTAAAAGGGGGTGATGTGTTAAATTTATGCTGTCATAGTTAGCTGACAAAAGGGAACGGAAATAAGAATGTATTTTGTGTTTTCAGCTAAAAGGGGTCAACTTGGCTTCAGTAAGGGGGATGTGGTGTAATCTAAGGATTACATATGTGGAGCCACTAGGGGGCGACACAGACCGGATGTTGTCAGGAGTACAACAGGACGGATAATAATATGGCGGAGTTCGTGTGTTAATGTGTTCCAGCCAGTCAATAAAGGAGGCTCCGTGTTCACCCAAAGCAGCAGTCTTTATTTATAAAAGAACCCAACACAACAAAATGTAATTCTGCTTTTTTTATTTTGAGCAGGACGCTGAGTTGTGTTGTTATTGTCAAATATCCATGAATCCTTCATCAAATCTAGGCGGAAGCAAAATTAAAAAAGCAGAATTACATTTAGCAAAGTGTCCCATATTACCCCGCCGTCCCTTATAGCCCCGTTTTACGGTTGTAAAAGCATTGCCTCCTTGGCGGAGGTAATAAACTGAAGTGTTGGTGTGTCCATCTCCTCCACTGACGGATGCAGATTGGTTAGACAGGTTGGCGTGGGTTTTATATTATATTGGGGTTGCGCTCCTCAGCAAAACAGAATTTAGAGTCTTCCCCGGCAGAGAGGTCGTTTTTACGCAGCGCCTATAGCTGGGCGGGGAATTTGTGGCAAATAATGGGGCGGCGGACAGGTGTCCGTGTCAGGTTTTGCAGCGTGGCGCAAAAGCAGTCACGCTGGCGTGCCCAGGGCAGCAGTGTTTTCCGCGTGCTTTTGTGCCTAAAACGTTGAAGAACGCGGAGTTTGTGTTGGTCAGACACGACAACCAGCGCAATGTGCGCAGCGCCTATGGCTGGCACAGGCACGCTGGGGGTCCAAGGCCAGTAGTGTTTTCCGCATGCTTTTGTGGCTAAAACGTTGAAGAAGGCGGAGTTTGTGTTGGTCAGACACGACGCCCAGCGGCCTCCATTGCGCCTGCGCACATGTTGAAAATGGCCCTATGTCACAGTGTGGAAAAATGCTTTAAAAAAATTCCTGTATCCAGACGGTGAACCGGATCACCCCCAAAATTTAATCAGTTCTTCCTTGTACCATTTCCAACAACGCCTGAAAGTTTCATGCAAATCCGTCCAAGACTTTTTGAGTTATCTTGCTAACCAACAGACAGACAGACAGACAAACAGACAGACAGACAGACAAACAGACAAACACACAAACCCTGGCAAAAACATAACCTCCTCCTGGCCTTTTCGGCCTGGCGGAGGTAATAAAAGCCCTATAAAACATAGTCATTATGGTTCAGTCAATTTGGAAGCGTGCCAGTTTCCTCAAACAATGCAAATTTTGCTGACCTTTTTTGCACACCCTTTCACAGTTCACTTCAAAGTTTAATTTACTATCAATAATCGTCCCAAGATATTTGTACGATTGTACACATTCGGTGGTCTGGCCTTTTAGTATGGTGACTTTGTGCCTGGGAGTTTTCCTCCTAAAGTCAGTAATCATATCTTTCGTTTTTGTTGTATTCAGCTGCAGGTAGGAATCCTCACACCAGTGAACAAAGTCATCAACTACTGGGCCGTGGCCACTCTCACCATCCTGGAGGAGACTGACAATGACTGAGTCATCAGCATACTTTATAATGTGTCTGTTGTCATGTCTGCTCCGACACATGTTTGTGTACAGGATGAAGAGTAGTGGTGACAACACACACCCCTGAGGAGAGCCGGTAGAAGAGCACTTTAGGTCAGACAATGTGCCATTGACCCTTACTCTCTGCGTCCTGTTGGTTAAGAAATCCAGAATCCAACCCACCAGATTATTGCTCAAATCAAATTGTTGCAGGAGCCTTTCAACTAAAATATGAGGTTGGATTGTATTAAAGGCAGAAGAAAAGTCCACAAATAAAAGCCTGGCGTGTGTCCCATTAAAATCCAGATGTTTAAAAAGCATGTTAAACAGAGTGACAGTGGCATCCTCCACTCCTCTGTGAGGCCTATAGGCAAACTGCAGAGGATCCAATGCATGTTCAGTCTGCCTTAGGACTTAACATCTGACCAGTTTTTAAAAAATTTTCATTAAAATTGAAGTCAAAGCAACTGGTCTAAAGTCATTAATCGTTTTAGGACAGCTGGATTTTGGAACGGGAACAACCACGGCATCTTTCCAGATCTTAGGCACATGTTGTGTCTGTAAGGACTTATTGAAAATGTAATGAAATATAGGACTCAGTTCATGTGCACAGGACTTTACCAGGCGCCCACATATATTATCAGGGCCCTGACTTTTGTTCACTTTTACAGCGCAGAACTCCCTTTTAACATCCTGCATCTCAATATTAAAGTGCTGATTGTCTTTGAGTTTCTGTTTCAAATCTTGGATTTCTGTGCTGAAATCAAAGGAGTCAAAACGACCATAAAGACAATTAAGAGCATTAGCCAGCTCTGTGTCTGAACTAAAACCATCTAAAAACACATGATTCCTGCGCTCTGTGCTCTGAAGGCCTGCAATAGTTTTCATACTGGCCCAGGCTGAACCAAGTTTATTTGCTGCCATCTTGCTTTCCAACTCTGATTTATAATTCTGTTTTGCTCTTAAAATTTCGGCCTTCAGCTCCTTAGTGGCAACCTGTAGCTCAGAAACAGACCCCTGTTTAAAGGCAAGTGCTTTCCTCTGTAAGCAGGATTTAACTGATTTAGTAACCCATGGTTTGTTGTTGGGGTATATTTTGACACGTTTACGTGGAACAATCTTATTTTGACAGTAAGCCATGTATGAGCATGTGAGCTCAGCCAGAGAGTCCAAATCATCCCCGCAGGCCATTATGAACATCTCCCAGTCTGTACAGTCAAAGCATTCCTGGAGGCTGTGCTCTGAATCTTCTGTCCACACATCAATGTCTCTCATCTCCACCTTGCCTCTTCTAAGAGCAGTTTTATATGTGGGCAGCAAATGTACACAGTTGTGATCTGAGGATCCTAAAGGAGGAAGGGGGAGTGATTTATAGGCCCTCTCTATGGATCCATAGCACAGGTCCAATGTCTTTTTTCACCTGGTTGGGCAGGAGACATACTGATGAAAGTTTTTAAGTGTCTTCTTTAAAGAAACATGGTCAAAATCCCCAAGAATGAAGTTTGGCGCCTCTGGAGAAATTGACTGCAGCCGCTGCGTCACATCAGAGATGGTGCTGCAGGCGGAGTCAGCGTCTGCCCTCGGATGAATGTACACAGTTGTGATGAAAAGTTGGGGAATCTCGCGAGGCAGATAAAAGGGGCGTAGTGACACAGACAGCAGCTCCACATCGGGTGTACAGATGCGCTCTCTGACTGTGACAGATGTGCAGTACTGCTTATTAATGTATAAACATACTCCGCCCCCCTGACGCTTCCCCGTTACCTCTTCCTGCCGATCCGAGCGCAGCAGGGCTCCAAAGCCGTCAATCCACAGGTCTGCATCTCGGTCATGCGCAGTAAGCCAAGATTCAGTGAAAGCCATGACACAGCAGTTCTTAAAATCCTTCTGGTAACGTACATTGCCTTGAATTTCATCCACCTTGTTTCTCACAGACTGTGCATTCCCAAAAATTATCGAAGGAAGAGGAATGTTACCAAACTGACGTCTCCTAAGGCGCAATTTCACACCTCCACGTCTTCCACGCTTCCTTCTGCCGCCTCTCTTTTCACCGCTGTGTCCGTCTCTCAAAATAAAGTCCGGCAGTTGCAGCTTGGACTCAATCACAGACGCTGCATCATGAACAGCCTTTTTAAGGTTATGCCACAGCATCTCAATTGGATTCAGGTCAGGACATTGACTAGGCCACTCCAAAGTCTTCATGTTGTTTTTCTTAAGCCATTCAGAGGTGGACTTGCTGATGTGCTTTGGATCATTGTCCTGCTGCAGAACCCAAGTGCGCTTCAGCTTGGGGTCACGAACAGATGGCCGGACATTCTCCTTCAGGATTTTTTGGTAGGCAGCAGAATTCATAGTTCCATTTACCACAGCAAGTCTTTCAGGTCCTGAAGCAGTAAAACAGCCCCAGACCACCACCATATTTTCTGTTGGTATGATGTTCCTTTTCTGAAATGCTGTGTTACTTTGACACCCTATGTAATGGGACACACACCTTCCAAGAAGTTCAGCTTTTGTCTCGTCAGTGTTACAACCACAACCCTGGCAGTAAAGAGACAGATGTGGATGTTGCACTGGAAATGAACTTTATTACAGAACTGGTAGTCAACACACTACACTCTTTCACTGTACCGAGTCACCAGGGCAAGAGAACTCTGAAATGGTGGGCTCACCCATATACAGTATATGTTGGCGTGATGACGTCACCATCCAGCAGCATCATCACGCCACATACTGTACAAACCCCATCACTACATTCTCACTCCCCCCTTTGCAAAACACAAAACACACCCAATTAAGACCCTCCCAAATTTGGCATATTAAAACCCCAACAAACACAGTAAAACACTCAACATATCAAAACAACAACCTAAAACTAAGGCCTGTCGGTGGACTACCACTAAACTAGTGGGGTACTCTGCCACTTCGCGTTGTTCCAGCCATGCCCCTAACTAAACAGTCTTTTACGTTTCACAGTCTCCCATGGTAAGGGTGGGTCTTCCAGGGGGGCTCTGCAGCTGTCCCGCGGTGGACGCACCCCTGGTGGCACCAAACCCCCGGAACAAGGGCTGATCTTCATAACACAGGAGCCTGGATCCGACACCACATCCACTGACTCCCATAGCCTCGTCATCCGGGGCAGTCACCTGGACACACCGCAGCTGGTTTACATGTCGAACCGAGCCATCCGTCAGCCGGTAACACGCTGCCCCCAACTTTGCCACGATCCTCGGCGGTGCGTGACATTTCACCGGCTGTGGCCCGGCCAGTCATCGCCTCAGTCTCTTGTTGGCACGAACCCAAACCCAGTCCATGACCTGGAGCAGTACCTTGCTTGGCTTTATGTGCTGACGTACTCCCGGTGGCTCTGCAGCCACCGCGTTCGCAGCGGACACTTGACCTGTCTTCTTTTTTGTTGGTTGAGGCTTGTTGTGGGTACTAAAGGTGTCCGGTGCCCCCTCTGGGTGGCTCTCCTCCCGAAAGCATGAAATGAGCGCTTTGGTGTCAGTACCATCCGTAGGTACCTCATCCCACACCACGACATCGTCCTCCGGGTCCTGCAAGCTCCAACGTCCACACCCGGACCACTCGAACCCAGTGCTGTCCCTAATGGCGAAACCCAGTCCGTAGAAAAGGTCATAGCCCATGATATTATCACCATGTGCTGCCACCTGGAACATGAAGTTGTGCACAGTTTCAGATTTGTAGCGAGCAGTCAATTCCACAGTCCTGACATTGCACAGTCTGTGACCACTGTACCTGTACAGTGGCATTGGGTTCTTTCCGATCCTGTGGTAGGGGAAAAACCTCTTCACCCTGGCCCAGTTTAGCATTAGCTGCACCGACGCCGTGTCGAGCAGGAGTGGTATAGCTACCCCATCCAATTCAACCTTACAATAAGAGTAACCATTGAAACCGGGACTCACTGAGTGGATGGTCGTTGTCGGCGGGCGGGCTGGCTTACTTGATGAGCTCCACCGTGCTGGCGACCAGCATACCCTGTCGAAATGGTTCATGCACCCACACTTGCTGCACCGTTTTCCTCTTGCCGGGCAAACTCGCACTCTGCTCTGGTGTGTTGGGAACCCACAACCACCACAGACGGGGCCTCTTGGAGTGGATTTTCGGTTCACTGCATTATCCTCATATTCTTCTTCTGTGCCCTCTCCATCCTCTGAGTCCACTGCATTGGCCGACGTCGTCTGTTCGGGCGATTTCTGCAACTGGTGCCAATTTACCTCCGAGGCTAACTTGTCCACGGCCTCCAACTGGAGTGCTAGCTCGACTGCTCTAGCTAGCATCAGGTCATTTGGCACCGTTAGCGACCTAGCTCATAGCCCAGCATTACATGTGTGTTCGGCCAATTGGTCCCGCACCATCTTGTCCTCCAATAGCCCAAAACGGCACACACTAGCTAGCTGTCTCATGTCAGCGACAAACTGCTGTATTGGCTCACCGACTCTTTGGCATTTCTGGTGAAAGCGAATCCGTCATACCATCACGCTGTCCGGCATGGTGAAATAGTTAGCTAGCAGCTCCACGACTTCCTCGTACAAGTCCTTCGCACCGAGCCTCTGGAAGATCCTTTGGCCCTCTATGCCTAGGTTGTGGACAAGCAGCGCTCGTGTTCTCACCTTATCCAGCTCCCCCAGGTCCAATGCTGTAATATACGTTTCGAATGCCTCCAGCCAATGTGGCCATGGAACTGGCAGTTCCCCTGGGAGCTCAAGGAAAGGCCCCAGTGTGCACGCCTCCATGGTTTAATCCTCCATCGCCAAATGTTATGTCCACAAACTTGGCAGTAAGTAGATGAATGAGGATGCTGCACTGAACTGAACTTTATTACAGAACTGGTTGTCAGCACACTACACTCCTTCACTGTACCGAGTCACCAGGGCAAGAGAGCCCTGAAATGGCGGCTCACCCATATATATGTTGGTGTGATGATGCCACCATCCAGCTGCGTCATCATGCCGCATACTGTACAAAACCCATCACTACAGTCAGTCCACGGAGTATTTTCCCAAAAGTCTTGGGGATCATCAAGATGTTTTCTGGCAAAACTGAGACAAGCCTTTATGTTATTTTTGCTCAGCAGTGGTTTTTGTCTTGGAACTCTGCCATGCAGGCCATTTTTGCCCAGTCTCTTTCTTATGGTGGAATCATGAACACTGACCTTAACTGAGGCAGGTGAGGCCTGCAGTTCTTTGAATGTTGTTGTGGGGGTCTTTTGTGACCTCTTGGATGAGTCATTGCTGTGCTCCTGGGGTAATTTTGATCGGCGGGCTACTCCTGGGAATGTTCACCACTGTTCCATGTTTTTTGTCATTTGTGGATAATGGCTCTCACTGTGGTTTGCTGGAGTCTCAAAGCTTTAGAAATGGCCTTATTACCTTTTTCAGACGGATGTATCTCAGTTACTTTGTTTCTCATTTGTTCCTCAATTTCTTTGGATTGCAGCATGATGACTAGCTTTTGAGGATATTTTGGTCTACTTCACTTTGTCAGGCAGGTCCTATTTAAGTAATTTCTTGACTGAGAACAGGTATGGCAGTAATCAGGCCTGAGTATGGTTAGAGAAATTGAACTCAGCTTTCCAAAGATGTGATAAACCACAGCTAATTTATGTTTTAATGGGGGGGGGGTCACTTTTTCACACAGGGCCATGTAGGTTTGGATTTTTTTTACCCGTAATAATAAACACCTTCATTTAAAAACTTCATTTTATGTTTACTTGTGTTGTCTTTGTCTAATATTTAAATTTGTTTGATGATCTGAAACATTTAAGTGTGACAAACATACATCACAATGAGAAATCAGGAAGGTGCCAAACACTTTTTCACACCACTGTAGATGCATGAGGAAAACTAAGTACATCAATGATTTAAAACTTTACATGTGATACTAGCCTACACAACTGAGTGAATAGATTATTGTTTAGAGAAAGGTTTGATACTGTCAGGACTCCGAGCACGTGTTTGTACCATGCTCGGGTCTCTGAATATTATTCCATTTTTGTCTATGTATTTAGTCATGTTTATCTGTCCTTTTGGTTTGTGCTTTTATTTTGACAGCGCCGCGGCAGGACTTCCGCCTGTCAGGTCTGCTTGAGGCCTGTCACAGCTGTTTGTATTTAGTGATTACTTTCTCTCCACACCTGTTGGTTCATTAGTTTTCTGTACGATTATTTAAGTTCGCTAGCGATGGCTCATTCCTCGCTGCGACCTCGCCCTATCCAGGTTGGAATCCCCAACCCTGGTTCCAGTCCTTTCTTCAGCGTAAGGTTTCGCCCTCGCTATGCATATGCAAGTGTTTGTATTTACTCTTTTATGACTCACGTTATCTCCTTGCGCAGTCGAGTGTATAGTGTTTGTGTTTTGCCCCTCGTGGCACGTTCTTTTGTTCCCTTTTCATTAATAAATAAGCTAACTCACTGCTGGCAATTGGTGCCTCATTTACAGTGGAGCAAAAAAGTATTTAGACAGCCACCAATTGTGCAAGTTCTCCCACTTAAAAGATGAGAGAGGTCTCCAATTTTCATCATAGGTATACCTCAACTATGAGAGACAAAATGAGAAAAAAAAATCCAGAAAATCACATTGAAGGATTTTTAATGAATTAATTGGTAAATTCCTCGGTAAAATAAGTATTTGGTCACCTACAAACAAGCAAGATTTCTGGCTCTCACAGACATGTAACTTCTTCTTTAAGAGGCTCCTCTGTCCTCCACTCGTTACCTGTATTAATGGCACCTGTTTGAACTCATTATCAGTATAAAAGACACCTGTCCACAACCTCAAACAGTCAGACTCCAAACTCCCCTATGGCCAAGACCAAAGAGCTGTCAAAGGACATCAGAAACAAAATTGTAGACCTGCACCAGGCTGGGAAGACTGAATCTGCAATAGGTAAGCAGCTTGGTGTGAAGAAATCAACTGTGGGAGCAATTATTAGAAAATGGAAGACATACAAGACCACTGATAATCTCCCTCGATCTGGAGCTCCACACAAGATCTCACCCTGTAGGGTCAAAATGATCACGAGAACGGTGAGCAAAAATCCCAGAACCACACGGGGGGACCTAGTGAATGACCTGCAGAGAGCTGGGACCAAAGTAACAAAGGCTACCATCAGTAACACACTATGCCGCCAGGGACTCAAATCCTGCAGTGCCAGACGTGTCCCCCTGCTTAAGCCAGTACACGTCCAGGCCCGTCTCAAGTTTGCTAGAGAGCATTTGGATGATCCAGAAGAGGATTGGGAGAATGTCATATGGTCAGATGAAACCAAAATAGAACTTTTTGGTAAAAACTCAACTTGTCGTGTTTGGAGGAGAAAGAACACCATACCTACTGTGAAGCATGGGGGTGGAAACATCATGCTTTGGGGCTGTTTTTCTGCAAAGGGACCAGGACGACTGATCCGTGTAAAGGAAAGAATGAATCGGGCCATGCATCGTGAGATTTTGAGTGAAAACCTCCTTCCATCAGCAAGGGCATTGAAGATGAAACGTGGCTGGGTCTTTCAGCATGACAATGATCCCAAACACACCGCCCGGGCAACGAAGGAGTGGCTTCGTAAGAAGCATTTCAAGGTCCTGGAGTGGCCTAGCCAGTCTCCAGATCTCAACCCCATAGAAAATCTTTGGAGGGAGTTGAAAGTCCGTGTTGCCCAGCGACAGCCCCAAAACATCATTGCTCTAGAGGAGATCTGCATGGAGGAATGGGCCAAGATACCAGCAACAGTGTGTGAAAACCTTGTGAAGACTTACAGAAAACGTTTGACCTCTGTCATTGCCAACAAAGGGTATATAACAAAGTATTGAGATGAACTTATGTTAATGACCAAATACTTATTTTACCGAGGAATTTACCAATTAATTAATTAAAAATCCTTCATTGTGATTTTCTGGATTTTTTTTTCTCATTTTGTCTCTCATAGTTGAGGTATACCTATGATGAAATTTGGAGACCTCTCTCATCTTTTAAGTGGGAGAACTTGCACAATTGGTGGCTGACTAAATACTTTTTTGCCCCACTGTATGCCTTGAAAGGGGCATTCATAACAGATACAGTAACAATGACTGTCTTTTTCACGAAATCTCAGCATCCCTGTATGATTCTGTGATTGATTCGTCTTAATAGCAGAGTCCTTGGTCTGCCATAGTGTGATTATTCTCTCCACAGTCTCAACTGTAAGCTCCTTTCATAACATTTTAACCAAAGCAAATCTACACAAGCTTTTAAATACTAAAGTTAAATGAAGCCTGAAGTTTCAATCATAGGGACCATGGAGCGACCTCGACAAAACTACTGCAGGGAGGACATGAGACTGGCCTTGTTTCATCTGACTATGAATAAAGAAATGGAGACATGAAAAGACAGGCAGGTCATCTGTAATAATCTCTCTACAGAGTATAACAGAAAAAAATGTCCTTCAAGAGAAAATCAAAAATTTATATATCATTAGAACTGGACACGCACTCATCTGTGGTGCCAATAAATTAATCACAAACAGTTATTGAAAAATAAATAATGAAAACATACTAATTTTATCTCTTTTAAATCTATCCTGTGGGCCTGTTTCGACCCTTTGATGAACTGAGTCTGGCCTCTATGTGGCATGTGTGACTTTATAAATGCTAGTGCATGCCCGTAGAAAGCAAGAATTCCTGTCTGAAACAGGTAGCCCAATTAGGCCTTACAGGCCCAAATGTAAGCTGTATTCGAAAATGGAATACAGAGGTATAGCATATATGCTATCACATGTTAGACTTTGACAAATATGAAAGGTACTGAACTGAGATTTATTTGATTGTGTGAATATTAATTACAGAATAATTGAAAATGAATGAGACATCCAATATTAGCTACTGTTTAAGAACCGCTTGTTTCCTTTTTTGTCAGATAGCCAAACATTATATTTTTTTTTGTATTTGTATCTTGTATACTTTATTGATCCCCAGAGCGCGCGCACACACACACACACACACACACACACACACACACACACATTTATTTATTTATTTAGCGAATGCAAAGTCCTCAAGCCAAGCAGTTGCCTCCTGGTTTGCTGTATGGAGGGTGTGTAATCCTCCTTCCAGTCTTTGGAGCGGGCAAGCCTCTATGATGTGTTCCATTGTTTGCTCCTCTCCACATGCGCACAGTGGGCTAGGGCTACTGCCCCATCTGTGAAGGCTGGCCAAGCAGGGGCCATGTCCAGTCCTAAAGCGATTGAGTGTAGACCACTGTCTCCTTGGGAGGTTGGTGCCCGGGACCTGTTGGTTGGGGTTAGATAGATAGATAGATTTGTTTATTTGACAGGGACAGTGCAATAAACATAGACAATTAATCAATGACAATCAATCTGATGTGTTGCACAGAGTGTATAGTTATTAGCTAATTTGCAACTCTTGTCCCTGGATGGGCTTTAGAAAGGAGAAACAAGTAAAAAGAAAAAAAAAAAAAGGAAAGAAAAGAAAAGGAATACACAATAACCACATACATCAATGCAAAAAACAAATACATTATAAATACACAATTATAAATATTATAAATATTATAAATACACAAATATAACAACCTGACACACATTTGCCTATTTCAGGCCTCCCTCCCTTCGTCACTCACTATAAACAAACACATTCATTCCTTCCCTTCATTTGTCACCAGGTGTTTGTTTGGGACCTCCTTGGTCTCCCATTCCTCTTGCCAAGCTGTCTGGATGGTGAAATCAGCTGGGGGAGGGTTTTTCCAAATCGGCCGTCTGGATGGAAGTCGGGCAGTGGGTGGGGTGTAGATATCTGCATGGATTGGTAAGTGAGGAGAGTCTTTGGCTTTTTGAAGCATCCTTTGAGTTAGTGCTGCTCGCCGGATGTGTGTGGGGGCTATGTTTGACAGTACAGGGAGCCAGGGGAGTGGTGTTGAGCGGATTGTCCCAGTTATGGTTCTCATGGTTGTGTTGAGCTGGGTGTCTACGTGGTGTGTGTAGGATGACCTGGACCAGACAGGGGCACAATATTCTGCTACAGAGTATGAAAGGGCCAGTGCTGAGGTGCGCAGGGTGGAGACTGCCGCCCCCCATTTTGCACCAGCGAGCTTGCAGAGCAGGTTGTTTCGTGCCTTCACCTTAGCAGCCGTCCTCTTTAAATGTTCCTTGAAGGATAGGGTCCTGTCAAGGGTCACTCCAAGGTAGGTTGGATTCGAGGCATGCTTAAGCTTGAGTCCGCTCAGGTGGATGTTTAGTTCTCTGGCAGCTTTTACATTGTGGAGATGGAATACACTGGAGACGGTTTTTTCTGGGCTTGGTTTTAGGTGCCAGGTTTTGCAGAACTGGTCCACTTTGGCAAGATCTTCCGTGAGCACCCGTTCCAGTGACTCAAAGTCTGGTGCTTGGAGTGCCAAACAGATGTCGTCTGCATAGATGAATTTGCGGGATTTTGTAGTAGGCAGGTCGTTTATGTAGAGGTTGAACAGGGTTGGAGCTAGAACTGAGCCTTGTGGGAGTCCGTTTTTCTGCGTTCTCCATGCGCTTATGTTCTGACCGAGGTGGACTCTGAACCTTCGGTTGGCCAGCAGGGTTTTTATAATTGCTGTTGCCCAGGCAGGGATCGCCTTTGTAAGTTTCAGGAGGAGGCCTTTGTGCCAGACCGTATCATAGGCGGCTGTAAGATCGAGAAACACAGCCCCTGTCTTCAGTCTGCTCTTGAAGCCATTTTCGATGAAGGTGGTTAGGGCCAGTACTTGTTCTCCTGTGCTGCAGTCCTTGCAGAAACCTGCTTGATCCACACTTAGAATTTCCTCTATTCCTGGGGAAATACGTTGCAGTATTAGGCGCTCCATGATTTTATAAGGAACGCTGAGTAGGGAGATTGGGCGGTAGCTTGCTGGTAGTTTGTGGTCTTTGCCAGGTTTTGGTATGGCAATGACCTTTGCTGTCCGCCATTTCTTTGGGATCGAGTTTGTTTGTATGATCCTTGTGTAGAGTTGTGTCAACCAGGTTAGGGCTTGGGGGCCAAGATTTTTCATGAATTCTGGGAAGATGTTGTCGTATCCTGCTGCCTTTCCACATTTCAGGCCCTGTAGGACTTTCTCCAGTTCAGCAGCCTCGAAGGGTTCAGGGTTCGTTTCCTCTACGGGCATTTTTTGGTGTTTTTTTAGCTCAGTTGTAACTGCTCTTCTGGTGTCTTTGTCTTGGGGTGTTTTGGCGATGGTCAGTAGGTGGGATGCAACTTGGTTGGGTGTGACAGATGCTCGGCTTTGGCTAGGAGGCTTCTGTGCAGCTCCTAGGCAACGGATGAGGCTCCAACATTTCCTGCTAGAGTGGATAAAGCTCCGGTCAGCAACTGTCTCCTCCCATTTCTTTCGCCGGGCTGTACTTAGCGATTCAATGAGATGGTCTGCTATCTCTGGGTCCCCTGATGTTTGATAGGATTGTAGGAGGGCAGCGCTTTCTCCGTCCAGGCATGGGACATAGAGGGGTCGGTAGCCTCGTGGGATTGCAGTGTGAGCAGCCTTGAAGATTGCGCTGCAGAAGCGGTTGTATGCTTCATCTACAGTCATGGTGTGGAGTGGGATGGTAACAGCACTCCGATCCAGGGTTTCACTGAATTTCTTCCAGTTGGCTTTGCGGAAGTTCCAGCGCATCTTCCTTGGGCTGTTTATGACTGGAAGTTGTAGGCCAATGTGTACAAGCAGGGACCGGTGTTGGCTGTGTGGAAAATCGTCAAGAATGAGGATCTGTGTAGGATATGGCGTCCCATTCAAAGAGCTGACCCAGCACAGGTCAGGAGAATAGTCCTTCTTCCACCTAGCAGAGTGGAAGGTTCCGCTTTGTTTGGGGTCATGTATCAGAGCGAGATCATTTCTAGATGCCCAGTCTGAAAGTACCTCCCCATCACTATCCACTGCTGGGTACCCCCAGTCAGGGTGATGGCTGTTAAAGTCCCCCACATAGATGGCAGGGTGGGGTTGGGTGGGTAAGACCTGCAGATCCCAGTTGGCACTAGGGGGCTTGTACACATTGACAATATGAAAGCCACCAATGGTTATGGTGTCTGAGAAATGTGTTGTTGTCAGGTGGTTTACTTCAACTATGTCAGAACGCACATAGGTGGCACGTCCATGTTTGGCATGTGGAACATAGCACAGGAGGTCAAAGCCATTGATGGTATAGCGGCCAGCTTCCTCTGTGCCAGTATGAGTCTCTTGGAGGCAGATTACATCAATCGAGTGTTGGAAGGCGAGGACTTCAATAAGGCTTCGCTTGGCTGCAGATAGGCCTTCAACGTTTAGTTGTAGTATGCGAAGGGCAGGTCCTACCGCAAGATGCTCTCGGGGCTGTTTGCTTTCGGCTTTGGGACTGTGACTAGGATTCTTCTTTGACTTGGCACTGAGGCGTCGTCTCTTCGAATTTAGTCTGCTGGTAGGATCATTAGCTTCCCTGGGCAAGCCCGGGTACTGGCGGAGGGCGCGACGAGAACGCTGATCCATTGCCCTCCACACACACACACACACACACACACACAGAGGAAAAAGCCGTTTGGCTGCACCTTTTGCATCAGTGTTGCCCATTTGTCTTTAAATATTTAAATAGAAATTATTTATTTCGTTATTTGGACATTTTTGCGTATTATTGTCATTTAGTCAAAGCGTGCATATGCATGTAATATAAAGTTGATCTGGTCATTCCGCTCCACACTGAAGCAGCAGTTGGGACTGTCGTCTACCACTGACTTGGCAGGCTGAGCGGGCCTCCCCGCGAACGATTATGGAGCGCCCTGTCGGACACTGGTGTTGCCCGGTTAACGGGAGTCTCGGTCGCTGCTTTACCCGTGTGCCAGTGATGTCCTTTGTGGCACCACAGGTCCCCGCAAGCGCCCACCACTTTATGGTATATATTTTGACTGAGCGATTCCATACTCGGGGATAGCACTTATAAAATCTTTCTTTGCGAAGCACTGTGGTGACTGACAGGTCGTGATGCTGTGTGTTATCCAGTCAGCATGGTCGTGATGCTGCGTATTGTCCAATCAACATGGCCGTGATGCGGCGTATTATCCAATGAGCACGGAGTCAATACAAAACCCTGCCCACACTTCTTGAAGCCAGGGCATGAAGAAACAGAGCGGTCACAGAGCTGTGGCTAAACTTTTATTGAAAAAAATTACATATTTTGACTGAGTGAGTCCATATTCGGGGATGCACACCTTCGTAACCTCAGGAAAGCACGTTTAAAATCTTAGGCCAGTCTGTCGAGCGGTTTGAGAGATATGTGAGGAACACACACACAGACACACACACACACAGAGATTTCTTGCATTTATAGATAGATTTACCAAAATTTGGATCAAAAAAACCCAACAAACTTCCAAAAATTCAGTTTTAATGGAAGGAAGTGGATAGTCAGAGATTTTATCAGTTTAAAAGATAGAGAGAATGTCCAACTTAACTCTGAAGAAATTCTCAGTTTAACAAGCTTGCATCCACGTGGCCAGCTAGTGGTCTAAGATAGAGGGTCAAAATGGCTTTTTTGGGCTGTGAAGCCCACCCTGCTCCCATTAAGGGCTAGAAAAAAATCATTTTTTTGTCAGTTCCTCCCATCAAATATATAAAATAATTTATAACTTATTATCTGATGTATTTTTCTGAACCAGGAGCAATGAGCTCAAACATCCACTTGGGTTTTAACCACATTTTGGATTTTAGGGACCCACTATATCCCCACCATCAAAGGTAATCAAACCGCAGATTTTGACAAACTGGATCAATCTCAACCCAGACACTAATTTTCAGCTCTTTATCTTTATTGGTTGGGAAGTTATGGGTGTTCAAATATGCTTATAAACTGAAGTGCCGACAAAGGGGGTGGGTGCACCCAATCTTTTGGAGCACCATAACTCAGAAACTTTAGAAGATATTCAGCATAAACGTGGGAATCTTTCATCTGGTATCAAAAGGTTTTTGTTTTGGGGGGGATTTTTTATTTAGCAAAATCTCAGATGGGTCATGTCGGCGGCTGATTTCACATGAAATGACCATATATGGACAATTCATGACTTGCACATTAGTCCAGTAACAAAACACCACTCGTGTTTGGGTCAGGGAGGCCTTTCCTCTCAATCACGTCCCTCCAGGTGACTCCATCATTGCCCACATGTCTACTGAGAACATGGATTCCCCATGCAGCACCCCTACCGGGACACCACCCAGAGCCTCCATATTCTGAGCTCCTCTGTCCATAAGCACAAAGTGCAGTCAGAGACTCTCCCCTTGCAACTTGCAGTCACAAGGAGGCAACCCTCTTGTTCGCCATGGCATACTCCAAAATGGAGGAAGAGTGAAAAGGAAGTTAACTAAGGGATGGTTTACTTATTTGATCAAAACAATAGAGGTGTGGGTGTGCAACTCTAGATATTTTTACAAAAACAAGATTTGATGTGGTCACTTGTTTGATTTCAGATTCATAAAAGATATCTTCTTGTCTCAGTAAAATGTACAGTACATTATTGCATGTGATTTTTCCTATTGATCCTTTAGCTAATTCATCAACAGGAAATTATCATTGATCACTCAATCATTCAGTTACACTGCAGAGATGCCTTACCAAGATGGCTACTGAGTAGGTATAGTGGCCTCTTAAAAATCTTTGGCACAGTTCATTACGGTCATTTTTTTTAAACATCTGAATAAATTTGGATGAGCATGCAATGGAAATGCATTTAAAAAAATTTTTAAAGCTATACTTTTATGTTTACTGTATGGAATATAAACCTTCCAGCACAAATTGGTTGAAACAGGCAACGTTTTAAAGTTGGGGGCATAATGTAGTAATCCAACAGATCCTTGTTGAGTTGTGTGTGGGGGGCAGTACACCTACACCTTTGTGCAAGAGGCAGAGTACCTCCTGGACAAATTACTAGTCCAGAGTCTCCCATCCAAGTACTAACCAAGACAGACCCTGCTTAACTTTCAAGAGCAGACAAGACCAAGTGTGTCTGGGGACACCTGGAGCCCAAGGTGTGAGCATCAATAAAAAGGCACAACTCAGAGACAAATTTGTAAAACATGCTCTTTTTAATTGTGGTGGCCTTGTGGTAGAGCACCCACGCCTCAGCCGGGAGGTCATGGGTTCAAGCCCTGGCCAGGTCATACCAAAGACCATATAAAAATGATGCTTCCCGCCCTCTAGCTTGGTGCTCAGCATAATAGAATGGGGGAAGGAAAAATTGTAACCCACGGACAACAGATGGAAATTAGCCACTGGCTACAATCTGGCAAGTTTACACTGACTGATATCAATGTTCATCAACTTGCACTGTCCCTAAACACAGCAATTTACAATTATGTAGCCCTAGCGCTGGTTTCAGATTGTTTCAGATACTATGTAACAGGCATTATGTCGAACTTTTTAAAAAAGCTGTTACAAATATGTATTTTTATAAAATACTGTTAAGAAAGAGTCCCAGTTATTGTAAAAGTGTATTTAACTTTTGAAAGACAGACCCCCATCAGCATCACCAAATGACAAAAACTATATTGTGAATAAATTAGGGCCACATTCTGTGGACCAAACAGCTCCAAAATTGGACTATTTTCTTTTTTGATTAATATGGTCAGGCGCAGGCCAAATTTCAACAACTGTTTTCTGGTTAAATAGGGTCTGTACTAGATGGACTAAAAACAATCCAATTTTCAATGTGTATTTGTGGACTAAATTAAGGCTTGGACCAACAGACCTGATTTAGCCCAAAATACAATGTCTAAATTACGGCTTGTGCTGGGGGGGGGGGGGGGGGTCTTTAGTTTCTGAAAATTAAATATTCCTCTTTAATCATATTTACTTTACCTAAACTGAAATAACTCTTGCCTTCTTCATAGCAAACAGTTTTTTTTTAAATACGTGACTTGCATGAGTTTTCAAATTCTTAATTCACTGTACAGAACTGTGAAAAAGTATTTGCCCTTCCTGGTTTCTTATATTTTTGCATATTCATCACATGATTTAGATCATCAAATTTTAATATTAGACAAAGAGATCACCCAAATTAATACAAAATGTGGTTTTTAAATAGTGATGGGCTTCTCTCCTCTGACTGTAGCCCCGGCAATGCTGACCCCTGGATAAGTGGTAGAAGATGGATGAATGGATGGATGGATGGATGGATGGCTGTGAAACATTTAAGTGAGACAAATATGCAAAATTATAAGAAATCATGAAGGGGAAAATACTTTTTCACAGCGCTGTATATCACAGCATTAATAGTCTACACTTATAATTGTTCAGTGTCATATATCCAACTAGAGGAACGTCAGAGACTATACCTTCACTAAGGCCATTTATAAACTGATTAAAATGTGTCAATTGACAGAGCATCAGAAGCTGTCTGTGCCTGTGTGTTTTCAGGTTGATTAGCATGGTATTTTTCATGACAATATCAAACTCTTTTAACAAATATCCTCTCTCAAAATGTAAAAGGGGATACTTGTCCAGAATATGCATAATGATTCAGATCCACGCCAAAATCTAATGGGTTTTCCTTGGACTGAAGGCCACAACTGATGCAAATTGCATCCAAATTAGTCCAGTACTTTTCAAGCAAACAAGAAAAGGAAAAAACAGGCAAACAAACAATGAACACACTTTGGTGTAGGTAATAAACCCTGATGTAAAACAGATTACAAAACTGGAACCCAGCAGTGTGGAATATATTTTATTGAAAATAAAACATTGCAGTGATTGATAAATTGTCAGAATAATCGCATACATTGTATTTCTTGTCGGTGGCCTGACTGTTTAAATGAATAATGCTTTCATCTTGAGAGTAGTTTAATTCCATCATGACGTCTCTTGTGCTGTATAGCCTTGAAACATAAACAGAGTGTGAGCAGCTCTCCATGTAAGGATGTGCAGCAGAGGGGACTTGATGTGTTTGTAAAGCTGTTCTTTGGAGAGAATCAGTCTGTGACACTGACTCTTATTCTGTCAGTTCAGGTGGATAAATGGCTCACTGCAGCGTGGTGTGTTTGTTATAAGCTCTCCATGAATTGTTTTTTGCCTTTTTTTTTTTTGGAGGTTGTACCATTTCTCTCCAGCTGCAAAACCAAACAATCACCCAAATGTCAGTTAGGGTCCAGGGCGTTTTGGCATGAGCTTTTTTTCCTGAGGCTGAATAAAGGAGTGACTCCCCAACCAGCAGCTGACCCTGAATAAGCCCACTGATACGGAAAACTTCCGTCTGAGATGATGTCCAGTTTAAAGTGTGTAGAAACTGCTTGAATCTCCTCACAGGCTCAAGTCTCAGCTTGGAGTTTACTTTCTCTTTGCTGGTGAGTAGCTACTCTGCACTTTTATTTAGGTTGTTTAAAAAATGTTGAAGGCTTTTAGCAGTATACAGTTTGCTTCTTGATTTGAAGTTTATTGGATGGAGGGGAGTGTTTGTTCGGTGGGATAAAATTAATCTGCTGTGTGTGTTTGCTAACTAGTTTACTTAAATTTTTTAAAGTTATTACATTTACTCAAGTGCATGCATTCATGCAAATTTTTAAAAATAACATTGTAATTTACTAACTCAACCCAGTAGAGTTTTTTTTTAAAAAAGACACATGTACTTGACCTAATTTATAAAGAAAAAAGTTCTTTTGCATAAATACATTTGATCATACTTGTTGAGTTATTTTTGTTTCACTGATCTGTGGTGGAGTGGTTAGCACTGCGGCAGCACAGCAACTCACCCTTGGTCGGGGGATCCTGGGTTCAATCCCAGCCCCCGACCAACAGTGATCTGTGTGGAGTTTGCATGTTCTCCCCGTGTCTGCATGGGTTTACTCCGGGATTTCTCCGGTTTCCTCCCACATGCCAAAAACACGCAAGTTAGGTTAACTGGCATCAAACTGGGGATTCTAAATTGTCCTTAGGTGTGACTGTGAGAGTGAGTGGTTGTCTGTCTTTCTGTGTTGGCCCTGCGATGGACTGGCGATCTGTCCAGGGTGTACCCTGCCTCTCGCCCAAAGATGCTGGGATAGGCTCCAGCCCCCCGCGACCCAAAAAGGATTAAGCGGAAGAAGATTTTTGATTTGATTTGATTTTGTATACTTTATTGATCCCCAGAGGGGAAATTGAGGGCATCCACCTGGATGGATGAAGCAGCCACGGTACGGCGCTATCCCTTTACCATTCACACACACATTCACACCTGGGGCCACTTTTAGAGTCTCCAATTAACCTAACCTGCATGTTTTTGGCCTGTGGGAGGAAACCAGAGAAATCCCGGAGTAAACCCATGCAGACACGGGGAGAACATGTAAACTCCACACAGATCACTGTTGGTCAGGGACTAGAATCGAACCAGGGATCCCATGGCCAAGGGTGAGTTGCTGTGTTGCCGCAGTGCTAACCACTGCACCACCGCACCGCCCAGATGGAAGAAAATGGATGATCTGAATTCTGTCCCAGTGCACGTTTTGATTTGCATTAGATTTTCTTATCATATTTGAAATAATTTATTTTCTTTTCTGGCTTTGGAAATATTTGAGTTATTACTGTTCCTTTGTATGATTTGGATTATATTACAGTGTACATGTAGCTTGTTTACATTTTATTTTTCTCACTTTCTCAAATCTAACTTATTTTGTGGGAGTGAAACTGCAAATGTAAGAAGTTACAAATTTCAAAGTAGAAAGATGCAAATTAATATAAGTAAAAAAAAAACTGAAATTTTTATGAGGAAAAAATCATAGCTGTACGAGAGAAAAAAATAACAAACAAACAAAATATTTGTTGCTAGAATAAGTTTGTTGTTTTTTTAAATTGGAGAGTTTTTCTCCCTCCAGCTACTTTTCTGACTACTCTTATTTAGAGTTCAGTAAATATGAAAGCACCAAGGTGCTGATGCCTCGGTGCCTGTGGCATGGTAGCATGGGGGCTGTCAAAATGTCACACTGGCCCGGCATAGTTATTACAATACCTTTTTTCACAACTGCATTGATGGCAAAGGTGAGTTAAATTTGTGTTTATTTTGAAAACAAAGCATTATCTGGAAATTGTGGCAAATTAAAAGTCGAGAAAATATGGCGATACAATGATACAAGCCTTTAGTTCCAGTTGATTTTGAGCAGGTGAGCTGAAAAGCTGCTAACAGACAGACAGACACAGACACATGGAGTAATTACCATATGCCTACATTGTCTGAGGCATAAAAATACAGAAGCACAAGAATAAAATTAGGAGCACAAAGAAAAATGTTGGAGTAACAGATTTTATTAATTGAATGCATGTATAGTTACATGATGGTGTGCAACAGCAGGTAAACATCAAAATTTCCAAAACTAAAAGCATAAATATGACTTTTAAATCAGAATGGTTTGGAATGTTTCACACTTATGTGTAATGAATATTGAGAGTTTCTTTAATAATCTAGCAAAAAACTGTTTGTCTAAATATTAATTTATTGAAATACAAGTAGCAATTTCTGATATAAACACTAAAGATGTAATATTCTTATTTAGCTTCCAGCCTGTTATCTTCACAGCTGCTCTAACTGCTGACCCTCAGGTTCACCACTGTGGACCTCAGAGAGACAAAGAGGAAAGAAAAACTGCATAAAAATGTGATTATTGTTACAGATGTGATTCATTCATTCATCTTCTTCCGCTTAATCCTTTTCGGGTCGCGGGGGGGCTGGAGCCTATCCCAGCATCTTTGGGCGAGAGGCAGGGTACACCCTGGACAGATTACCAGTCCATTGCAGGGCCAACACAGAGAGACAGACAACCATTCACTCTCACAGTCATACCTAAAGACAATTTAAAATCCCCAGTTTGATGCCAATTAACCTAACTTGCATGTTTTTGTCATGTGGGAGGAAACCGGAGAAATCCCAGAGTAAACCCACGCAGACACGGGGAGAACAGGCAAACTCCACACAGATCACTGTTGGTCGGGGGCTGGGATCGAACCCAGGATCCCCTGGCCAAGGGTGAGTTGCTGTGCTGCCGCAGTACTAACCACTCCACCACCGCGCCGCCCACAGATGTGATATATATGAAAAATACAGATGTCATGTTTCTCCTCAACTTAATAAATTGCTTGGTTTAGTGAGTGAATCATTTTAAAGTGAGTGAATGAAACATGGTGCGCGGTGGAGTGGTTAGCACTGCGGCAGCACAGCAACTCACACTTGGCCGGGGGATCCTGGGGTCTATCCCAGCCCCCGACCAACAATGATCTGTGTGGAGGTTGCATGTTGTCCCCGTGTCTGCGTGGGTTTACTCCAGGATTTCTCCGGTTTCCTCCCACATGCCAAAAACATGCAAGTTAGGTTAATTGGCATCAAACTGGGGATTTTAAATTGTCTTTAGGTATGACTGTGAGAGTGCATGGTTGTCTGTCTCTCTGTGTTGGCCCTGCGATGGACTGGTAATCTGTCCAGGGTGTACCCTGCCTCTCGCCCAAAGATGCTGGGATAGGCTCCAGCCCCCCTGCGACCCGAAAAGTATTAAGCAGAAGAAGATGGATGGATGGATGAATGAAACATTACACACCGTGGTGTTTTAATATTACTAGCATTAGTGTTCAGACTTAAAAAATCAGCTGAACTTTAGAGAAAACTATTTAACAGGTTAAATTAATGGAACCAAGCAGTCCCCGTACAGGAAAAAAATCAGACATGGGAAAAAGAAGGGGCATAACATAAGCTTTAAGAATCAAATATTGCAGTTGTAGGAGTTATTGGTGTTTTAATATTGAAATCGCTACATAATTTAAGCACAAAACTTACTCCGCGCAGGCATCTGCTGCAGTGGTCAGCTGTGGTCCGCCATGTTTTTGAGGTGAGGAATGTTGGGACTTGTAGTATTTAGCAAACTGAAAACTCCAGGAAGAAAATACCTCATCCTTCCTGTGCAAAACTAAACAGCAAAACTAATGTGAAAACAATCGATGTGATGAATAAATGGTATAGTTTCTGAATACGTGGGTTTTTTTTCAGTAACCGCTACTTTATAACCGCTATTTAATAACCGCTATTTATCTCTCAGCTAGAGATCGACTGTGACAGGAAGTCATCCATGTGCTGTAAAAAAGGTTGCGCTGCCGCCTCTAGTGGCCCGGCATAGTTATTACAATACCGTTTTTCCCGGCTTCATTGGCGGTAAAGGTGAGTTAATTTTTTTTTATTTAGAAAATAAAGCCATCCATTCATCCATCCATCTTCTTCCGCTTAATCCTTTTCGGGTCGCGGGGGGGCTGGAGCCTATCCCAGCGTCTTTGGGCGAGAGGCAGGGTACACCCTGGACAGATCGCCAGTCCATCGCAGGGCCAACACATCGGCGGCGGCGGCGGCGGCGGCCTCCGTCAGTCTATGATGACCATGGAAGAGAATCCTAAACGTCTACTAAACGTCTACTCTGCTGGAACAGCACCGCCTGTGGCTGAACAGGCCGATGCGCGAATGGCAGTCTCTGTCACACAGGTCGCACTTGTGGGTGGTCTCCGTGCTGCTGGGTCTGTGGCGGTTCTTCCTGCGGGTCTTTTTTTCATCTGCTGCAGCAGTCAGTCTCTCTTCAGACAGACAACCACACACTCTCACAGTCATACCTAAGGACAATTTAGAATCCCCAGTTTGATGCCAATTAACCTAACTTGCATGTTTTTGGCATGTGGGAGGAAACCGGAGAAATCCTGGGGTAAACCCACGCAGACACGGGGAGAACATGCAAACTCCACACAGATCACTGTTGGTCGGGGGCTGGGATCGAACCCAGGATCCTCCGGCCAAGGGTGAGTTGCTGTGCTGCCGCAGTGCTAACCACTCCGCCACCGCGCTGCCCAGAAAATAAAGCCTTATCTCGAAATTCTGGCAAATTGAAAGTTCAGAAAATATGGCCATACAATGATACAAGCCTTTAGTTGTGCTTAATTTTGACTGGGTAAGCTGAAAAGCTGGTAACAGACGGACAGATACAACCAACCACACACACACACACATATTGACTGATTACCATATGCCTCCGTTTTCACCGAGGCATAAATATTATAAGTCACATGGACGTGGACAGACATTTTGAGATGCTGTTGTTCTAACCTGAAACTAGAAAAGCACTCAGAGAGTGCATACCTCCGCCAAGACTCCTTCCATCCCTCATGGATCACCTTTAAAATGTAATGGCTTTGTGTGTAGGCCGAGAGTCACTTCTGGTGAAAATTGCATCAAAGTCTGTCCATTAGTTTAGGAGTATTGTTGCTAACACACTGTGAGAAGATAAGAACCTTGGCGGAGGTATGCATTCTCAGATCATCAGTAAAATGTAATGGTTTCCTCTCTAGCCCAAGAACCACCTCTGGAGAAAATTTCATCCAAATCCATTCAGTAGTTTTTGTGTAATCCTGCTGCACAAATAAAAACAAAGTCCTTGGTGGAGGTATGCACTCTCAGATCATCACCAAAATCTAATCATCTGTTACCCATGCCATTACGCACCTTTCCTGAAAATTTCATCAAAATCCGTTTGTAACTTTTTGAGTTATGTTGCTAACAGACAAACCAACCAATGCCACTAAAAACATTACCTCCATCCTCTCTTGGCGGAGGTAACAAACCGGCCAACAAACACTGGCAAAAACATTACCTCCTCCTCTTGGCGGAGGTAATAAGGGCACCCTCCTACTCTCACCCCTGTTACTGTACTTATACTTGAGTAGAAGCTATGCACATAGTAGCTTCATGCTGACTATAAATAATCTCTAAAGTAGATTCAGCAGTCAAAGTAGATTAACAAGATTCAGCAGTCACACTTAATGGTCTTATACAGGTTAGAATTATCCTGAAAAATCAGTCAGCATTATCCTGCTTTTTGCCCATGATAAGTGACTCCCTGTGGTTTGGGGGGGAAACAATAAAAGCAACAAATTTACTAGAAAAACACAACATATTTATAGGGGAAAAAAAGCCAATCTATTTTAAAAAATTACTAAATTCTTGCGGGATATGTTATTATAGTAGCACAGACACTGCTGCTATAATATAACAAGGAACAACAGTTATTTATTTATGTATTTATTCGTTTATTTATGTATTTATTTTCCTCTGGAGGGGCAGCTCAGCCAAGCAAATCATGTTGTCTGGGCAATAAAACCCCTATTGTCTGCAAATCCATGATGTCATTGTTATGTTGTTATTAGGACATATTATTGTGTGACATGGGTGATGGCTCCACCTTTCCGGTTCCGCAGCCACTCGGGGTACAAGAGGGCTGTGCGGAAGAGGGGCGGTCTCTTTGACCCCACCTCTGCCTAACGGGAGCGCTGGTATTGTAACTGTGAGTCGACAATAAAGTCCTGTTCTGTTCTGCATCCAGCCTCATCCTTGGTTCACGTTTACCGACATAACATTTGGTGAAGAGGATAAAGTATGGACGCAGGAGTTGCCAATATTCTGCCTTTTTTGGAGGTTCCCAGTGAGCCGCCGGTCCCTTGGGCGAGGTGGTTCACCGCATTCCAGAACTATGTGGTGGTATTGAACCTTGGTAAACTGGAGAAGTTACGGGCACCGGCAGTATTGGTCCACAATTTAAGTATGGAGGGACAACGCATCCTTAGTACCTTGGGTGATAACGATAGCTTTGAGGATGTGGTTGAGCTAATGGCGCATCATTTTAACCCCCCGGAAAACGTCATCGTCCGGGGGATCCAGTTTCAGTAGCACCGCCAGCGGACCGGCAAGTCAGTACAGCGATATGTTGTGGATCTACATCAGCTGGCCAGGGACTGCCAGTTTGGAGCATTGGAGGAAGAAATGGTCCGCGACCAGTTGGCGGAGCACACTCTTTGCTCGGCGGCATGGTCGAGGCTCCTCATGCACTCGGGCGAGTTGACGTTAGCCATGGCTATCTAGTTAGCTCAACAGTGTGAAGCAGCAGAAAAACTATCACAGGACCTCGGCGAGAGGGCTACACTCCACCAATTTGAATCACAGTCACAAGCAGTGAACCCGGACAGCGATGATAGCATGGAGGATAAGGAAGAGTACTCTACGGCTGTGAAGATAAGGTCCACCCCGGGATCACCCAGGTGTTTGGGCTGTTGGTCCACCAAGCACCGTTATAAGGCTAGAGAGTGTCCGGCAAGAGGAAAATGCTGCGGCAAGTGCAGACTTATGCATCATTTTGCCAGGGCATGTAAAAGGTTCGAGCAAGGGGACCAATGACGCAAGGTAGACCCCCTCTCTCCAACTCCCACGGTCATTTACACCGTTTCCCCGAGCACTGATGGTCGTACATACTGTATGGTGGAATTGGACATGGTGACGGTGCCGCTGCTGATTGACACAGGTGCGGTGAGGTCCGTGTTGAATTGACCCACTGTGAGGAGTTTCTTCCCATATTACCAAGTGAGAGGTCATTCAGCGCCACTGTGTGGGTATGGTGGAAAAAGGTTTGCCACAGTGGGTTCAGTGTAACTGACGGCCCGTATAAGTCGGCGTAGGTGACCAACCTGAAGTTTGTGGTGACTGCCTGCGGCGAGAAAATTATGGGCTGTAACCTTTTTTATGGACTGGGCTTTACCATCACCAGCGGTGTTGGAAAGGAGTGGTTGGGCTGTGGTTTGTGGGATCGTCCGGTTCCATGAGTAGTGGATGGTGTTGTATGGGACGAACCTTGGCCTAATATTCTGGAAGATGAGCAGGACCAACCCCACCCAGGGCCATCACGGGAGGGTCCCGGCACCAGGGACCAAGTAACCCTAGCTGAGGGAACTGGGCGGCGCGGTGGGAGGCTCATGACGGCGGGTGAAGCCGAGTGGATGGCCCATTCTGCTACCAGAGTTCGGCTGGGAGGTAGCGAGGAGCGAGGGGTCACAACGGCTTCACCGGCATCGAAAATGAAAGCAAGCGGGGCAGGACCGGCTGGCACAGTGAAACGACATGCCACTCAGGGACACAGGGCTCCTCTGGGGGTCACTGATGTGGTCTGATTCAGAGAGGAGGCCCAGTCGAGAGGGGGTTTGAGGCAAACACAAACGATAGGAGGACCAGGAGCGGCTGCAGGTGGTGGCTGTTCAGGAGGATGGCTACCTTCAGCTGTCTGACGGCTCATGGAGACATCCCAACGAGCTATGGTGCACCATCGATGAGAAGAAGGCATTTGGGCTTCGATGTGGGTCATCCCCAGGCGCGAAGAAAAGAAGGTGCTTTCTGGGGGGTAGTTCCTCAACTTGGACTGACTGATGGTTGGGGTAATGTGTTTATTGCATGATGTTGGAATGGGAGATAACCTGTTTGTATACTGTATATAAGTTCTGTTAAGGGGATTATTTTATATTATTTATTTTAGGAGCATGGGGAGTTTATGTTTAAAGGACTGTGTTTTATCAAAGACGGCAGAATAATCTGTCTGGCCGTATGGGGGTGGAACAGCAGTCCACCTGTTCCTCCCCAGCTTTAGTTGTGTGTGGGTGTCATAGGCCTTATACTATTGCTGTTCAGTTTTAGCGTGTGATTCAGGTTCCAAATTGGGGAGGGTCTTGATTGTATGTGTGTGTTTGGACCATTTATTGAAGGGGGGGAAGTGTTATGTTGTTATTAGGACATACTGTGTGATGGGTGATGGCTCCATCTTTCCGGTTCCGCCATCACT
This sequence comes from Pholidichthys leucotaenia, assembly GCA_020510985.1. Classification (NCBI taxonomy): domain Eukaryota; kingdom Metazoa; phylum Chordata; class Actinopteri; order Cichliformes; family Pholidichthyidae; genus Pholidichthys; species Pholidichthys leucotaenia. The sequence continues at coordinate 39,063,258 of CM035843.1, read as the reverse complement.
CGGGGTATAAGAGGGCTGTGCGGAAGAGGGGTGGTCTCTTTGACCCCACCTCTGCCTAACAGGAGCGTTGGTATTGTAACCGTGAGTCGACAATAAAATCCTGTTTTGTTCTGCATCCAGCCTCATCCTTGGTTCACGTTTACCAGCATAACAGTCATAACGCTACTTTTTAACTTGATTACAATATCTGATTACTCTACTCCCCTCTAAAAGCATGTGGCCTAGAGAGGTGGGCAGAGTATAGCCGTAAATTATTAAAAATTGTTACTTTGTGATAATAATTACTCAAGTATAAGTAAGTGTCTATTCAGTAAATTGCTTGCTCAGCAAAGTGCAATTTTCTGGAAAACGTGTTACAATTTTGTGCCTACAAGTGTCTCAGTATTACACTAAAGTGCCATCTTTTCCCAGGTGTATTCTAATGAGATTTAACATTTTTACCTCCATGAAGAGGAGGAGGTAATGTTTTTGCCTGCATTGGTTGGTTTGTTGGTTTGTCTGTCTGTCTGTCTGTTAGCAACATTACACCAAAATTTATGAATGGATTTTGATGAAATTTTCAGGAAAGGTGTGTAATAGCACAGGGAACACATGATTAGATTTTGGTGGTGATCCGGGTCACGATCTGGATCCAGGAATTTTTTTTAAAATTATTTTATATATTAATATTGAGCTTTTCATGTACTTCCCCTTTAAGACTTGTCCGCAGAGTTACGTGTGTGGCCACGCACCTCCGTGCCCCGGAAGCAGTGTACTCTTATCACCAAACACTGCAGAAAAAGTAAAATGGCTTGAAACGAAAAGAAATATGGTCTCCATCCACATAGCATATGATGATTGACATTACTTCATCTGAAGACACCAAGAAAAAACAAGCAAAGTGCGGTTTAAGATGGGGTTTGGAGTGCGTGCAGACGTAACTCCGGCGGCACATACCGGCAGACAAGCTAAAGATGTCATTGCAGCCACATGACCCACAGGGTATGTAAACATACAGTACCAACTTCAGCATTGGACAATGTTTAAGTATTTTGTTTGTGAAATCACAATAGGCCTGTTCTGTTATGCTTGTTTACTATGCAGTGCAGTGGTATGACATTGCACTGTTGTGCAATATTGCTTAATAATTATGAACCTTGTCAGTAAACTGTAAGGGACAGGAGAGGACGGAAAAAAAACGAAAACCAACCTGTAAGATTCAATAAACCATGATGCTGACCTAAGGTGGAATTGCCCAGCCCCAGTGTATGGTCACATTATGACAGTCTTGTTATTATTATGTAGTCATAATGTAGTCATATTGTTTTGCTAGCAGGATCACATAAAAACTCATAGATGGATTTGGAGGTTATTTTCACCAGAGGTGGCCCTTGGCCCAAAGATAAACTCATTAGATGTTGGAGGTGATCCTTGAGTGCATACCTCCGCCAAGGCCCTATCTCACAATGTACAGATGGATAGCGATATGGACAGACAAAGGGAGCGAGGGGAGGACAAAGGGAAAGAGGGATGGAGCCTTGGTGGGGGTATGCACTCTCTAGGTGCCCTCTAGTTTACGTCTGTTTTCATGATGCATACAGAGGGCAAAAAAGTATTTAGTCAGCCACCAATTGTGCAAGTTCTCCCACTTAAAAGATGAGAGAGGTCTCCAATTTTCATCATAGGTATATCTCAACTATGAGAGACAAAATGAGAAAAAAAAATCCAGAAAATCACAATGAAGGATTTTTAATTAATTAATTGGTACATTCCTCGGTAAAATAAGTATTTGGTCAATAACAAAAGTTCATCTCAATACTTTGTTATATACCCTTTGTTGGTAATGACAGAGGTCAAACATTTTCTGTGAGTCTTCACAAGGTTTTCACACACTGTTACTGGTATTTTGGCCCATTCCTCCATGCAGATCTCTTCTAGAGCAGTGATGTTTTGGGGCTATCGCTGGGCAACACGGACTTTCAACTCCCTCCAAAGATTTTTCTATGGGGTTGAGATCTGGAGACTGGCTAGGCCACTCCAGGACCTTGAAATGCTTCTTATGAAGCCACTTCTTCATTGCCCGGGTGGTGTGTTTGGGATCATTGTCATGCTGAAAGATCCAGCCACGTTTCCTCTTCAATGCCCTTGCTGATGGAAGGAGGTTTTCACTCAAAATCTCACGATACATGGCCCCATTCATTCTTTCCTTTACATGGATCAGTCGTCCTGGTCCCTTTGCAGAAAAACAGCTCCAAAGCATGATGTTTCCACCTCCATGCTTCACAGTAGGTATGGTGTTCTTTCTCCTCCAAACACGACAAGTTGAGTTTTTACCAAAAAGTTCTATTTTGGTTTCATCTGACCATATGACATTCTCCCAATCCTCTTCTGAATCATCCAAATGCTCTCTAGCAAACTTCAGACGGGCCTGGACGTGTACTGGCTTAAGCAGGGGGACACGTTTGGCACTGCAGGATTTGAGTCCCTGGCGGCATAGTGTGTTACTGATGGTAGCCTTTGTTACTTTGGTCCCAGCTCTCTGCAGGTCATTCACTAGGTCCCCCCGTGTGGTTCTGGGATTTTTGCTCACCGTTCTCGTGATCACTTTGACCCTACAGGGTGAGATCTTGGGTGGAGTCCCAGATCGAGGGAGATTATCAGTGGTCTTGTATGTCTTCCATTTTCTAATAATTGCTCCCACAGTTGATTTCTTCACACCAAGCTGCTTACCTATTGCAGATTCAGTCTTCCCAGCCTGGTGCAGGCCTACAATTTTGTTTCTGGTGTCCTTTGACAGCTCTTTGGTCTTGGCCATAGTGGAGTTTGGAGTCTGACTGTTTGAGGTTGTGGACAGGTGTCTTTTATACTGATAACGAGTTCAAACAGTTGCCATTAATACAGGTAACGAGTGGAGGACAGAGGAGCCTCTTAAAGAAGAAGTTACATGTCTGTGAGAGCCAGAAATCTTGCTTGTTTGTAGGTGACCAAATACTTATTTTACCGAGGAATTTACCAATTAATTCATTAAAAATCCTTCAATGTGATTTTCTGGATTTTTTTTTTCTCATTTTGTCTCTCATAGTTGAGGTATACCTATGATGAAAATTGGAGACCTCTCTCATCTTTTAAGTGGGAGAACTTGCACAGTTGGTGGCTGACTAAATACTTTTTTGCTCCACTGTATATAGCTTTTTTGTATTTTTTTTTTAACAACTGCAATCTGAAGAGCTGTCATGCATGTAAAGATTATTTTAAAAAAAAGAACTGCAAAACTACTTCATTGTTCACAGCTTAATCTGTAGATATCAAAATTGTTCATAAATTAATGTCATGACTTTTGTAAAAAATGTGAAATACTGTTAGATTAGCAACAACAAATAGAAACAAATCTTTCTCTGACAACTGGCAAAGCTGAAGTGCAGAAGAAACAATGTTTTACTTAAGTGACTAATACTGAAGCAACATTACAAGAGATAAAGTAAGGTATCAATAAATATAGTAACTATAATAAATAAATAAATAATAAATAAAAAGTAACATTAGAGTATCGCACCCATAGTTAGCATATTCATGGTACCGTAACAACGGCGAGTGTAATTTTGCTTTCGTACAACAATTCTGGCAAGCACGTATTAAATGACAACAATACTGGACAAAATATTATGATTTGTTAGCACTGCAGCAGCACAGCAACCCACCCTTGGCCGGGGGATCCTGGGTTCGATCCCAGCCCCTGACCAACAGTGATCTGTGTGGAGTTTGCATCTTCTCCCTGTGTCTGCGTGGGTTTACTCTGGGACTTCTCCGGTTTCCTCCCACATGCAAAAAACATGCAAGTTAGGTTAACTGGCATCAAAACTGGGGATTCTAAATTGTCCTTAGGTATGACTGTGAGAGTGAATGGTTGTCTGTCTCTCTGTGTTGGCCCTGCGATGGACTGGCGATCTGTCCAGGGTGTACCCTGCCTCTCGCCCAAAGATGCTGGGATAGGCTCCAGCCCCCCCATGACCCAAAAAGGATTAAGCGGAAGAAGATGAATGAATGAATGTTTAACCAGTTATTTTATGCAGCTGAAAAAAAAGTCCCTTCTAAATGTAGCCAGTAACTGTTGCTAAACATCTCAATCAGAATGAAGACATCTTTTGTCATTTCACACGCAGGTAAACAAATTAAATATTGTCAAGTTCTTCCTCTCCTTCGTTCGGCTGCTCCCTTTAGGGGTCGCCACAGTGGATCATCTGTCTCCATCTCACCCTACAGTGGTGTGAAAAAGTGTTTGCCCCCCTTCTCATTTTTTTGTATGTTTGTCACACGTACATGTTTCAGATAATCAAACAAATTTAAATATTAGATAAAGAAAACACAAGTAAACACAAAATGCAATTTTTAAATGAAGATGTTTATTATTAAGGGGAAAAAATCCAAACTTACATGGCCCTGTGTGAAAAACTGATTGCCCCCTAAACCTAATAACTGGTTGGTCCACCCTTAGCAGCAACAACTACAATCAAGCTTTTGCAACAACTGGCAATGAGTCTTTTACAGTGCTGTGGAAGAATTTTGGCCTACTCACCTTTGCAGAATTGTTGTAATTCAGCCACATTGGAGGGTTTTCGAGCATGAAACGCCTTTTTAAGATCATGCCATAGCATCTCAATCGGATTCAGGTCAGGACTTTGACTAAGTCACTCCAAAGTCTTTTAATTTGTTTTTCTTAAGCCATTCAGAGGTGGACTTGCTGATGTGTTTTGGATCATTGTCCTGCTGCAGAACCCAAGTGCGCTTCAGCTTGAGGTCACAAACAGATGGCCGGGCATTCTCCTTCAGGATTTTTTGGTTGACAGCAGAATTCATGGTTCCATTTACCACAGCAAGTCTTCCATGTCCTGAAGCAGCAAAACAGCCCCAGACCATCACACTACCACCACCATATTTTACTGTTGGTATGATGTTCCTTTTCTGAAATGCTGTGTTTGTCATGAATCCGGGTTTGGAGGCCAAACCCAATTCTGACTTATTGTTATGCTTTGGCCTAGTTTTCCTCCTGATAGCTCTGGCACGCCCCCTCCTCCTGTCAAGCACCGTCAGCTGCACTATCATGGGTGCTCACGCACATACACACACCCACACGCACACACACACATGCACACGCTTCATTCACTCTCTTTCATACGCTCTCTCACACACCGGTTGCCAATCAGGTCTGCCCACGCATTTTCACACCAGCAATCTCTTTCCTCGTTAGCTTCAGGAGTATTTGTTGACCGCTCCAGAGGAAAGAGATTGTCGGGACATTCGCCTCCATACATGGCAGCTAGTTCTCCCCGTATGAGTATCACTCCCTGCATTCAACTCAGCCTGACATTTAAGATGATCCATTCCTTGGTGTTTTGGCTAATCCCGCTTCTCTGCCTATTCCTCCAGACTGCACATTCCGCCCCGGATTTGCTCCAGCCTTGTAAGTGTCTTGTTTGCCTTCTCTCTTGTGCTAAGCAGCCCTGCAGCACTAGGCTGACCACCTTTCCTGTTTTTATACGTAACGCAGCCCTGCGGCACTAGGCTGTCTATTGACCAGGCTGTAGAGCATCCGTCTGGCGCCCTGTATGTTTGGTGGCCAAACCTTGTCATTGCATCCCTCTGTATTTTTGTGGTGGAACTGAACTTGTGATTTTGTAAACTTTGATAAATATGACACTCTCTACTCCTGTGACTGTGTTTTTCATTCTCTCCCTCGTGCACCGTGTTATGGCACACAGGGGTTTGTGACAGGGTTACTTTTTCCCCGGATATAATGGGACACACACCTTCCAAAAAGTTCAACTTTTGTCTCGTCAGTCCATGGAGTATTTTCCCAAAAGTCTTGGTGATCATCAAGATGTTTTCTGGCAAAACTGAGACAAGCCTTTATGTTCTTTTTGCTCAGCAGTGGTTTTCATCTTGGAACTCTGCCATGCAGGCCATTTTTGCCAGTCTCTTTCTTATGGTGGAGTCATGAACACTGACCTTAACTGAGACAAGTGAGACCTGCAGTTCTTTGGATGTTGTTGTGGGGTCTTTTGTGACCTTTTGGATGAGTCATTGCTGCGCTCTTGAGGTAATTTTGGCCGGCCGACCACTCCTGAGAAGGTTCACCAATGTTTCATGTTTTTGCCATTTGTGGATAATGGCTCTCACTGTGGTTTGCCTGAGTCCCAAAGCTTTAGAAATGGCTTTATAACCTTTTCCAGACTGATAGATCTCAATTACTTTGTTTCTGACATGGTTCAGGTGACTCACAGAACAGACATGACTCAGGTTTCACACAATTAACGTTCTTTATTTGTTAACGTGAGTGAATGGGTGTGTGAGTGCGGTTATAAGGTGTAATGTAGTGTAGTGCGATCTGTGTATTCCAGCTGGGCCGGCAGAGCACCGTGCAGACTGGAAACCCTGGAAAGAGACAAGGGCCGTTAGCTTACAGTACACATATGCAGCACGTCAGATGTTATTGAGCTTACTGTCAACAGATGTTAAGGAGTCTTCAGGTAGCACCGTAGCTGCAGCCAGGAAGACAGAGTCTGCGGCCAGATAGCTGGAAGTGGAATTAGGTCCACTGTCTGGAGGGAGAAGGAGGTCCGCTGTTGCGGGCTTCACCTGTGCACAGAGGAATGGACAAGTTTAGAAGCTAAAGAGCTTACTTGATTGTTGGCCTGGGCGAAACCGACCCGGACGTTGTTCTGCTGGGCTTGGAAGCCGAAGGCAGGAGAATTCAGTGCAGGGAAGCACAGAGGCAGGTTGTAGCGTGATCCACGGAAGGAATCAGACGACTCCTCGCCCAGCACTGGTCCTGATGGGAATAAATAGGGCCGCAGGAGATAACAGGCAGGTGCACACACAGGTGCCATGATTGGCGGCCATGACAGTTTCTCATTTGTTCCTGAATTTCTTTGAATCACAGCATGATGTCTAGCTTTTGAGGATTTTTTGGTCTACTTCACTTTGTCAAGCAGGTCCTATTTAAGTGATTTCTTGATTGAGAACAGGTGTGGCAGTAATCAGGCCTGGGTGTGGCTAGAGAAATTGAACTCAGCTTTCCAAAGATGTGATAAACCACAGTCAATCTATGTTTTAACCGGGGGAGCAATCACTTTTTCACACAGGGCCATGTAAGTTTGGGTTTTTTATACCGCCACCTCTCCAGGTTCTCTTCCCCCTGCTCCCCACTCTCACTACAGATCACAATGTCATCTGCAAACATCATGGTCCACAGAGACTCCTGCCTGACCTCATTTGTTAGCCTGTCCATCAGGCTAACAATCCCATCAGGGATTACATCGATCCCTGATGTAATCCCACCCCCATCTTGAATCTATCTATCACTCCTACAACAGACCTCACCACCATCTCGCTGTCCTCATACATGTCCTGCACCACCCTGACATACTTCTCTGTCACTCCTGTCTTTCTTATACAGTACCAGGCTTCCTCTCTTGGCACAATATGCTTTCTCTAGATCCACAAAGACAGTGCAACTCCTTTTGATCTTCTCTATGCTTTTCCATCAGCACTCTTAGACCAAATATTGCATCTGTAGTACTCTTTCTTGGCATGAAACCGTACTGCTGCTCACTGATTGTCACCTCTACCTCTAACCTGGCTTCAACAACTCTTTCCCATGTCTTCATAGTGTGGCTGATCAACTTTATGCCTCTGTAGTTACTAGACCTCTGAGCATCACCTTTGTTCTTGAAAACTGGTACCAAAATAGAACACCTACGCAAGAATGCTGTTTATTGACTTCAGCTCAGCATTCAACACAGTTATCCCCTCCAAGTTGCTCACCAAACTTGGGGACCTGGGAATCAGTACCTCCACCTGCAACTGGATCATGGATTTTCTGACCAACAGACCCCAGCATGTTAGGTCAGGCCCCAACCGTTCTTCCGTCATCACACTCAACACTGGTGTACCACAGGGCTGTGTGCTCAGCCCATTCCTCTACTCCCTCTACACCCATGACTGCAGGCCTATGTATGGATCCAATTCCATCATAAAGTTCGCAGATGACACCACGGTGATTGGACTCATCAGGGACAACGACGAGTCAGATTACAGGGCAGAGGTTGAGCACTTGGCTACTTGGTGCGCTGACAATAACCTGCTCCTTAACACCAGCAAAACCAAGGAGCTCATAGTGGACTACAGGAAGGAGAGGGAAGAGACACATGACCCCATCCATATCAATGGCATAGCTGTTGAACGTGTCCCCAGCTTCAAATTCCTGGGGACCCACATCTCGGAGGACCTGTCCTGGTCAGTTAACACCACCAGCCTGATCAAGAAGGCCCATCAGCGCCTCTTCTTCTTGAGGACATTGAAGAAGAACCATCTGTCAACTGACATCCTGGGCAACTTCTACCGCTGGTGATAGAGAGCACCCTGACCAACTGTATCACACTCTGGTATGGGAGCTGCTCTGTAGCTGACCGCAAGGCGCTGCAGCGGGTGGTGAAAACCGCCCAACGCATCACAGGGACTCCACTTCCAGCTATAGAGGACGTTTACAGGAAAAGATGTCTGCGCCGGGCACGCAGCATTCTTAGGGACTCCAACCATCCTGCTCATGGACTGTTCCAGCTTCTCCCCTCCAGAAGACGTTTCAGAAGCCTTCGGACTAGAACCAGCAGGTTTAGGAACAGTTTCTTTCCAACAGCTGTCACGTTATTGAACTTAGTTCCCCGCTGACTCTCTTACAATCATCTTTTACCATCCTCACCTGTACATAACTGCATAACTACATCTAACTTATTGCACATTATTTGCACATAACAGTACTTTTAACTTTCTGCACTGCTGCATATATTTGCATATATTTGCTTAAATTGCACATACTGTTAATTACCGTATATACTGCACTGCTGTCCTTTGCACTTCTGATTGGATGCTAAACTGTGTTTCGTTACCTTGTATTCATACATGTGTAATGACAATAAAGTTGAATCTAATCTAATCTAATCTAAAAAATACTTCTTTGTAGAAGATGTGCTCAAATGATGAGGCTGAGTTTAGTCGTAAACCAGCTTTATTGACAGAACACAGCTTCTAGCATTCTCAAAGCAGGAAAGAGGAAGAATCATATCTCATCACCCTTTTATATGTTTCCAGCATCAGAATTCAAGTCACATGGTGTTTTCAGTAAACATACAGTCACAAAGCATCCCTTTGAATCTTCACCATTGTCTCTCATTTCCTGATGAACTGGAAATCTCTCCAGGGCATCTTCTGTGGGACAAAGAGAGAAATCTCACACCTCCTTGTTATCTTCTGCAGATTCGAGTCCTCTGTCCTTGCAGACGTGACACCCTCAATACACATGCAGTCCTGTCTCTGTGGAAACGTGAGCCCACAATGTGTGTCGCCCACACTACCCCCCCCCCAAACGTCTAGTAAGGCAAAACCTGCATGGCATAAAAAAAGAAAAACACAAAACACTCCATACATCGCTAATCAATCCACCAACTGCCTAGGTTTTAACTTTCTGCCGAATCTGCTGCAACCTGGCTTGGCTGCACCTGCAACATCTCTCTGCACCTGTGGATTGAAGCTGTTAGCACCTTTCTGTGAAGATTTTGGAGAATGTCCTCTCGGCGGCCTGCCACGGCGGGGGGGCCTCGCGAGCTGCACTTCCTCATCAGCCAAAACAAAGGCGGGTTTGAGCCTGTTAATGCAAATCAACTCCCTTCTGCCCCCTAAATCTAGCAGAAAATGCTTCTGCCCGGTCTCCAGCACTCGGAACGGTCCGTCATAAAACGGCCGCAAACTTGGACGCAGAGCATCATGTTTAACAAAAACAAACTCTGCATTTTTTAAAGCCTTTGGCACAAAAATGTGTGGTAAACTGTGATGGACCGGGCCAGGGAGCGTGTTTGCTCCCGAGTCGCTCTGCCACGGCTGAGCAGGGGGGCCGTTTGGTGCGGGATTATCGGGGAGAAATTCCCCCGGCAAACGGAGAGGTTGTGCAAAAACTAATTCAGCCGGGGAAGCATGCAAATCTTCCTTAGGTGCAGAACGCAACCCCAATAAAACCCATGGAAGTTTGTCCACCCAATTTGTATCCGTCAGCGATGCTCTGAGGGCTGCTTTTAATGACCTGTGAAAGCGTTCGCATAAACCATTAGCCTGGGGGTTATACGCGGTAGTGCGATGAATCTTCACCCCCAAGCTGCGGGCCATCGATGACCATAGTTCGGAAATAAATTGGGGACCCCTGTCGGACGTTACGTCCGACGGTACACCGAAACGCGCAACCCAAGCTGCTAAAAATGCTTGCGCAACTTCTTCCGCTGTGGTTGATGTCAGAGGAATCGCCTCTGGCCAGCGCGTGATGCGATCCACCATCGTCAAAAGATGTGTGTGCCCGTGTGATAATGGGAGCGGGCCCACCAAGTCAACATGCACGTGATCAAAACGCTTAGCGGGGATGTGAAAAGGTTCCAACGGGGCCTTAGTGTGTCTGTGTATTTTGGCTCGCTGACACGCTACGCAGGCTGCCGCCCATTCCTTGACCTGTTTGCGCAACCCGGGCCAAACAAATTTCTCCCCCACCAACTTAATCGATGCGCGCACCCCCGGGTGTGCGAGAGAATGGACCGAGTCAAAAACGCGGCGACGCCACGCGGCTGGCACCACGGGGCGGGGCCGTCCCGTGGAGACATCGCAGATTAGTGGGGCATACCACTTTGTTGCTCCCTGTGCTCCAGCCTTAACCCTGTTGATCCAGACTGGAGCGCGCGCACGTCCGCGTCGTTAACCTGCTCCGCAGCCATGGCTGCATAATCTAACCCAACACAGACCGAGGCTGCGCGCGCTCCCGCGGCGCTGCCTGGGCCCGCGGCCACGGCTACAGAGTCTGCCCCTATGGGGCTTGGTGGTGCTACCGCGCGTGAGAGGCAGTCTGCCACAACATTGTGTTTACCCGCGACATGCTGAATATCATTAGTGAACTCCGATATTGCGGCTAGTTGCCTTTGTTGCCGGCCTGACCAGGGTTCTGAAATTTTGGCCATCGCAAACGTTAGCGGTTTATGATCCACAAACGCGGTGAAACGTCGCCCCTCTAACCAGAACTGAAAATGACGGATGGCCAAGTGTAGGGCCAAAAGCTCCCTGTCAAACGCACTGTATTTACGCTCACTATCGCGCAAAGTCCTGCTGAAAAACGCGAGGGGTTGCCAGGTACCTGCCACAAACTGTTCAACTACCGCCCCCACCGCTATATCGGAAGCGTCAGTGGTGAGCGCCATGCGGGCCGTTGGAACTGGGTGCGCTAACAAAACTGCGTTTGCCAGGGCTGATTTGACCTGGGCAAAAGCGCGCTCCCGCTCCGGAGACCATTCAACTTTATTTGCGGGCTTTTGTTTTTTTAACGCGGTGTACAATGGCTGCATGAGCCGTGCTGCGCTTGGGAGGAACCGGTTGTAAAAATTAACCATCCCTAGAAACTCCTGAAGAGCCTTGACCGTTTGAGGTTGCGGAAAATCCGTTATGGCACGCATTTTATTTGGAAGAGGAACCGCTCCTTCTGCCGAAACGCGATGTCCCAAAAAATCAATCTGCGCCACCCCAAACTGGCACTTCACTGGGTTAACTATTAACCCGTGCTCTGCCAGCCTCCGAAAAACTGCTGTGAGGTGTTTTTCGTGCTCGCCCTCGGACGCGCTGGCTACCAAAATATAATCCAAATAAACGAACACGAAAGGAAGGTCGCGTAAAACTGCATCCATCATGCGTTGGAAAGTCTGCGCGGCCCCCTTGAGGCCAAAAGGCATGTGCAAAAACTCAAAAAGGCCGAAAGGAGTTATGACTGCTGTTTTGGGTACATCTTGCGCGCACACTGGAACCTGGTGGTAACCGCGCACCAAGTCTATTTTAGAAAAAATGCGCGCCCCCGCCAAATGAATAGAAAATGTCATATCCCGAGCGCTTTGTCCGCGCTCGGGTTATTCCTCATCCCTGTCAGGTTTTGACAGCTGGTGTCGTCACACGGGTTTCCCGGGCTCTGATTGGCCAGACGCTCGGGAGCTCTCAGCTGTCAGAACCTGGGCAGCTGTGCCGCGTTTCCAATCATGAGCAGCTGGCTTTAAATGTCAGTGCGAGTGAACTGGACGGCGCGGCTGTCTTGTCAGAAGTCCTATGACTTTCCCCTGTCTCCTTACCACATGCTCCCTGGGTTCCTCGACGTATCCCGCTGCATGTAAGTGATTTATTTGGAACTGTCTTCTCCCTCGCTGACGTTCCTTCCTAATTACGGCAGACGAGAGCTCCTCGTCACTGCCATAACTCTCTATTGTGAATTTATGTTGTGTTGTGTAACGAAGCCTGCGTGGCAAAGTTATGTTGTACACCTAAGTCCTGTGCTTTATAAATAAAAGAACTGAACTGCAATTTACTGAACTGAGGCGTCTTATGCTGGCTCGTGAGGGCCAGCCGTGACAGTAGACAGCCGCCAGAAGGAGACGCCGTTCTCAGTAAGTTGCGTTCTGGGAACTTTGTCCTTCCTGTCCAGGTACGCGGCATTGGAAATATGCCATCTCAGCAGAGTCATTCTCGGGGTTCCCACGTCCTGCTGACCAAGGCGCTGGAGGAGGTAGATGAAATCCTCATTATCGCCTCCGACCTCGATGGGCATCCAGACACCTCCCTCGCCCCTCCTCTCCTCGGTTATCAGCCCGATGAACAGTGGTATTTAGACCGGGCTGAGGAGGTGCTTGACCGTCTGCCTTCCCGCTACAACGGTCACCCCGAGGTCGACGCGAGGAGATTCGACATCGCTGCCCAACACCAGACAATTCTGATGTACGAAGAGGAGGAGGCTGCAAGGTGGAGTGATCTCTGGCTCCAGCTGCCTGAGGCGCTGGAGGAGGTGGATGACTTCATCAGCGCTTCCGCCAGCCTTGACGACTCATCCGAAGCGCACTACTACCTGGACTGCGCTGAGAGAACGCTCGACCGGTTGTCTTCCCGCTACACCGACCACTTGGACGTCCAAGCGAGGAGACAAGAGATCGCCGTCCACCGCGAGGCGCTCCAGGAGATCGAGGAGGAACGAGGCCAAAGGCGGAGTGACCGGAGCTCCCGCTGCCCGCTCTGGAATCCGGATCCTTCCCTCGATCCAGTCCTGGAGTTCGCACCATCCGGGGCCCGTCGTAGACGTCGACACCGTGGCCAGAGACGTTCTCAGCGTGACTCCCCTCCGGAATCCGCTCCGGTTCACTGGGCTGACCCCATTCATCCCACTGCTGTCTCTTCGGCGTCTCACCTGGAGGAGACCCCAGCAGCCTTTCCCCCCGGGCCTGCTTTCCCCGCTGAGCTGTCAGCGCGTCACGCCCGGCCTGACTTGGCTGTTGCCCCCTCCGCTTCGACGCCTTCTCCAGTGGCTGGGAGTTTGAGAAGTTTTGCTCCAGTGGACAGCACGGCTACACCATCCCGAGTGGCCCCCTCCCCTCCAAGAGAGTCTCCGGCCACCACCCGGTGGGAGGAGGATGGAATGACGTTCCCAACGGCAGGTTCCACCGCTCCTCCGGGAGCCAGGCAAGTTCAAGTTCACTTTTTTCCATCTAATAGTGATTTGCTCTGTCTGACTCCTGGGGGTGAGGCTCGGGGTTTGCAGCCCCCCGAGCCTCAACTCCCTGCTGATATGTTAATTAAAGCCGCTGCCTCTGTGTCTCCCCCTGCTGAGCACGCTTCGACCTCAGAGGAGCGTCACCAGATGAGGAGTAAGCCTGCGGCCCTCGGGCAGAAGACCCCAGCCCCGCAGCCTTTTTCTGGGCAGAGGAGGTCGGACGATTGGTTGGAGCCTGTGCCGACGACGGAGCGTCCCCGGGACTCCGCAGATGAACAGTCCGGTCCAGCGGGCCGAGAGCCCCTCACCTCCACGCCACATGAACAACTAGCGTGGACGATGACGTCGGGGGGTCCTCGAGCTGCAAGAGCCCCTCTTCCAGGGGCGGATGACGTCGCGACGGAGTGGGAACCGGACGACGACCTCCTCCCGTTTGAACCCGGAGCATCGAAGTCCTGGATGGCGGCAGAACCCGAGATCAGGCAAGTGCTCTATTTTCTATCCCTCCTCTTCTTTCTGGAGCATTATTGCCTGTCTCTCGGGGGGGGCGAGCCGGGTGCAGCCGTCTGCTGCGCTCGAGCCTGTCTCGTCGGGCCCTGCCGCTGCCGGTGATCCTGATCCCGGTTCCTTTTGTCCCTCTGAGCCTCTCCCCAGGGTCACTGGAGGCGAACCTGCTCTTGGTGCCACCTTGGAGGGTCCGGCTCTCGGTATGGGGTCCACCAGGAGTGCTCCGCCGGTTCAAGCGGAGCTTGACGTCATGGAGGTTCCGGCCCAATCGGGGTCCGACGCGGGTGCTGCTCTCGCCCGATCGGAGCTTGACGTCATGGAGGTTCCGGCCCAATCGGGGTCCGACGCGGGTGCTGCTCTCGCCCGATCGGAGCTTGACGTCATGGGGGTTCCGGCCCAATCGGGGTCCGACACGGGTGCTGCTCTCGCTCGATCGGAGCTTGACGTCATGGGGGTTCCGGCCCAATCGGGGTCCGACGCGGGTGCCGCTCTCGCTCAATCGGAGCTCGGCACCATGGTCGTTTTGACCCAGGTGGGTTCTGGAGACTGTGTAGCTGACCCGCCGCTGAGCGCTTTCCAGGCCATGCCCCGTCCTCGCCGTGGCCCCTTTTTCCCCGCCTTTGAGACTGTGGGGGTAGATTCCGGTTCGCCGACCTTCCCCCAGCCATTCTGTTGGCAGGCCGATACTGCCCGACCACCCGGTGACCGGCTCTTTCCTTTTGGCGTCCGGGTCCGGCCTCCTGACAAGCTGGATGGTTCTTTTGGCGCCCTGGTCCGCCCACCGGGGACATGGTTTCCCTTGGCCCGGGGTTTGGCTGGGCCGTTAGGGCACGTTCCGCTGCTTTTGCTGGCGGCCTGGATGCTGGGTGCTGGGAGGCCTCCTGAGCGGAGTTGTTTTACTCTATTCCCCAATGGGTTGTTTTTTTTCCTCTCCTTCTCTTGCCCCACCACTGACTTGTGACTGAAATACCCCACTGGGGATTGGACTTCATGTTTAAGGTGACTGTTTTCCGTGGATGGACATATGTTCTCTTGCCATGGCTATCATGAGTATTGTATGTTTCTTTAGGGTGTGGTTGTTTATTTCTTATGTTACTCCCTTACTCGGGTCTAGTTCCTTTTTTTTTTTTGGCACCTGTGTTGTCTTTTGGTTTTGACGGTTTTCTGTACACATTAACTTGGAGAAGAAGGTATTATCTGTCCTTTTATTTCCTTGATCCTGCCTTGTGGTATTGACTAGTGTTCCTTGTACCCTCATCTTGGCTTTCTTTTTGTGGTTATGTGTGAGTGATGTCCATCTAGCGTTGACTTTTCTTTTTATTCATCTTTGTCCCCGTTAATGTACGGTTTCTGCCTTTTTTTCTCTCTCCCTCCCTTTCCCGATGTTTTTGTCCCCTTGTTGTGAGTTGGCCCTGCTCTCCCTCCACCTGCTTCCCCCTCCACCTTCCCTGGGGTGGGGTGGGGGGGTCTGGATGTTGCGCGCGACCAGGAGTTCGCGTAGAGGGAGGGGCCCTGTCATATCCCGAGCGCTTTGTCCGCGCTCGGGTTATTCCTCATCCCTGTCAGGTTTTGACAGCTGGTGTCGTCACACGGGTTTCCCGGGCTCTGATTGGCCAGACGCTCGGGAGCTCTCAGCTGTCAGAACCTGGGCAGCTGTGCCGCGTTTCCAATCATGAGCAGCTGGCTTTAAATGTCAGTGCGAGTGAACTGGACGGCGCGGCTGTCTTGTCAGAAGTCCTATGACTTTCCCCTGTCTCCTTACCACATGCTCCCTGGGTTCCTCGACGTATCCCGCTGCATGTAAGTGATTTATTTGGAACTGTCTTCTCCCTCGCTGACGTTCCTTCCTAATTACGGCAGACGAGAGCTCCTCGTCACTGCCATAACTCTCTATTGTGAATTTATGTTGTGTTGTGTAACGAAGCCTGCGTGGCAAAGTTATGTTGTACACCTAAGTCCTGTGCTTTATAAATAAAAGAACTGAACTGCAATTTACTGAACTGAGGCGTCTTATGCTGGCTCGTGAGGGCCAGCCGTGACAGAAAAATCCTGAATGTGCGGAATCGGGTAGCGGTCATGAGCTGAAACGTTGTTCAACCTGCGGAAATCACCGCAAGGTCGCCACGAGCCGTCAGCCTTTGGGACCATGTGTAACGGCGAAGCCCAAGAGCTCTTGGAGCGTCTAACAATGCCCAGTTTTTCCAGATTAGTGAACTCCTCGCACGCGATGGCCAGTTTAGCTGGGTCCAAGCGCCGAGCTTTTGCAAAAACGGGAGGGCCGGTGGTTGTTATGAAATGCTCCACCCCATGTTTAGCCACCGTTGCCGAAAACGTGGGGACTGTGAGTGCTGGGAACTGAGCAAGCAATGTGTGAAACTTACCACCCGCAGCTGAGACGCTGGCATGTGCAGTCGGCGGGGCCACCCGAGCTGTGCAGGGAATAGAATGAAAGGACAGTGCATTAATCAGACGTCTATTAGCAAGGTCAACCAATAAACCATGTGAGCACAAAAAATCAGCCCCTAACATGTTGAAACTGACTGCTGCTACAATAAATGTCCACTCAAATGAACGGCCCTGTGAGGACAGAAGCATGGTCCTCTCACCGAACGTTTTAATCGTGGAGCCGTTCGCTGCTGACACTGACACCCAGGGAGCTTTAGAAGGCATCAGCCGTTCCGTGTAGGTGGGTGTGACGAAACTCAGCTGAGAGCCCATGTCCACGAGGAACTGTTTCCCCGAGCGTGCATCCGTCAGGTAAAGCAGACTGTTCTCGTTGCCGAGGGTCACAGCTGCTACAGGCCCTCAGTCTTGGCGTTTCCCTGGCACTTAAAGTTGCACGGTGGGATGCACCTGTGCGCTCTCTCTGCAAAACGGCGGTGGTAGAAGCACGGGCCGTCCTCCGCTCCGCGTCGTCTGGCTCCCGTCGCCGCCGTCGTTGGTGCGTCTGGCGCCGCGGCCGCTGGACCTGCGCTGTCTCCGGACGCCGTTCCTGGGCTAGCCGCCGCGGCCGAAACCGCGTTCGGCTTGTGGGCGTCGACCAACCGCTGCGCCTCTTTGCTCAACCCATGGTAGTCTCGCCTGGCCAATCGGGGCGACTCTGCCAGGGCCACTCTCACTGCTGGCAGCAGGGTTCGAAGGAAAAGGTGGGCGAAAATGAATTCGCCATCCTCAGAGTCTTTGAGCTTCAGCATCTTCACCATCAGGTCCGCAGGTCTATCGTTTTCTGACTCCGTCAACGTCAGGAGTCCCTCTGCTCGTTGTTGGACTGAAGGGGTGAAATGGCTGATCAGCGCGTCCTTCAATGCGCTGTACTTGTCGCTGTCTGGTGGATGATTAACCAAATCCTCCACTCTCTGGACCGTGTTGCTGTCCAGCTTCGCTACCACGTGGTAGAATCTTGTGTCGTCGTTGGAGATTCTCCGGAGGTTGAACTGCGCCTCGACTGCGCTAAACCATGAGCGCGGGCTGTGCTGCCAGAAATCGGGCAGCCGGATCGTGGAGGCGGCCATCAGGCTGGCTTCCGCCGAGCCCCGCTCGGGAGAATTCTGTCTGCTTATTTCTCGTCGTAGGTCACCAGTGTTTAAGATGTGCTCAAATGATGAGGCTGAGTTTAGTCGTAAACCAGCTTTATTGACAGAACACAGCTTCTAGCATTCTCAAAGCAGGAAAGAGGAAGAATCATATCTCATCACCCTTTTATATGTTTCCAGCATCAGAATTCAAGTCACATGGTGTTTTCAGTAAACATACAGTCACAAAGCATCCCTTTGAATCTTCACCATTGTCTCTCATTTCCTGATGAACCGGAAATCTCTCCGGGGCATCTTCTGTGGGACAAAGAGACAAATCTCACACCTCCTTGTTATCTTCTGCAGATTCGAGTCCTTTATCCTTGCAGACGTGACACCCTCAATACACATGCAGTCCTGTCTCTGTGGAAACGTGAGCCCACAATGTGTATCGCCCACATCTTCTCCATTCACTCTCCAAGATTGTGTTAAACAATCTGGTTAAAACATCCACTGCCATCTCTCCTAAATATCTCCATACCTCCACAGGTACATGTACGTCATCTGGACCAAACACCTTTCCATTCTTCATCCTTTTCAAAGCTGCCCTCACTTCCTCCTTGCTAATCCTTGGGACTTCCTTGTTCATCATCTTTCCTTCATCCATCCTTCTCTCTCTCTCATTTTCTTCGTTCATCAGCTCTTCAAAGTACTCCTTCCCCCCTTCTAAACACACTTTCATTACTTGTTAGTCCATTACCATTTCTGTCCTTAATCAACCTACTGTAACCTGCTGCACATCCTTTCTAGCTCCATCTCTCTGTCTAGTTAATCGATACAAGTCCTTTTCTCCTTTCTTAGTGTTTAGTCTCTCATACAACTCACCATATGCTTTATCCTTTTCCTTTGCCACCTCTCTCTTTGCCATGCGCCTAGACTCCAAATACTCCTATTTACTCTCTTCAACTCCCTGACTATCTCCCTTTTTCTTTGTTTACCTCTTTCTTTGAATACTTTCCTGTACCTCTTCATTCCACCACCAAGTCTCCTTGTCTTCCTTCCTCTGTCCACTGGATACACCACATACTTTTCTACCCGTTTCCCTCAATACTTTTGCTGTACTGTCCCAATCATCTGGTAATTCTTCCCTACCACCCAGAGCCTGTATCAACTCCTTCCTGAATTCTGTGCAACCTTCTTCCTTCTGTAACTTCCCCTACTTAACATTTGGCTCTGCCTTCACTCTTTTCCTCTTCTTGCTTTCCAAAGTCATCCTACAGACTGCCATCTTATGCTGTCTAATTACATTCTCCCCTGCCACCACCTTGGAGTCCCTTATCTCTTTCAGATTTCTCCTTCTGCATAAGACGTAGTCCACCTATGTGCACCTTCCTCCACTCTTCAATCAAGAATTAAGAATCAAGAACTTTATTTGCCATTTGTACTCAGACATACAGTTGAGGCACATATGAATTAATTGTGCAGAGCCATAGGTCAATAATAATTAAAAAATAGAATACTCCAATAAAAAACAATGCTATCCTGATTTTAAAAGACACTCTATAAGTATCCAATAAGTTACTGTTAAAAGAGGCCACTGTAAACTGCAGTGCTTTCCTATTTGAATTGTGCTTTAACTGTTAAAGTCCTTTACCCAACACTCGCCACCAGTCTAACTGTGGCGGGGAAAAAACTGTTATAAAAATGTGCTTTATGGGTGATAATACTGCCCTCTCTACTTTTTCTCAGAGTATATACTGTCTGCTTGTGCCTGAGGAGAGTATTGACATATTGTCAGACCCAGGGAACACACACACACAGACTCAAGTGCAATTCAATTATCTTTATTGATCCAACAACAGGTATGTGGGTGCGTGTATGCGGTATGTGAATGTATTGCGGGTGAACGAGCTGCAGCCGGGGGCGAGACAGAGCGCCGTACAGCCTGGCAACCCTAGGAACAGAGCCAAACACAGATGTTAGTTCCAGCCTTGTCACAGTGAATAGTATAACTGACTGGGGCTTACTTGTAGGTGTTTTGATGCTGGCGCCGGTTTAGGCTTTGGGCCTCCTACCAGGGAGGCAGCGTCTGTGGAGCACACTCGGCGATGAGCTGTGATGCGCGGCGTGGTGAAGGGGTGATTCCGCCGCCGCTGAAAAGGGATCCACCTGTGCACAGGGGAGAGCCTGGGAGAAAAGGTAAGTTGAGATGAGCTTACGTGCAAACGGAGAGTCCTAGAGACGATGCGCAGGGCTGTGAGGAAACAGGCGTGCACAGGACAAAGGTCGTAGCAAGACAGACGGCTCTGTGCCGAAGCTCCAGGCAGAGTGGGCTATATAGCCCGAGATTGATTAACCCAGGTGTGCGCACAGCTGAGGCAGATGACGGCCCAGAGTGGATCATGACAGTACTCTCCCGCCGAGCAGCGCCTCCTGGCGCTGGCCTACCTGGGTGCGCCTGGTGGAATTTCTTAATGAGATGTTTGTCCAGCACAAACGACGGACGCACCCAGGACCACCACTCGGGGTCATACCCCTCCCAGTCCACCAGGTACTGCAGCCCGCGACCCCGGCAGCGGACGTCCAAGATGGAGTTGACCCTCCATGCCCGGTCGCTATCGATCAACACTGGTGGGGGTGGAGCCCTAGGAGGGGGTCAGAGCGGGTTAGAGACCATAGGTATGACCTGGGAAACATGGGACAAACACGGAGAGAGGGGGGGAGAGCCAGATGCACAGCCACAGGATTAATCACTTTGACAATTGGGAAGGGCCCAATAAAACGCTGGGCCAGCTTCCTCTTCTCAGCCTTCAGGTTAATGTGTTGAGCGGATAACCATACCTGCTGACCCACCTGATACTGGGGAGCAGGCCTCCTGCGCCAGTTTGCCATTCTTGTGTTGCGCTCCGCCGTGCGTAAAAGGGCCTGGCGTGTAGCAGCCCAAAGCCGACGACAGCGCCTCAGGTGGGCATGGACTGAACGTATGGCCACCTCCCCCTCCTCTTCGGGAAACAGTGGGGGATCGTAGCCCAGCAACGCCCTGAAAGGTGACATACCGATCGCTGATGACAGAGTCAGATTATGAGCGTACTCAATCCATGGCAGATGACTGCTCCAAGATGACGGGCTGGAAGCGATGACGCAGCGCAGAGCGGCCTCCAGCTCCTGATTGGAATTGAGACCGGTTACGAAGTCCAGGGCGACCACCACCAGCCTCCCAGGGACCGGCAACGGATGGAGGAGACCCGCCGGCGGTGATGATGATGTCTTCCCAGTGGCGCACTGGGGACAGGCACGGACGTAGTTGATGACGTCATTCCGGAGACCTGGCCACCAGAACGATCTCTGGAGAAGCTCCACCAGACGGGTGATCCCAGGGTGGCAGGCGAGCTTGGACGAATGGGCCCAGTGGATCACTTCACCCCGAACGGACGATGGCACGAACAGTCTTCCTGTAGGCCTTCTGCCCGGATCCGGCTCAACTTCCTGTGCCCTCAGGACCTTGTCCCTGATAGCCCACGAGAGGGTGCGCACGACACACAAGGCCGGGAGGATGGTGTGCTCCTGCCCCTCAGAGACCTCCGAGGCGAACTGCCTGGACAGGGCGTCTGGTTTGGTGTTCTTTGACCCCGGGCGGTAGGTGATGGTAAACCTGAAGCGCCCGAAAAACAGGGACCAACGCGCCTGGCGGGCATTCAGGCGTTTAGCCGTTCTCAGGTACTCCAAGTTTTTGTGATCGGTCCATACCACAAACGGTTGCGCAGCCCCCTCCGGCCAGTGCCGCCATTCCTCCAGCGCGAGCTTCACTGCCAGGAGTTCTCTGTCGCCGACGTCATAATTCCTCTCCGCGGGTGACAGTCACCGGGAGAAGAAACCGCAGGGGCAGATCACCCCATCCACCAGAGAGCACTGTGATAATACTGTCCCCACCCCTGAGTCAGAGGCATCCACCTCAACCAAGCACTGCAGAGCGGGGTCCACCTGCGTCAGGACCCGGGAGGATGAGAATTCCATCTTCAGGGCTGCAAAGGCCGAAGCAGCCTCCTCTGTCCACCGGAACGCCACCTTGGGGGAGATGAGGTGAGTCAGGGGAACAGCGATCGAGCTATACTTAGGCACAAATCGCCGGTAGAAATTAGAAAACCCCAAGAATTGTTGCAGCTGTTTCCTCGATGATGGGGGGGGGGGGGGGGGCAATCCACCACCACCCTCACCTTCTCAGGATCCGGGATGACCTGATTGTGTGAGATGATGAAACCTAAGAAGGAGGTCGTCTCGGTGTAGAACTCACATTTCTCTGCCTTCACGAAAAGTTTGTTCTCCAGGAGCCGCTGGAGAACCTGCCTCACATGGGCCTGATGCTCGGATCCAAGATGGCGCCCACAGTGGTCGCCATGGTGCTCCACTGCGCTTTTTTTTGTTTGTTTTTGTTCGTCAATTGTGTGTCTGCCTGCTCTTACACCCGTGAAGAGCTACTAAATATCAGGACTTTCACTCCCATGGACCTACTCCCAGTTTTTTTGGCTCCTGCCGCCGATCTGGTTCACTTTTTAGCCCAAAAAGTGAGACGGCGAAAGAGAGGAAGACAAGCGGGCGCCCTCGTGCGGCTTCGCAGGAGAGGCACGCGCACGGCCTTGCCTGGGATCTTTCTGTCCAACGTCAATTCTCTTTATAACAAGGTAGATGAACTGAGACTGCTGATGCGATTTAAGGACTTCTCCACCTCGTGTGCCCTCTGCTTCACTGAGACCTGGCTCAAGGAAAAGACACCGGACAGCGCGTTCCTCCTCGAGGGATTTCAGCTGTTTCGTGCAGACCGCAACACGGGGCTCTCCGGCAAGACCACAGGCGGAGGAGTCTGCTTCTACATCAACAGCAGCTGGTGCTCCAATGTAACTGTGATCTCCCAACACTGTTCTCCCGCTCTGGAATATTTATTCATCAACTGCAAGCCATTTTATTCCCCGCGTGAGTTTGCTTCATTCATCCTGGCCGCTGTTTACGTCCCGCCCGACGCGGAAGTGCGCGAGGCTCAGCGCGCGCTCGCGGATCACATTCAGCAAGCGGAGCGGACTTTCCCGGACTCTCTGGTTATTGTGGTTGGCGACTTTAACCAGAGCAACCTGAGCCACGAACTCCCCCGGTACAAACAGTTTATTAAATGCCCCACCAGAGGAGAGAACACGCTGGATCACTGTTACACTACAGTTAAGGACGCGTATCGCGCTGTTCCCCGCGCTGCGCTCGGACTATCTGATCACGTGATGGTCCACCTGATTCCCACATACAGACAGAGACTGAAGCTCACAAAACCTGTTGTGAGCACTACGAGGAAATGGACCAGTGAAGCTGTGGAGGAGCTGAGCACGTGCTTGGAAATAACTGACTGGGACATGTTTAAAGGAGCCACGCATGATCTGGATGAGTACACGGACACTGTGACCTCATATATCCACTTTTGTGAGGAGAGCATTCTTCCATCGCGCACCAGGGTGAGTTACTCCAACGACAAGCCCTGGTTCACAGCTAAGCACAGACAGATCAGGAAGGAGAAGGAAGCAGCATTGAAAAGTGGAGACCGGGACTGCTACAGGGAGGTCAAATACCGGTTTAGCAGAGAGCTGAGGAGAGCTAAATCTGTGCATTCTGAGAGACTCCAGCAACAGTTCACTGCTAACGACTCTGCTTCTGTGTGGAGAGGACTGAGGCAAATCACCAACTATCAGCCTCAGGCTTCTAAAGGACAGGATGACAAAGCCCTTTGTCAAAGACTGTCTCAACACTATGCCCGTTTTGACACCTCGTCAGCTGTGTCCAACTCCCCCCTCCCCCCAGCGCCACTGCCTCCATGGTCCCCACTTCATCAAAGGCAGCCCCCCCTCCTCCCCCCCTGCCCTTGCCATCAGTGAGCAGGACGTGCACAGACAGTTCTCCAGACTGAACCCGCGCAAGGCCCCCGGTCCGGACGGCGTGTCTCCCTCCACCCTGAGACACTGTGCGGAGGGGCTGACTCCTGTCTTCACAGACATTTTTAACACCTCCCTGAAGTCATGCCACGTGCCGGCCTGCCTCAAAACCTCTACCATCGTCCCTGTCCCCAAGAAGCCACGGATCACTGGACTTAACGACTACAGACCTGTAGCGCTCACCTCTGTAGTAATGAAGTCCTTTGAGCGCCTGATCCTGCCCCACCTCAAGACCATCACCACTCCCCTGCTGGACCCGCTGCAGTTTGCCTACAGAGCCAACAGGTCTGTGGACGACGCAGTCAACCTGGCCCTCCACTCCATCCTGCAGCACCTGGACTCCCCGGGAACCTACGTCAGGATCCTGTTTGTGGACTTCAGCTCTGCATTCAATACCATCCGCCCCACTCTGCTCCAGGACAAGCTGTCCCTGCTCAACGTGCCTGACTCCCTCTGCAGGTGGATCACTGACTTCCTGACGGACCGGAGGCAGCATGTGCGGCTGGGAAAGACTGTCTCAGACTCTGTTAGCATCAGCACCGGATCACCCCAGGGCTGTGTACTTTCCCCCCTGCTCTTCTCCCTGTACACCAACTCCTGCACCTCCAGCCACCAGTCTGTCAAGCTGATCAAGTTTGCGGATGACACCACCCTCATCGGGCTCATCTCCAACGGCGACGAGTCCGTCTACAGGAGAGAGGTGGCCCAGCTGGCGTCCTGGTGCAGCCACAACAACCTGCAGTTGAATGCTTTGAAGACAGTGGAGATGATCGTGGACTTCAGAAAAGTCACAGCCCCTCTGCCCCCCCTTACCCTCACAGACTCTCCCATCACCACTGCGGATTCCTTCCGCTTCCTGGGCACCACCATCACCCGGGACCTCAAGTGGGAGCCGACCATCAGCTCCCTCATCAAAAAGGCCCAGCAGAGGATGTTCTTCCTGCGGCAGCTGAGGAAGCTCAAGCTACCCACCAAGATGTTGGTGCAGTTCTACACGGCCATCATCGAGTCCATCCTCACCTCCTCCATCACCGTGTGGTACGCAGGAGCCACCGCCAGGGACAGACTAAGACTGCAGCGCGTTGTGCGCGCTGCTGAGAAGGTGATCGGCTGCAAGCTTCCATCCCTCCAGGACCTGTACATCTCCAGGACCCGGAGGCGTGCAGGTCGGATCATAGCCGACCCTTCACACCCTGGACACGCACTGTTTGCCCCCCTCCCCTCAGGCAGAAGACTTCGGTCCATTCAGACTAAAACCTCCCGCTACATGAACAGCTTCTTCCCCTCTGCCATCAGACTGCTGAACACTAAGTGACTTATTAGACTCTCGTGCACTACGTACAGCAGCTCAACCGGACTCATGACAATTATCACTGTTTTCTTTTTGCACTACCGACTGCACTATGTGGAACTCCACAGTATCTGCTGCTTGTTAATATATTTAAAAATTGCATAGATTAGTATTACTTATTCATATTCTACCTTTTATTGCATGCATAGTTTTTTATTTTTATCTTTAGTGCTACTCCATGTTTAATGTTGCAGCATTGCACCGAGACAAATTCCTAGTTTGTGTACTACATGAACAATGGCAATAAATCTCATTCTGATTCTGATTCTGACTGGGAGAAGATCAGGATGTCGTCCAGGTAGACGAAGACGAAGGAACCCGAGGAAATCCCGGAGGACATCATTGATTAGACGTTGGAAGACGGCCAGAGCGTTGGTGAGCCCAAACGGCATGACGAGGTACTCAAAGTGGCTGCTGGGGGTCCGGAATCCTGTCTTCCACTCGTCGCCCTCCCGGATCCGCACAAGGTGGTAAGCACTGCGGATATCCAGCTTCGTGAACCAGGAGGCCCCCTGGAGGGAGTCGAAGGCAGAGTCCATCAGAGGTAGTGTGTACTTGTCCTTAATAGTGATATCATTCAAGGCCCGGAAGTCGATGCAAGAGCGGAGGGAACCATCCTTCTTCCCGACAAAGAAGAAGCCCGCCCCCACTGGCGATGACGACAGCCGAATAATGCCCGAGCTGAGCGATTCCTTGAAATATGCCTCCATAGCCTCCCGCTCCGGAGCCAATAAGCTGTAAAGTCGGCACCCGGGCGGAGGTTAATGGCACAGTCATACGG
Source organism: Pholidichthys leucotaenia (assembly GCA_020510985.1). Lineage (NCBI taxonomy): Eukaryota > Metazoa > Chordata > Actinopteri > Cichliformes > Pholidichthyidae > Pholidichthys > Pholidichthys leucotaenia. Next base: position 39,037,562 of record CM035843.1, on the reverse strand, counting down.
GCGGTGGGGGGGAAGGGACAGCGCCTGGGATTTGCTAAACACCACTCCAAGGTCATGAAACTCCGGAGGCACTCTGGACAAGTCGGGGGGAGGGAGGGAGGCAGGGGAGGAGAGAGGGACCGATGGAGAACACGCTGCAGACTGGAGGCACGTACTCAGGCAAAAAAGACTCCAGGCGAGGACACTCCCGGTTCGCCAGTCGAAGGTAGGATTATGTAGGCGCAGCCAGGAGTAACCCAGGATGACTGGGGCAGCCGAGGTGGAAAGCACAAATAGCCGGAGGTCCTCTCGATGATTACCAGAGATGATGGCAGAGACAGGGGCTGTTTGGTGCGTCACTTTCTCTAAGGGAGCTTTCGACAGAGTGACAAGGTTAAGGGGAGTCGGCAGAACTTGGCAGGGAAGCTCTAGTCGGGTTGCCAGTTTTCCCGAAATAAAGTTCTGCTCGGCCCCCGAGTCCACCAGTACGTGGGTGAGGATCTCTGTGCGCTTGTGACAGAACCTAATTGGCAGGAGACATTTTGATAGGGGATTTAGCCGAGACAAGTTCGCGAGTCCCCCTACAGCGACTCGTGGACCCCCCCACCTTTTGGCCGAACTGGGCAGGATTCAATCTCGTGCTGGTCATCCCCACAGTACATGCAGAGACCAAGCTCCCTGCGGCGCTGTCTCTCTGCCTGCGGGAGTTTAGTCCGCCCCATTATCATAGCCTCAGGTTCGTCTGGGCCCTCTAGCGCGGGCAACGTCAAGGTTGAAGACTGAGAGGAGCGTTGTGACAGTCTGCTTGAGCAGCTGGGAGACCTCCACTCGGCAGCTCGCTCTCTCAGCCTGTTATCAAGACTGATGGTTGAAGAAATTAGATCAGTGAGTTGCTCAGGCTTATCTAAGCGGGCCAGTTCGTCCCGTAGGCTAGGGCTCAGGCTACCGATGAAGATGCTGCAAAGCGAGGCATCCTCCCACCCAACTTCCGCTGCTACCACCCGGAAGTCGACAGCGTAATCGGCCACTGACCGACCACCCTGGCGAAGATTTAACAGTCGGGTGGTTAGCACGCTATCATGGTCCGAATGGTCAAAAACCTCGTGGAAATCATGTACGAATTGGGCGTAGGTTAGATTGGCGTAGCTGGGCTTCGCCATAATGGTGTAAGCCCATGCTGATGCTCGCCCTTCCAATAGATTCGCCACGTAACCAATTCGGCTGTGATCAGAGGGGAAGTCCCCAGGAACTCGCTGAAACACCATCTCACACTGGAGAATGAAACCCTGAGCCTCCCCGAGCTTCCCACTGAAGCGTGTGGGCATTGGGACCGCTGTGAGATGAGTAAGCGAGCCCGGGCTAGCCTGGCTAGGAGGAGAGCTAACGGGAGCTGGCCTGCTGCTCTGAGCCGGAGGGAACGCCCGCTGACCTTCCAAACGATCCATCCGGCTGTTTATCTGAACCAATTGGTTCAGTATGGCCTGCTGCTGGTGAGTAATTTGATCCACTCGAGCCTCTAAGATGTTTAACTGGTGTGCGAGCCCACTGTTCGCTGGGTCACTCTGACGGAGCTGTACTGACATATTGTCGGACCCAGGGAACACACACACACAGGCTCAAGTGCAATTCAATTATCTTTATTGATCCAACAACAGGTGTGTGGGTGCGTGTATGCGGTATGTGAATGTATTGCGGGTGAATGAGCTGCAGCCGGGGGCGAGACAGAGCGCCGTACAGCCTGGCAACCCTAGGAACAGAGCCAAACACAGATGTTAGTTCCAGCCTTGTCACAGTGAATAGTATAACTGACTGGGGCTTACTTGCAAGTGTTCTGATGCTGACGCCGGTTTAGGCTTTGGGCTTCCTACCAGGGGGACAGTGTCTGTGAAGCACACTCGGCGATGAGCTGTGATGCGCGGCGTGGTGAAAGGGTGATTCCGGCGCTGCGGAAAAGGGAATCCGCCGCCAAAGGGATCCACCTGTGCACAGGGGAGAGCCTGGGAGAAAAGGTAAGTTGAGATGAGCTTACGTGCAAATGGAGAGTCCTAGAAACGATGCGCAGGGCTGTGAGGAAACAGGCATGTGCAGGACAAAGGTCGTAGCAAGACAGACGGCTCTGTGCCAAAGCTCCAGGCAGAGCGGGCTATATAGCCCAGGATTGATTAACCACAGGTGTGCGCGCAGCTGAGGCAGATGACGGCCCAGAGTGGGTCATGACAAGTATGGGCTGGATGGTGTTTATCAGTAATGATTTTATGTGCTTTTTTTCCTGCAACGCTGCGTGTATATAGTGTCCATAGATGGCAGTTCAGTCCTATTGATCTTGTCTGCTGTCCTTACCAGTCTCTGGAGAGCTTTCCTCTCTGCCCGGGTGGTGTTCCCATACCACACAATGATTCCCATTGTGAAGATGCTCTCCACCAAACCTCTGTAGACTAGTGAGAGGGGACGACGACTCACCCCAGCCTTCCTGAGCAGGCTGCAAGTCCCTCTTGTAAGTCACCCTATGTTCCTGTCTCTTCTTGAAGTATGTGTTCACCACAGCCATTTCCATCCTTTTTGTAAACTTCACAACCACCTGTCCTTCTACATTTCTCTCCTAAAGACCATACCTACCCAGAACCTCCTCATCACTTCTGTTCCCTTCACCTACATGCCCATTAAAGTCTGCTCCAATCACCACTCTCCCCACTGGGAACACTCTCTACCACTTCATCCAACTTAGTCCAGAATTCCTCTTTCTCTTCTACCTGACATCCAGCTTGTGGGGTATACACACTGACTACATTCAACATCACACCTTTGACTTCTAGCTTCAAATTTATGATTATGTCTGACTCCCTCTTTACCTTCTGAACACCCTTCACATACTCTTCCTTCAAGATTACTCCTACTCCATTTCCCTTCCCATCTACACCATGGTAGAGCAGTTTAAATCCACCTCCAATGCTCCTTGTCTTGCTTCCCTTCCATCTGGTTTCTTGAACACACAGTATATCTACCTTTCTTCTCTCCATCATAAATATTGTCAAGTGCAAAAGTAATAAGTGTTTATAAAATATATGCCTGTTGAGTTGGTACCGCAGAAGACCCCAGATCAAAATGTATACAATGCTGGTGATCAGAAGACCAGTAGCTAGCCGGTAGCTTGTAGTTAGCATGCTAGCGATTTAGCACACTTCGCTCGCGTTTCTTTGCATTTTCAGATGAAACATAGAGTCCATCACAGGCTCCAGCCCCCCCGCGACCCGAAAGGATTAAGCGGTAGAAGATGGATGGATGGATGGATGGTTTGTTATTCAAGACAATAAATCAAACTCTAGCACTGCCTATTTTTTTTAAACAGCCATGAAATAGCTTAATGAGCTTAATGATGGGCAGACAGAATTTTTTTTTTTTCAGAAGGGTGGGACTTCCAGTTCACGGATGTATAATTGCTTGTCAAACAGCGCCTCACTGTGGAAATTAAGGTATCCAAACCAGTACTGCAATTGTCAGAGAGTTGATAGTAAATTACTGTTAGTAATTAACGGTTACATGAACATCTTTGAAGCAGAGTGATACATATCCAGTGAAGTTGGAGTGAAATTTGTTATGTCTGGATATGGAGCCAAGGACGAGGCCAGGTGTCAAACCGAACATATGTTTTTTAAAGAGGCACAGGTGCAACACACAGCCACCAGGCAGAGGATGGCAAAGAGGCTGTCCCTCCAACCTGCAGCCCTTATATAGTGAAGGGTAGTGGCATGACCAGAGGGTGCCACACAAATAAAGTACAGAACATAAACCATATAAATAACTATATCACATTTCCCTCCCCTCTCACAAAAGTCCAAAACACACATACAATCCAGACCCACCCCAGTTTAGGACCCAAATCATGCACTAACATAATGTAAATAATAAGCTAAAAGTGGCCTAACACATTCATACTCAAAACAACTAAAACTAGGGGAGACAGGTGGACTGCTGTCCCACCCAACATGGCGAAGCGGATTATTCTGCCACTTAAACTAAATGAGTCTACGTAAAACTAAAATACTGCCATGTCTCCTAAACTAAAATAAAACAAACAAATTAATCCCAAAACTGCATACACAGAAACAACAAAACATTCTGAACACCAGCATAACCATCAACTTGTAATATACACACAATAAAACATTCCAAATGCATGCACATTAATCAACCTATATACATAGGGCCGGAGAAAACACGTCCGTGGGCCCCCTGGACCACCCTGTCATTAGTCTGCCCCTGGAGGCAGCCAGCCTCCTGGGCCACAGCAGATTGCCTCAGCACTGGTGCATTTCCTCTTCATCACCACCGGCTGCTCCGCTCATCCAGGTCCACATCCAACAGTTCCCTCCCGGGCACGCCGCAGCACGTTCGGGTGCCCCCATGAACCGTCTAGCAGCTGGAGATGAGCATCCTCCCATCTGGCCACGACCGTGACCATCCCTGGTGCTCCTCCGACTGCTGATCGGCCCGTACCTGCCGTGGTCACCTCTCCTCCCGAATCCAGTCCTTGACCCCCAGAGGGGTCCCACTCGGCCTGCAGGGTCTCTGCTTGGCACGTTGTTCTACCATGCCTGACGATCCAGCCCCGACTTCTTTTAACTCCGCTGCCACCATCGCCGTTGTGGCCCCCCATTCACCAGCCCACTTCAGCCAAGATCCGGGAACAGGTGGAACCAGCCTCCCGATGTCGCCCGTCGTCACAGGCGTCCTGCTGTGCTGCACAGTACCCTCGTCCAGGGCGACTTGAGCTCTGGCACAGGGACCCTCCTGTGATGACCCTCAGTGATATTGGTCTTGCTCACTCTCCAGGGTGCCAGGCAGTTCCTTATCCCACATTGTGCTGTCTACCACTCTCAGGATCGGATGGTCCCACATCTCAGCTAATTTGCACCGAGCCTTCGGTTCCAACGTTCCCACCATGGCCAGCCATCCTCGTCCCGAACCACAAAGTGGCGCCGGGTCACTCTCAATCCTGAAGTGCGGGGAAAAACATCTCACCGTTGTCCAATCCAGCACAGAGCCCACCGCTCCTGTGTCGATACATAAAAGCACTTCCACCCCGTCCAGCTCCACCCTACAGTACGTGTGTCCGTTGGTGCTGAGGGACATAACAGGGACAACAGTGGGGGTGAGAGAGCCCTCTTTGTGCCATGGGCTTCCTTGCTCGGAAGGATGCCCTGGTGACATGAAGCAAGTGGCCACACTTGCCGCAGCACTTCGCTCCTGCCGAACAATCTCTGGCCTTGAAACAGGGCTTCGTGGACCCACAACTCACACCTATGGGCTTTCCCGGTTGTTTTCAGCACGCACGATGCGCACTGGACCCGGATGCACACCGTGGTTGGCTCCGCAAGTTGGCAAGGGACCTGCGCTCGCAAAGCTGATGTCCCCCCCCTCCCCCTGTCCCTCCACAGACTGATGTGCCCTCCGGTACACCTCACCAGCAGGACAGTTCTACTGGATCGGCAACCCCCCACTGCAGCCACTATGGGCACCGGCTCGAGCCCAAAGGACGGGGAAGGGGGGGGGGCTAGTGCCATTTCTGGGTGTTCGGGGGGGAGGGGCTGTGTGGGGGCATGGTGTGGGGGTTTTCTCCACCCATAGAAAGGCAAGGAGAAGGGAGAACAGTGGACTGAAGGAGGAGGTGTCACCGGGGGGTATCAGACGGGACAGTTAGGTCTATGCACACACACACCCCCTCCCGGGGAGAGTAAAAATGACCGGAAAGAAGAAAGGTGTGAAAGCGGCAACGGTGTATGTTATGTTAATGTGCCACACATTCCTTTGTTAAACAGCAATGTATGATGGTCGGAAGCTTTGGGTCTCGATGCACGAGATTAAAGATATAAAAGGGGAATGCACGGAGATCTGTGAGTGCAGTTTCACTGTTTGCTGTTATGTTGTTGGAGAAAGAATAAAGCCTTGTGTTGTTCAGCTCATTGCCTCGCCTATTCCTTTCTCCGCAATTTTACTTGCTTCCCGTTGGCTGCTAACATTGTGAAGGGTTGGGTCCTGGAATTTTCTTTTTTGTGATACAAGCCAGAATAAGTTGGAGGGCAACTGCACTAATGCAACAGTTGCATGTTTTATTTTTTCATTTGTTTATGTTAAACTATAATGTAATAATTCTCTACTTCCAGTAAAACATTTTCCTCACACCACTGCCTTATCAGCAATAATCAAAACATCACAACTCTTCTGGGATTAGAGTTCACAAAGTTTAAACATCCTCCCTTGTATTATTAAGAATTCACATTAAGATATTCACATCTGTTTCTACACAGTTTAATCGCTGACATTTTAAAACAATGATAAACATTCTCAAGCTTTCTGTGAACACACTTGTCTGACAGCTACTTCCTGTAAGAGAGAAGGAAAGCAAAAAGCCCTCATTTATGATCACTCACAGTCCCTCTGGGTATTGTTTTTTTGTTTTGTTTTGTTTTGTTTTTTTTTTCAGGAAAAATGATTTCAAGATTCATCTTCCTGTGCATGCTCCAAGCTGTAGCCCCTCAGCATGCGCAACCTCGTGGACCGAGGCCAATACCTGGTCAAGGGGACAGCCCACGAACGACACCACGTCCATTTCTACCTCGGCCCACACCAAGACCTGAAGGTTGTGAAAGTGGGTGAATTTTTCCATGCACTGTGAAATGAGATAATTTTATCATTTCTTTGACATGCCTGGTCAGAGCTATGAACTTTTTTCAGTGGTGCACGTGTTCATATAGGAGAAAATGTTTTAGGGTAAAAGTGTAACATTACTCCACAAGATGTGATTTAAAATCCCCCGTAGGTAATCCATTCTGCATGATTTTTTTTATTTTATTTTTAGTAAATCTGTTGAAATTCTCTCCACATCAAGACAGTTATCAATAATTAAGATGGTGTGGGGGGGGGGGGGGAGGAAATAAAATCCATTCCTCTAGTCACAGAGCTGTAAAAACATCAGTCAATCATTGTATCCAGATTGAGTGCAATGTTTGGACGGCCTCCATGTTTACCTGCCCACCTGTGAACACTCAGGCTGTTCATTCATTGCATGTGTCCAATGGATCTGTGGTTTCTCTGCTTCGATTTATTGTACACTGCATGAAAAGTGCTTTGCAATGCATTCTAGGAATGTCAAGATAAGATTCTTTCAGTACATTTAAACTAGCAGCTGTTGATGTCAAATGAAACATATTAGGCAGCTAAACAGCTTATTTCTGACTGCAAATGTTTGGTTTCCAAATACATTTTGTAGTTTTTCTTTCAAGATACATGATTTTGGAAAAATGTGCAATTACAATTATGGCCCCAAATATTGTGATTTGCAATGCAATTACAGTGTTTCATATTTTTTGTTTTTTTAATGCATGGCTTTAATGAGTCTGTTTGCACTGTTTTCAAGGAAAATGTTGAGCAAATTGATCATTTTGAATTTTTTTTTTCTCAGCTTAGCTATTGTGTTGCAAAAAAACGTACATTTGCACATTACTGTTTACAAAATAATATTAATGGTATCTAAATTGAAACTGTGGCATTTTGTGCAATTATATAATTGTAGAGACTGACATTGCAATTGTGATGTGTTTGGGGTGAGGTAGGAGTTTAGATCGGGGCACCCCCAGGAAGGGGCCATGGCTCCCCCTGCCACCACTTGGGCCCCCCCAGCGGCCCCCCCTGGTCCCTGCCACTGGACGGTCTAACATAATTTTATAACTTCTTTTTCTATGTCATATTTTACTTGTAGTAAATGTTTAAGAATAACTGATGTGTGCTGTATATTATTAACAAATATTAACAAAATGCAGCAATGTAGGACAAAGCACACTGTCAAGGTGCATTCAGACAAAACGGGAATGGGCATGCAGCGTGATTACATTTTAATTGATTTTGATGTGTCACCCCAAGATTTTCAATGGCCCCCATGCCCCCCCCCCCCCCCGCCCATGAAAAATTTCTGGAGGTGCCCCTGGTTTAGATTTCCCTCATTTTATGAATGCGGGAACTTTAAATGGTGGAAACAAAGTTTATGATCAACCGAACTGAATGCTGATTTTCTCATCATTCACTTTAAACAAAATAGGTTTTCTCAACACTACAGGGTATATTAAATGTGCTGGACCTTCCATTAATTGGTGGTATATATGAACAGCTTTTTGATGAGCACAGTACATTCATTCATAAATGTGTTTATTTATTTGTGTTCTATGGGCGTGGAGGGTGAAACTGGGAATCCTGGCAGAACTAAAAACAATATCTGTCACAGGTCTGTGGTGGACCACTCCCAGTTACACGGGGTGAGACTGGACATCCTGGCAGATAAGCACATCTGTCGCAAGGTCTGTGGTGGACTTTTGCCAGTCGGTGCATCGTGACATGCACTATACGAAGAGCAGAGATAAACAAACCTATCATCTGGTCAGTAACTGCAACAGATACTGGAGTCAGTTTGTCTTGGCCTGTCTTTGCCACTGATAATACCTCCATCTCCCAAAAATGTGTTGCTAGTCCAGCAAAAGCTAGTGGTATTCAAATACTTTGCAAGCAGTTTCATGAAATGGTCAGTCAGAAAGCAACTCATACCGGCTCGGACGTCGCCCGAGTTAACAAGGTCAGGAGTTCCTGGCAGTGGAAGGTGAAGGACAGAGCTGCGTGGAGGAATCTCATCAGACCTAAATGAAACAGTCATTGTCACCCCCAACAGACTGCTATGATGATGATAATGATGATGTTAGTCAATTGTGAATAATCTAGTTCATTTATCAGCTGCTGTTCCCCACAGCAGAAAGCTGAAAGCCACTATAGATTTATTTAATGACTGCTAGAAGTACATTACTTGAGTAATGTAAATGTGAGTGCATTACGATTTGTCTCTTGTTAAAGACAGCAAACAAATGACTGAAAGTTCTTACACTTTTACCAACTTTTTTTCAACCTACAGAAATAATTGAATGTCCTATCAGGGTTTATTTCACCATCGACACCTCAGAGACCATCGCCTTACAGGAATCCCCACCCGGGCACCTGGTGGAGAGCATCAGGGAATTCACAAGGATGTTTGCAGAAAGACTATCAGATGAGGAGTACAAGGGGCAAATCCAGATCACCTGGTCCGTTGGAGGCCTGCACTTCTCCGAGACACAGCTTATCTTCAGTCAACTGACAACAAAAGAGAACTTCATCAGGAATCTCGGCTCTATCAAATATTTTGGAAAGGGTACCTTCACTGACTGCGCCCTGAAAAACATGACTCACCACTTGACCCGCTACTACACAGCGACCAAGGCTGTCCTCTTCTCTGTGGTCATCACTGATGGCCACGTGACGGGGAGTCCTTGTTCAGGGATAAAGGCAATGGCAGAGAAGGCGCAAGATAGAGGGATCCACCTTTTCTCAGTGGCAGCATCGAACAGAGTTGACGAAACAGGAATGAACGACATAGCCAGCTCCCCCACTGAAGTGTATCGGGATAGCTACATTGTTACTGACCTTGTTGATGGGAAACCAAAGCTAAGCACAGCTACCATTGAGCGCATCATAAAAGTCATGGTGATCTGAAATCTTTTAACTTTGGGTGTTTCATTATATTTTAGTGTCAATAGGTGTCAAATCTTACTGCCTGTGGTTTTGTTTTGTTTTATTGCAGAAATATCAAGCGTATTTAGAGGTAAGAGAAATTATATCATGTAATTCAAAATAAGGGTGTTAATAAATTGCTGTGGATATTTTGCATGATTTATCATATCATATTTTTCTTACTGATATTATAGTGTTATAAACCAAGATGCCTGGAAACTCCTGGGATTCCTGGACCAAAAGGCTATCCAGGAATAAAAGTGAGTACGAAAAACTGGATTGAAGACAGTAATGTTCATTGAAGAGTGTCAGGGCTCATATTTAGTGGCAGAGTGAGGTGCTCAGGTGGCTGCACTTGAATATTTGACTATTCTAGTATTTTTCAGGCATAGGTATGCTTTTTATGTGAGCATAGGAATAGCAAAAAATTGTATTTAAGTAAATTAGTGTTACTGTATGACATAAAGTCAGAAGGAGCTGCACTGTGTCTTTGTGGATCTAGAAAAAGCGTATGATAGGATGCCAAGAGAGGAAGTGTGGTACTGTATGAGGAAATCAGGAGCGGCAGAGGAGGATGTTGGTGCAAGACATGGATGAGGACAGCGAGACGGTGGTGAGGTGTGCTGTAGGAGTGACAGATGGATTCAAAGCAGGGGTAGGATTACATCAGGGATCAGTTCTGAGCCCCTTCTTGTTTGTCAAGGTGATGGACAGGCTGACGGATGAGGTCAGTCGGGATTCTCTGAGGACCACGATGTTGACAGACAACATCGTGATTTTCAGTGAGAGTAGGGAGCAGGTGGAAGAAAACCTGGAGAGGTGGAGGTATGCAATGGAGAAAAGAAGAATGATAGTCACTTAAAGCAAGATAGGCTGTGTGTGTGTGAATGACAGGGAGACAGATGTAATGGTGACGATGCAAAGAATAGAGGTAGTTAAAATAGATGAGTTCAGATACCTGGGGTCAACCATCTAAACCATTGGACAGTGCACAAGAGAGGTAAAGAAAAGAGTGCTGGCAAGATAGAGAGGGTGGAGACAAGTGTCAGGGGTGGTTTGTGACAGAAGGAAGGCAGCTAGAGTTACAAAATGGTAGCGAGGCCTCTTATGAGGTATGATGTGGAAACGGTGGCACTGACAAAAAGACAGGAGGCAGCGCTAGAGAAGGGAGACTTGAAGATGCTAAGATTCTCATTGAGGGTGACTACGAGGGACAGAATTAGAAATGAGTATATCAGAGGGGCAGCTCAGGTTGAGCGTTTTGGAGGCAAAGTAAGAGTGGCAAGACTGAGATAGTTTGGACATGTGCAGAGGAGGGATAATAGATATATTGGATAAAAGATGTTGAAGATGGAGCTGCCAGGTAGGAGGAAAAGAGAAAGACCGCAGAGAAGTCATGTACGCAGTGAAGGAGAACATGGACAGAGTTGGTGTGAAAAAAGAGGATGCAAGGGATAGGGTGAGATGGAGGCAGATTATCCACTGTGGTGACCCCTAAAGGGAGCCTCCAGAAGAAGAAGAAGAATTAACTAGAAAAGCACTCAGAGAGTGCATACCTCCACCAAGGCTCCTTCCATCTCTCATGGATCACCTCCAAAATGTAATGGGTTTGTATGTAGGCCTAGAGCCAGTTCTGGTGAAAACTGCATCAAAGTCTGTCCATTAGTTTTGGAGGATTGTTGCTGACACACTGTGAGAAGATAAGAGCCTTGGCAGAGGTATACATTCTCAGATCATCATCAAAATGTAATGGCTTCCTCTCTAGCCCAAGACCCACCCCTGGTGAAAATTTAATCCAAATCCATCCAGTAGCTTTTGTGCAGTCCTGTTGCACAAATACAAACAAAGCCCTTGGTGGAGGTATGCACTCTCAGATCATCACCAAAGTCTAATCATCTGTTCTTCATGCCATTACACACCTTTACTGAAAAATTCATCAAAATCCACTCATAACTTTTTGAGTAATGTTGCTAACAGACAGACAGACAGACAGACAGACAAACCAACGCCGGCAAAAACATAACCTCCTTGGCAGAGGTAATTATTTGAGAAAGAATCAGAAAGTATCTACTTTCCGGAGTTTTTAAATTGCAGGGTTTTTTTCTTATAAGTTTGTGTTTTTAATACATTGTGATTTCCAGTAGGTTAACAACTTTTTCTTGTAAATTTTTTTTTCATAAATTTCAGATGTTCTTGCCAATTTCAGAGGATTTTCTTTGAAATTCTGGGCATTTTTCTAGTAAATTTTTTTTTTCTTATAAATTTGCAACTTTATATTAATAAATTTAATGTTTATTTCTTTTTTATTTCTTTTTTCATTTTTCCTTTTTTGACTGTTTATTTCTTATTAATCTGAAACTTTTTAGAGATAAGTTTGCAACTTTTTAACATAAATTTGCAACCTTTTACCTATAAATCTGTGTAACTTTTTATCTCAAATTTGCACTGTTTTGGAAAATTTGCAAATTGTCTCTTAAATGTGTTATTCTTTAGAAAATAAAATATAAACTACCCACATATACAGGATGCATGTACCCTCTTATATAATCCCAAATAATATCATGAAATGGTAGGTAGTAATAAATCAAATATATCCTGGTCCAGAATAAAGGAACAATGATTTCAACACTAATTTCAATTAATAAAATTGAAATTCTTTTAAAAAAAAATGACAAAGATACAGTCGTAAGAACAATTTATCTAAAGCTGGTTTCACACTTTAGCATTTGGACTGACTTTTATAGACATTTTTAAAATTCTGAGAAATTAGTCTAAACAATGGTGAAGTTACATTTGTGAGAAGGTTTTTTAAATCCAGCATACACCAACTTTTACAAACTTTTACAAACTTTTGCTAGCATTTGCCAGAGCATGTGTAGCTGTTGCCAACTTAGGTTAACTACAGCAAATACTCAGCGCAGGTCAGCTGATACCAGCGTCAGGCGACACTCACATTAGCAAGTCGTCCAATAACCAGAAGAGGGTGGCAGACTCTGGTGGATGACCTATGTTCCTTAAGGAACTCAAGGGTTTAAGTCAAGTCCAATAACCAGAGGGTTGGTGGTTCGAATCCTACTCTCCCCAAACATCCTGCTGTTGTGTCCTTGGGCAAGACACTTTACCCACCTATCCTCCAGTGGCCATGACACTGGGTAGGAATGTGTATAAATGTTCAGTAGTGGTCGCAGAGGCCATTGGCGTGGATTGGCAACCACGTTTCTGTCAGTCTGCCCCAGGGCAGCTGTGGCTACAGCAGTAGCTTACCAATATCAATGTCTGTCTGGAGTGAATTAAATGCAAACCATTATTGGGGGCGGCTGTGACACAGGTGTATTGTGGTCGACTACTGATTGGAGGGTCAGGGGTTCGATTCCCGCTCTGTCTGCAGTCTGCATGTCGAAGTGTCCTTGAGCAAGACACTGAACCCTGAGTTGCTCCTGGTGGGTCAGGCCAGCGCCTGTGTATGGCAGCTCTGCCGCCATCAGTGTGTGAATGTATGTGTGAATGGGTGGATAGCAGGATGTGTAAAGCACTTTGGTCATCTAGAGATGAGAAAAAGTACTATATAAGTGAACACCATTTACCATTATATAAAGATCAGCGTTTGTGGAGGCTTCCTGCCATTCTGGACCTGCTTTTGGAGTGAACACATCTCCCTTGGGCATACATTTCAGTATTTATTTTCGTTTTATATTCCTATGTAGTTACTTCTGCATGCCCGTTTTCCCTATTCATTCATTCATTCATTCATTCATTCATTCATTCATTCAGTCCTCTAAAAAATAATATAACTATGCCTATCTATAGACTCCAACAGTAAGTTCACAATCAAAATGTGGATGGAATAAAAAAAACTATTTAGTGTATCATCATATAAATAAAATGATGGGTGATTATATTTTAACTGTTACAACTCTCCATTAAAACAACATAAAATCCCATTAAATGTCATTTACTTTTTGACACCACATCAGCACTTTTTGATTCCCCACAATGAAAGTCAAACCAATAAATCCTGGAGAATGATTGTGCATGGAGCAGAAAATTAAGAACAATAAATTCTGCAATGAGGAGATTTTTTTTTGGGGGGGGGGGGGCTGTCACATTTTTGGGGGATTATATATATATATTTTCTTTTTTTTTAATTCCCCCTTCTCTCAGCTTTTGGCATTCCAGCACCATGGACAGCGACACGTCTTTGCATTTCTCTTGCGTCCGTGCATGTCTGAAATAAGTTTCAGTCTAAAAACATCTGCTTCCACCAGCATTTCAGTCAGCATTTGCCAGTGGAGCTTAACTTAGGCTGACTTAGTTGAGTTCTGCATAACTTAGCCCAGCGGTCAGGAACTTTTACAAACTGTGCACAACTTTCATCAACGTGTATTTCCAAACGTTGGCAAATTTTAAGCCTGCTGAAAATTTTCAAAGAACACAACTTTCGCCAGTATTTGCCAACAAACACCAACTATCATTAACTTTTACCAACTTTTGCCAGCAGAGCCAGACGTTTGCCAAAATGTCAATAAAAGTTGGTCCAAACGTTGTAGTGTGAGTCCACCCTTAGAATAAATATGCACATTTTTAAGCAATACAACCAAGGTACTTGGGTAAAAGTAAAGGTATAAAGCATTTACAATAAAACTACTAAATGTAGTGCAAATTAGAAAAAAAAAACATGATACTTAAGTACACGTATTTAAGTAAATGCAACCTCTGAAGAGCCAGAGAAGTATGTGAGGGTGATGCAAGACATATATGAGGACAGCGAGACGGTAGAGAGGTGCACTGTAGGAGTCATGGATGGATTCAAGGTGGGGGTGGGATTACATCAGGGATCGGCTCTGAGCCCTTTCTTGTTTGCCATGGTGATGGACAGGCTGACACATGAGGTCAGGCAGGAGTCTCCGTAGACCATGATGTTGACAGACAACATTGTGATCTTCAGTAAGAGTAGGGAGCAGGTGGAGGAGAACCTGGTGTAGTGGATTTAGATTAATGGGTTTATAGGTATTTTATTGTTGGTACAAGTATTAATGTAAATATGAATGTGAGTAGGAATGAAGATTTACTTTCATTACACTCATATCCTAACCAGTCCAGATAATGGACAATTTTATTAACAATTCTTTATTTGTGAAAAATCAGGAAAATTATTGGCATGGCAGATTAAACAATTAGAAATTAAAACACCAATTACCAGTATTATAAGTAACGGACAGGTAGTTATAGATCCTTTAGAAATTAACAGAGCCTTTAGAGATTAATATGAAAAATTATATGATACCAAAAATGAATCTGATTTAACAAAACTAAATGGGTTTTTGAACGAACTATTTATACCGTGTATTCCAAATGAAAACAGGGAGATATTGGAGTCTAAAATTAGTCAAGAAGAAGTTGGGCTAGCCATTGATAATATGAAATCAGGAAAAAGTGCAGGACCAGATGGTCTTCCAGTTGACCTTTATAAAAAATTTAAGAATAAATTAATAAAACCTTTTTTGGAAATGGTTTTAGAAGCATTTCAAAATAATAATTTACCATCATATATGAATAATGCCTTAATTATACTGCTGCCAAAACCAGGTAAGCCCTCTAATAAATGTGAAAATATGAGACCAATAAGCCTATTAAACGCCGACCTTAAGATAATCTGTAAAATTTTAGCAAGACGAATACAAGAAATTTTACCAAATATTATTAATCGAGATCAGAATGGCTTTATAAAGGGAAGACAAGGCTTCCATAATGTAAGAAGACTATTTAATATTATTTATTTTAATAAAGAAGCACCGGATACAGCTCTCCTATCACTGGACGCCAAAAAGGCCTTTGATAGAGTTGAATGGCCCTTTCTTTTTGAAGTCCTACAAAGGTTTGGACTTGGAAATAATTTCATAAAATGGGTTCAGATAATATACAATAATGCTACAGCAGAAATCCTAACAAATAACAATATTTCAAAATCAATAAAAATCAATAGAGGATGTCGACAAGGCTGTCCACTTTCACCTTTACTGTTTACTATGGCAATTGAACCTTTAGCGATAGCGATACGTTTACATTCACAAATATATGGAATTAAAGTTGGACCAACAGAACATAAAATCTCCCTGTACGCCGATGACATAATTTTGTTTATGTCGAATCTAAAAAAATCAATTCCAACCTTGTTGAATTTAATAAAGAATTTGGGGGAAATATCAGGATATAAAATAAATAAAACTAAATCTTCAATATTAATGCTAAATGAGACCCAGAGAAATTACCCAGCCCCTGAGGTAAATCAATTCAGTGTTGTAAATCAGTTTAAATATTTAGGAATCCAAATTGTGCCTAAGCTAGAATCAGTCGCCAGTGTCAACTATGAAGCCTTAATGTCAGATATCAATGAGTTAACTCAGAGATGGATGTCACTACCAATGTCGATGATCGGGAGAATCAATATACTTAAAAGTAATATTTTACCTAAAATACTTTATTTATTTCAATACATTCCCTTACCACCACCTTTAGATTTATTCTCAAGAAATAAAAAAAAGTTAGTGGAATTTATATGGAACAACAGGAGGGCTAGATTACGTCTGTCTTTATTATATTTACCATTTGATCGTGGAGGTCTGAAATGTCCAAATTTTATGTTGTATTATTGGTCGGCACAACTGAGGTCTATGACATATTATTTTTCATCAAATGATCTCCCTCACTGGACTGAAATGGAATCATACAATTTACCTTTACCTCTTCCCATATTCATATACTCAGATTCGGCAAAAAAATTACAAAAACAAGTTAAAAATCCATTTGTAAAGCATATGATCAAAATATGGTGTGAAGCTAAAAACTATTTAAAAGAACCACAGTTATTGTCTCAATTTAGTCCAATTTGGGGTAATCAATATTTTAAACCAGGGAGAGCGGACGCTGTATTTAAAGTATGGAATTTAAAAGGGATACAAAAGATTCAGGATTTATATTTGCCATGTGCAGATAACATAATGTCTTTTGAAGAGCTGAGGATCAAATTTAATCTCAATAGAACACATTTTTTTAAATATCTTCAACTTAGAAACTTTATTCGATCAAATCAAAATAAAGCTCTCACTCGACCTATTTATTCATCCTTGGAAAAAATGTTGATGAAAGATAGTAAAAGAAAGGGTATTATTTCAGAGTTTTATAACTCATTGACACTATCTTCAAGTGAAAATTCACTGAAAAGATTAAACTACTGGAAAGAAGATCTGCAAACTGAAATTTCAGAGGAACAATGGGAATTGGCTTGTACAGAAGCTCAAACCAAATCAATAAATGTACGCCTTAAATTGATACATTTCAAATGGTTAATGCGGATGTATGTTACACCGGAGGAGTTAAATAGATACAACAAAAATATACCAGATACATGCACAAAATGCATGGAAAGTAAAGGAACCCTATTTCATTGTTTATGGGAATGTAGATTAATAAGAATGTTTTGGGAAGAGGTGAGGGTAACAATTGAAAAAATAATCTCAAAACAAATCATATTGAATCCTAAACTGTTTTTGTTGGGTCTGTACCCAGAAAAGCATAATTTTAATAAAAGTGAAAGAACATTCATAGACCTCAGTTTGCTTAATGCCAAAAAATGTATTGCACTATTATGGAAAAAGACTCATAGACCAGATGTGACTCAGTGGTTAAGACAGATGTTAACAAACCTTCCATTAGAAAGAATAACATATATACTGAAATCAAAGGAAATTGTGTTTGAGAATATATGGAGACCTTTTATTGATTATGTAAAAAATTTAAACATAACTCTTGAAGAAGAAGGTGAATGATGTGTGTGGACCTTGTAAATTCCAAACTGGTGAACATAATATGTATACTTATGTATTGGATTGTCTAGACTAAACAGAGGAGCATTGTTGAAGATTTGATTTTGTTGGTGGTTGTTGGTGTTTTTAGTGCATTTTTTTTTGTAGTACTTTAGTGTTAGTGTTTGATTGTTTGTATCATGTTTGTTAAAAAAAAGGTTCAATAAAGATATTGTGGAAAAAAAAACAATTCTTTATTTGTACCAATTATGAATCAGTCTAAAAAAAACCAAAAAACTTGTGAGTTCTTGTTTGCTGATAATCAAGAAGATGGATATGAAATCAAACAATAACTCCCATATGTCTTTCAAAGGTTTAATAAGAAATATCAGAATAGGTTAACATATTCGGATGACTTTAAAACAAAGAATTCAACATGTATCATGGGCATCATAGACGGTTATTGAGTTACTGAGCATAACCTGTGAATCAAGCATTTGTGGAACCAAATAAACCATAGTTTAACTTGTCAGTATACTGGAAATTGGAAAACCATAAAACAGCATTGGTTAAGAAAAGTGGATGCAATTTTATGAAGAAAATGATGATTAAGCTGTTTATAAAAATGGAAAATTGGTGTTACTCTGAAAAAGAACGCAAATTAATGAAAGGACAAAATGCATTTTGAAATTCTGATAGGAGTTGCATGAAATTAAGTTTAAAGAACTTACACCAGGAATATTCTGAAGAATTAAGTTTAAATTAAACAACAGACCGTCAGCCAAGCAGAATCATTGAATCCCAGTGGGTAGTAGGCGGTCCATTGGATTCTGTTTCAACTGGACCGGCATGGGTTCTGTTGGAAGACTGGCAAACAGGCTCTTTATCACTGTTATGGCCTACTCTCGAGATCACAAAGGGGCTGGTTCTTCAGCAGGCTGGCTGTGGTCTTCTTTTATGCACTGAAGAAGGAGTTTGTTTATTGTACAGTTCCCATCAGAGAGTCAAACTGGGACAAGAACACCCCACAGATCTGTTTCTTCCAATGTATTGTGGCTGGAATTAATTAATTTAAGCTTAAAAAAATCAAACAAAATCTTCTTGCAAGGTAATTTAAAGAAAGGTAAGGATTAAGTGGAAGAAGATGAATGAATGAATGAAAGAATGAATTTAAAGAAAAATATTAAAACAAGAAAAAGTGAACTTTAAAGAAAAAATTTTCACAGAGCATCTGGGCCTTATTTGGAAGATAGAAAAAAATGGGAGAGCAGCTAAGTCTGCTCCTTACAGTTTGTTCACCACTCCAAAACTGAACAAAGAAAAGTTTTTTTTCAGGTGTGGCAGAATCTCACTGAATTTCATGAAACTGAGCTGCACCAATTACATTTGAGCTTCGGTTGTTCAGCAGAAGCTATAAACAGCCTAAAAAGAAAATGCAGTGAAGCTTGGAAGCCCATTGGTCATTTCAAAGTTCAGGGCTCTGTGTGTCTCCCAGCAGAAACAGAAGGGGGAGAGACATTTGATATGAAAAGTGAAACTCCTCCCTAAGACACACATGTTGCTGAATAAAGCATAAATTCTTTCAACTTTAGTGACTAACATATCCTACTTGATAAAAGGAACACAAACAAGAGTTCTTCATTGTACATGAGATTAATTCCTTAATGGCAAGTATGCAAAATTTAATTTCTTCCTGAAAATAAAGCAATATATATCAAATCATATCAATAAAAGCATTTGAAACCATAATTGTCCATGCCTGAGTTCAGCCAGGTCTTCAATAGCGGATACTGTCTTGAGAGAAAGAATATGAATTAATTTTTTTGTCCATAATGCATAAATTCCACTGCAAAGGGGAAAAAAATTAAATATTCCTGATTCGTCCACCAGATGGCACTGTAAAACTGTCTGGTTGGTTAATGAGGAATCTTGACTCCCAAGTCTGGATTATATCAACCATAAATCTGTCATTTAGGGCATTCCTTTGCCAAAGAGCAGAAAAGGGAGAATAACTAAGTCCTAGAGAAGGGATTAACTTCCACTTTATGGCCAATGGATAGTGTTACAGCTCTGGTCCTTGGGTGATAGAAGTAGTTCATGACCAGACTTTCAAGTAGAAACAATTTTCTTCAGCAAAGAATGATTTTATATATTGGAACCAAAAGGGTTAACGCTACACTGGAGAGGTGGAGATATGCTTTGGAGAGAAGAGGAATGAAAGTCAGTAGAAGCAAGACAGAATCCATGAGTGTGAATGAGAGGGAGGCAGGTGTAGCAGTGAAGATGGAAGGAGTAGCAGTAGTGAAAGTAGATGAGTTTAAATACCTAGGGTCAACCATCCAAAGCAATGGAAAATGCACAAGAGAGGTGAAGAAGAGCATGCAGGCAGGGTGGCATGGGTGGAGACGAGTGTGGGGGTGATTTGTGACAGAAGGGTAGCAGCAAGAGTGAAAGGGAAGATTTACAAGAAGGTAGTGAGACCTGCTATAATATATGGTTTGGAGATGGTAGTGCTGACAAAAAGACAGGAGGGGGAGCTTCTTCTCACTCACAGCAGTGATCACCAGTATAATTGGTGAGGCGTGGCTGTAGGAGTGGCAGAGAGCAAGGCTCAATCTGCCAGCTGGAATTAATAAGCAATAATCAAAACCTACAGCCACAGGTCATGGACAGGGGTTGAAAACAACCCCAAACATGACAGAGCCCCCCTTCCCAAGAGGTGGATACCAGACACTCACATACCATCAAAACAGAAAACAAAACCTTCCCCCCTTCCCCTCCAAAGACCAACACAACAACCCAGGGCAGGAGGTGGGGGAAAACAGGTTAGGAGGGATTAACCAGGAAAAGATAAACACCACAATACAACACGATGAACACGACACTTCCCAAACCCCAAAACACAGTCACCCCTCTCGAAACCCAAGAGTCCCAAGGCTCAGGGGGCCGGCCGCTGTCCCAGTCCCACGACCGTCCATGAACCAGGCCAGGTGGCCTGCCAAAGTCCAAAGCCAGCTGGGCCGCTGGGCAAGGTGAGCCAGGTGGCCTATCTGGGAAACCTGGCCACTGACCCCAACAGCACAGTTTCTTGGGTGGCCGACTGGGGTTCCTCAGCCACCGGGCCAGGTGAAAGGGGTCGGAAAGTGACCCCTTAACCGGGAGACGCAGACCCTCAGGTGGCCGAGCCACATCGTTGGGCCACCAGAACCAAGGGGAAAACAAGGAAGCAGTCTGCCCACCGGGAGACTGGGAGGTGGGCGACCGGACCAGAGAAAGGAGACCCTTGCGGCCACTGGTGGCAGGACCCAGCAAATCATGACAGTGTCCAGCAGGAAGAGAAGGATCCCCCACCAGGCCTCTGGAAGGAGGAAGGAGACCCTGGTGTCCTTGCGTTTGCTGGCAACACCCTCAATGGTCCAGAAGTGATGCAGAACCTTAGTTGCATCCGCGGTGAGCCCCGATTGGGTCAGTGTAGCACCCACGGTGGACCCCGACCAAGCCATGGTTGCACCCACGCTGGAGCCCAGGAGGACCCTTGCTGCACCTGCAGTGGACCCCGAATGGACCTTGGCTGCACCCGCAGTGGACGATAACCTCCAGTGGCGAGCCCGGAATCTCCACCTTGTCCAGCAACGTGGACCTCTCTCCGACAACCCTAGAAAATCACTCAGATACAGAGGACGAGGGGTCAGGGTTACCGGCAGCGGCAGAGTCCGGCGAGGCGAGCTCATGTGCAGTGTGTGGCTGCAGCTGGCTTTCCTCACCTGAAGCTAAGAAAAATGCTCTATAAGGGAAAGGAAAAAGACAAAAGAGAGCACTTGCCTTAGCTCGAGCTCCACCGCTGTCCAGGATTTCGACAATCCAGGCGACGTCTCCACGGGCTCGGCCTCCTGGAGGTGCAGCTCGGGCACTGACTCTGCTGCGGCGGCCTCTGTAGCAGGTGTGATGTTGCAGTCTTTGCCTCCTCCAGTGAAGGTTCCAACGCAGGCGATCTTTCTGATGTGGATTCTGGAGGTGGAGTCTCACATTGCGCTGGACCCCGAGTGAATGAAGTCAGGGGATGCTCCGTCAGCACAGGCTCCAGGTCGGTCACAGCACCCTCTCTAGCCACGGTGGCTCCATGGGGCTGGGGTTCTGTCTCTCTGCTCTGCGGGCTCCTCCTTCGTCTGGAGCCCCAGGGTTGGTGGACGCTCAGAGGTGACAGGAGGAGATATGGAGAGGGTTGGTGAGATGATGAGATGACAGTGACTGTAGCAGGTGGAGAGGCCTCTGGGGACTGCACACCCAGAGTCTCTCTTACAGGGATCAGGCAAGAATTTTCAACAATTTTAGAAACAAAAGGAAGGAAATCTTGCCTGTTCTCCTGGCTGATGGCGTCCCCTGCTGCAGCTGGCGAGGTGTAGCTCCTCGCATTGGTTGTGGCGGGGCTGGACTCTTCCATTGACGGGTCAGTAATGAACTTGGGCCCCTTCGAAAAACCTGAGGAAACTGCCCCTGTACCCTGGATGGCATCCGGGGCCGAGGGAGGACTGTCTGCGCTCCCACTGGTCGATGACGGCGTCGTGGGCGAAGGATCCTCAGCTGCAACGGCCCCAGGGAGGGAGGCTGACAGGACAGCCAGAGCAGAGTTCCAGGGGGCTTGAGCTTTTGGAGTTCCTCCCGGGCATGGCGTGCACGACTCGGCAGGCTGAGAAATGATAAAGGTCCTTCAACAGTCCATGGCCGTCAGAGAGGTTTGGTCCTCCCTCTGGTGATCAGATGGACCCTCAGGCAGAGACAGGGGAGACACAAAGGGAACAGAGGTCTTAATTTCCACAGCTCAAGGAAAAATCACAGGCAACAACACAGCCTGCGTCTGTCTCCCAGGTGACAGACAAGGTTTATCATTTTCAGAAGAAAAAGGATGAAAAAACACTTGCCTGACAACCCGGGTGTGGAAGTCAGCTGCAGGTTTGTGTATCGGAGGAGTGGGCCCAGGGTCGAGACGAGGGTGACGAGCCTCCGGCTTCCGGGAACGCTTCTTCTCCCCATGGGGAGGGTCCCGCTTCAGAGCGGCTTCTTCCCGTCCCCCGCTCTCCCATGAATAGGAGAAAATGGAGGCCAAGATGGAGGTGGCCTCCGCGCAGCTCCACAGATAGGGATGCTTCTCCATTAATCGTGCTGCGCTGTCCTGGCTCACACGGATTGACTCGGGAGTGCCGGTGGTCTTGATCTGAGACAGGAAACCCTCTAGGACACACACACCCCACAGCTCTGCTTCATCCAGCCAGGCCATGATTTCTCCAGTTCAGGTGGGTGGAAAAAACACACCCAAAATGAAAGGGAAAAAACCAACACGCTACTCACTGTTTGGTCTCTAGTGGTGGCAGCTTACTGTCATGTCCACTGCGCAATCACGCAGCGGACATATAAATTGGCAGTGAGCCCAAAGTGCAGTAATGTAACATGTTTATTTGACAAAAGGGAAAAACACAGAATATCCAAGTGCAGTCCACGCAGAGTTAATTGGATGAGACAACCGGCTACAAACTTTGTTGGCTGAGAGGAGAAGCCCCATGTGCTCAGAACAGGAGCGGAGAGGAAGGGCAAATAATTAATTAAGATGAAGACTCACATGAATGTCGGAGCGGAGCTCTGGAAAAACAACACCATAAAGTCCAAAGGGGAAGGAGCCAACTACAAGCGCGCCTGGTCATCCAATGTTGACTTAAGCTGCCACCCTGACTGATCACACTGCCTCCCTGTGAGTACACAATACACTAACAAAGGCAAGTGGACACAGCCGTGTGGCAAGCAGGTGCGTGACTGATTGGAACTCTGTGTGTGTGTGTGTGTGTGTGTGGTGAAACCATACAGCCGGTGAATGTCTGGTAAGAGAAGGAGGCATGGCTGTAGGACTGGCAGAGAGCAAGGCTCAATCTGCCAGCTGGAATTAATAAGCAATAATCAAAACCTACAGCCACAGGTCGTGGACGGGGTTGAAAACAACCCCCAACATGACACTTGATGGTGTTATGCTGTCTGACTCCTCTTGTCTTTTAAATGTGTTTGTTGTCACAGCTGGAAAACACTAGGGACAGTTTTAATGTCGAAATATTTACAATCTCAGCTGTCCACCTAATATTCTTCTCACTCACAGCAGTGTTGGTAGTAATTACATTTTAATTCATCTCATTGTTGCAAGCATAATAACAAGACTTAATGACTTTGTTTAATCAGCATCAAGGTTAGGAAACATGGGATTCAGCAACACTTAACTTCATGACAGATCAAACAATTCTCCAGCTGCTATACAGTACAGCTGATTTTTGGAAAATCTTCTCAAAATGTCATTCTTTCAGCATGTATGTATGTATAGATGGATGGATGGATGGAATACCTCAACAGTGTCCATGCTTTTTTTATTTACAGGGAGTAAAAGGAGACAGAGGCCATACAGGGGCGAAAGGTGAACAGGGTCAACAGGTGGGGAAAAATTATGTCAAATAACTTTATGCATTCACACTTCACATTTCATTAAAATAGTAATAATACATTACTGGTATCTTTTTTTATATATATATATTTCAGGGTGATACTGGCATTGAAGGTCCAATTGGACGACCTGGACCAAAGGCTTGTTTAAGACACATTTTCTTGATAATTCATGGTTCTTCATACTTGTAGCTTCTTTTTTTTTTATCTTAAACATTTTTTGTGCTTTTCCATAGGGATGGCCTGGTTTTAAAGGTGATAAGGTAGGAGCCCAAAATTTATGTTTCTACTTTTTGATCAAACAAAATGAAATGCTGGGATTAATGGGACTGTTCTATCCTAACAGGGTGATATTGGATTAGGTGGATCCAAGGTAAATGGCAGTTTTAATGCTTTTATCATTAACAGGCTGTAATTCAATTTATCCTATTAATGATGTCTGAATGCTCAGGGCATTGCAGGTGAACCTGGCAAAAATGGAACTGATGGACAAAAGGTAAGTGTTAATATAAAGGTGTGCACTGCGACTGCAATATACTAGAAACCATAATATCCCTGTGAAATCTGCAGGGCAAAATGGGCAGAATTGGGGCTCCTGGGTGCAAGGGTGATACGGGTGACAAGGTAAGCTGAGCACATTCAGAAAACAAACATGGAATATTTGATTGAGATATCTTAGGAAAGGAAATGAATAGGTCCAGTTCTGTACTAACCAATTGTAGTGGACTGTATATATAAGATTTTTCTCATTAAACTTATTTCTCACAGAGCCATTTGTTATGTCCGAAAATCCGGAATGACCAACAAAGATTAGAGCTGGTTCAGAACACAAAATTTATTAAACAAACTGTTAGTGATACAGTGCTGGTTTGTTATGGCTGAGCACTATATTGTCAAGAGGCGACATAATATCTCCCTTCATAATAGTCCGACATGATGATGTCACCGCATGGCTGAGTCACCACGCCTGCTCCAGTTAACCCCTTGTAGTTTCACGTACTACGTTCATCCCCCCCCCTTGGAAAAACAGAACAGCACGCAGATCATATTTACCCTCCCCAGTTTGGTAGCACAAACTAGTTAGGGCTAGCGGGTAGACCACCACGTAGCCCAGCATGATTGAATGGGTTATTCTGCCACTATCTGTAGGCAGCTGCACTCCTAGCTAAACAGTCCTTTTTTCCCTACTTTTTCACAAAGAAGGCAGACCATCTGGAGGGGTCTTGTAGTGATCCCGTGATGGACGGGCCCCTGGAGGTGCGGAGGCCCCCGGACCAGGACTGTCTCTCATAAAACTCCACTCCGGGTCCCACACCGTGCGGGCCAGCCCTTGCGAAGTCTCGTTATCCGGAGCTGTCACCCAAACTCGATGGAGACGGTTGGCATGCCACACCGAACCATCTACCAGCTGGAAGGTCACTGGCCCCAGCTGCATGGTGATCCTCATGGGTGCCAGTGGTGCTGGAGGCTGCATTGTAGCTGGCTGTGGGTCTGGTCACTCAGTTTTGTGGACCTGAACCCAGCCCAACACTGCATGTGGCATTGTGTTCAGCTGCACATGTTGCTGCAGTTGTGGTGATGCAGTTCTCACATCTGTCGTGGGGCGTCCGTCAGGTTGTAGTGGTTCTGCTGTTGTCTGGTGGGTCACGGACTCTTCATCCTGCACCCCTGCGGCGGTTCCTGGAGGCTGATGCTGGACGTGGATTCAGAAGACATCCATTGACTCTGCTGTGTTTTGTATAATTGCGGACTCTTCATCCAGCAGCTCAGCTGTGGCTCCTGTAGACTGGTGCCGTGAGTGGATTCGGAAGCAGTCTGATCCCTTCTCTCCCTCACCTGGGAAGTCTGGTCGTGGCAGTGCATCACTATCATCATTGTTAGGATCTATGCTGGGTTGCTGTGTCCCAGGATACTCGTTAAGCGCAGGCTCCCTCTCCTGCAACTCCACAGCGGCTTTGATGGGCTCATGCTGGTCGAGGATCTGAGGCGAGTCCGGTCGCTGCCCCCTCTCCAGGCAGTGTTCCTCCTGTGCACACGGGATGGCTGTACTCTCGTCATTGTCATCCTAATGTGTTGCGTCCCACTCATTGATATCGGTCAAATTGAGTCCGTTACTGTTGCAGATGGAGAAACCCAGTTGATAAAACAAATCACATCCCAGTATGTTGTCTCCATGAGTGGTCACTTGAAAAACAAAGTCAGTAATGACTCGACGCATAGTGGACCGTTAGCGTGATGGCCCCTACATTGCCAACTTGGTAGCCCCCATACCCATACTGCGCCGCTGGGTTCTTGCCAATCGCGTAGTTAGGAAAGAACTTCTTCGTCATGGCTCAATTCACCATTGACTTCACTGCAGCAGTGTTGAGCAGGAGCTGCAAGTTAACATCATCCAGCTCCACCATGCAGAATGCGTACGTGCGACGCATTCCAGACGTCACCATATGGATGGTCGTCGAGGGTGGGTGACTTTCTTTGACCAGCGGGCTCGGTGGTGGTACAGACTGGCAAACTTTGGTGAAGTGGTTAAACTTCCCACATCTCTTCCATCGTTGCACCCTTGCTGGGCAAAAGCGCGCTGTCTTTCGGTGCGTCGGGGAACCACAGCCACCACATGTGGAGCGTTTCTTAGTGGTCCTCCGGTCCACAGTGTTTGCTTCAATCTCCTCTACCATGTCACCGAGTTCCTCCTTGCCCACTGCGTATGCCAGTGGTGTGTGGCTCGGCTGCCGCTGTTGCTGCACACCTAGCTCTGATGCGAACCTGTCGGCGGACTCCAGCTGGAACGCTAGCTCTATGGTACTAGCCATTTCTCCTCCAAACATGCTGTGTGTTGTGGCATCCAAAAAGTTCAATTTTGGTCTTATCTGACCAGACTATATTATCCCAGTATTTTACTGGCTTGCCCAAATGTTGTGCAGTAAACTTTAAATGAGCTTCAACATGCTTTCTTTTCAGCAATGGAGTCTTGCGAGATGAGCAGGCATAGATCCCATGTCGGTTGAGTGCATTACTTATTGTTTTCTTTGAAACAGCAGTACCTACTAACTGCAGGTCTTTCTGGAGCTCTCCACGAGTGGTCTTTAGCTCTTGGAAAACTCTTCTGATAATTCTTTTGACTCATTCATCTTCATTCATTCATCTTCTTCCACTTAATCCTTTTCGGGTCGCGGGGGGGCTGGAGCCTATCCCAGCATCTTTGGGCGAGAGGCAGGGTACACCCTGGACAAATCACCAGTCCATCGCAGGGCCAACACAGAGAGACAGACAACCACTCACTCTCACAGTCATACCTAAGGACAATTTAGAATCCCCAGTTTTGATGCCAATTAACCTAACTTGCATGTTTTTGGCATGTGGGAGGAAACTGGAGAAATCCCGGAGTAAACCCATGCAGACACGGGGAGAACATGCAAACTCCACACAGATCACTGTTGGTCGGGGGCTGGGATTGAACCCAGGATCCCCCGGCTAAGGGTGAGTTGCTGTGCTGCCGCAGTGCTAACCACTCCGCCACCGTGCCACCCATTCACCGCACCGACTCCTCTGTCAGAAATCTTGTGAGAAGCTCCTGGTCATGGCCGGTTTATGGTAAAATGATGTTCTTTCCACTTCCAAATGACGGCTCCAACAGTGCTCACTGGAACATTCAGCAGTTTAGAAATGCACCTGTAACCAGTGCCATCATTATGTTTTGCAAGAATAAGGTTGCAAAGGTCTAGAGAGAGTTCTTTGCTTCTACCCATCATGAGCTCCTGATATTCACAGACCTTTTTAAAAGCTGTCAGTCAGGACTTAAACAAGTGAAATTAATTTGCACTGATGGGGGATGGGATGGCTTCATAAATTCTGATAGATGTAAGCTGGTTTCTTGGCTTTCTTTGCCTTTTTGCACCTTTTTTTCTTTGTGTGTTCAATACTTATTCCCTGTGTCATTCCACTTTATTAAGTATAAAGTAGAGTTTCCTCATCCAAACCTTCAACATGTCTTTTAGACCCTATTCCTACCAGGTTATTTAAAGAAGTCTTCCCATTTATTGGTAGCTTTATTCTTCATATAATCAATTCTTCATTAACTTTAGGCCATGTACCGCAGGCTTTTAAAACGGCTGTAATTAAACCCTTACTCAAAAAGCCAATGCTAGATCCAGGAGCTTTAGCTAACTATAGACCAATCTCTAATCTCCCTTTCATTTCAAAAATCTTAGAAAGAGTTGTTGCTACGCAATTATTTGACCACCTGCAGGGAAATGGTTTACTTGAAGTGTTTCAATCTGGGTTTAGAATCCATCATAGTACTGAAACAGCCTTAGCGAAGGTCACTAACGACCTCCTCATCGCATCTGATAATGGACTGGTTTCTGTACTTGTCCTTTTAGACCTTAGTGCAGCTTTTGATACTATCGATCATAATATTCTACTTGATAGATTAGAACACTATGTTGGACTTAATGGAACTTCATTGCAGTGGTTTAGATCTTATTTATCTGATAGGTTCCAGTTTGTTCATGTAAATAATGAGTTTTCTTTCAACTCAAAGCTTAGTCATGGAGTTCCACAGGGATCTGTGCTAGGTCCTACTCTTTTTAGTTTATATATGCTTCCGTTAGGCAACATTATTAGAAAGCACTGTATACATTTTCATTGTTATGCAGATGACACACAATTATACCTGTCAATGAAGCCAGATGATAGTAATCAATTAGCCAAGTTAGAAGCCTGTCTTAAGGAAATCAAAGCTTGGATGACTTGTAATTTCCTTCTATTAAATTCAGATAAGACTAAAGTCATTCTTGTTGGTCCAAAAAACCTTAGAAATTCCTTTCCAAATCAAACTTTCAGTTTGGATGCGGTTACTCTTTCTCTTAATAGCTCTGTGAGGAACCTTGGAATTATTTTTGATCAGGATCTGTCCTTCAATTCACATATTAAATTTGTTTCTAAGACTGCCTTCTATCATTTGCGTAATATTGCCAAGATTAGGAGCATCTTGTCTCAGAGTGATGCTGAGAAACTGATCCACGCTTTTGTTAGCTCGAGATTAGATTATTGTAATTCTTTATTATCAGGCTGTCCTAAAACATCTTTAAAAAGTCTTCAGCTGATCCAAAATGCTGCAGCAAGAGTTTTAACAGGTACTAGAAAGAGAGATCATATCTCTCCGGTTCTGGCCTCCCTTCATTGGCTTCCCATAGAGTTTAGAATTAAGTTTAAAATCCTTCTTCTTACTTACAAAGCTCTAAACAATCAGGCTCCTTTTTATTTAAAAGATCTGATACTACCGTATTATCCTAACAGAGCACTACGCTCCCAAAATGCAGGATTACTTGTAATACCTAGAATCTCCAAAAGTACAATGGGAGGCAGAGCCTTCAGTTATCAAGCTCCTCTCCTGTGGAACCAGCTGCCAATCTGGATTCGGGAGTCAGACTCGATCTCTGTTCTTAAGAATAGGGCTAAAACCTACCTTTTTGATATAGCCTACAATTAGGGAGGGATCATGTGTTTCTGAACCCTCCCTTAGTTATGCTGCTAATAGGTTTAGTCAGCCGGGGGACCTCCAGTAATGCACTGGGCCTCACTCCTTTTCTCACTCTCAATGAAATATTTTTTTTGCTGGTCATTAACATTTGTTTGTTCTCTATAGATTGAGTCCCCATCGTGCTGTTTGCTCTCTACATGTCTGTTCTTTTCTTCTTCTCTATTCCCTCACCCCCCAGCCGGTCGCAGCAGATGACTGCCCCTCCCTGAGCCTGGTTCTGCTGGAGGTTTCTTCCTGTTAAAAGGGAGTTTTTCCTCTCCACCGTCGCCAAGTGCTTGCTCACAGGGGATCGCCTGATTGCTGGGGTCTTTCTGCAACTGTGGGGGTTCCCCCCTACAGTTGATAGTGCTATGAGATGACTGTTGTTGTGAAATGGCGCTATATAAATAAAGTTGAATTGAATTGAATTAAATATAACTAATTTTGTGAACACAATTGCCTTGATTTCATTGTATGTATGGATTACTTGGGTTGTTACTGATATCTCTTGAAAATCTCAGGTCAATTGCTCCATCAGAAATACAGTATGTTTAATGAGAAAAATGTTGATGTGCTCAATACTTATTTTCCCCACTGTAAATAAAGGTTTGTCCTGTTTACTGAATCACTAATTTGTTTTTTTCTTCATCTTTAAAAGGGACCAGACGGTTACCCAGGAGATGCTGGTGACATTGGGCCACCGAGCGACAAAGGAGAAAAGGTCTGACTCTAATGAAGAATAAAACCTTCATTTCTTTCAGCAAACATTTAAACTGGCTGTTAGTCTAAAGCAGTGTTTTTCAGCCTTTTTTTGAGCCACAGCACACTTTTTACATTGGAAAAAATCTTGTGGCACACCACCAATCAAAAATGTTACAAAATGACAGCTTGTAGCCTATTACAGCGATGTAATGACAATTTAGTCTTGTATTATTTTCTACTCACCGTGTGTCTTTCACTCTACTAATGAAGCCTGGTGTGCTTGACCATGGTGGCTGCTCCATCACTACAGACACTTGTGTAGTTTTCCCACTGAAGTCCTCCTTGTTCAAGATACTCTGATGTGACTCGAAAAATTTCCTCTCCAGTTTTTTTTTTCCTGGAAATTCTTTGAATAATAGGAAATTTTCTCTGATGACGTCTCTATCCACAAAACACACATTGGCCAAGAGTGTCCACTTGTCTGTATAGATTCATCAAGTTGCAACCCAAATTTCCCACTAATGCATATCTTTTCCAAAACAATGTTTTCAATATCTGCAGACATGTCATCAATATGTCTATCAATTGTGTTATCTGAGAGAGGGACTTTAGTAAATTCTTTAACTGCATCAGGACTGAGCCTCTCATTCACAATAGCTTTGGAGGCAGGGTGTATTAATATCTGTGCCACAGTGTGTCGCTTTTTTGATTTGGTTACGAGTTCAGCTACAAAGTAATTAGCTTAGACACCCTTGTGGATTTTCTCATTAAAGTTACCTGTTTTGCCATGTGCTCACAGAGATGAACAAACTAATCCGTGTTCTTATTTTGAAAATAACTTTTGCCATACTGCCTTGAGCTCACGGTCTTAGCTTTCTTTTGACCACCATCCAGCCCTTCATCTGGGTTAGAATTTTGTCTGGGGCCCAATTCAGGAACCAAATCGTTTCTTTTCAAATATTTAGCCATCACTCTTTTTCATCTCTGCCACTTCTCTCATGCTGTCAAGACACTCATTAACTTTTGTAAAAAAGAAAATGTGAAGATGAAGTTAATCCTTCAGGATAAGCCATCTTTATTGTCATTCAAATCCATACAGCCAACCATGTACAGTAGAACAAAATTATGTATCTTTTATCTACAATGATAATCACACACATATAAAATCAGAGGGGTCGCTGCCATGCAAGGTGCCACCACAAATTTCCCTCCTCTGTTCCATTATTGCTGAGCACCAAGCTGGACAGCAAGAAGTTCTGCTTTTATATGGTCTTCGGCATGACCTGGCCGGAATTTGAACCCCGGCCTCCCAGGTGTGGGGCAGATGCTCTACCAACTGAGCCACCACTCCAGTCACCACTCTGGTCAATAAAGCCACCACTTTATTCCCATGACAGAAAAATTTACAGGACTGCAGCAGCAAAAGAGACAGCAGCACACAGAGCAATTATTAAAAAAAAAAAAATAAGGCAAAAAAACCAGTATATACACAGTCCAAAAAGTTAAAAAAATAAGTAAAATAGTAATACACAGAAAAAAAATGTTGAAGAAGAAGAAGCTAGTCATATTGTGTTCATACTGCCACCCACTAACATGGAAGAGCCACTAGTCACCAACACACAACAATGGCAAATTATTTGTAATTTTTTTTGACCAGTTAAGTGAAATTAAAAAATTTCCCGCAACACACCTGACGATTATGTTATGCACGAAATGAGCGAGCCGTAAGCCATCTTATGCCAAGCAATGAACTGAACTTTATTGCAAGAAAAGGCAAACATATACAGCGGCCGCAGCCCGCCTGACATCAGCCCGTCTGATGGCTACGGCAAGCCCCAGGGGCCAAACCCACATACAACATTCCCCCCTTCTCAAAACAGAGAACAGTAAACAACATTAGCTACCCCCCCCCAAAAAATTTTTTTTTTTAAAATTAGTGAATTAAACACATACGTAAAACAACATAATTATACCATGAACAACAACAACAACAACTAATTGGGCACTTGGGTAGACTACCAAGGCACCCGCATGTTGAGGTGGATTATTCTGCCACCTGTTAACCAACACGTCCTGGCTAACCCAGTCCCACAACAAAGTCTTTCAGATACCTCAGCCTCTGATGGTTTCTCGCCGAGCGCCTCATAGGTGGAGGTCCTGCTGCTGGCTCCGTCAGCTGTTCCCATGCACCCCCCCAGCGCCTTGTCAGCCAAGTTCCAGTCAGTGTCTGTCTCGTTCGTTGGTGCCCGCAGAACCTGGGTTGGCGAAGATTTCCTGAGGCGGCTAGAATGCCACTGTGACCTGTCCGAGAGGCGAAACATGTCTGGGCCCAGCTGTTCCACAATCTGCAGTGGTCCCGTCCAGAACGGCCGCTTCGTGTTTGTGCGCTGTTGGGGTGTCTAATCTTAACCCAGTCCGCTACTCTGAGTCCATGAGTTCTCACCCTGTGCTTCTTGTTGAAGTGTTGTTTCATTCACCGCTGTTGTTCAAGAACCCTCCCCCCTTGGTGGTTTAGTGTCTGCTGGAGGAATGGCCACGGGAGGCTGCAACCGGTCCAGGGTAAGATGTAATTCACGTCCCAGCATGAGCTTTGCTGGGGAACACCCTGTCGTGGTGTGAGCCGTCGCTCTGTAGTGAGGAGTGTGCTCTGAAGAGCATCAATGAACTTAAAGCCATCCACCAGGTGTGCTCTTAGTCCATTCTTTAATGTCTTGTTGAAATGTTCCACCTCCCCATTAGCTTGAAGATGATAGAACGCAGTTCTGATGTGCTCCACGCCCCTTTCCCCCAAAAACTCCTCAAACACCCCAGAGATGAATTGCGGCCAATTGTCCGTCGTAATGGCGCTTGGGACACCCCACAAGGCAAAGAGTGAAGTGAGAAAACTGACAACCACATTGGTCATGACCGAACCAGTGGGCAACACCTCCGGCCATTTTGAGTAAAGATCATAGGCCACCAACAGGAAACGACTGTTCACGGGAGCCATATGTAACTCACCACAGATATCCAATTGAACATACTTCCATGGGCCCTCTGGATACTGTAGCGGTCGCAGAGGTGGGGGTGGTGGTATCTCGGTTTTCCCGCACTCCAAGCATGGCACACAGTTCTTTACCATAACCTCAATGTCCTTGTCGATACCTGGTCGCCACACTGAGTCCCTACAGTGCTGTTTCACCCTAACCACCCCCAGATGGCCCTCGTGGAGCATGGCCAAAACGCGAGCCCTTAATGACACCGGAACTACTGTGCAGTGCCCTCTCGCCACGCACATGTCGTTCCAGCAGCTCAGCTTATCCCTGACCCTGCGGAACGGTGCCAGTTCACCCTGCATCTTCGTGGGCCACCCCCCTCTGATGAACGAGCGTAGTTGAGACAAAGTTGGATCCTGCTCCGACTCCGCCTGGAGTTCCTGGCGAGACACAGCAGTCCGGAGGGGGTCATGCAAGGTGTTGATCAGGTCCACCTCCAGGGGATCACAATCGTCAGGTTGCACAGTGTTAAGTGTGGCACGGGACAGGAAGTCCGCCACCACGTTATAGTGGTGTGTGTCTCTATATATACATTTATAGTAATATGGACATATGTTTACTAGATGTTTTTTTTTTTTTTTTTTCTTGCCTTCTGATTGTTGCTCTGAGTGTTGCTGTCCCTATGCTGTTGCAATCCTGGAATTTCCCCATTGTGGGACTAATAAAGGCTTATCTTATCTTATCTTATCTTACGTTCTCCCTGCCTGGGGTGAACTGAGTAGTGAAGTTGTAGGCCTGCAGTCTTTCCGTCCACCTGTGGATCCACAGAGGCCTGTATTCTGATCCGGTCATCTCCAGCAGGGTTGTCAGCACCCTGTGGTCCATTTGCAGGGTGAAGTGGTATCCATAAAGGTAAATGTGCCACCGTTCACACGCCCAAACACACGCGAGTGCTTCCCTTTCACCCACTGCGTCCCTCTGCTCTGCTGATAGATAGATAGATAGATAGATAGATAGATAGATAGATAGATAGATAGATAGATAGATAGATAGATAGATAGATAGATAGATAGATAGATAGATAGATAGATAGATAGATAGATAGATAGATAGATAGATAGATAGATAGATAGATAGATAGATAGATAGATAGATGGATGGATGGATGTACTTTATTGATCCCAAACTGGGAAATTACATACAATTACATACAATTAATTGCTGATGTGAGGGACCTCAATGCGAACGCCACCAGGCGCTTCGTTCCATTTTGGAGTTGGGACATGACTGCCCCCACTGCCGAGCCAAACATGTCACAAGTCACAAAAGTGGGACATTGTGGGTCAAAATGGGCCAATACCGGCGGGGAGGTGAGCTGAGATTTCAATTTAGCAATGGCAGCTGAGCAGGCCGTGGTCCATCTCCACGGAGCGTTCTGCTTCAGGAGAGCACGGAATGGTTCTATGGTCTCTGAATAATGAGGAATGAAGCGTCCGTTGAAATTTGCCATGCCCAAGAATGACGAAATCTGTGCAGGCGTCGTGGGGTGTGGAGGCTGCAGGACCGCCTCCACGTTTGAGTGCAGGGGGCTCAGGCCCTCAGCAGACAGGCAAAACCCCACAAACTCAATGGCTTCAGCTGTAAAAATGCACTTTTCCTCGTTCAGTGTGACCCCATGAACCAACAGCACCTCCATCACTTGTTCCAAACGTTCATCGTGTGCAGCCCGTGATGCGCTGTGCACCACAATGTCATCCAGATACACCACCACACCCTTGAGGCCGGCAAGAATCATGGACATGATTTTTTGGAAGCAACTCGGGGCTGAGCTGAGGCTAAAAGGCATGCGAGTATATCTGAAAACACCCATGTGGGTCATGAATGCCTTTAGGTTGCAGCTGGCCGGGTGGTGAGGCCCTTGCAGGTAGCCCTGACCGAGGTCCAGCTTTGAAAACACTCTGGAGCCGCTGAACATTGTGGTGAGCTCTTCCATCGTGGGCAGGGGGTACTTATCCGGAATGATTGCTTTGTTGACCATCCCGAGGTCGCTGCATGGTCGGATGCCGCCTGACTTCTTTTTAGCCACCACGAGATTTGAGATCCATAGCGAGGCGTCCACTCTTTCCATGATGCCAGCGCTCAGAAGTTTGTTCAGCTCCGCTATGACATCATCCTGCAGTGCGAGCGGTAGCCGGCAAAGGGGTTGAATCTTGGGCGTCACCCCTGGGTCAATGAGCAGGCAGTGGTTGAAAGCCGTTATGCAACCTTGGCCCACAAACAGTGCCGGCCAGCGAACATGCCAGGCTGATGAAACAGTTTGCACTGTGGAGCTTGTCAGGTCCGTAATAGAGAATCCCAACTTGCCCAATAAGGCAATACCTAACAAGTCAGCCCCATGGCGCGAAACCTGAAAGGTGAACACGGGAATCAACTTTGGCCCACACAACACTGCAAAACTGACCGTGCCCACCACGCCAATTTTTACATGTACATAACCAAACATGTTATCAGCCCCCGCTACAATTGTCTTTTTTGGGAAAGGTTTTCTTACCATGGACATGCTTAATATGGACTTTGCAGCGCCCGAATGTACCATGAGCTGCACGTCGACTCCATCAAGCTGTACAATGTACCACTTTAGCGGCCAATTCTTGGCACCTGCTACACATACTGAGGCTACACCCACAGGTCCCGCATTGGCTTTCTTGTGGGCGGCGGGACAAACTCTAGCCAGGTGGTTAGCTTGACCGCAGTTGTAGCACCTCTTCCCTCCAGCGGGGCAGGCGGACAAGCTCATTCGGTGATGGGAGGAACCACAGCCACCACACGGCCTCCAGGTTCCCACTCCTGCCCGTGCCACGGTCCGCCTCTGTGTGGAAGTCCGCCCTGAGTAGCTAGCTGTGTTGCTACCGGCCTGGCCTGGAGAGAATGCTTGGCAGGCTAGTTGTTCATTAGCTAGTATCTGCTTCCCTAGCTGGGTGGCGGATTCTATTTGGCTAGCCATCTGCATCACCTGGCTTAGCACGAAATTGTCCCTTGTTAACAGTAGCTTCTCTTTGACCACTCGCTGCTTGTGCTATACGCTAGGTTGTCACAAATTATATCCTCTTCTAAAGGCCCAAAGGTGCATGTGCTCACTAGGTTATGGAGCTCCATAACAAAATGCTGCGTGGACTCACCTGCTTTTTGGCAGCAGTCGAAGAATCTGTACCTTCATGCAGTGACGTTACACTTTTCGGCAAAAAACTCATCCATTAGGCTCACACACTTGTCCAAAGATTCCATACGACCCAGAGCGCGAAGCACACACTGTCCTTCTTTACCTGGACAATGAATCAGGACATTCTTCCGTCTTTCTTCGTCAACGCTGTCCAGGCCAGCCGCGATAATGTAGTCACTGAATGAGTCCAGCCAGCGGCGCCACGATGTGGCCGGCACCCCCAGTGACTCCAGGAACTGAGGTAGTGGTCTCGCACACGCCCCCATGGTTTAATCCTCAGTTGTCAAATGTTATGTACGAAATGAGTGAGCCGTGAGTCATCTTATGCCGAGCAACGAACTGAACTTTATTAAAGGCAAACATATATAGCAGCTGCGGGCCGCCTGACGTCATCCCGTCTGACGGCTACTGCAGGCCCCAGGGGCCAAACCCACATACAACAGATCATCACCCCGGTTGAAAATCACTTGTCTAAAAGAATATTCAACAACTAAATTGTTTATTTGTGACACGTGCTGGCAAAATGAGTCACTTTGAGGAAATTATCAAAACTGAGGTAACGTTATTTTCATATTCTGTATTGAAAGACCTTCAAAATGATATTTAATTGTAGGAAATACGTAAAAACGGGCCCGGAAAAAGCCGATTTGTTTATATTTTGGCTAGGTTTAAAACTCGCGTTCGATCGGTCGGGAGTTATGTCTTCCATCAAAACATATGTATTTTTAGAAAGTATGTTTTGTAAGCTTTACAATGATACCAGGCACTCACGGGTGGTTTTCCAGGACTTGCCACTAGCAAACCATAGCCATATAGTATGATAGTTGCAACACGCTTTGAACTTGCTGCTGCCCGGTCACGTGGTTCATGGAGCTCCAAATAGTTTCAAACAACAGCCTTTCTATAATGGTGTGTGAATGGCAGCTGTGATGATCTGCGGCATAAAAAACATTTTTTAGCCATATTAGGTAAATATTCAAAATACCGATCGGTAGGTATATTGTTAAACTTATAATGAACAGATTTAACTGTATTATAATACAAACAAGCAACATTAACATTTTTCTGACAGATTGTGCATTTTTTTTTCCTTTTAAATGTATTACCTTCTTTATTCTAAATTTTACTTTTTCGCATAAATTTGCTACGTTTCCCTCATAATATTGTATTTCTCTGTCTCATAACTCTGATTTTTATTGTACATTTGAGACTGTTTTCAAATTGAAATGTGGCTGTTTTTTAGTTTTTAAAAAATCATTTATTTTTTTCTTACATATTTATGTATTTTTATACTATATTTGAAAGTTTTTTTCATTCTAGCTTTTTATGCACACGTTTGTGAACTATTCTGGAGACGTTACATTTTTCTCTTAAAAGTTTAAACATAAGGAAAAAATACAAACTATACACGTGTACTCTGTAAAACAGTCAAACTAATATACAGACAGTCATAAATAAAATAAATTTCCTGAACTACAATAGAATTACAAAGCATAGAAAATATATTCTTTTAATAATTAAGTTAATTTTTTTTTTTATTAATTTCAAGTGAGCCATTTTATAAAACTGAGTATTTCACATTTGTAAATATAACAATTGTTTTTAGAATGTTTGTTTTTAACATTCGACTCTTTACCAACTTAAAATAATCACTTGTTTTCAAATGTATTAATAAAAATAAACCAGTCCCAAGTGTTTTTCACCCCATGTTTCTCCCAACAATTTCTGATGATAAAATATTAAAATTGCTAATTTATGAATGTTAAATAACACTGCCACCACCAGGTGCTAATTTATGCCAATTTATGAATGTTAATGTAATGTATGCTAATTTATGAATGTTAAATACTGCCACCGATAACCAGGTTATCAAGCTGAGCTAGCTGCTGTTCACCTGAATCTAGTGTGGAGTAAGCTAATGAGCAAGTTTGTGAGCTTCTAGTGGACATAAACATGAAAAAAGCTGACAAGATAAAACACTATCACAGACTACATACAGTGGTATGAAAAAGTGTTTGCCCCCTTCCTGATTTCTTGGGTTTTTTTGTATGTTTGTCACACTTAAATGTTTCAGATCATCAAACAAATTTAAATATGAGACAAAGATAACAGAATTAAACAAAATGCAGTTTTTAAATGAAGGTGTTTATTATTAAGGGGAAAAGATTCAAACCTACATGGTCCTGTGTGAAAAAGTGATTGCTCTCCCTGTTAAAACATAAATTATCTGTGGTTTATCACATCTTTGGAAAGCTGTGTTCAGTTTTTCTGACCACACCCAGGCCTGATTACTGCCACACCTGTTCTCAATCAAGAAATCACTTAAATAGGACCTGCCTGACAAAGTGAAGTAGACCAAAAGATCCTCAAAAGCTGGACATTATGCTGTGATCCAGAGAAATTAAGGAACAAATGAGAAACAAAGTAATTAAGATCTATCAGTCTGGAAAAGGTTATAAAGCCATTTCTAAAGCTTTGGGACTCCGGCAAACCACAGTGAGAGCCATTATCCACAAATGGCGAAAACATGGAACAGTGGTGAACATTCCCAGGAGTGGCCGGCCAACTAAAATTACCCCAAGAGCGCAGCGACAACTCATCCAAGAGGTCACAAAAGACCCCACAACAACATCCAAAGAACTGCAGGCCTCACTTGCCTCAGTTAAGGTCAGTGTTCATGACTCCACCATAAGAAAGAGACTGGGCAAAAATGGCCTGCATGGCAGAGTTCCAAGATGAAAACCACTGCTGAGCAAAAAGAACATAAAGGCTTGTCTCAGTTTTGCCAGAAAACATCTTGATGATCCCCAAGACTTTTGGGAAAATACTCTGTGGACTGACGAGACAAAAGTTGAACTTTTTAGAAGGTGTGTGTCCCATTACATCCAGCTTAAAAGTAACACAGCATTTCAGAAAAGGAACATCATACCAGCAGTAAAATATGGTGGTGGTAGTGTTATGGTCTGGGGCTGTTTTGCTGCTTCAGGACATGGAAGACTTGCTGTGGTAAATGAAACCATGAATTCTGCTGTCTACCAAAAAATCCTGAAGGAGAATGTCCAGCCATCTGTTCATGACCTCAAGCTGAAGCGCACTTGGGTTCTGCAGCAGGACAATGATCCGAAACACGCCAGCAAGTCCACCTCTGAATGGCTTAAGAAAAACAAAATGAAGACTTTGGAGTGGCCGAGTCAAAGTCCTGACCTGAATCCGATTGAGATGCTGTGGCATGACCTTTAAAAGATGGTTCATGCTCAAAAACCCTCCAATGTGGATGAATTACAATTCTGCAAAGATGAGTGGGCCAAAATTCCTCCACAGTGCTGTAAAAGACTCATTGCCAGTTATAGCAAACACCTGATTGCAGTTGTTGCTGCTAAGGGTGGCCCAACCAGTTATTAGGTTTAGGGGGCAATCACTTTTTCACACAGGGCCATGTAGGTTTGGATTTTTTTTCCCTTAATAATAAACACCTTCAGTTAAAAACTGCATTTTGTGTTTACTTGTGCTATCTTTGTCTAATATTTAAATTTGTTTGATGATCTGAAACATTTAAGTGTGAAAAACATTTTAAAAAATGAGAAGTCAGGAAGGGAGCAAACACTTTTTCATGCCACTGTAATCTACATGTTAATTTAAGTGGTGAAATGAACAAAGCAATGACCATTTATTACCTTACCAGGGATTATTAAACAGACACTCCGGGAAATGAATGGTGGTCTATGGGGAAAACTACATTGTTTGGAACTAATCGCTGCTCATGCTTTTTCCCCAATTATTAAGCATTAGTAATCTTAAAGGAGAGGACAACTTCCTTTGTGAGCCAGAAAAGGTAAACCTGACACAGGAACAACATAGTTTAGGTTGAAGAAGCCACAGTATTAACTAGGGATGCATGATAGATATCAGTATGCTGTTGGTATCAGCAGATAAAGCATTTAAAATTATTTATCAGCAAAAATTTATATTTACAGCTAATACAATAACTTTACAGCAGACAGTCAAGAGTTACACTCTGCTGTCACATTTTTCCAGTGGCATAAGGGAATTACGTCATCACATCAGACATCACAGATCATCACATCATAAAAAAAAATGTCTGCCCCTACAGACTTGCGAGAAATAGACACTAGGAAATTAACTCACAAAGCTGGAAAAGAGAAAGACACAACAGCGAAGAAAAACATTTAAGCTGCAGCCTTCATTGTTCCCGAAAACCAGTCGCTCCCACTCGCTGAAAACTTCAGCAGACACTGCGGATCCCAAAAAGCCCCCAACACACATGCCCAGTTGCACGTAATTTTCAGCTTCAACATTACCCAAGTTACAAGCTGTAATTTTCTAACATCACATTGAGGTACTGTCATGTATGCTGCATAACTGCGCAGCACACAAATGAATTACAGTGAGCCCAAACGCAGGTGAAGTGAACATGTTTATTAATAAAAAGGGGAAAACACAAAAATACACAAAATGTTCAATGAGAAACAGTCTGGGCACAAAGTGACGGATGACCAAGCTCAGTTGGTAGGAGGAGAAGGAGCCCCACGTGCTCCCAGATGGGACTGGAGCGGAGAGAAAGGGCAGATAATAATAGGGAGGGAGACTTACATAGGCGTCGGAGCGCAGCTGGCTCTGGAAACAACAACACCCGCAAAAGTCCAATACAGGAGAAAACCAACGAGTTCCAGGACATCAGTGTAAACTTAGAGTAGCCTCAGACTTGGACTAATGACT
This sequence comes from Pholidichthys leucotaenia, assembly GCA_020510985.1. NCBI lineage: Eukaryota > Metazoa > Chordata > Actinopteri > Cichliformes > Pholidichthyidae > Pholidichthys > Pholidichthys leucotaenia. The sequence goes on along the minus strand of CM035843.1, from coordinate 38,996,567 downwards.
ATTGACTAATTGACTAGTCACCATTTACTATCACCGCCACACTGAGTGTACCAACTGACAAACATAAATACCCAGCGAGCTAATGATGTCAAGTGGATGCAGGAGTGTGGCTGAGCAGGTGCATGAGTGAATGTCAGAGCATGTGAGTAAGAGTGTGTGTGTGTGTGTGTGTGTGTGTGTAAACACAAAAGGTGATGGCACAGCTAGTGAATGCCTGAGAGGAGGAGGCGTGGCTGTAGACTGGCAGAGAGCCCAGACTTAGAGGCTCTAATAACCTGCCAGCTGGAAATAATTAACAACAATCAGGAGACTACAGCCACAGATCATGGAACGGGGTTGGAACAACAACCCTATTCATGACAGGTGGTTCCAAGGTACTGTTTGAAAAAGATGCTGCTTAATAAACTCCTACTTTGAAGTGATTTATTTCATCCATTTTATATGATGTAACCATTACGTCTGGGAATTAGGACAGTGGTGGTAGCTGTACTGAATGATGATTTTACTTAACAACACTGCTAACAGCACGTGTACAGTAAAAATAGCTACTATGCTAACCGGGAATGAATACAGGCTGGTGTTCAATAGAGGCGGAGTGCCAAAGAGGCAGCCTCCCGCCATCAGTCCCTTAATATAGGACTGGACATGATTCCTTCGTCATCATGTCTGCGCAGTCTGTTGTAAAATTACTGCATAACATTCACCTCTCCACTGGGAAAACCAAAAACATTATGAATATTTCTGTACTGTTGAACAGTTATAATGATAGCGTGAACAGAACCTGGGCCACCATGTAGACCACCGGTTGACTCTGCACAACTGAGTGGGTTATTCTGCCACTTCTGAAGCAGTCATGCCCTGCTAAACAATCTTTGGAGTCACCGCTGAGTTTTTTAATTCAGGGGCCTCTTGTGAGCCCTTGGTGGGCACGGCCCTGGAGGCGCTGGGTGCGGTGGATCTGGGTGTTCTGCTGCAAAGTCCCAGTCCAGGTCCCACACTGGCTGGATTGGCTCTGGGGCAGCTGTTGTCACCCTTCGCAGACAGCTGATCTGCCAGCACTGTGAGGGGCGATCGGTTCGGCTGCACTTGGCGTTGCTGTTGAGGTGGCATGCCTTTCAAGCTGGTGGCAGGACATGCCCTCAGTTGGCATTGCTGTGCTGGGTCCTGCTGGGCCACAAACTCTCTATTCTGCAGCACTGCGACAGTTCCTTGATGCTGACACCGGGCAAGGATGCAAGATGAGTCTGGTTTCTGCCCCCTCTCTGTGCAGTGTTCTCTCTGTGGTATCAAGCTCAGAGTGGCTGTACCCTCATCTGAGTGTGTTGCGCTCCCATCATCAGTGGTCAAACAGAGCCCAAGGTTATCACGGATGGTAAAACCCAGTTTGTAAAAGAGATCACACCCCAGGATGTTGTCCTCGTGTGTGGCTACCTGGAAGATGAATGCTGGGAGGACTCTTGACCCGTACCGAACGGTCAGTGATATGGTCCCTACTAGGCTGATGCGTGTGTGCCCATACGTAGCCGTACAGCTCTGCTGGATTCTTCACAATAGGATGGTTGTGGAAGAATTTTTTAACTGTAACCTAGTTCATCACTGACCTCACAGCGGCGGTGTCCAGCAGCAACAGTAAGCTGACATCGTTTAACCTCACTGTGCACCACTTGTACACTGCCCCTTTCAAGCCCACTGCGTGGATGGTAGTTGTTGATGGTTCTTTTGAACTGGGTAGTGGGCTTGATGTCAGTCGTATTGATCGGCACACCTTGGTGAAGTGGTTGAGCTTGCCGTAATGTTTGCATCGCTGCCCCTTGGCCGGGCAGATCGCACTCACTCTCAATACATCGGGAAGTCACAGTTACCGCATGAATGGTGTTTCACAGCGTTCATTTTGGCATCCTCCGAGAAGGTTGCGGTGTGACCGGGTTCTTTTGCTGGGGTAGCTGTATGTGCTAGTGGGGCTCGTTGTTGCGGCTCAACTAGTTGTGATGTTAGTTTGTCAGTGGCCTCTAGCTGAAATGCTAACTCCACCGTCTTCGCCAGCGGTAAATCATGTGGCGCTATGATTAGCTTCGCCCGCAGCCGTGGGTTGCTGGTGTGTTCCGCTAGCTGATCCTGCACCATTTCGTCCTCTAAATGGTCAAACTTGCATACGCTTGCCAGACAGCGGAGGTCCGCAATGTACTGCTGGGTTGTCTCTCCCACACACTGTCGGCAGAAATGAATCCTCCTTGCTAGCACACTTTCAGGCATTATGAAGTGTCTGGCCAGCAGTGTGATGCACTCCTCATATGTGTCCGCCGATCCTAAATTGCTGAATACCCGATGCTCTTTGGTACCCAGGCTGTGGATTAAAATTGCTCGCAGCCTCATCTTGCCGAGTCTTGCCAGGTCCATCGCCAACACGTATGTGTGGAACGACTCAAACCAGTGAGGCCATGGGATGGGTGGCTCACCCGGGGATGCGAGGAATGGTTGCAAGGGGCCCGTGCATGCTTCCATGTCAAATTCTTGACATGCCAAATATTATTTCTGGGAATTAGAACAGTGGAGGCAGTAGCTGTACTGAATGATGGTTTTATTTAACAACACTGCTAACAGCATGTGCACAGTAAAATAGCTACTATGCTAATCGGGAGTGAATACAGGCTGGTGTTCAATAGAGGCAGAGCGCAAAAGAGGCAGTCTCCTGCCATCAGTCCCTTAATATAAGGCTGGGCGTGATGATGTCATCCGTGATTATGAAGGCATCACGTCTGTGCAGTTTGTTGTAATATTACTTCGCAACAGTAACCTCTGTAATTTCCCAGTTTGGGATCAATAAAGTACATTCATCCATCCATCCATGACGCTGAGTTTAAATAAGTCTGTCAAGATCTACCCTCCGGGTGGATGAGGGTTTGAAGGTAGGACCCATGAGTGCAGGCAGGAGTATGGTGCAAAAACAATGATTTATTAAAGTCCTTGTACGGTGACATTTTTTTTATTGAACTAATAAACTGATTGTATGAAAATATTCCATTCTGGCCATTCCCGTGATTTAATATGTGTCACCAGCCTCCATAAATGACTTTATTTGGTAATAGCCCATCTTTCACTTAGTGATGCTGCAGTACCGCCATCTGTCGATAGGGGCGGGCAGCAGTGACGTCAGCACAGGAAGAAGTGAGGGTGATATTGCCTGCCTGTGCTGTGAGCCTCATCAGAGAAACATTCCCATCAGATCACTACAAGGCATTTTGCCTACCAAGATTAGATTTGTGAAAAATGATATTTAAATAAAGTTTTGTAAAATCATATATTGAGTTTATTAATGTTCATGTCAATTTTATAATTCTAATATTTCAGCATTCATCAAAGTTGCATGTCATATACATTTGAATCATTTTTCTACCATTTTATGGTATAAAATTCAGGTTCCATTTTTAAAAGCACATTTCTCTTAAAATCTTAGGCTTATATTTGTTTGTCTTAGCAAAATATGTTGCTTCCCTAACAATTGAAAGCTGAACTTTCATTGCTAATTGGAAATTTCTTCTACTTTTACATGTTTGATTTTGAAAGTCTAGATACATGTTGCTCAACAGCATCAGCTTTGATGGGACGCTGAAATTTGGCACTCAGTGTGGCAGGAACTCTGGCTTGTACAGCGTGCCACTGCTCCCATAAGTGGGTTGGATCAACCAAGGTTTTGTTGAACAGAGTATTCATCAGATCATCCACATATTCTGAAAAAAAATATATTCAATAAAAATTAGACATCCATTTGACTACAGTATGAAATACAAATTTGACCCAATTAACATAATTTGATAAAAGCTATGAAATGTGAAAGTTGAATGAAGACCAACCCTCCACCCACTGTAAATATCATATACAAGCCTAGAAAATGATACTAATATTTCTTATACTCCCCGAAAGTTGGATTAACTTTCTTTGCTTGCAGTGTATATCCGCCTTTTTTGGGTAATTTTGGGTATTTTATCACAATGATTTATTTTTGGACATATAAGTGATCTGTCTATCAGCAGAAACTCTATGTAATTGGCACTGTTATTATAATTGCATTTCATATTTTTGGTCACATATTGCATCTCCTCACCTTGTCAACATTCCAAGGAATGAGAAGTGTACACTCTTTGGTGCAAAATGAATAATCAGACTGTGGAAAGCCTCCACATTTGAAGTTTGCTGCCCTGGACTCAGCTTTCGCACATCCCTGAGGACCCGTGTTTTGTTGATCATATCAACAACTTTTTCACAGCCCTTTGTCCCTGAAATAAATAAATTGTAGGTGTGAGATATGTGACCAAAAATGATGAAAATCAATGGGATAATAATTTTTATATATATATAATACATGCACTGTTGTTTCATTGTGTGAAACTGTTTTTTGTGTTAGGTTGCAGTCTCTCAGGAGCTGCGGGATCGTATGTAGTGCTCGCATCTTTGTATTTGTACTACGCAGGTGTGCGCGCAGCTGAAGCCGCTGATGAGCGGCGAGTCGTGACACAAATTGCATCTTATTCTCGAAATCGCTGTCAACGAAATGTCTACTGCACATGTTGGGTGAGTTACCGACATCATTCCAATTTTTTCGCGTTTTCTGAACGAATTTCACCCATGCCGTTCTGATTTTCCCAAGGATGGGAAATTCAAAAACACTCACCGCATGCTCCGCTGGTATAACGTCGCACCCATAGACAACACAACGCCAAACCATAATTAATTCAATTCCTGAAATCCTAATCTTAATAAATAATCTATTTGTAATCCACAAGTACTCCAAGAAATATCCGTAATCGCCGATTTTAAAACGTAAACAACAAACAATGTCCGCCGAGCGTGTGCGTGTCTCTCCCTGTGATGATGTCACACAGTCAGTGGCCATCTTAGCCGCTGAACGCTTGGCTGAGCCAGACAGCTCTCAAGGACAGCGTACTTCAAGAGCGCATTGTCACCTTATGCGGCATTTGTTGACACCAAAACATGTGCGGTTCAAATTAGCTTGTCTCACACAAAAATTTAAGATATGATTTAGCGATATTGAATTTTCGTCCGGACAAGGCCTTTAACAAAACTCAAAGAGAAACAAATGGCAGCACAGGGGCTGAAAATAACACAAGAAATCACAGGGTAAATAACTCACAGGGATAAACTAGGAAACAGCACAGCACAGGTAGTCACGGGAGAATGACAGAGAGTAAACGACAACGAGACCAGACAGAGCACAAGCGCAAACTGGCATAAGTAGGGGAACTGATTAATACAAACATGAGACAGCTGGGCGAACAATCAGGGGCAGCAGGGACAAGACTACAGGTGGGAGTAATCAAGGGCAACGGAGACAGCACAGGACTGGTGGAGCTGCACAGACAGAGCACACAGGGACCAAAATACAAATAATAATTGCAGCACAGAGAAATAAAGGGCGAGGACATGGGATGACGACAGACTGGGGAACTCCAAAGACAATAACAGAGGACAGAAGGCAAATAATCATGATAATGAACACAGAGAGGCAAAAATGAACACAAAATGTGGGCATGATCCTAAGCCCATGCCCCAGACCATGACAAAGTCTGTAAAGCACATGCAGCATTATTTGTGCTTCTTTATTCACTATTTTAAAAATATTACACTGACTATTTATGTTGATGCAAATTGTTTTAGTTACTGTATAGATGTATAATGAATGCAGTTTATTTTCACGTGATCCCTGTGGACGATTGCATTTCTGTACGTTTCCTCTTGCCTTGATTGCGGCTGTTGTAAGGACTGTTACAGTAACAGAGTCCTCCAAGCATATTAAAAGGAGGAAGTTTCCAGTTCTGTTGAACATGTTACTATAAATAAATAATATGTATTTATTTTCATATTAAGTTGAAGTAATTGTCTTATTTTTCTTGGGGAATGTGTCTTTATATGCCAGGTAATCATCACTGTAAAACAAAGGAAATGTAAATAGGTGGGAAAAATACTGTATGTGCTTAGTATATTGGTATCAGCATCAGGAATAACTTCTTTCAAACTATCGACATGTCGACTATCGGTAAAAATTTTACTGTTGTGCATCCCTAGTACTAGTAAATATGTACACAGAAGACAGAGCCAATTATAATACTCTAAATGATAGAAAAATGGAAAGCACTGCCACATTAAGTCTCGCTCCAGCCCTGTAACCAGTAGCACTGTGTCATCCCTTAGATGTGCATGAAAGGAAGTAGCTGAAAATGAAAATGTTTTAGTGCCAAATTCAAAAGTAGAACGTGAAGGCAGATTAATCCTATAAGTGGCATTGAGTAAATGGCTGACAGTAACCTCTGTAAATTAATTCTGCAAGATTCAGTGTATTTTGAGAGAAAGGAGGCTTAAAGGAGCTTTTAAACCCAACAAAGGTTCAGAGGAATCAAGATATCACTGGCGTGGTGGCCTAGTGGTAGAGCATCTGCCCCACAACTGGGAGGTTGTGGGTTTATGGCCCAGCCATATCATACCAAAGACCATATAAATGGTATTTCCTGCCTCCAAGCTTGGTGCTCAGCAAAATAAAATGAAGAAAGGAAAGTTTGCAGTGGTCCCTCTGATTCTACATATGATTGACACTCAAGAAAAGTAATTGCTTTTTACTACATGCTTGGCTGTATGGACTGAATGACAAAGTTGGATTTCTGGAACTATCAAACTTTTTTATATTTAACTTTGCCTAATACTGTATTCAGTCATGTATTTATTTATGTTTATTTAGGGTGACCCAGGGATCCAAGGGAAGCCCGGACCCCGCGGTCCTCAGGGAGAACTAGGACCCAAGGTAACATTAAAATACAAACCCCAATTCAAATGAAGTTGGAGCATTGTGTAAAAATGTAAATAAAAGCTGAATATAATGATTTGCAAATCATTTTCAACCTATATTTAATTGAATACCCTACAAAGTCAAGATATTTAATGTTCACATTGATAAACTTCTTTCTTTCTTTTTTTTTTTTTCAAAGATTCACTCATTTTGAATTTGATGCCTGCAACACGTTCCACAAAAGCTGGGACAGGGACGTGTTTACCACTGTGCTATGAAGCATTATCAGCTAAAATCTGAGTTTTCTTCTCTTCTTGATCGCCTTTTATTGTAAGCCATAGCCAAAGATTTGCATTCAGGGATAGATACTGTTTATATACTTGGTACTTATACACATCAGAACTATTAGCACAACAGTTGAGTATGTTGCCTTTCATCTGAACCAGCTACCAAGTGTGTACCAAAGATGACCAAACTCCATCATTGCTACAAATGGGGGATATGTAGCATTATCAGCTAAAGTCTGAGCTGAGTTTTCTTCTGCCTCTTGACTGAAATTCCTTGGTTTCAAAACTTCAGCTACAGATCCTTTCCCCAAGACCCAAGCTGATTTTACCCCCAAAAAATCCTGTCTGGTAACATATCAACTGATATTTACAACTTTGTTTTTCCCAAATAAAGGCAGTGACACAGACCAGATACAGATTCCAGAGAGCAATAAAACTGTCGCTCATATTTATGACATTAGCTCCTAAATTTTCAAAGTCCAACATTACCCTCCAATGGACACATGTAGAAGCCTTCCCTTGAGAACTGAATATTTCTCTTTGCTGTCTCCAAAAATTCCTGTGAACTAACTTCTTATTTTTCACAGTTAACACCAGCTAATGGAAACTATGAACTGAACCAAATGGACTCATGGATTTGGAAAATTTTTATTGATCTATGGTTTGATATGCATTCCTTTATCCTTCTGAAGAATTAATATGCACGTCCACTATGGAGGTATTCATTTATAATGTCATTTATAACATATGACATTTTTGTTCTTTTCTTAGAAGTAGAATATTTTAGAGTCACTAAAGTCTTAAAAAATTTATGCTTTAATATATAGCATATATTTTTGGGGACAATCTCCCGCTTTCCATATTTCTCCTTTCTAAAACCCACATCACATGGACTGTGAATTGACCAATCAGCTTTCAGGGTCCTCTTTTGACAGTCATCAGTGGTCTTTTGTGCCAGACTTCCTGCCGTACGCAAGTGTTTTTGTTAGTTTCTGTCAGTGCATTGTCTGTTTTTTACGCTTTGCGTCATGCCATCTAATTATTAGACAGTGCATTTGCTTTGTGCCGGAAGGAAGAGTCATTTCAAAGAGGTGTGGTGGCACACAATATCATGTGCACTGGTATTATGGTGCATGTTATGCCAATGCACTTTTGATCAGGAAAAAGTGTCTGTTGTCAGAAGTGCATTGTTTAAATCGCACAAAAAAAAAAAAAAAAAAAAAAAAGCTCTGGAGCTCTTGAGGAAACGGCACATGCTGGGATTTTCTGTTATTTTGGAGAGAGTTGTAACAGTAATAATCATCTGTCATTTTATTTACATGATGATACACTAAATAGTTTTTTTATTCCATCAATATTCTCATTTTAATTGCGGACTTACCATTGGAGTCTATTGATTAGGCATTAATGTGAGATTTTTTTAGGAGAATGAATGGATGAACAGCAGCATGTGTGTGTTGTGTTGTGTGTGGATCCGCCACATGGGGGGAGCCATGTCAGTCTGAAGATTTTTATTCCATCCGCATTTTTGTTTTCATCAAGGACTTATCAGGCATTAATATGTTTATTTTTAGTAGAATGAATGAAGGAATGAATGAATAAATGAATTTTACTTTTCACTGTATCTCCCCAGAGAGACAGGAGATGTGTTCACATCTGCCTGCAGCCGTGCGCCCCCAGGTTTTCAGCTGGGCTGACGCTGCCTGCGCCGTGCTCCTACGGTCCACCCATCAGCTCCTGGGAGGGACTGCTGAGAGCGGGCTCGCTTCGTGGCAGGAGTCAGAGGCAGATAGTATGCCATGCCGTACCAGATTTCCTCCTTCCCTCCTGCCCTGGAGGGACAGGGCCAGAGAGCCACCAATGTAGGCACACCCCCACACGAGATGGGGAGACCCTCGGTTGGTGATAGCAACAGGAGAGGGAGCACTCCATCTCCCCATGGGCCACTTCTGCACCACCGTTAATTTCTGAAAGTTTGCACAGACATCAGCCTCTTTTCCTGAAGTTTCAAACCCATTCATGTTTGTCTCCATTTGTTCTCTCTAAAATAACTAACTGGGTATCAACTATGATTGATGTCTTCATTATTATCAAGCAGCATTACTATCACATGCATTTTCGCTCATGCACACGAACTTTGGCCAGTGCAAAACTCATCTTAAACAAGCCATCATGATCAGAGTTCACTTTAGATAATAATTAATGGGACAGGCAGGAGCACTTTGGATTGGATTATCTAAAACACACCTCTGAATAATTAAACCAGCCTCTTCGCATCATGCGCCCATTCGAAAATTTGTTTATGTGCTGCTGTGATAAGGAAATTAACTTGGAAATATCCATAAACGTGTTCTGTGTCAGTGGCAACTGATTGTGGACCGCGGTGTTTTAATACGTCCCCCAGTCGCTAAGTCATTCCCTTTTTGGTTCAACTTTATTACCCTGTCTCAAACAAAGTATGATTGGTCAGAAATTTACACTAATGAGCAGACCTCATCCAAGCCTTTGAATGTAATTGGTCAGGCTCAGCTGTCAATCGTAAATTGGGGGCTGGTCATCACCTGACATTTTGAAAACTTTCTGAACAGACATTTTGGACAGTTTGAATGAAGCCAGGCCAGAGTTGAGAACCCTGTTGCTTTTTGTATCTTTTTCCTCCATTTACTTAAAATTCAGTTTTTGCCTCTCACTTTTCTTTAAAACCACACCAATTAAGAAATCTTCTTTCAACTACATCCAGTGATTTTCATTTGTTTGGTTTTCTTGTACTTTTTCTCCAAGTTTTATGACAACTTACGTCGAGTGGAATGCTGAACTTTATTTTACATTTAAATTTATCATTCCTGCCATTCTGATTGGACTGAGAATTCATTCAAAGATTCCATCAGAGCTTTGCTGGACTGGCCAAACAGCAGAGTTCTGTTTTCGTTTGAATGGAACATCTACAGACAGACAACTGTGGTGCCAAACCAATCTGATCCAAACAGCTCAGATTGCCACAGACGATACCCAACCCCAGTTATCATAGGCACTCCTGATTTTACATTTGTTGTGCATCCGAGGTCCTATTAAATCTAAATTCACTTCATAACAACATCTCATTTATATTTTCCATAATTTAAACTGTTCTCACTCCCTTCAGAGTGACAGAATCACTTATCTTTTTTATTAATCTCCTTTTTAAATAACACTAGAATTTTCTTTTTATAAACCAACTTTAATCATCATTTTCCTTACAAAGACTGTGTCCATTTTTCATAGTAATTTTGTTTACAGCTATTTTTGTCATGATTGTAATTAACAATCAGCTCACGTGCGCGATGCAGCAACAAGAAAGAGCAATCAAGCCACAACACACGTTTGAGATCTTTATTAAATGTCAAAATAGACGCACAGCGACTAAAACAGTCACTCGCCAGAGGAAACGGCCTGTGAAGAGAAGACGAGAGCTGTAAATGGAGGAACAGAGTAAGGGAAAATGGGCTGGCCAAATTACCACTTACGTGAGCTCCAAGGGAGAACCGGCAGGGCTCCAGCGGGGACTAGACGAACCAATTTGGCCAGCCCATTTTCCCTTACTCTGTTCCTCCATTTACGACGGCGAACATCTAGGATCTGATGAACCATGTAGGCGGTGCGGCCGCCAATCATCCGGGGAGGAGGAGGCGGCTTCGGGGGGGTGGGGCAGAGGGGGCTGACCGAGAGGGGTTTAATGTGCGACAAATGGAAGATTGGGTTCACCCATAGGGTCGGTGGTAGCTTTAGCTGTACTGAGGCATCGTTGACCACTGTGGAGATCGTGTAAGGTCCTAAGAAGCGAGGAGACAGTTTCTTGGACTTCACCTTCAGAGGAATCTGATTAGCCACCAGCCAGACCTGCTGCCCCACAGCATACTTGGGGGCAGGCACCCGTTTCCTGTCGGCCATGGCCCAGTTGCGCTCGGTAGAGCAGGCGAGGGTGGCACGCGTGGACCTCCAGAGGCACCGACAGTGGCGAGCATGGACCCCCATGGAGGCAACCGTGACCTCCCTCTCGGCCATACGCAGCAGCGGAGGAGTATACCCCAATGACGCCTCAAAAGGGGTGAGTCCGGTAGCTGTGGAGACGGCAGAGTTCATGGCGTATTCCACCCAGGTCAGATGTGTGCTCCAGCCGGAAGGATTCTCAGCCGCTACACATCGGAGAATGGCCTCCAAGAACTGGTTGGCACTCTCCACCTGCCCATTGCTCTGGGGATGGTTGCCAGAGGAGAGGCTCACTGTGGTGCCCAGAGTCCGGCAGAAGGCCCTCCAAACATGGGACATGAACTGGGGGACCCCGGTCAGACACAATGTCCAGTGGGATGCCGTGGAGGCGGACCACATGTTCGGTGAGCAGGGTGGCCATCTCCAAAGCCGAGGGAAGTTTGGGAAGCGCCACCAGGTGCACAGCCTTGGAGAAGTGGGCCACAATAGTCAGGATGACTGTCTTTCCGTGGGAGGAGGGAAGTCCAGTCAGGAAGTCAGGAAGTGGTGTGTCAGTGAACAGCCCTTTTAATTTGGAAAAGGCCTGTTCAGCTGCCTCGGTCCAACGAAAGGGAACCTTAACGGAGGTCGGCTGTGTTAAAGGCAGTGCTGCCTCACTATAGTTCTGAATGAACCTGCGATAAAAGTTCGCAAACCTGAGGAAGCGTTGAAGCTCCCTGCGGGAGTGGGGAGTTGGCCAATCAAGCACTGCCCTCGCCTTGGCTGGGTTGGCAATCAGTCTCCCTTCAGCCACTATGAAGCCCAAGAAGGTGGTGGAATTGGTGGAGAAGTCACACTTCTCTGCCTTAATGTAGAGCTGGTTCTCCAAGAGCCGTTGTAGGATGGCTCTCACATAGACCTCATGTTTCTCTGGCGAGCAGGAGAAAATCAAGATATCATCCAAATAGACGAACACAAATTGATACAGCAGATCGCAGAGGACGTCATTAATAAGCCGTTGGAAGACGGCTGGGTGAGCCCAAACGGCATCACCAAATATTCAAATTGCCCTTGGTGGGTTTTAAAACGCTGTGTTCCACTCGTCCCCCTCACGAATGCGGATGAGATGGTAAGTGTTGCACAAGTCTAATTTGCTGAACACCTGTGAGTGCTGAAGGAGTTCAAACACGGAATTGACCAAGGGCAGGGGATATTTGTCCTTGACTGTAATAGCGTTGAGTTCCCGGTAGTCGATACACGGGCGCAGCGAGCCATCCTTCTTCCCCACGAAGAAGAACCCGGCCCCGAGAGGAGCCTAAGATGGCCGAATAAGGCCAGTGTTCAGCAATTCCTTAATATACTTCTCCATTGCCTCCCTCTCCAGACCAGAAATACTATAGAGCCGACTGGACAGCAGCCTTGTCCCCGGGATGAGGTCCACAGCACAGTCATAAGAGCGATGAGGCAGAAGCGACAGCGCTCTCGACTTGCTGAAGACCTCTCCCAAATCGTGGTAAGCCCAGGGAACGAGGCTGAGGTCTGGCGGTTCGGCTGGAGAAAGAAAGACAGGGAGAGATGGTGAACACTCTGCTGAATGTAAACAATTTGCCAAACAGAATGGGCTCCAGGAGGAGATGGAATTATGCCCCAGTTTATGATGGGGTTATGCCTCAGGAGCCACGGATAACCTAGGACCATCAGGGAAGATGAAATTGGGAGAACTAGGAACGAGAGTTCCTCCCGATGGTTCCCAGAAAGAAAGATGGCAATCTGCGTCATGCGTTTGGTGACTACCGCAACCTCCCGGCGAGATATGGTGGTAATTCTTTGGTGTTGGGGCAATTTGATTGTAGGAATACCCATGTCCTGAACGAACCAGGCCGACACGAAATTACCCTCTGCCCCTGAATCCACTAACGCCATCGTCCTCCTCTCGACCCCCAGCAATTGCATGAGGGCCGAAATAGAGAAATTACCAGGGGGAGTTAATTTGGTCCCGCCCGCCAGACCCCCCCCCCACGATCACTGACAGGCCGCGTCTTTTGGCCACTGGTGGCACTCATCCCGACTGTGCTTCAGCGAACCACAGTATGTGCACGTGCTAGCCCTCCTCCTTTGCCGGCACACATCATTGGTCAACTGGTACTGACTGAGCTCCCATCGGCTCGGGAGGAGGACCAGCGCCACCAGAGTCAGTCACCGCGGCGGGCACCCACTCGGCAGATGGGCGAGAGGAGGACTGTCGCTCCTTCGCGCGCTCATGGTAGCGGTTGTCTAACCCAACGGCCTAATCAATAAGACCATTGAGGGTGTCAGGAACCGCATAAACCGCCAGGTCGTTGCGGAGGTGAACGTTCAAACCATGGAGGAACGTGCTGTGCAAGGCAACTTCGTTCCACCCCGAGTCCGCCGCTTCGACCCAAAATTCCACCGAGTACTCGGTTACTGACTGAGCACCCTGGCGGAGAGTCATAAGGCAGCTCATGATGTTCCCTTGACTCTCTGTATGGTCAAACGCGCGAGAGAAGGCAACCACAAATTGCTCAAACGTGTATACTCGCCCCTCAGGGCTGTCTGCCATGGCCCGAGCCCAACTAAGGGCTTGGTCCTGTAACGGTAGGGTAAAAAACTGAATTTTCATGACATTCCCTGGGTACCGCCCCGACCTGCTCCAAATACATCCGCACCTGATGAAGAAACTCCTTACCCTCCCCCCCTCCCCCGTGTACAGGGCAGGTGGGGGAACGAAGGTGGTACGGCGCATTGGAGGTTCAACAGCAGGAGCAGGCTGAGGAGGAGGAGCCAGGGGAGCCCTACTGGCCAAATGTTGCGTGATTGTGCCCAATTACTGCATCATAGTTTGCAGCTGTTGGGACATCACGGCTATCCGACGCCCAGTCGCATCTAAGCAATCCAGAGCTGATTGCCCCGATGCTGCCGCACCTGCTGAGCCGAGATCAAGACTGGCTCATTCTGTCATGATTGTAATTAACAATCAGCTCACGTGCACGATGCAGCAACAAGAAAGAGCAATCAAACTACAACACATGTTTGAGATCTTTATTAAATGTCAAAATAGACACACAGTTACTGAAACAGTCACTCATCAGAGGAAACAGCCTGTGGAGAGAAGACGAGAGCTGTTAAATGGAGGAACAGAGTAAGGGAAAATGGGCTGGCCAAATTACCACTTACGTGAGCTCCAAGGGAGAACCGGCAGGGCTCCAGCGGGGACTAGACGAACCAGCAAGGTGAAGGGAATGGAGCTGGTGGTGCCTGACCGGGTGGAGACTGAGTGCTGTATATTGGCAACGAGGTGGCAGGAGAGCACGTGCAGTCCCGGAGACACACCCGCACGATGGCAGCAACCTCAAGGAAGAAGAGAATAAACAGGTGAGTAACGTTTCCACCTGTGTAAACAATTATACTTGCTTGTCCTAATAACGGGCAGTATACCCAGATGAGCCAGCGCTGAGTCACTGAAGAGCGCTTCCTTATAAACGCTGGCTGATGAGAGGGAGCAGGTGCATCTTCTCACTCAGGTGCGTTGATGACCTGAGGAGAGATAAATGGGAAGGAAGGGGCGCGCTCTCGCCGCCCATGACAATTTTATGGTTTCCTCGGTTTCCACTCTATTATCAATTTAAGCTGTTCTTTCTTTGGTTCCACAAATGCTTGATAATGCATGCAATGCTCAGGAATACAGTATAAGTGGGATTTGTTCATGATACCTGTTGAACTCACGTCTTTTCAGAGTCACCTGAAAGTATTTTATCTACGTTGATTTGCCTTATTAAACTGTCTAAAGTGTCATTTGAGTGGTTTTCCTTCTGTGTTCATCTTCTCGAGAGAAAAGCTCAGAACTCATGTTTGAGATTGATCTATTTCAAAGTCAAGTCAGTCAAAGTCAAAGTCAAAGTGCTTTTCTTGTCATTCCATTGCTAATAAACAATGCAACGAAATTGAGATACTGCTCCCTAAAAACAAACTATCACACTCACAGTTCACTCATACTTTAGACATTCTCGTAATTACAACAATAAATAGTGCTTGAAACATTATTACCTAAAAGTTGAATACAATATGTACATAGCAATAATAAAAACATATTGAGCGATAAATACAGCCGTGGACAAAATTGTTGGTACCCCTCTGTTAATGAAAGAAAAACCCACAATGGTCACAGAAATAACCCGAATCTGACAAAAGTGGCAACAAACAAAAATTCCATGAAAATTAACCAATGAAATTAGGGACAATTATTGAATAAGTAATAAATTTGTCCATTTGCTGGACTGGTGCCCTGAGGTTGATTTTATGTGCTGGTTATAAAGAGGAGTGTTTATTTCCATTTAATTCAAATCAATTCAATCCAACTTTATTTTATATAGCACCATTTTACAACAACAGTCATCTCATCGCACTGTCAAACTGTAGGGGAATGTTACGGTGGTGTGTAGAAAGAGCTGGACCCAAACGAGAGGATCAGAGTTCCAAAGATTTATTTTAAGAGCTGACCAAGCTCTGGCCAGCTCAAGGGTCTAAATAATAAGTTCCACAGGCAGGCAAAAACTGACATGAAAAAATAATCCAACAGGCAGAACAAAAACAGGCAGGCAGAAGTGTAGATAAATGCCAACGAATGACAATTAAGGAAACTAGACAAAACACAGACTGAGAACGCACATATACAGTATAGACAGGAGGAGTAATCAAGACAACACGGCACAGGTGGGGAGCGCAATCATGACTGACAGCTGATACATGAGGAAAACAGAGGTGACCGGATAGGCAGGGCTACACACAATCACAGACGGAGAACATAGAGAAACATGAACAGAGGATCATAGGGGAGACAAAACCATGATAATAATAATACTAATAATGACCAACAAGCAAAACTGAGGCAGGGATAATGATCACATAGATCTTAATAATATTAATAAGGAGTAAGAACCAAAACCACAGAAAATCATACAACAACTCAAAGTGAGAATGTTGGTTCCAGCCCATATCCTGACAGTACCCCCTTCTCAAGAGTGGCTTCCAGACAACCCAAGGGTGACACCAAAAAAAGTGGGTGGGGGCGGTCTAAGCCCCCCCCCCTCCGCAAAGAGCTGAAAACCAAACGATACAGTTTGTGGGGTGCAATCAAAGTCCACAGCCCCAAACCAAAAATAAGATGGGTCGGGTGGCCTGCCGAAGTCCCAGGTCCACCGCACCAGAGAGCAAGGCAGGTTGGGTGGTCTTCCAAAGTCCCAGGACCATTGGACCGGAGAACAAGGCAGGTCAGGGGGCCTACCCAAGTCCATGGGACCCCAAACCAGAGCACAGAGTGAGTTGGGTGGTCTACCAGAATCCCTAGACCATCGGACCGGAGAACAAAGCAAGTCAGGAGGCCTAACCCAGTTCATGGGCTTCCAGATGTCAAAACATGGCCAGTCGGGTGGTCTTTCAGAGTCCCTGAAGCTAAACTCAGGAGCTGACAACATGAAATCTTTAACCACAGGAGATGGTGACAATGTAGAACTCTTAAATGCAGAAGATGGTAACATGAAACCCTTAAACTCAGGAGATGGCAACACGGAACCCCCAAACTCAGGAGATGGCAACACGGAACCCCCAAACCCAGAAGATGACAACACGGAACCCCCACACTCAGGAGATGAAAACATGGAGCCCTTAAACTCAGGAGATGATAACATGGCAACTTTAATCTCAAGTGAAGACATGGGAGCTTCTTGCTCTGGGGGAAACGACATGAGAACCTCCTGCCCTGGAGAAAACAATGTAGGAGCCCCCTGCTCGGAAGACAACACAGGAGTTTTTTGTTCGAGAGACAACACAGAGACTTTAAACTCAGGAGATAATGATATAGGAACTTTAACCTCAGAAGACGACAGAGAAGGCTTAACCTCAGGAAACAACACAGGAGTTTTAAGCTTTGGTGAAAGCAACATGACAGCCTTTTGCTCTAAATCTGATGACTGAGGTGTACTAACCACAGTAGCAGATGACAGGTGCACACTAGCCTCAGGGACACATGATGGAGATTCTCCGGCTTCTGGAGCAGGCGAGGTGAGCTGACCATCGGCCAAGCCAAACGATAAGGGTTGGAGGGCCTCTGTGAATCCATCCCCAAAACAGCCACCTCAGGCGGGGAGGAAAACACAACACCCGGGTCACTATAACAGGTGGCAGTGGAGCTCAGCGGGGAGAGCCCAGAAGCAGATGGTAGCTGCAATCGGGTCTCCCCAATAAGAGCTAGGCAAGACCTCTCTAAAATAGATATTAAAAATACAAAGAAGAGGACTTGCCTGAGCTCTAGCTCCACTGCTGACGAGGACCCTGGTGACTCGGCTGCTGAAGTCTAAACAGCGGGCGTGGTGGCAGATGAAGTAGGGGTGACAGCAGGCAAGGCTTAAGACATGGCGACAGGAAAAATTGCAGGTATGGCGACAGGTGGAGGATCAGGCTGGGAGGCTACAGCTGCTTGGAACCCACATGTAAGAGGTTGCAGCTGCAGGCGTGGTGACAGGCTGAATAGCCGGCTTGTTGACAAGCAGAGCTGCAGACTTGTTGACAGGTGGGGCTGTAGGCAGAGCTGCAGGCTTATTCACAGGCAAGACTGCAGGCTTGTTCACAGGCAGGACTGCAGACTTGTTCACAGGCAGGGCTGCAGACTTGATGACAGGCAGAGCATCGGGCTGGGAGTCTATAGCTGCTTGGAACACATGTGGAGGATGCGGCTGCAGACATGCTGACAGGCAAGGAGGCAGCTGCTGACAGGACCCCAGACATGATGCTTGGGAAAAGGGAGAGGGGAGACACAGATGAAAATGGCTGGATGTAAGCGGCAGCTGATTTAACAGCAGAGGCCAGTAGAGAGATCTCATTAGCGATGGTAGGTGGCTGTCGCTGAGCCCTCTCCCCGGAAACAAGGCAAGACTTTTCATTTATTGGAGGTAAAAACTGAGAAGATATACTTGCTATTGTTCCTGCTCTGCTGCTACTAAGGAGTCAGTCGATCCCTCCCGGGAGATGACGGAGATTGTCTGACAAGGGGCCACCGCATGATGGTGAGATGCAGTGTTGAGGGAGGAGGGCAGGGAGACCAGGAGCACCTCCGCCGGAGATGAAAAGCCAGGCCACTGTGTCTGCCGGCGCTGGCACGAGTCGAGTCCTTCAGCTTGTGTGGGTCCCCCTTCCCTCCACTCTTCTCCCACCGCCGGTGACGGCCTCACCAGCTCCCGGAGCATCCGCAACAAATTGGGTATAGAGAGCAGGAGTCTGGCGAGCTGGGGATACCACTACAGAGTGGGAAAAGCCACGATTAATTCCTCGGCTATGACGAAGAATATGAGGGCTTTTTTCGGTGTGGGGGAGGTGCGGGCAGCCTCAATTAGGTCCTCGAGGCTGGAAGCGACCTAAACTTCCTCCTCATCGAGGCCCATTTGATGAAACTTTAAATCCGCTGGGTCGATACTGCTGGTTTCTTTCTGCCATGGTGGTGTGTAGAAAGAGCTGGACCCAAACGTGAGATTCAAAGTTCTAAAGATTTATTTTAAAGCGCTGACCAAGTTCTGGCCAGCTCGAGGGTCTAAATAATAAGTTCCACAGGCAGACAAAAACTGACATGAAAAAATAATTCAAAAGGCGGAACAAGAAACAGGCAGGCAGAAGCGTAGATAAATGCCAACAAAAGATAACTGAGAAAACCAGACAGAACACAGACTGAGAACGCACATATATAGACGGGGAGTAATCAAGACAACATGGCACAGGTGGGGCGAGCAATCATGACTGACAACTGACACATGAGGAAAACAGAGGTGACAAGATGGGCGGGGCTACACACTATCACAAATGGAGGATGCAGAGAAACATGAACAGAAGCTCAGAGGGGAGACAAAACCATGACAATAATAATACTAATAATGACCGACAAGCAAAACTGAGGCAGGGATAATGATCACATAGATCATCATAATCCTATTATAATGCAAGAAATCTCTGTCTGTTTTTTCTGCGTGTATCTCCCGAATCGTTTGTCAGGCTGGCCTCAGATTTGATACGTGCTGTGCTGAGGTTACGAGGGTGTGCATTTCCGAATTTCAGCCTCCCCAGATATGTGGAAGATTAGGAGGGGAAATCTTTATTGAACGTCCATGGAGGGGCTGTGGGCATTCATAGATCAATGGCAGGCATCACTGTGGTTACTGTTGCCAGAAGACATCAAAGGCAGGCATCACCATGGTTACTGTGATGTCATAGATCAAAGGCAGGTATCATTGAATGAGTGGTGACATCAAAGATCAAAGGCAGGTTTCACCATGGTTACTGTGATGTCATAGATTAAAGGCAGGCATCATTGAACAAGTGGTGACATCAAAGATCAAAGGCAGGTTTCACCATGGTTACTGTTGTCATGGTAACCATGTCAAAGATCAAAGGCAGGCATCACCATGGTTACTGTTGCCATGGTAACAGTAACTTTCTACGGGCATGCAGAAATGCTTGCTTACACTTGGTTTCTACAGGTATGCACTAGTAATAATAATAATGAGCAAGAACCAAAAACACAGAAAATCATACAACAGCTCAGAGTGAGAACATGAGGTCCAGCCCACATCCTGATAGGGAAAACCCCACAATTGCAGAAAGACCCCAGCAATCAGGTGATCCCCTGTGAGCAAGCACTTGTCGACAGTGGGGAGGAAAAACTCCCTTTCAGCAGGAAGAAACCTCAAGCAGAACCGGGTTCAGGGAGGGGCAGTCATCTGCTGCAACTGGCTGGAAAGTGAGGGGATAGAGAAGAAGAAAACAACAGACATGTGGAGATGGGGGGGTCAATCTATGGGAGAGAACAAACAGATGTTAATGACCAGCAAAAATATTTCATCGAGAGTGAAGAAAGGAGTGAATCCCAGTATATTGATGGAGGTCCCTTGGCTGTCTAAACCTATTAGCAGCATAAGAGAGGGTTCACGGTCACCTGATCCCACCCTAAGTATAGGCTATGTCAAAAAGGAAGGTTGTAACCCTATTCTTAAAATCAGAGATCGAGTCTGACTCCCGAATCCAGATTGGTAGCCAGTTCCAAAGAAGAGGAGCCTGATAACTGAATGTTTTGCCTCTCATTGTACTTTTGGAGATTCTAGGTATTACAAGTAATCCTGCATTTTGAGAGCTTAGTGCTTCGTTAAAATAAGGTAGTATCAGATCTTTTAAATAAAAAGGGGCCTGATTATTTAGAGCTTTGTAAGTGAGGAGAAGGATTTTAAACTTAATTCTAAATTCTATGGGAAGCCAATGAAGGGAGGCCAGAAATGGAGAGATGTGATCCCTCTTTCTAGTACCCGTTAAAACTCTAGCTGCAGCATTTTGGATCAGCTGAAGACTTTTTAGAGATGTTTTAGGACAGACTGATAATAAAAAGTTACAATAATCTAATCTAGAGGTAACGAAAGTGTGGATTAGTTTCTCAGCATCACTCTGAGACAAGATGCTCCTAATCTTGGGTGGCTCGGTGGGGCAGTGGTTAGCACAGTGGCAGCACAGTAAGAAGGTCACTGGATCGATTCCACCCCTGACCATCGTGGGTTCGATCCCACCCCCTGACCATCAGTGATCCTTCTGTGTGGAGTTTGCATGTTCTCCCCAAGTCTGCATGGGTTTACCCTGGGTACTCCGGTTTCCTCCTACAGGCCAAAAGCATGCAAGTTAGGTTAATTGGAGACTCTAAAGGGGCCCTGGGTGTGAATGTGTGTGTGAAGGGATGGCGCCGTACCGTGGCTGCTTCATCCATCTATGTGGATGCCCTGAATTTCCCCTCTGGGGATCAATAAAGTATACAAAATAAAAAAAATCTTGGCAATATCACGCAAATGATAGAAGGCAGTTTTTGAAACCATTTTAATATGTGAATTAAAGAACAGATCTTGATCAAAAATAACTTCAAGGTTACTCACAGAACTATTAAGAGAAAGAGCAACCCCATCCAAACTAAGAGTTTGATTTGGAAAGGTATTTCTAAGGTCTTTGGACCAACTGGAATGACTTCAGTCTTATCTGAATTTCATAGCAAGAAATTACAAGTCATCCGAGCTCTGAAGACAAGCCTCTAATTTGACTAATTGCTGTCATCTGGCTTCACTGACAAATTGTCATCTGCATAACAGTGAAAATGTATTTAGTGCTTTCTAATAATATTGCCAAGCAGAAACATACGCATAATAAACTAAAAAGAATAGGGCCCAGCACAGATCACTATGGAACTCCGTGGCTGAGCTTTGAGTTAGAAGAAAACGCATTACTGACATGAACAAATTGGAACCTATCAGATAAATAAGATTTAAACCACTGCAACGAAGTTCCCTTAAGTCCAACAAGGTATTCTAATCTATCAAGTAAAATATGATCGATAGTATCAAAAGCTGCACTAAGGTCTAAAGGGACAAGTACAGGAACAAGTCCATTATCAGATGCGATAAGGAGATCGTTAGTGATCTTCGCTAAAGCTGTTTCAGTACTATGATGAATTCTGAACCATGGTTGAAACTCTTCAAATAAATCATTTCCCTGCAAGTGGTCAAATAATTGCATAGCAACAACTCTAAGATTTTTGAAATGAAAGGCAGATTAGAGATTGGTTTATAGTTAGCTAAAACTCCTGGATCCAGTGTTGGCTTTTTTAAGTAATGGTTTAATTACAGCAGTTTTAAAAGCCTGCGGTACATGGCCTAATGTTAATGAAGAATTGATTATTTGAAGAATAGAACTACCAATAAATATGATTTACATATATATAATTTTACATATATATAATTTTTTTGTACCAGTAACACTACAGTAACATAACCTTTCCTTTTAACAACACTCAATAAGCATTTAGGAAATGAGGACACTAATTGTTGAAGCTTTTTGGCTTTCTAGAAGCTTTCTAGCTTTCTGGGGCACATGCGCACGCAGCGACTGGCAGCGGGTGAAAAAAGTTTGATGTCTGTGTCTCTGTTTTTATGCACTTTAATGTGTTTTAACGAAATTCTCTGTGCCGTTTTTGTCCTTGAATGTTTGTGGACTATATCACGAAGAGCTCCCTGGTTCCATCAGTATGGATTTCCTTCTTGTTTTTGCACTGTCGTTTCATTCTTACTGGCTCTTTGTCTTGAAGGTAAGTACAATCGCGATCTCACAGGGAAGAATACAGTATTCCAGAGAAATGTTACTGCATTTAAACATGGATAATGCAGCATCTGTGTTTGAGTCTGTGCCGCAACTGCCGGACTTTATTTTAAGAGATTTTCATGGACATGGCAATGAAAAGAGAGACAAGAGGAGGAAACGCGGAAAGCGTGGAGGTGTAAGATCAAACCTGAAGAGGCGTCAGCTTAACCACATTCCTTTTCCTTCCATTATTATGGGGAACGTACAATCCCTGAGAAATAAAGTGGATGAAATTCAAGGAAATGTACCATATCAGAAGGATTTCAAGAACTGCTGTGTCATGGCTTACACGGAGACATGGCTTATGGCGCATGACCGGGATGCGGATCTGTGTATTGACAGCTTTGGAGCCCCACTTCGCTCGGATCGGCAGGAAGGGGTAACGGGGAAACGTCAGGGGGGCGGCATATGTTTATATACAGTATTAATAAACAGTACTGTACATCTGTCACGGTCAGAGACCGCATCTGTACACCAGATGTGGAGCTTCTGTCCGTGTCACTACGCCCTTTTTATCTGCCCCGCGAGTTCCCCCAACTTTTCATAACGACTGTGTACATTCACCCGAGGGCGGATGCTGCCTCCACCTCCAGCACCGTCTTCGATGTGGTACAGCGGTTGCAGTCGATTTCCCCAGAGGCTCCAAATTTTATACTTGGGGATTTTAACCATGTGTCACTAAAGAAGACACTTAAAAACTTTTATCAGTATGTCTCCTGCCCAACCAGGCGAAAAAAGACATTGGACCTGTGCTACGGATCCATAGAGAAGGCCTTTAAATCTCTTCCCCTTCCTCCTTTAGGATCCTCAGATCACAACTGTGTACATTTGCTGCCCACATATAAAATTGCTCTCAGAAGAGGCAAGGCGAAGACCAGAGACATAAATGTGTGGACAGAGGATTCAGTGCACTGCCTCCAGGAATGCTTTAACTGTACAGACTGGGAGGTGTTCATGCTAGACTGCGGAGAAGATTTGGACTCTTTAGTGGACGTGACATGCTCATACATGGCTTTCTGCAGAGACATGATCGTTCCACGTAAACGTGTCAAAATATATCCCAACAACAAGCCATGGGTTACAAAATCAGTTAAATCCTGCTTACAGAGGAAAGCACTTGCCTTTAAACAGGGGGTTGTTTCTGAGCTGCAGGTTGCCACAAAAGAGCTGGAGGCCAAAATTTTAAGAGCAAAACAGAATTATAAATCAGAGTTGGAAAGCAAGATGGCAACAAACATGCTTGGTTCAGCTTGGGCCAGTATGAAAACTATTGCAGGCCTTCAGAACACAGAGTGCAGTAATCATGTGTTTTTAGATGGTTTTAATTCAGACACAGAGCTGGCTAATGCTCTTAATTGTTTTTATGGTTGTTTTGATTCCTTTGATTTTAGCACAGAAACTCAAGGTTTGAAACAGAAACTCAAAGACAATCAGCACTTTAATATTGAGGTGCAGGATGTTAAAAGGGCGTTCTGTGCTGTAAAAGTGAGCAAAAGTCAGGGCCCTGATAATATATATGGGCACTTGGTAAAGTCCTGTGCACATGAACTGAGTCCTGTGTTTCACTACATTTTCAATAAGTCCTTACAGACACATGTGCCTAAGATCTGGAAAGATGCTGTGGTTGTTCCCGTTCCAAAATCCAGCTGTCCTAAAATGGTAAATGATTACCAGTTGCTTTGACTTCAATTTTAATGAAAATTTTTGAAAAACTGGTCAGATTTGAGGTCCTAAAGCAGACTGAGCATGCATTGGATCCTTTGCAGTTTGTCTACAGTATAGGCCTCACAGAGGAGTGGAGGATGCCACTGTCACTCTGTTTAACATTCTTTTTAAATATCTGGATTTTAATGGGACACGCGCCAGACTTTTATTTGTGGACTTTTCCTCCCCTTTTAATACAATCCAACTTCATATTTTAGTTGAAAGGCTCCGGCAACAATTTGATTTGAGTAATAATCTGGTGGGTTGGATTCTGGATTTTTTATCCAACAGGATACAAAGAGTAAGGGTCAATGGTACATTGTCTGACCAAAAGTGTTCCTCTACTGGCTCTCCTCAGTGGTGTGTGTTGTCACCACTACTCTTCATCCTGTACACAAACATGTGTCGGAGCAGACATGACAACAGACACATTATAAAGTATGCTGATGATTCAGTTGTTGTCAGTCTCCTCCAGGATGGTGAGAGTGGCCACGGCCCAGTAGTTGATGATTTTGTTCACTGGTGTGAGGATTCCTACCTGCAGCTGAATATGATAAAAACTAAAGATATGATTATTGACTTTAGGAGGAAAACTCCCAGGCATGAAGTCACTGTACTAAAAGGCCAGACCACTGAATGTGTACAATCCTACAAATATCTTGGGACGATTATTGATAGTAATTTAAACTTTGAAGAGAGCTGTGAAAGGGTGTGCAAAAAGGGTCAGCAACATTTGCATTGTTTAAGGAAACTTGCACACTTCCAAATTGACCGACCCATAATGATAATGTTTTATCGGGCTTTTATTGAATCTGTTTTATCCTTTTCTTTAGTGTCATGGTTTGATAAAACTGAAACAGAGGAAATCCTTGGATCAGGTAGTTAGATGGTCCAGTCGTTTGCTTGGTGAGTCACAGCTGAGCCTGACATCCCTGTACACCAGACAGGTACAGAGGATTGTTATCTCCATTTTAAATGAAGACCCCCACCCTTTGCACTGCCACTTTCAGCTTCTTCCCTCCAGACGGAGGATTGGTGTCCCAAAAAGTAAAACCCAGCGCTACAAAAACAGCTTTGTTCCTGCTGCTGTTAAAGAGTTGAACAAGATGTAACAATATATTGCACATAATTTAGTTACCTATTTATTAATTTGATTTTATATTTACTTATTTTTGTAGGTTTTTTATTGGGGTTCTAAATCTTTTATTGGATTTTAGGCTTTTGAGTTTTTAACCTCTTTGACTAGTCTTTAACTTTTTAATATGAACCTTCTCTCTGATCTCCTTGTTTTTTCTCTTATCTCTTTGTCCTATGTCCTGATTGGTGGAGCCGTAAGTACTTTTATCATGTTTATAGTCAGCTTCATGTGTGCCTGTGTTTGTGTTCATGTTGAATGTAATTGTGGTTTGTAAATATGGATGTCACCTGACTGCAAAACAAATCTACCTACGGGTACAAATAAAGTAACCTAAACCTGAACCTGGAATTCTTTTCCATTCTTGCTTGATGTACGACTTCAGTTGCTCAACAGTCCGGGGTCTCTGTTGATGTATTTTGTCCTTCATTATGCGCCACACATTTTCAATGGGAGACAGCTCTGGACTGCAGGAAGGCCATTCTAGTACCTACACTCTTTTACTTTAAAGCCACACTGTTGTAACACGTGCAGAATGTGGCTGTCCATTGTCTTACTAAAATAAGCTGGGATGTCCCTGAGAAAGATGTTGTTTGGATGGCAGCATATGTTGCTCCAAAGCCTCCATGTACTTTTCAGCATTAATAGTGCCTTTACAGATGTGCAAGTTACCCATGCCACAGGCACTAACACACCCCCATACCATCACAGATGCTGGCTTTTGAACTTTATGCTGATAACAATCTGGTAGTCTTTTTCCTCTTTGGAAATCACAACATCATTCATCATTTATTTCTTGTCTTCAGGACATGGGCCCCAGCCTGCCTCCTTGCTCTGAGTTTAATTTTGTTATCCTCTGTGTGTTGTATGATTATTATCATGGTCTTTGTTTTATCATTATTACTATTATCCTTGCCTGACCTTTAGTTTTGATCGTAGTCATGTTTATCTATATTATTATTACAGTGATCCCTCACTTATCGCGGTTAATGGGTTCCAGAACCGACCGCGAAAAGTGAAAAACCGCGAAGTAGCGTCACCCCTAATGACGTCATCCATAAATAATACGTACATTCATTCTCTCACTCTCTCTCTCATGTGATACGTGTGTGTGTGTGTGTGTGTAAGTGTACATACATACGTAGATGTAAATAAAGTGTACATAAATATGTTTTTAGAATTCTTTTATTCTTATAACAAGATACGTAACTCAAGATGAAGATGATTTACTGCACAGGTTAATGAGAGCTTTACTGCTCCTCAGGTGACGCCTCATCGTCAGGTGCTAGAAGCGCAGGATCGTCGAGGTCAGCTTCCGATAGAGCTGGAGAAGCTGCAGGAGGCGGCGTAGTGGCTCGACGGGAAGACTATTTCGCACAAAATGGCACAAGAGAACAGCAAAAAGTTCCACGCGGCGAGACTAAGCAACACGAGCGATAAAAAGCAATGAATGCGGTCTTCCTTCACTGCATGGGCGTTCGGCAGGGAGAGAAGGTGGGTGAAACGTCTCGGCCAATCAGCTTGCGGGGTGAAACGTCTCGGCCAATCAGCTTGCGAGATTTCCGAGCCGAGCCAACACGAGAACAGCGAACAGAGAGGTGGATTTTTGAGTTGTGCGGCTCTCCATGTTGATACCTGATGTTCTAATGTAGTCTCCCTGCCTTCTGCTAGCGCCCGCCCATTATTTCTCAATTTTGAATTTTTGATGAATATTTTTGAAAAATCCGCGATGCACTGAGGGCGCGAAAGGTGAAGCGCAAAGTAGCGAGGGATCACTGTATTACTATTATTATCATTATTGTCATGGTCTTGTCTCCCCTGGTCCTCTGTTCACGTCTCATGTGCTTCCCCTCCCCGTGATTATCTGTGCAGCCCCACCCGTCCCATTTTCTGTACCTGTAACCATTCCCTGCTGTCTTAGTTTGCCCCCGATTGTACCCATCTGTTCTGTGTTGCGTTGCTTACCCATGTCTATATATGTCAGCATCAGTCTTTATTCTGCATGGGTGTCCTCGGTCACATCTTCGTGAACAACATGCTTCTGTTCCCCTGAGTCTGCAATGCCTTGCCTTATCTGTTTATTTTTATTTCCAGCTTCCGAGCTGATTATTATTTTGTGTTTTCACCCTCGAGCTGTGCCAGTTTGGCCAGCTCCTAATAAAAATGTGAACTTCAAGTACTGTATTTGGGTCCAGCTTCTCCAAATCGTGACATACATGGTAATATCCTTTACAGAATGTCCATTTTTAATGCAGTGCCACCTGAGGGCTCAAAGATCACAAACAGTCAATGTTGGTTTTCAGCCTTGCCGCTTACGTGCAGAAATTGTTCCAGATTCTCTTAATATTTTTATGATATTATGTGTAGAATATTTGACTTATATTATTGAATAGTTTGACATAATGAGCGCATCCTATGTTCCTGTTAAAACTGAATGGTGTACTGCGCATGCGCACAGTTAGAAAGTCCATGCGGCTATGAGTTCCCCCCACTAAAGTTACTAGCCTGTAATGCTACTATAAGCTACTCAATAAATCTGTTGATGTGGAATCCTGAACCCAGTTGCATTTATAAATGGTGCATGGTGCACTGCATTAAAAACGGATATGGTGTCAGAAGGTGTGGTTTGGTCATGCATTACAGAACTGCCAATGACGTGGTAAAGCAAAAGTTTTCTCAGCGCTTTGAAGACACAGCAAGCAACCAGCTAGCATTGTACAGCTATCATAGCAAAGGCTAGCCACGTCAATGACCATGGCGGAAGGATTCCGTATACCAGAACCATTGACATTTGATGGAAACATTGTCGAGGAGTGGTGTGTGTTCGAACAGGAATATGATATATTCATCGCAGATGTGCATTCAGATAAAGATGCCCCGACTCGAGCATTCATTCTACTAAACAGTTGGCTCAGAAGCCATCGAGAGAGAGCGTGCCTAAGTTTACACACCTGCTTTCTCAAAATGCACAGCAAAATATTAATCAAACCACTGACTCATCTCATTAATCTCTCCATTAGGTCTAGTACATTTCCATCTGGCTGGAAAAAAGCTGTCGTCATACCAGTTCATAAATCAGGCAGTAAAGACGATATATGCAATTACCGCCCAATCTCTATTTTACCAGTCCTATCTAAGGTTCTTGAAAAAGTTGTAGCTACACAGCTGATAGACTACTTACAAGACAGTCAACTTCTTCATCCACATCAATTTGGTTTTAGACCAGGATACTCAACAGAAACAGCAAATTGTTGCCTTATTGAAAACGTCAAACAGTCCTTGGACAGGGGTAATGTGGTAGGAGCTGTTTTTCTAGATCTCAAAAAGGCTTTCGATACTGTAAACCACAGTTTGCTTTTATCCAAAATGGTATCTTTTAACTTCTCCCCAAATACATTAGAATGGTTTGCATCTTATCTCCAGAATAGAGAACAGTGTGTAAAAGTTCACCAGGATAAATCCTCATTTTTAAACAACCGCATGGGTATCCCACAAGGGTCCATTCTTGGTCCTTTACTTTTCAGCATTTTTATTAATGACTTGCCGTTACACTGCTCAGCTGCAACATGCCAACTTTATGCAGATGATGCAGTTATTTACACAGCTGCCAAGACTCCAGCACAGGCTGCAGATGTACTGTCTACAAGTATGGTTGATGTCCAAGAGTGGCTCCTCAAGAACCATCTATTGCTGAACCTTCAGAAAACAGTCTCAATGTGCTTTTCAATCAAAAAATGTAACCTGCAACATTTTAAAGTTAATATACATGATCATGACATCAGTTTAGCTACAGAATTCAAATACCTTGGCATTGTACTAGATCCTCAACTCAAATTTAATCTTCATATAAAGAAAATTTCAAAAACAGTAAAAAAAAATCTGAACTGCTTTAAATTAATTAGATATTACATACCTTACGAAGCAGCTGCACTGTATATGCATTCTATGGTTTTTTCTCATATATCATACTGTTTGACAGTCTGGGCTCAAGCAGCCCCTTCCACAATAAGACATATACAGTAGGTTCATTATATAATCAAACCCTAAAAATCTTGGACAAAAAGCCCATTAGGTGGCATCACTGTAATGTTTTAAAAAAATACAACCTATTGAGTTTTGAGAGCTTCATTGACCTCTGTCTTCTGAAATTAACGTTCAAATGTTTCCATAAATCAGCACCTGAGCCACTTGCTGGTTTCGTCCAAAGACAGGACAGCAGCAGAGCCACCAGGAGTTCTGTTAACAATAACTGTAAAATATTCCACCGCAGAACCACATTTGGACAAACAGCTTTCTCTATAAAGGGCAGTCACATCTGGAACACAATGCCAAATGAAATTAAAATAATAACGGACTTTAAAACATTCACTAAAAATGTTAAAAACTGGCTGAAAAATAAACAAGAATGTACTCATGTATGAATTAATTGTCTGCAAAGTGAGAGTGAATGAAGGGAAGGAATAAATGTGTTTGTTTATAGTGAGTGACGGAGGGAGGAAGGCCTGAAATAGGCAAATGTGAGTTATGTTATATGTGTTAAATGTGAGTCAGGCTGTTATATTTGTGTATTTATAATATTTATAATATTTATGTTAAATGTGAGTCAGGCTGTTATATTTGTGTATTTATAATATTTATAATATTTATAATTGTGTATTTATAATTTTTCTGCACTGATGTATGTGGTTATTGTGTATATTTTTTATCTTGATTCTTTTTTCTAAAGCCCATCCAGGGACAAGAGTTGCAAATTAGCTAATAGCTATACACTCTATGTGCAACACATCAGATTGATTGTCTTTGATTAATTGTCTATGTTTATTGCACTGTCCCTGTCAAATAAACTAATCTACTACTACTACTATTTACACGGGGGAAGGAGAGCACAGACAATTAGTGACCGGAGCAGAATCAAGAGAAGACTGGAATGCCTCAAACAAAAATTCTGCAAACTGTGTAACCCTCAAACCAACATAACCATGGAAAGGCACAAGTTTAATACAAGAAACCAATGACCAGATGAAACAATAGAAAAACAAAGCAAGGAGCTGCAGATTTGGTTAGCTCAAAGACAAGCTCATCAGAGACAGACTCGTGTGTGGTATAACCAGCGACAGCATGAGAAAGCAACTCCTGCGCGATAATGTCTTAACTTTAAACAAAGCAATTGAAATGTGCCAAATATATGACTGATTAACACATAAAAGCTCTAGCAACTTCAAAACAAACAGCAGCAAAGGTGGCTAGTCTGCATCACAAAATAAGGAAAAGACAGCCACAGAAATTCAAGACAAAGTCAGGCACTGAACGGCATGCAAAACAATCAGAACAGCATCCTGCACACTCAATAACCAACTGCAATAACTGTGGAGGCAATTATGAGGCTAAAAGAGATAAATGCCCAGCGTATTGGCAGCAATGTCACAAATGCAAAAAATGGAATCATTTCTAGAAATGCTGTAAATCATCACAAATAAGTGGATTCAAAAAGAGATCCGTAAATCACGTTGAGATGCAAGCTCCTAGCAGCGATGAAGAAATATTCTTCATGGATGGAGTTAATATAAACATTGTCGATTCCCGCCTATTGCATAGGAATGACATATTCACCACTGTGCATATTAATGGAAAACCAGTAGAACTCAAAGTTGATATTGGCCGTAAATGTAATGTCATGCCAGCTGACCTTTTTGCACAAGTGAGACAAAATGAAAAACTCGAGCTATCACAGGAAACCAAACTGGTAGCAAATGGAGGAGAGGAGATTCAAACAGCTGGTTCAGCTACACTTTCATGCCACTCTGCAGGCAAAGAACACCTCCTGCAATTCCATGTGGTGAAACAAAACATACAACCTTTACTGGGCCTACCAGACTGTTAACGCTTGGGCTTCATTACATTGAACAAAAAAGTCTGTCATGTAGCCATTGATGAGGAAACAAATTTTTCAAAACAATTTTTTCCAGAGTATTCCGACCTCTTCAAAGATGAACTTGGCAAGCTACCAGTCACCTGTTCCATGAAACTAGACGCAGAGGTTCTGCCAGTGGTAAAGCCTGCACACAAAATACCAGTACCAATGCAAGACAAGGTTAAAGCAGAATTAACCCGGATGGTCAATGTAGGCATGATCACACCTGTCACTGAGACCACAGAATGGGTGTCTATGGTGGCAACTCACAAGAAAAATTCTGATGGCATCAGACTCTGCATTGATCCAAGGGATCTAAATAAAGCTCTGAAACGCCCACATCACCCTATGCGTACCATTAAGGAAGCAGCCGCACAAATGCCCAACTACACAGTCTTTTCTGTTCTGGATGCAAAATGTTCCTTTTGGCAAGTGATGCTTGACCACAGGTCATCCATACAAATTACCTTCAGGTCTCCATTTGGCAGATTCTGCTTTCTTAGAATGCCATATGGCATCAACTCAGCCAGTGAGGTGTTCCAGCGTGCAATGGAGCAGATCTTTGCTGGATACCCCTATGCTGTCATCGTCGACGATATAATCATTGGTGGGAGAGATATGAAAGAACATGAACAGAACCTCAGAAAGGTGCTTGATCATGCGAGGGAAGTGAAACTGAGGCTTTACCCCTCAAAGTGCAAATTTCGACTTAAAGAAATCTGTTACATTGGACATGTGTTCACAAGTGAAGGATTGAAGCCTGAACCGGCCAAGACCAAAGCAATCAATGAGATGCCCATACTGAAAAACATCAAAGCCCTCCAGTGCTTCTTAGGGATGATTAACTATTTAGGAAAGTTCATTCACAATTTCAATGAGCTCTCAGCCCCTCTTCACAAGCTGAAAGTGAAAGACATTCAGTGGTGTTGGCTAAGGCAACATCAAGATGCATTTGATGCTTTGAAAGAGAACCTGTCCAGTCCATCCACTCTCAGCTACTACAACATCCAGAAACCTGTCATGCTAATTTGTGATGCCTCACAGCATGGACTCAGAGCAGCATGTCTTCAGGAAGGTGCTCCGATCACCTACTCCTCTCGTACTTTGACACAGACTGAGATGCACTATGCAAATTGAAAAGAAACGTCTTGCCATTGTCATCACATGTTCAAAATTCAATGATTACATCTACGGAAAGCAGATCCAAACTGAAACTCATCATCAGCCATTAGTCACAATCCTCAACAAGTCCATACACTCAGCTCCAGCCAAACTGCCCCGTTTGATGCTGAGATTGCAAAAGTACAACTTCCAGATAATGTACAAAAAAGGATCACAGATGTACCTTGCTAACACTTTGTCCCGTGCTCCCAGAGCAACAACAGAGTAGCACAATAATGAGGCAGCAGACTATGAAATCACGACAATCCAACACATCTCTTCTTCTAGGCTGACTGAACTGAGGGAACATACTGCCTCTGATCCAGATCTACAGAAGCTGAGTACTGTCATATTAAAGGCCTGGCCTCACAGACAAACTCAGCTGTCCCCAGAGATTTGTCAGTACTACCCATACAGAGATGAACTCACCATTGAAGATGGCATTGTCATGAAAGGCCCAAAGACAGTGATCCCCAAGTCTTTGCAAAAGGACTATATCGCTATCCTCCACAGAGAGCACCCAGGCACAGAATCCACAAAAAGCAGAGCTTGTGGCATCGTGTTCTGGACCACAGTAACTGAGGATATAGAGAAGGAAACAACTGCGTGTCCGATGTCCAACAGCACCAGGCCATACAAACAAAAAGAGCCACTCAAGCCACATCCAGTGCCGGACCTAACTTGGTCAACCGTTGCCACTGACATCTTCAAGTGGAATGGCCAACATTACTTGGTTCTAGTTGACTTTTGCTCAGGTTTGTTCAAGGTAGACTTACTTCATGACCTAACTGTCAACACTGTCATTGCAAAGCTTAAAAGACACTCTTCTGTCCATGGCTGCCTGCACAAGGTAATCTCAGACAATGGCACCCAATTCACCAGCCAACGCTTCACAGACTTTGCTCTGGCTTGGGACTTTGTTCACATGACAAGTAGTCCAGAATACCCACAGGCCAATGCAAACTTTTCCATCAGCTGTTTGTAATGCAAAGCAGCTGATGGAAAAGTCAAGGAAAGATGGAACAGATGTCTTTCTTAACCTACTCAATCTCTGTAATGTGCCACATGATCACACACTTGGTTCTCCAGCTGAAAGGCTAATGTCAAGACAGACACACACTACCCTACCTGTGAGTAAAAAACTGTTAGTTCCAAGATCCAAAAGCAACGCTTCCGTCAAGGCAGGCCTAGTGCATAAATGCCATTCACAAAAGTAATGCTACGACAAGTCCAGCAGACCCCTTCATCCCTTACTTCAAGGTGAGGTTGTAAGGATGCAAACACATCATGGACATGTCCGCTTAGGAACCATCAAGGATGTCTGCAAGGAACCCAGATCATACATCATCCAGTCAGAAGGAGGCGAATACAGACGGAACTACAGGAATGTCCTCCTGGTCTTGGAACCACCCCCACAACAAAGAGATCCTCATGACAACTCTCCTGTGGTCCAGCCATCAACCGCCCGTCCTGAACAGCACACTCAAAGACCTGTGCAACACACTGAAGAACAGACACTTAGCCATACACAAAACTTGACACAGGCACCTGTAGTGTCTCCCCATTTCCTGACAAGTAATAATTACACCACACGCTCTGGGAGAGTTTGCAAGCCCAACCCCAATTATGAACAGTAAGCATTAGGCAATGGACTGTTTAAAAAAAAAAACTGTATGATTTATTGACTCATTGAAACTGAATGTGATATGTTGACTGTGATATGCTGACAATGTTCTTACCAGTGAAACAGATTTAAGTTAGAAATTAATGGATAATTTTTCAAGCGATAATGGCATGGATTATTCCAATCTTTTGTTAATGCATTATGCCGAAGAGCTACTTTATTGTTTATACAGCCATGAGCTGAAGAAAGGGGATGTAGAACATTTGACTTATGTTATTGAACAGTTTGAAATAATGAGAGCATCCTATGTTCCTGTTAGAAATGAATGGTGCACTGGGCATGCGCACAGTTAGAAACCTCGTGCGGTTGAGTTCCCTACTACTCAGTAAATTTGTTGATGTGGAATCCTAAACCCAGTTGCATTTATCAGCGTTCAACATTATGGACTGTAGATGATGGAATCCCTAAATTCCTTGCAATTGTACATTGAGAAACATTCTTAAACTGCTGGACTATTTTCCCACCCAGTTGTCAACAATTTTTTGAATCTCACCCCATCCTTGCTATTGAATGACTGAGCCTTTCAGGGATGCTCCTTTTACACCAAATCAAGGCATTCACCAATTAACCTGTTCACCTGTGGAATTTTCCAAAAAGGTGTTTTTTTTTTAGCATTCTTCAATCTTTATAGTCTTTTTTTTTTTTGCCCCTGTCCCAGCTTTTTTGCAACATGTTACAGGCATCAAAGTCAAATTGAATGGATATTTGCAACAAAACAATAAAGATTATCAGTCAGAACATTAAATTTCTTGCCTTTAGAATGTTGTCAATTAAATACAGGTTGAAAAGAACTTGCAAATCATTGCATTCTGTTTCCATTTACATTTTACACAACATCCCAACTTCACTGGAATTGGGTTTTGTAAAACATAGCAGAAAATTCAATATAATTAAAGTAAATATGTTTCTTTCATTTAGAAACTGACTTGATTCTTTGTTATTTAGGGTGAAAAAGGAAATCCCGGAAATCCAGGCATAAGAGGAGAAAAGGGAATTCCGGTAAGTCCAAAAGAAAATGCTATGATAATTAATAGTGTTATAAAGTAAGCTAATGTTAGAAAACTGTTCACTTTTTAGGGAAATAAAGGCTCACTTGGACCAAAAGGAGAAGAGGTATTACTCCGTTTTATCATTGACAAATATGATGGCCTTTTTATTGTTAAAATTGCTAGTTCGTAAGTGCAGATGTTGGTAAAGTAGCCAGAAATTATTCTCAGGTAGCATTACATTGCACTATTATATACTCCAATATGAGTATGCACCCCAAAAAATGCTTGCGTAAGAGTAAATAAAAAAAATCTAAACACGTTTTGGGTAGTAATGATTTTACTCCACAAATTCTGGGGAATTTTTCTTTAATAATCTTTTTTCATGAATTTGCAGTTTTTGTATAAATTTGTCATTTTTTTCTTGTACATTTGAGACTTTATTCTTTCACTTTTGTATGTTTTTTCTCTTAAATTTGAGAATTTTTTTGTAAATTGATTTTTTTTCTCATAATTTAGCATTTTTTCTTACAAATTTGGGGATAAGTCTTTGACTTTTTGTAATATTTTTATATCTTTTATCATTCGTTCACAACTTTTTTTTCATAAAATTGTGAGTATCCACATTTCTTCCAATATTATCCAAATCATATCATATACTTTAAATAAAAAGTAATCATTAATAAATTAAATATTTCCCAAACCAGAATGGGCAAACAATGATTAAAATTAGACTTACAAAACATGTGCCAGACGAAAATTTTGCAAAGTACCGGACACAAATTAAAACTCAGTGAAATCAAAAGTAACGTAGAATAACACCAAATGTATTTGAGTAAAAGCAGTGTTTTCTTTGTAAATGTATTCATGAGTTAAAATGTATCTTACAGTAAAACTACTCAGAAAAGCGCAATTTTGTGAAAAGGTTACTTGAGTACATGTAGTGGAGTAAATGTAACTTGTTGATATTCATGCCTGATCAAGTGAATGTTAACAGGGGAGGAGAGGAGCCCCAGGAGCAAAAGGGGCACCAGGACTGACTGGACCAAAAGGAGCAAAAGTAAGTTAAACTTTCAGAGGAGCAGGTTTTATATCTTCTCTTTGTGACAATGTGAAGGCCGGGCCGACCTTTTTAAAAAATAAGCAGACAAACATTGCAATACTGGAAAAGAGTGAGAGTTGGGGTTGGTGATCTGAAGGTCAAGTAACGACTCATTTTGAAATAGCGACAGGCATAAGTTTTTTCTTTTGACCTCACACATTTTAACCTTGTGTGAAAGACAAGCCCTGTGTGTTTCAAACCTCTTGGCTATTTTTTTTTTCACTCTTTCAGTAAAATGAGCTGTCACACTTCAATGCTTTGAATGATTTGGTTTTGTGCTGCCATAGATCACCTCTATAATGTTCTTCACACTTTTCCCTTAAATAGAATTATTGGCTCCCTGTTACTGTTGCTTGTTTTGTATAAATTGGGAAATGATTAATGGTTTGTCATGAATTCTGACACGTTAATTTATTTCTGAGGGAGAACGAGGGCCACCGGGAACCAGAGGTTCTCCTGGGGAAGAAGGACTCAAGGGTGCTAAGGTGAGGAGATCTGGCCGTGGGTGGATTTTGGAAGAATGATGATTCAGCAGCTTCCTAAGAACTCTGTATGCCTTTGTGAGCCCTCCTAAACTGCATCTGTTGCTTTTTTTTCTACTGATCATTCTGCCAAAAACAACCACAGCTGAGTCTGATATCAGGACAACATTTTATTTTTTATTTTTTTTGAGGAAACTGCTCTGAAACTGTTATGACTTTAAAATATGTCCAGTATTGTTTGTTGCCAAATTCCAATCAGCATGAGTATTTCAGCTTGTGGAGGCTGGATCCAAGGTCACGCCCAGTAAAACCTCTTTCTGTTCTCGCTCTGCCAGGGAGACCAGGGGCTTCCAGGACCCAGGGGGCCACCAGGAGAACCAGGGACCCCTGGGGGAAATGTGCATTTCTTTTTTTTTTTTAAACATTATTATTAAGAGTGTCGAGGCGGTATTTTGACTGAATTAAATTCATGCTCTTCGGCTGCAGGGCACCAAAGGAAATCCTGGAGATCCTGGGCCGAGGGGAGAAACTGGACCACCAGGACCAAAGGTGATAGAGGTCATATTTGTTCTGTTTATCACTTTAAACAAATACAGTGGGGTAAAAAAGTATTTAGTCAGCCACCAATTGTGCAAGTTCTCCCACTTAAAAGATGAGTGAGGTCTCCAATTTTCATCATAGGTATACCTCAACTATGAGAGACAAAATGAGAAAAAAAAAATCCAGAAAATCACAATGAAGGATTTTTAATGAATTAATTGGTAAATTCCTTGGTAAAATAAGTATTTGGTCAATAACAAAAGTTCATCTCAATACTTTGTTATATACCCTTTGTTGGCAATGACAGAGGTCAAACGTTTTCTGTAAGTTTTCACAAGGTTTTCACACACTGTTGCTGGTATTTTGGCCCATTCCTCCATGCAGATCTCCTCTAGAGCAGTGATGTTTTGGGGCTGTCGCTGGGCAAAACAGACTTTCAACTCCCTCCAAAGATTTTCTATGGGGTTGAGATCTGGAGACTGGCTAGGCCACTCCAGGACCTTGAAATGCTTCTTACGAAGCCACTCCTGTGTTGCCCGGGCGGTGTGTTTGGGATCATTGTCATGCTGAAAGACCCAGCCAGGGTACATCTTCAATGCCCTTGCTGGTGGAAGGAGGTTTTCACTCAAAATCTCACGATACATGGCCCCATTCATTCTTTCCTTCACACGGATCAGTCGTCCTGGTCCCTTTGCAGAAAAACAGCCCCAAAGTATGATGTTTCCACCCCCATGCTTCACAGCAGGTATGGTGTTCTTTCTCCTCCAAACACAAGAAGTTGAGTTTTTACCAAAAAGTTCTATTTTGGTTCCATCTGACCATATGACATTCTCCCAGTCCTCTTCTGGATCATCCAAATGCTCTCTAGCAAACTTCAGACGGGCCTGGACATGTACTGGCTTAAGCAGGGGGACACGTCTGGCACTGCAGGATTTGAGTCCCTGGCGGTGTAGTGTGTTTCTGATGTAGCCTTTGTTACTTTGGTCCCAGCTCTCTGCAGGTCATTCACTAGGTCCCCCCATGTGGTTCTGGGATTTTTGCTCACCGTTCTTGTGATAATTTTGACCCCACGGGGTGAGATCTTGCGTAGAGCCCCAGATCGAGGGAGATTATCAGTGGTCTTGTATGTCTTCCGTTTTCTAATAATTGCTCCCACAGTTGATTTCTTCACACCAAGCTGCTTACCTATTGCAGATTCAGTCTTCCCAGCCTGGTGCAGGTCTACAATTTTGCTTCTGGTGTCCTTTGACAGCTTTTTGGTCTTGGCCATAGTGCAGTTTGGAGTCTGACTGTTTGAGGTTGTGGACAGGTGGCTTTTATACTGATAACGAGTTCAAACAGGTGCCATTAATACAGGTAACGAGTGGAGGACAGAGGAGCCTCTTAAAAAAGAAGTTACAGGTCTGTGAGAGCCAGAAATCTTGCTTGTTTGTAGGTGACCAAATACTTATTTTACCAAGGAATTTACCAATTAATTCATTAAAAATCCTTCAATGTGATTTTCTGGATTTTTTTTTCTCATTTTGTCTCTCATAGTTGAGGTATACCTATGATGAAAATTGGAGACCTCTCTCATCTTTTAAGTGGGAGAACTTGCACAATTGGTCGCTGACTAAATACTTTTTTGCTCCACTGTAGATGTGTAAAACTCACCTCTTTTTGGCTAGAAAGAAGCCACTCAGCAATTTTGACTCTGGAAAAAAGTATGTTTGCAACTTTTGTGTAAATTCATAATTTGTTCTATAATTTCATTTGTGACAGTTTTCTTAGAAATTTGATTTTTTTTTTGTCATGAATTTGTGATTGGTCGAATCTTGGATTTAGGAAGAAGAATGTGGTTTTCGTCCTGGTTGTGGCACACTGTGGAGCCACTCTTTACCTCTCAAGGGTCCTTGAGGGTTTGTGGGAATTTGCCCAACCAGTCTACATGTGTTTTGTGAGCTTGGAGAAAGCATTTGACCGCGTCCCTCATAGATTCTTGTGGGGATGCTTCGGGAGTGTGGGATATCGGGCTCGTTGCTAAGAGCTACCAGGTGTCTATATGACCATTGCGAGAGTTTGTTTCATATTGCCAACAATAAGTCAACCTCTCTTCCCAGTGAGAGTTGGACTCTGCCAGGGTTGCCCTTTGTCACCGATCCTGTCCATAATTTTTATGGACAAGATTTCTAGGCGCAGTCAAGAAACGGAGGATGTCATGTTTGTGGCCATAGGATCTCATCTCTGCTGTTTGCAGATGATGTTGTCCTGTTGGCTTCATCGAGCAATGACCTACAGGTCTTGCTGGGATAGACTGATACTGAGTGTGAAGCGGCTGGGATGAGAATCAGCCCCTCCAAGTCTGAGTCCATGGTCCTCAGCCGGAAAAGGGTGGATTGTCTTCTCCAGGTCAGGGATAAACTCCTGTCCCAGGTGGAGGAGTTTAAGTATCTCGGGGTCTTATTCATGAGTGAGGGGAGAATGGAGTGGGAGATTGATGTGGAAGAAAATGAATGGATGGATGGATGGATGGGTGGGTGGGTGGATGGATAGATGGATGTATGTTTGTTAAGTGTATCATCATATTATAGCTTAATTAAAATGATGGGTGACTAGATTATAACTGTTACAACTCTCCATTAAAACAACAGAAAATCCCAGTGATTGCTGTGTTCCCTCATGTGCTCCTATCAGTTGGAGCTGTGCAATTTTAAAACACTCCACTGAAATAGCATTAACAATTCACTTCTGATGACAAATTTCCTTTTTACTGATCAAAAGCGCATTGTCATAAAATGCACCAAAATATCAATGCACATGAGATTGTGCACTGCCACACCATCTTGAAATGAGTGCCACTCCTGCCAGCGCAAAGCCGGCACACTGTCTACTGGTAATCAGATGATGTGACGCAAAGTGTATAAAACAGACAATATGCTGACAGAAACTAACAAAAGCACTGGCGCAAGGTGGGAAGCGGAGCCCAAAAATAACAACAGGGGATGAGGACAGGATTACGCGCAACAGACAACAACTGGGAGCACAAAGGACAGTTAATAATCGTAATAATAGTAATACTACTAATACTAATAATTAAGGGGGAAAACAAGGAAACCAAAATGAACATAAAGCGTGGGCATGGTCCCTGGCCATGCCCCGATCATGACAGAAACATTTTTTTCCTTCAGAGGGGAAGTTTAGCCAAACAAAGCAAACAGGCTGTTTCCTGGGCAAAAGCCCTAATGTCTACATGTCCATGGTTTTCTTGGTCACAAATCTGCAACGTTTTGCTTCTCATAAATTTGTGATTAAAAAAAATAATTTGTATAGTTTTGTCCTGCATTTGTGACTTTATTCTTGGATTTTTTTTTTCTTCTCTTTAGTTTGTGTATTGCTTATAGTTTTTTTTTTTTTTTCCACAAATGAATTGGAGACTTTATCATGTATTTGTCATTTTTTGCAGCTAGTAAGAGTGACTGAGCTACATGCCATTGCTGAATTTAGTGGGCAAGTGCTAAAGATAAACCATGGTTATTTATAATGTTATTTTTTGTTTTTTAAGGGTGATGAAGGAAGACCAGGATTCAACTACCCTGGACCAAGAGGAGAAAATGTGTGGTTTAATTTTGGCATCATGACACTGTTTGGATTTTCTAATGACTCATCTCCAGTCTAAAATAAATGTCCTTCTCTTTCCAGGGAGATGGAGGTGATCCAGGAAGGAAAGGATCCAGAGGAAGCAGAGGAGCATGTGGCCCCAAAGGACAACTGGGAGAAAAAGGACAGTCAGGAAAGCCCGTAAGACTGATCTCAGAATCATTTTTAATGAAGGAAATAATGAAATAAAGGAAAGAATGAGGAAGATGATCGTGATAAGTTCAGCAGAAAATATTTTCATTCCTACATATTGGATGAAGACCACTGACGACAGTGAAATTATTTGGACAAAATTTCAATACAAACAAATATACATCTCAATAAATTAGAATAGTATTGAAAAATTAATTTATTTCAGTAATTCAGTTCAAAAAGTGAAACTCATATTATATAGATTCATTACACATTTTGATATATTTCAAGAATTTATTTCTTTTAATTTTGATAATTATGGCTTACAGCTAATGAAAGCAAAAATCTCAAAAAAATTGAATATTACCTTACCTTAGACCTTAGTTCCTCCTATCACTGAAACGACATAGGGCTGACTTATAGAATATTATATAGGATTAATTTTTAAAAAAATAGATTTTTAATAGAAATGTTGGCCTACTAAACAGCATGTGTACATGGACAGATGTACACACTCAATACTTGGTCAGGGCTCCTTTTGCATGAATTACTGCATCAATGCAGCGTGGCATGAAGGCAATCAGCCTGTGGTACTGCTGAGGTGGTATGGAGGCCCAGGTTGCTTTGACAGTGGCCTTCAGCTCATCTGCATTGTTGGG
Source organism: Pholidichthys leucotaenia (assembly GCA_020510985.1). Taxonomy (NCBI): domain Eukaryota; kingdom Metazoa; phylum Chordata; class Actinopteri; order Cichliformes; family Pholidichthyidae; genus Pholidichthys; species Pholidichthys leucotaenia. The sequence continues at coordinate 38,955,181 of CM035843.1, read as the reverse complement.
TCTGGTGTCTCTCATCTTCCTCTTGACTATACCTCACAGGTTCTCTATGGGGTTTAGGTCAGGAGAGTTTGCTGGCCAGTCAAGCACAGCGATACCATGGTCATTAAAGCAGGCATTGGTAGTTTTGGCAGCGTGGGCAGGTGCCAAGTCCTGCTGGAAAATGAAATCAGCATCTCCATAAAGCTTGTCAGTAGAGAGAAGTATGAAGTGCTCTAAATTTTCCTGGTAGATGGCTGTGCTGACTTTGGACTTAATGAAACACAGTGGACCAACACCAGCAGATGACAAAGCTCCCCAAATCATCACTGCCTGTGGAAACTTCACACTGGACCTCAAACAACTTGGAGGCTGTGCCTTTCCACTCTTCCTCCAGACTCTGGGACCTTGATTTCCACATGACAGGACTTGGCACCTGATTTGGTGAGTATGATTTTGGGATTACAAGGTCAAAGGTCAAGTTCAAATTGCTATTTAAACTATATCGCAACAACAAAAAAGCTAGGGTCTCCAAACCTGGTACACAGATTCATCTTGTGATCCCGACCTACAACTATGAGTTTGGGGACAAAAGGTCAAAGGCCAAGGTTAAAATGCCCTATAAACTATATCTCAACAACAATGACACCAAGGGTTGCCACAGGTTCACCCCGTCACCCTGACCTCTGCCTATGGTTTTTGGATTTCAAGATCAAAGGACAAGGTCAAAATGCCATATTAACTACAAACAAACAACAAACTCAACAACAAACAAAGAGGCTGAGGTGTACCACTGGCAGTATTTTAATGTTCATAGTATTATTAGGTAACACTCCTTTTACTTGAGAATAATTTATGGCTTCTCTACCCACATCTGTATATTACTTTTTTTTAGGGGGCTCCAGGCCAGCCAGGTGAGCCAGGAGACAGAGGACCCAGGGGAGAGCCAGGAACTGATGTAAGCAACAGCACTGACACTCAAAAAAATAATGAGTTCACCATGCATACAAGTTAAAATCCAAATATTTTTCTCTCCTTGGGCTTTGTGTCCTGACAGGGGGACCCAGGACCAATGGGGGATACTGGGCTCACAGTGAGTGCGGGATAAAAACAGTAAATATAGAACTCTTTAACACTTTCTTCAGTTTTGCTTTTAACCTCCATACTCATCCCTGCAGGACTGTGATGTCATGTCTTATATCAGGGAGACGTGTGGGTGTTGTGGTAAGCAAATGTCCTCAAAACTCAAACAAATACTCATAGTTAGAATTTTCCAGCACTGTGCTCCTGTTATTCTCTGTCTCAGACTGTGAAAAGCACTGCGGAGCTCTGGACATCGTGTTTGTGATCGATAGCTCAGAGAGTGTTGGGATGATGAATTTCACTCTGGAAAAGAACTTTGTCATCCACACCATCAACAGGCTGGGTTCTATGGCCAATGAACCCACATCACCGACTGGTACGAAAACAGTACATCCCCAATAATCGGCTTTTCAAATGTTCTGAAAATACCAAGGATGTGAAAAATGAGAGAGTTATGTTTTCTGGGGTGAATTTGAAGTTACTGTTTTTGGAAAATTATGGAAAATTAAACACCATGGAATAAGCAGCAGTCATTTGTTAAAAATTTGCAACATTTTTCTTTTAAATTTGCAACTTTTTCTCATAAATTTTGAACTGTTTTCATATACTTGGTACCATTTGTCCTGAAAATGTGACTTTTCTTTTGTAAATCAGAAATTTTCCTCATAAATTTTCCACTTCCATCCATCCATTTTCTACTGCTTTTCCGGAGGTCCGGGTTGCGAAGGCAGCAGTTCAAGCAGAGAAGCCTAGAGTTCCCTCTCTCTGACCACCTGCTCCAGCTCTTCAGATACCAAGACGTTCCCAGGCCAGCTGGGAGACGTAGTCTCTCCAGCATGTCCTGGGTCTGCCCTGGGGTCTCCTCCCAGTGGGACGTGCCCGAAACACCTCAAGTGGGAGACGTCCAGAAGGCATCCTGATCAGATGCTCAAACCACCTCAAATGGCTCCTTTTGAAGCGGAGGAGCAACAGGTCTACTCTGAGCCTTTCCCGGATGACTGAGCTCCTCACCCTATCTCTGAGGGTGAATCCAGCAATCCTATGGAGAAAGCTCATTTCAGCCGCTTGTATCCGCAATCTCATTCTTTCGGTCATTACTCAAAAAAGCTCAGCTCCTTCTTCACCACGACAGACCGGTACAACGTCCGCATCACTACAGAGACTGCCCTGATCTGTCTGTCAATCTCTCGCTCCATTCTCCCCTCACTTATGAGTGAGACCCTGAGGCTTCCGTGTGGAGAGGACTGAGGCAGATCACCAACTATCGGCCTCAGGCTCCTAAAGGTCAGGATGACAAAGCCCTTTGTCAGAGACTGTCCCAACACTATGCCCGTTTTGACACCTCGTCATCTGTGTCCAACTCCCCCCCTCCCTCCAGCTCCACAGCCTCCACATTCCCTACTTCATTTAAGGCACCCCCCCCTCCTCCCCCCCTCCCCTTATCATCAGTGAGCAGGATGTGCTCAAACAGTTCTCCAGACTGAACCCGCGCAAGGCCCCCGGCCCAGACGGCGTGTCTCCCTCCACCCTGAGACTCTGTGCGAAACAGCTGGCTCCTGTATTCACAGACATTTTTAACACCTCCCTTAAGTTATGCCACGTGCCATCCTGCCTCAAATCCTCCACCATCATCCCTGTCCCCAAGAAGCCACGGATCACTGGACTTAATGACTACAGACCTGTAGCGCTCACCTCTGTAGTCATGAAGTCCTTTGAGCGCCTGGTCCTGTCCCACCTCAAGTCCATCACCACCCCTCTCCTGGACCCGCTGCAGTTTGCCTACCGAGCCAACAGGTCTGTAGACGATGCAGTCAACCTGGCCCTCCACTCCATCCTGCAGCACCTGGACTCCCCGGGAACCTACGCCAGGATCCTGTTTGTGGACTTCAGCTCCGCATTCAACACCATCCGCCCCGCTCTGCTCCGGGACAAGCTGTCCCTGCTCAACGTGCCTGACTCCCTCTGCAGGTGGATCATCGACTTCCTGACAGACCGGAGGCAGCATGTGCGGCTGGGAAAGACTGTCTCAGACTATACTAGCATCAGCACCGGATCACCCCAGGGCTGTGTACTTTCCCCCCTACTCTTCTCCCTTTACACCAACTCCTGCACCTCCAGCCACCAGTCTGTCAAGTTGATCAAGTTTGCGGACGACACCACCCTCATCGGGCTCATCTCCAACGGCGACGAGTCCGCCTACAGGAGAGAGGTGGCCCAGCTGGCGTCCTGGTGCAGCAATAACAACCTGCAGCTGAACGCTCTGAAGACAGTGGAGATGATTGTAGACTTCAGGAAAGTCACTACTCCTCTGCCCCCCCTCACCCTCTCAGGCTCTCCCATCACCACTGCTGATTCCTTCCGCTTCCTAGGCACTACCATCACCAGGGACCTCAAATGGGAGCTGACCATCAGCTCACTCATCAAAAAAGCCCAGCAGAGGATGTTCTTCCTGCGGCAGCTGAGGAAGCTCAAGCTACCCACCAAGATGTTAGTGCAGTTCTACACAGCCATCATCGAGTCCATCCTCACCACCTCCATAACCGTGTGGTACGCAGGAGCCACTGCCAGGGACAGACTAAGGCTGCAGCGCGTCGTGCGCACTGCTGAGAAGGTGATCGGCTGCAAGCTCCCATCTCTCCAGGATCTGTACATCTCCAGGACCCGGAGGCGTGCTGGCCGGATCATAGCCGATCCCTCACACCCTGGTCACGTACTGTTTGCCCCCCTCCCCTCTGGTAGAAGACTTCGGTCCATCCAGACTAAAACCTCCCGTCACATGAACAGCTTCTTCCCCTCTGCCATTAGACTGCTGAACACTAAGTGACTCTCGTGCACCATGTACAGCAGCTCAACCAGACTCATGTCAATCATCACTGTTTTCTTCCTGCATTACCGACTGCACTATATAGTTCTCCACAGTATCTGCTGCTGGCTAATATATATTTTAACTGTTGACCAGTATCACTTAATCTTATCCTACACTTTATTACATGTATAGTTTATTTCTCTTATCTTATCATGTTTAATGTTGCAGCATTGTACCGAGACAAATTCCTAGTTTGTGTACTACATGAACAATGGCAATAAACCTGATTCTGATTCTGATTCTGATTCTGAGATACTTAAACTCCTCCACCTGGGGCAGGAGCTTGTCCCCAACAAGGATTGGTGACAAAGGGCAGCCCTGGCGGAGTCCAGCTCTCACTGGAAACTGGAATTTCTGAGCCATCTGAGCCAATGCCCTGGAATTTCCCTATTGTGTGACTAATGAAGGCTTATCTTACCTTATCTTAAACGAGTGACTGGGCATTGGCAATACGAACCAAACTCTTGCAACGGTCATATAGGGACTGGAGAGCTCTTAACAACGAGCCCAATACCCCATACTCCCGCAGCACTCCCCACAAGAAACCACGAGGTACACAGTTGAATGCTTTCTCCAAGTCCACAAAACACATGTGGACTGGTTGGGCAAAGTCCCACTTGGGCAAAGTCCCACTTGTTCTTCATAAGTTTTGTCATGTCTGAAGAATGGACGGACGCGACCATGTGCTGAGGTTAGCTTTATTGGCTAAAACAACAATATAATACAGATCATCGTGAAGGTTGAAGCGCAGGAAGAGGCAAGAGAAGAGGGTGACTGGCCCTGGGCAGTTGGCTAATATACTCTGAGGCACACTGACGTCACCCGTGCGTGCGTGCTCCCGCAGCACAGTGCATTGTGTCGTTTTACATACACTACAAGTTTGCCATGGCTTTGTCTTAAATTTGTGTATTGTTTTCTCATAAACTCCCCACTTTCATACTTTTTCCTCGCAAATTTTCTCCATCAAATTTTGGATGTGGGGGTAGTTTCTAGTTTAGTTTGTTTTTTTATCTGAATTAACAAATTACGCCCCACGCCACAAAGTTGTGCAGGGTATGATGTTTTTGACCTGTCTGTCCTTTTGACATTTTCTGTTGTCGCCAGTATAGCTTCTACATTTCTGATAGGATTGCCTTCAAATTTATACAGAAGCTTTAACTCATCAATACCTTGGACAAGTTTGATTTAGAGATAAATCTAATGAGATGTTCCATTTTTTTCAGGAGGGGGGCCTGTACTTTTTTCAGTCTATTTTATGTTAAAACAATAGTTTCTATATTTCTGTTCAGATTGACTTCCTGTTTATACAGAAGTTCTGACTGAAATGAGGGGGTCCATTTTTTGAGGATAGGGACTTATTTTTTTTTTTCCAGTCCATTTTGTGTTGATCAGAGTTTTCATTAGGGGCCACTGATATGGAGATGCCTGAACTATGTGAGCTTGCTCACTAAGGTTCAATCAGTATCTAGTGCCATATGCATTATCTGTGCCAGTACTGCAGCCTAAAATACATACAACAGCAGGGGTTTTCCCATGAAAAAGTACAGGAAGATTTTACAGGAACTACACAGGTGTATTTTTTTTTTAAATTTGAATAGCAAACGTTTTAGTTTATTTTTCATAATTTAACTTTTCCCCTTTATAAGGGAAATATGTCATCTTTTTGTTTTAATTTTGATTATTATGATTTATAGCTTATTAAAATTTGAAATTTTGTATCTCTTGATTATTATATTCCCTAAAATCAGTCCAAAAAAAGAATGGCAATATAAAAATGTCATTGTTTAAAAAGTGTGTTTATTTATACACTTGATACTTGGCCCGAGCTCCTTTACTACTGCTCCTTTGAACTACTGTGTCAATGCAATGTGGCATGGAGGTGATCATCTTGTGGCACTGGTGCACTGCTGAAGCCCAACTTGCTTTGATAGCTGCTTTCAGCTCATCTGTAATGTTGAATCTGGTGTTTCTCATCTTAACTATCCCCCAAAGATTCCCTTTGAGTTTCACACCAAGCCAACTGGCTGTTCAGTCAAACACAGTAATATTATGGCAGCAAACTATTCCATAGTAACTTTGGTGCTGTTGGCTGGTTCTAAGTTTGCAAATCGGCATCGCCATAAAGCTTTTCAGTAGATGGAAGCATGAAGTGCTCTAAAAGTTCCTGGTAGACAGAAGTGATGACTTTGGACTCAACTGAACACAGTGAACCATCACGAGCAGATGACATGGCACCCCAAATCATCAAAGACTGATGACACTTCACACTGGACTTTGAACGCCTTGGATTCTGTGTTTCACCACTCTTCCTCCATGCTCTAGGATCTTGATTTCCAAATGAAATGCAAAATTTCAGACCACTGATCAGTAGCCCAGTACTTTTTTCTCTTTAGCCCAGAAAAGATGCTCCTGATGTCTGTTTCAGGAATGGATTAGTATTGGGAACACAACAGTTGTAGCCCCTTTCCTGAAGATGCCTGTTGATGCAGTGACACCAGATTCAGGCCACTCCATGTGAGCTCTCCCAAGTTCTTGAATAAACTTTTCTTGACAGTCAGCTCAAGGCTACAATCATCCCTATCGCTCATGTGCCATTTTCTAGTCAAGGATAAGATAAGATGAGCTAAGCCTTTATTAGTCCCCCCCCCCCATTGTGGGACTAATAAAGGCTCATCTCATCTTCCACTTGACTATTTTCTTCCAGTCAGCTTTTCATTAATATGGTTTGATACAGCACTCTGAACAGCCAGCCCTTTCATCAATGACCTCCTGTAGTTTACCTCTGCCAAGAATGTATTGTTTCCATGTTAGTTTACGCAAAAACTACTGGACATATTTTGAAGAACTTTTCACCAGAGGTGGCCCTCGAGCTACGGATGAACCCATTAGATTTTGGAGGTGATCTAGGTCAGGACGCCGATTCTGATAGATAGGGCCTTGGCGGAGGTATGTGCTGTCTCGGTGCCCTTTAGTTGTGGATTGTGTTGATGACGGTCTTCTGGACAACTGTCAAGTCAGTAGTCTTTCCGATAATTGTGGTTGGGTGTACTGAGCTGATCAAGGAGATATGTGATATTTGTTTAAATGGCAATGTTCTCAAACTCAAAATGAACAATTCTAATAATTTGAGATATCAGATTTCTGATTTTATTAAGCTATAAATCATAATCATCAACATTAAAACAAAAAAGGACACTTGCAAGGAGTATAAACTATATGAAAGTTTACTTTGGAATTAAAATATGAAGAATAAAAAGTTATCACAATATTCTAATTTTTGAGATGAGCCTGCACTTTTAAATTGGGTGAGTGAGTTTGTTCTTTTGCCAACATTGGTTTAATTTAAAAATGAACTTGCAGGTTGCTCTAACGTGTGTGCTTCTTTTTAGGCACAAGAGTTGGAGTTGTGCAGTTCAGTCATAAAGGGACCTTTGAGGCCATTCGTCTTGATGACCCTTCTATAAACTCCATGTCAGCCTTTAAAACAGCAGTGAAGAATCTTCAATGGATTGCTGGGGGCACCTTCACACCCTCGGCACTCAAGTTCACTTACGATAACCTCATCAGGGACAGCAGGAGAGTCCGATCCAGAGTGTCTGTCATTGTGGTTACAGATGGCCGATATGATCCTCAGGATGATGACAGTCAACTGAGGTACCTTTGCGATGACCACGAGGTGGTAGTGAATGCGATTGGGGTTGGTGATATGTTTGACGAGAAGCATGACAACGAGACCCTGGTGTCGATAGCGTGCAACAATAAAGGCCGTATCAGTGAGATGAAGCGTTACACGGACTTAGTGGCTGAGGACTTCATAGAAAAGATGGAAACTGTTCTCTGCCCTGGTAAGACTATACAAGTGTATGACACCAGTCAAGGATAATACTGAACTAAACAGCTTTTTTCTAACCCGTCTATATTTAAATTTGCCTTCTAGACCCAGTGATTAAGTGCCCTGACCTCCCATGTAAAAGTGGTAGGTTTCATTCATGATAGATTTTTTCCCTTGAATTGCCAAAATCAAACACGAAAAATGCACTTAGCCTCGCTTAGTTTAGCAAACACCCTTTCTTCTATTTTTTCTCTCAAAATAGTGCACTTACCCCACTAGACATTTGTGTTCCAAGCTGGTTCATTAATCCACACTTGATTATACATCTTTCCTGCAGGTGTTGTTCTGTCTTATTTTGTTTAGAATGGCCCTGTAATCACATTAGTAGATTAGCTGAGTTAGCTCAGTTTAGCTAACATTATGATTCCCCTCTACATAGTAACTTCGATTTACACTGACCCCAGATGCAGTATGTTACAGCTGCCACCCGGCCTCTGCAGCATATAGTTCCCATTCTCATCAATTTTCTAATCCCCACCTGGTTCGGACCATTGCGGAACGAATCCGGCTCGTCAAATTCGGTTTGCTAATGAAACGCAACGAGTCTATTCTTGACAGATGCCAGATCCAATCCGCAGGGAAATCCCGCGGTATTTAATAGCTATTTTGTAGAGGGAATGATGCAGGCGAGGCAACGAGCTGATCAACACAGACTTTATTCTCCCTCTAACAGAACATGATCACAAAAAGAGCTCTCAGGCCACTGTGCATCTCTCTTTATATCTTTAATTATATGCATGGTGGCCCGAGGCTCCGACTTCACATTAAGTGTATAACAAAGCCTGCACAGCGCATTAACATGATATTACACAGGTGCCGCATTTCACTCCTCTCCTGGCGGCCCGGCATCTGTTCCTCTCCCCGGGGGGTGCCTAGCCTTTACTGTTGCGTCTGCAACCCCCCACAACGTCTCCTCTCTTGGTCCATCGATCTCTGGGTGGAGAAGTCCAACACCCTGCTCCCCACACCACCGCCCCCCAAACACCCAGAATGGGCCTTAACCCCTTGCACTCTGGTCAATTTCCCTAAAAACGCCTAAAAATAATGTACCCAAAGTAAATCAAAAGCTGTTCTTCAACCCTTTGCAGCATCTTCATGGGGTTGGTCTCATTTAAAAGAAAACACTTTGATTTTTTTGGTAAAACAGTCATAATCTCTCTAAGTGCTCCTGCTACCGAGTAACACTCATCTAAACATAGTGAACTTGAAGAAAATAAATTTGGCCTGGGTGTTTTTTTGGATACAAATGCTTGCAAATAACACACAGCTGTCAGATCCAGGCTGGAAAATGCAACAGAAATGTAGAACCAAGTGTTATCCAGCTGAGGTCAAAATTTTGTAACAATACCACAAAAAATGAATATATTACACAGCTTTTTTGTCAGGTTGTTCCCAGGCATTTTTGAACTGTGCCAAATTGTGCCAAATGGCACAGTTTGGAAAAACATCTGTAACTTCTGAATGATTCAATATAGAAGCTTGATCTTGGGCTCTAATGAAAGGTGACACTCAGGGCTGTGTGTGTGTGGGGGGGGGGGGGGGTTGTTTATTCATTCATGAATGAATGAATGAACAAACAAGCCCCCACACACAAAGAAGCATGCCACGTAAAAAATGTGTGGCTTTTTTTTTTTACAAGAAAAAATAGCCTACAGTGCACTAAAAATTATACTACAATATCTGTAATGTACAGGATAACAACTCCCACCCCCCCACCCCCGCTACAGAGGACAGCGGGGACGGTGTGCTGCGGTCTACTACGCACAGTTGTACTAAAATATCTGCAATATATCTGCAATCCGCTACAGAAGAGTAGCGGGGGGGGGGGGTGTTCACAGTCCGGACGCGGCGCACAGACCGGTCCATCATGTGGCGATGACGCACAGTTGTAATTTACCGATCGATCAAAAGTCATTTTGATTACAATTTTCAGGGATAAAGAATAATTTAGCTTATAACACTTACCTGTCCACAACAGCAGTGTCGCTGGTGAACTTCTCTTCCTCATTGTCAGAGGAACATGACGCTGGTCCGCTTGTTACAACTCGTGGTTCTGGTCACGTGACCCGGTCAAACCATGATTCCATTATTGTGGTTTTGCGCTTCCATGATTGCGGTTTTGGCGAACGATTTTTCAAAACAAATAAGAACAGTAGTAAGAAAAAATGACTGGCGAACGCGTGTGTGTCACCCAGCAGCTTACACAAAACAGATTTTACACACAGGACGCACGCTTTCGAACTTCTGTGCTTCAATTGGCTCGCTGTATTCGCAGCCGTTGGTAGGCGGGTCCTTCTTACTAGGTTTTCAGTCATTGGTTCTTCAAGGTTTCAGAAACCCAATTCAAGGCTCTTATTAGTCGAATGAGAGGTCAATCAAATCTAAACCAATCAAAGCACTCCTTTGGCTTTCTGTTTGCGGCTGTGTCTGTAGTGGAAGAACGGAAATGCAGCTTTTCTTTTTCAGTGCGCCCTAGGGCGCACAAGGGCACACTAGGACACATAGAGACATGACCGCCCGCGGTATCCCGGAGTGCAAGAGGTTAATCCCCCCTCCCCGGTCCTTTAGACTTGAGCCGGCGTCCATAACGGCTGTAGTGAGGGGGTCGCTGATCCAGTCGAACTGCCCTGCTGGCGGGGCACACAGGAGAGCACATCAGTCTGTGAAGGGAAAGAGGGAGGGGGAGAAAACACAACCTCTTTGCGAGTGCTGGTCCCTGCTGAGGAATCACCAACTTGTGGAGCCCCCAACGGTGGACGTCCATGCCAGGGAACCTGGGCCAACACCACCTGCTCGTCTGCCAACACAAAAGTGGGCTTTAGCTTGTCAATGCAGACGGTCTCTCTACGTCCCCCCAAGTCTAACACGAAATGTTTCGCCCCAGGTTCCAACACTCTGAACAGTTTGTCATGTGGTGGGCACAGCGGGGTCCGGTGCGCATCGTGCCTGACGAAAACAAAACTGGCATTCTGCAAGCTTTTTGGAACAAATGCGTGGGGGAAGCAATGGTGGGCCAGGCCCGGTACACTCACAACCTCTGTGTTGCGTAGAGAATGCATGGGCGGCTCGGCCTCGGGCGCAGGGTTTTCCGGTAAAATTCTCCGGGGATCCACAGCGGTTGGGAAAAAAACAAGTTCTGCTGGGAAGGCTGCCAAATCCTCCTTCGGTGCGGAACGCATCCCTAAAAGAACCCAAGGCAGGCGGTTGACCCAATTTGTGTCCGTGAGGGAAGCTCTGAGCGCTGCTTTAAGCGACCTATGAAAATGCTCACACAACTCGTTAGTCTGGGGGTTGTACGCGGTAATGCGGTGAATTTTGACTCCCGGGCTCTGGGCCATCACGGACCAGAGTTCCGAAACGAACTGTGGGCCTCTGTCGGACGTGATGTCCGATGGAGATCCAAAACGTGCCACCCAAGCTGACAAAAAAAGCACGCGCCACCTCCGCGGACGTGGTAGTAGCCAGCGAGACCACTTCGCGCCAGTGCATGGTGCGGTCCACAATCGTCAAAAAGTGCGTGAAACCTTGCAACGGCAGGAGGGGTCTCACCAGATCCACGTGGACGTGGTCGAACCTCATAGCCGGGATTTGGAATGGCTCGAGGGTAGCTTTGGTGTGCTTGTGCACTTTGTCCCGTTGGCATGCGACGCAAGATGCAGCCCACTCTTTTACCTCTTTACGCAAACGCGGCCAGACGAATTTCGCCCCCACTAGTTTCACTGAAGCGCGCACTCCCGGGTGCGAAAGGGAGTGGACTGACTCAAAAACGCGATGGCGCCATGAGCTCGGTACCACCGACAGGCGCGGGCGGCCTGTGAAGACGTCACAGAGTAGGGGAGGGCACTCTTCCTGCAACACCCTGCTTTCCAGTCTTAACCCTGTTGACGCAGACAGGAGTGCACAATTGTCCGCGTCCCCGGCTTGCTCCACGGCCATGGCGACCAATGTGCGCGAGAGGCAATCGGCCACCACGCTGAGTTTACCGGCAACGTGTTGAATGTTGGTAGTGAACTCTGAGATTGCAGCCAGCTGCCATTGCTGCTGGGCCGACCACAGTTCAGAGACCTTGGCCATGGCGTACGTCAGCAGCTTATGGTCTACAAACGTGGTGAACTCGCGCCCCTCCAGCCAGAACTGGAAATGGTGTGTCGCCAGCAACTCTCTGTCGAATGTGTTGTATTTGTGCTCATTGTCGCGCAAAGTTCTGCTGAAAAATGCAAGCGGCTGCCACGAACCGCTCCACTACTGCCCCTATGGCCACATCAGACGGATCTGTAGTGAGCGCCATCTGTGCAGACAGATCTGGGTGGGCCAGCGATGCGGCATTTGCCAGCGCTGTTTTGGCGTTTGAAAAAGCCTGGCCCCGCTCGGGAGTCCAGTCGATGCTTTCCGCAGGCTTCTTTTTTTAAGCGTGGCATACAACCGCTGCATCAGCTGGGCTGCCCAGGGGAGGAAACGGTTATAAAAATTAACCATTCCCAAAAACTCCTGTAGTGCCCTCACGGTCTGCAGACGCAGAAAGCCCAACACCGCGCACACCTTGTCTGGTAACGGGAACGTGCCATCCGGCGAAATGCAGTGGCCCAAAAAATCAATCACTGGCGCACCGGACTGGCACTTCACCGGGTTGATTATCAATCCGTGCGCTTCCAACCTCTGGAAAACCGTCTTAAGATGGGCGATGTGCTTGTCCTCGGACGCGCTGGCTATCAGAATGTCATCCAAGTAGACAAAAACGAAGGGCAAATCGTGCAGCACTGCGTCCATCATTCTTTGGAAGGTCTGCGCCGCGCCTTTTAATCCAAACGGCATGTGTAAAAATTCAAAAAGGCCAAATGGAGTTATTACCACCGTCTTTGGGACATCTTCTGGTCGCACTGAGACTTGGTGGTAACCACAGACCAGATCCACTTTGGAAAAAACGTGCGGCCTGGCCAGGTGCACGGAAAAATCCTGGATGTGGGGAATTGGTAGCGATCGTGTGCCATAGCATTGTTCAAGCGCCGGAAATCACGGCATGGTCACCACGACCCATTGGCTTTAGGCACCATGTGAAGAGGGGATGCCCACGGGCTGTTTCAGCACCTGACGATGCCCAACCTCTCGAAGTTGGCGAACTCCTCGCGCGCGCTGGCCAGTTTAGCTGCGTCCAGGCACCGAGGTCGTGCGAATACGGGCGGACCTTTAGTAGTGATGAAATGCTCAACCCCGTGTTTAGTTACCACTGCTGAAAACGTTGGAACCGTGAGTGCTGGGAACTGGGCAAGTAACTGTTAGTACTTACCCCCTGGAGCAGCAACGTTGGCCTGTGTTGTCAACCCGGCTTCCCGAGCTGTATAGGGCAGAGAAGCAAAAGAGACAGCATCCACTACTCTTTTATTAGCAACATCAACTAATAAACCATGAGCGCATAGGAAATCTGCACCCAGAATGGGGGAGGAACATGCGGCTATCACAAAATTCCACTGAAAATTGTCAGTGTCTGCTCACCAAATGTCCTGATGTCTGATCCATTGGCGGCCGCCAGCTCGGGACCGTTTCGGCCTGCCACACCGTCTGTGTTGAACGGCAGGATGAGGCTCTTCTGGGAGCTGGAGTCCACCAGAAACCGTCTCCCCAAAAATGTGTCTGATATATAGCAGCTTGTCTCTGTCGCCAGTGGTCACAGCTGCTCCTGACTGCTGACTTTGGCGCTTCCCGACCGCTTGAATTGACATGGCGGCAAGCATCACCAGGCGTCTGGGCCAAAACGGCGATAATAGTGGCAGATCGCATCCTTCTTGTGTCTCCTGGTGTCTGTTCCGGCCACCACCAACTGCTCCTCGATCTCGCTGGCAACCCTCCTGGGCTCCGGTGCCACTGCGTTCACGCCAAAGGTTCTGGTCGCTAAAATGATGCGATCCGCTTCCTGTGCTAGTGCGCGGTAGTCCCTCGTCACCAGTAGTGGCAAATTGGCCAGGATTGTCTTCACTGCAGCCGGGAGGTTCCTGAGAAACAGGTGGGCGAACAGGAAGTACTCGTCATCTCTGCCCATCAACGCCTCCATGCTCTCCTTCAACTCCACAGCTGATCTGTCCCCTAACTCTGAACGTGTTAGAAGCCTCACTGCTCTTTCACTGTCCAAAAGGGTATAGAGCTGGATAAGCATCCTTTTGAGTGCCTCATATTTTCCCCGGACTGGTGGCTCTTGGAGCAAGCTCGCCACCTGTTGTGTGGCACGCGTGTCCAGCACAGCAACCACATAGCAGTACTTCGTGCCATCTGCTGTTACCCCACGGAGAGCGAACTGGGCCCCAATGTGTAGAAACCACGCTGCCGGGTCGTGCAGCCAGAAATCTGGGAGCTTGACTGAAACAGCGCACGCAGCACTGGTGCTTTCCCTCCAGGATGTCTCCGGGGTGCTCGTCTTGCCTTCCATGGCATGTCAGGGTCACCAGTGTAAAGGGAATGATGCAGGTGAGGCAACGAGCTGATCAATAAAGTTGAAGAGCAATATAAATAAAGTTGAATTGAATCAACAGACTTTATTCTCCTAACAGAACATGATCACAAAAAGAGCTCTTAGGCCACTGTGCATCTCTCTTTTATATCTTTAATTATATGCATGGTGGCCTGAGGCTCCGACCTCACATTAAGTGTATAACAAAGCCTGTGCGGTGCATAAACATGATATTACACAGGTGCCACACTTCACTCCTCTCCTGGCGGCCCGGCATCTGTTCCTCTCCCCGGGGGGTGCCTGGCCTTTACTGTTCTGTCTGGACCCCCCGGCGACATCTCCTCTCTTGGTCCATTGATCTCTGGGTGGAGAAGTCCAACACCCTGCTTCCCACACTTTGTTCATTAAAATTGATTTAAGTACGTCTGTTATTTTCTGAGGTCTACGCCTCCACCACTGTGTCAGACAAAGGTAAAAACTTTGTCATAACATTCCAAAACTTCATAGAAGTAAAATTAACAGGCTACTTATGTTTTATTTAGAGCCCAAAAATCCAGGTGGAGAGCCGCTACATCACACTTCCTTGTTGTTATCATGTGATTGCAATCGGTTCATCTTGGTTACTCTGGGGTCTTTCTCGAGATCTCACATTATTTTGTATAATTCTTGAGCGATCTTATATTTTGAACTCTGTTCTGATCCATGCTGCTGCAAAACACAAATGGAGTTGGTAGGGAAGGACGCAAGGGTCCATCCGTACTGTATCTGCAATGTACTGCATCCGGAGTCAGTGTAAATCCTGGGTAACGCTACCACCCAATTATCCATTAACCCAGTGGGATCATCTCCCAACACTTGACCATTATTTTTCCATTCTAGATATTTTAGTTTATTCATTCATTCATCTTCCGCTTAATCCTTTTTTTGAGTCGCGGGGGGGCTGGAGCCAATCCCAGCATCTTTGGGCGAGAGGCAGGGTACACCCTGGACAGATCGCCAGTCCATCGCAGGGCCAACACAGAGAGAGACAACCTTTCACTCTCACAGTCATATTATTATTATTATTATTACTACTATTATTATTATTATTATCATCATCCTGTGGCTGGGTGGCTCCTTCATGAACCACGATTAGCCATAGTTAATGGAGCCAGCAATTGATTCATTCATTTTTTTCCATTATACCCCAGGTATTGGTCCCATCCTATCAGCCACCCAACCTACACACCCCCATCAGCAGTGCTGCTTTGTTTTGGTTTTTACCGTCTCACATTCAGACAATTTTACATTTGCTAGCTAGGTCTGACAACTGGAGCTAGCTAGCAAACTAACATTAGCCTCAACCACAGATCTCAGAAGGGACCAAAAAGGGAGGACGGAGTAAACTGTTGTTCATTAGCATTTAAAGAGACACTACAATGGGTTGTTTTGAAGAAGGGTGTTTAATCTGAATGGTGCTGTAGTATATAACTCCGGAGGTAATTTGACCAAAGCATGTGCAGACATTTTTTTGAGTCATCGTGTAAAAGCTTTTATAATGTGTCACCTTTAAACCACAAAATGTTTTTTTTTTCATAACAGATCCTGATGTGGCTCCATGTGCCCAACGGCCTGTGGACTTGGTATTTCTCTTGGATGGCTCAGAACGCCTCGGGATGGAGAACTTCCATCACACTGGTGAATTTGTGCAGAAGGTGACCGACAGCTTGGCACTAGCCACGGGCAGGGCTGATCGGATGCGAGCCCGCCTGGCACTGATGGAGTTCGGCAAGGAAACCGAATATAGCATGGCATTCCATCTGACACACGACCATGTTGCCATTACTAATGGTTTAGCAGCCTTAACCTACATGGATTCTTCTTCAAATGTGGGTGCTGCCATCTTTCACGCCATCAACAACATCCTGAGAAAAGGAACCACTCGGCAAACAAGACGCAATGCAGAGGTTTCATTTGTTTTTATAACGGATGGCATCACAAACACCAGTAACCTGGACGAGGCAATTACTGCCATGCGCAATCAGCAGATCGTCTCCACAGTGATTACCACAGGAAGTGACGTTGACCAAGATGTCTTGACCAAACTGGCTATGGGTGACCAGAATGCCATATTTAAAGCAGAAAAATTTGCAGATTTGTTACGGTCCCGTTTGTTTGACCATTTTATCCGATGGGTGTGTTAAAGATCCTGGACTTAATTACTGCTTTTAAAATACAGAAGCATAGTTTATTTTAATGTGTTGTATTTTGGATTAATATTTCTCTATGGGTCATGCTAACCTAACGCGCAATGCTTGTGAGGTTGTGAGGACATTACAGAAATGGAACAACATAAAACACAGCTGTAATTTTATATTTAAGATCTCACAGGTTTCCAAAATGTTTAAATATAATTTTTTCAATCTTGCTAAAAAAAAAAAAAAAACGTGCAAACTTCATCTGGAAAAAACATTTTCTAACTTTTTTAAAATGGGCAACTTGGGTACTAGTGACCTGAGTTTGTCTTAGTTTGTTGCGATCAGGGTGGGTCTGCCTTTGTTATCCTAATCTCATTTGATTTTAATTTTAGTTTGGGTACTTCAGTTTGAGTCCTTGAAAAACCTTTAAAAGATCCCACAAACATCCTCATTACAGTCAGCTGCAGGGGTTAGCAACCCTTACTATGAAAGGGACAATTTTGAGCAATTTTTAACAAAAAAAAATGCATGAAGTTATAAAATATTTGAGCCTTAAAATTAAAATAAAACAACCAAGAATGTGTGGGTGTCCTCTTTTTACTGTACACCCCCCCCCAAAAAAAACCCCCACCTTTCTTTAAATGTGCAGTATTTGCCCAAAAAATGTTCTTGCAATTTTTAACAGAAATTTGCAGCTTTTTAAATTGTAAATTTGTGAGTTTTTCCCTCATATAATTCCAAGTGTGTGCAGCTGCAATCAAAAAATATTGATCCGCCACTTCAAGTTATGTTTATTGGCAAAAGTTGCAAACTAAGCTGTTTGAAAAAAAACAGATCAAGCAAGAAATTGTTAAAATTTGTAAAATGTTTATTTTTTTGCAAACGGCTAAAATTTTGCAAATTTACCAATAAAGATAATTTGTAATGGGGGTTTAATAATTTTGATTGATTTTGTAAATTTTTGACTTCGTTTTCTAGGTTGAGACTTTAACAGAATTTTTTTTCTCAAAATGCTGCCTTTCTCCTACATCTGTGAGGCTTTTATATTTGCTACCTTTTTTCTCAAATATCTATTTGTGGTGAATTTGTGACTTCTTTTAGAAAAATTGCAACTTTTCTTGCAAAGTGGTTTTTTTTTTTCATGTAAATATTCTAGTTTTAAAAGCTCATTCTGGCAAAACCCAAAGGAGCAAATGCGATGACGTAGCATCCTTCATCCATCCGTCCACGTCACGGGACTCGCTACCCCTCCTAGGCATTGACCCTGATGGTCACCAAACTCACGCACAATGATCCTCAGGTGGGACTGCATCCAAGTTGTGCTCAAGGACAAGATCACAGTCAAAGGTCAGGAGATCTGGGCACTTATGTGATTTCAGAAAAATCAACACTCATCAGCGGTTATATGATTTTATGAAAAATGTTACTCCTAGGAAATTGCCCTAACTCTCAACAAACCCACACAATGATCTTCAGGGTTTGTCTGCATCCAGGTTGAGCTTAAAGTCATCGTCAAAGGTCAGGAGATCTGGGCATTTATGAATTCATGAAAATTGTTACTCTTCCTAGGCAAATTCCCCGATGTTCGGCAAACTCACACACAATGATCCTCAGGTGGGTCTGCATCCAGGCTCTGCTTAAGATCAAAGTCAATGGTCAGGAGATCGGCGCACTCTCGAGCTGATTTCATCAGGTTGGAATGAGCTAGACCATCACTGATGGTCTGATCTTCTACACTTTCTGATATTTGCTTTTTTTTTAATTTGTGAGTTCTTTGGCTCATTTAAGTTGTTCTTACTGACTTTAGCATAGAGTTACATGTGGCTGCAGAGCTACAGGTGTCACACCTCAGGAAGGAAACCAGCGATTACATAAAGCTGAATCCAAAATATCAGCCCCACTCATCTTGACATTAAAATGCAAAGATTCTAAATTTGGCTTCAAGCCAAATTCAGTCTCCCCATAATGAATGCAGGAAACTTGTTTTTTATTACATTGATATAAATTGTTTCAGGCAACTCTCCATCCCCCACCAGTCTAGTTTATTTTATATGGAAAAATTAATGATATAAAATCAGCCCCAATTCTCCTCTCTCCACATTGTGAAATTGAAGCCAGTGAAGAAATGCATTTAAGTGCAATACCAGTGAAGGTCTATAGGTGCTGGTCATATAATCTGTGTGTGTGTGTGTGTGTGTGTGTGTGTGTGTGTGTGTGTGTGTGTGTGTGTGTGTGTGTGTGTGTGTGTGTGTGTGTGTGTGTGTGTGAATGGGTGGACAGCAGGATCTGTAAAGCACTTTGGTCATCTAGAGATGAGGAAAAGTGCTATATATGTGAATGCCATTTACCATTTAATCCTCCCATTAAAACCTGTCAACATATTTAACAGTCAGTTTAGTTTTTTGTAAGTTAATGCCATTAACTAAAATGCTTCTCATCCATGTTTCAACTGAGAACTAAATTCAAACGTGAGAAAAAGTAAAACAGCCAAAAGACCAAAGTGAATGTTTACAAACCGCAATCCACAAATGAGTGGGTGTGTGCTCACTGTAATGGTTTTATTAAGTCTACGCTGTGAACACAGACAGGTTTACTACGCCTCTGCTATGCACCGTCCAGTTTGCAGATGTCACATCACCGTTTTGAGGAGAAATCTGTCAAATCTGGATAGTTTGCTTAAGAAAAATATGATGCAACTCACACTCTTTAATCAACAGTAAGACTTTACTGACTTAACATAATAAAGCCGCCATTTGACACTGCACTGCTGTCATCTTGAACAAAACTGCTAATCAACATGGAAGTATAGTATCAAGGTCATAAAAGGTGGAGTGATTTGACATTTAAATATAAACAATTGGCTTCAAGTACTTGGAATAATAGTATGAGTTTTAAAGAAAATCATTTCTATGGATTTTGTGTTGACTACAGTGACTCATGTCAGTTACTAAAGCATAGTAGGTCCAAGCAGGGTGACTGCGGGTCGAGGGCTGACATTCTTAGAATACCTCAGGCGTCCACTGCCGACACTTCCTCCTTCCCTCTTACATCATGTCCAGCTGCACCGGAAGAACAAAAACAAGTTAAAAGCCTGAACACTGCAAATCTGGCATCTAAACACATCAGACACTGTGGTGCATCCTGCAAATGCACTGGAGATGGCTTTAATGTGAGCTTGAGTCACACCAGCTGTGCAAACATGTAGAAAAACAAAGAAAACGCTCACTTACCAAATCATCAACATCTCCAGTATCTTCAGCTGGTGGTGCGGTGACCTCCTCTTTCTTCTCCTCAGCCACAAGAAACTGAGAACAAAGTCAACTTTGGTCAACCAAAATAGAGTCTTATGATCATTTTTGGCTCATCTATGTAAAGGCTGTTTCACACTGCTGTGATGTGAAAATTCACTGTGGAAACTCTCCATTTTAGTATTTCAATAATGTCAACTACTCACACTGATCCCTTTCTGGTGTACAGAGTCTGACTTTTTTATCCTGCTTCAACTGCTTAAGGTGATATTTTCAACTGACAGCAGAGCAGTTTGAAATCCTCTTTGCTCATTTATGTTTCACAGATGAGGTCCACAACATGGTTACAATGTACGTCGAGTTTGATACTTATGCTAGATGCTGTGGTCAACATTAGCTCTTTTTTTGTGCAACCATATAGCACTGGCAAGGTAACATCATCATAGCTCGGCTTCTTGGTGATGTCGAGCCACATGTTCGTCTGGTTCAGAGGTGGGGGGAAAAAAATTGATGCATCATAGTATCGCGATACTTTGCCATGGTGATACTGTATCAATTCAGAGACACCAGTCTGGTGGCTCCATTTTTTGGTCTAGCCGCTGCTGTACAGGTTGGGCCCTGAAGCTGTCTGCCACACAGCCATGTTTCATGCACGTGCACTGGATGTAATCTAAGGGTGGACTCACACTACAACGTCTGGACCAGCTTTTACTGATGTTTTGGCAAACGTCTGGCTCTGCTGGCAAAAGTTGGTTAAAGTTAGTGATAGTTGGTGTTTGTTGGCAAACGCTGGCGAAAGCTGTGCTCAGTTTGTGAAAGTTCCTGAGCAGTGGGCTAAGTTATGCAGAGCTCATCTAAGTCGGCCTAAGTTAAGCTCCTCTGGCAAACACTGACTGAAATGCTGGTGGAAGCAGATGTTTTTAGACTGAAACTCACTTCAGACATGCACGGACGCAAGAGAAATGCAAAGAAGTGTCGCTGTCCACGGTGCTGGAATGCCAAAAGCCAAGAGAAGGGGGAATTTAAAAAAAACAAAAAACATATATTAAAATATATATAATCTCCCAAAAATGTGACAGCCCGAAAGAAAAAAAAAAAATCTCATTGCAAAATTTACTGTTCTTAATTTTCTGCTCCATGCATAATCATTCTCCAGGATTTATTGGTTCAGCTTCCATTGCAGGGAATCAAAAAGTGCTGATGTGGTGTCAAAAAGTAAATGACATTTAATGGGATTTTATGTTATTTTAATGGCGAGAGTTGCAACAGTCAAAATATAATCACCCATCATTTTATGTATATGATGATACACTAAGTTTTTTTTTATTCCACCCACATTCACACTTTAATTGCGGACTTACTGTTGGAGTCTATAGATAGGCATTACTGTATTTTTTTTTTTAGAGGAATGAATGAATGAATGAATAGGGAAAAAGGGCATGCCAAATTAACTACATAAGAATATAAAACAAAAATAAATACCCAAACATATGCCCAAGGGGGTTGTGTTCACTCCAAAAGTAGGTCTAGAATGGCAGGAAGTCTTCGCAAACGCTGATCTTTATACAGTATGAGCGTCACCTGACGCTGATGTCAGCTGACCTGCACTGAGAATTTGTTTGCTTAAGTTATTTTAAGTTGGCAACAGCTACACATACACTACCCTAAATTGGCAAAAGTTTGCCAATGCTGAACGCAATGCTGGCAAAAGTTCGTAAAGTTGGTGTGCGCTGAATTAAAAAAAAACCTGCTGGTAAATGTAATTTCACCAATGTTTGGACTAATTTCTCTGATTTTTCGAAACGTCTGTAAAAGTTGGTCAAAACACTACAGTGTGAACCCAACATAAGGTCCATATGTCAACACAGTATGACAGCGATGCTCCAGCAAACCGATTTGAATACCCAGACTTTAATAAAATGAGAAGCTTGTGCTGAGCTTCACGTGTGGCTCTGTTGTATGCTGCGCCAAAGACTGTCCCCGGGCAAGAGGCTGCGTTAACTGAAAATTCACTGACAGATTTTTTTCAGCAATGACAGAAAGATCTAAAAGCTGTCTGTCATTTTGACAGATTACATTTAGGATGAGCTAAAATCAATTAAAATAACAGGTTAATAAGAGATTATGACAGAATTTTTACAACCTTGTCGGTCAAAATGACATAACAGGAATGTCTAGCGCACCCTCTGGTCCAGACAGGTGCCAACTTCTGCGTTTAGAAGTTCTGCTTTTTTGTTGTCTTCCCATCAAAACTAATTATGTTATTAATTAATATTTAAGAATCGGAATCTTGACATTTGTGCACCGATTCAGAATCACTCACATGACCATCACGATGCATCGGAAAAACAATTATTTCCCTTATCATATAAGATTTTTTTTTTTTTAACCTGGAACTAACATCCTCCGAAACAAAGGATCTCATTGGTCCAATGTATATTTGTAAAGGTGAACATCCATTGATCCAAGGTCATGTGTTATTTTTTCATTTGCATGAATGTTCCACAGTGTTATGCTACTGATATTTATAAGAACACACTGAATCTATTCCAACGATTTTTGGTGCAATGTTTTGCTTTTTTTTTTTTTTTTTTGGATGACACTACATGCTTGGTGTGAAATGACCTTAAAAACTCATTCTTTTAGATCACCTGAGCAGCTTCATTTTTGGAGATGGTGCTTCCTTCAACTTCGTCTTTGCTGATCAGAGTTAAGCCATCTGCCGAAAAAACACCAAAATTAAAAAAAAAAAAAAAAAAGCTTAAGAAAACATGCTATGATTCATTTTGAAGTATTAAATGAAAACAACATTTACTGATTTTGCACTAAAATTGAGTGACTGTGTCATCTGATCCCGAGGGAATGGCCCTGAGTAAAGAGGTGTAAAATACCTTGAATGAGCAAGTCCCAGAAGACCTCTAGTCCTCTGTTTGGGATGCTCCTTTTCAGGGACTGAAGGTAGCTATTGTACAGATCAGCATTCCCCAGCTGAATAACAAAAGATATACAACATTCATTTCCATCTAAGAGCCGTGCAAAAAGACAAATTTACACATAAGCAAACACTTGCAGGACGACTGGCCTCCGTCCAAGTTACAAGAAAAGAAACACGCTCACTGTAATCGTCTAAAGACACACAATCTCCAGGAAAAAAAAAAAAAGACAAACATAAAACAAAACATCATCATGCTGCCCAGAAGAAGGATGGATGTGAACATTTATTTACCTTTACAGACTGCTCTCTAAAAGCCTGGATACAGGTGATGCTTTTCATGTAGTACTGTGTGTTCTTGTTGCTAAGCAACTGCTCTATCCTGTGAGTCAGTTGCTGGCAGACTGGAAGGACACAAGGGTCACCGCAGCCAAACAAAGAGATGCACACAATTACAAGGGCTGAACATGAGTCATGTGGGTTTATAATTCAAGAGCAAAAATCACTGGGATAAAAAAAAAAAAAAAAATTCTGCACTTCACCTTCTCCAAACGGAAAACTCTTCTGCTTGATCAGCGCACGGAAGTCTCGGGCTGGATCCACACTTCCCACCTGGTTAGTCAGTAAATCAAAGTACTAAGTCCATGTGCTAATGACAAGTGGTGGAGTACTTTATTTGGAAAAGTTGACAAAGAGAAATTATTGCAGTATTTCACTTTCACTAAAGTCTGGCGTCATTATGAATGGCAGTAATTTTTAAAAAAATCTTTAAAAAAAAAAAAAAGTTGTAAACCTGCTTACAGTACAATCACATATTATTGGTAAAATATCACAAAGGCACAGTTTAAGCCATCCTGCTACATTCAAGATCCACAACAGTTCTGTCATGTTATGTGAAATGGATGTGCTGATTAAAGAATTAAAACCTTTAAAGGTCTGATGACACGTTTTTGACTTCCTCTAATTTTTCAACACATAATACAATATGACAAAATAGGTTGGGTCTGTGCAGTTCTAAGTCAAACAGGCTTTTTTTCACGCAACTACCAGATGTTTTCATGAGCGCCACGTCACCCATTACGTCAGTGGTTGGAAAACCCTGCTGCCATGTAGTCACGTCATCGGGAGAACACAGCGCTTGGCTGCCCATTGTACACACAGGATGGAAGCGATTGAAAACATCGATGATGGTTCCAGCACATGTAGTCTGGAATTGGTTTGTGTTGTCCAATCTTCAGACGATTATAGTTCCGAAGAATTGGATGATAATGAAGAATCTGGGGGCATCGGATCGTATAGGTTTGAGCCGTGCCAAGCGGGCATCATGCCTAGCGAGTCAGACTCACAAAGTGACGGTGGAGAGGCACACATGGCCGCCACAGTAGCAGCAGCAACAAACACACGGCAGGGGAACACCAGTGTTATTCTTTTGTTACAGATATTGCAACAAATTATTTGTTCATAAAAATAATTTATTTAAACCCGATTATTCAATAAAATCATAGCAGTGTATTCTCTGTGGCTCAGGCATCAAATTTATTATGGATTATATTTTGAATTCTTGTTGTTTTTGTTTTGTACATGTGTTTTATGTGCGTTTTGAGCCACTTTCAGGTGGGCACTGTCCAGGATTCGCCAGTCCGAACACACACGCCTTCTCTCTTTGACAATCAGCTGTTCATGGTTTGTGTGCATCATCTGCTGTGTTGTCAGCCAGCCAGTGTTGCCAGCGCTATCACGACGTGTTAGCCGCTCCACACAGCCGTGGTTCTGTTGCGCCCCTTGAAGCGATGTCGGCCCTGGGGCGCAACCGTGGTTAACACGTCTCTTCTCCATGTTCGCTGGGCGATGTCAGCCCTGAACACCAACTGTAAGTGTTTCTGTTTATTTTTGTAAGTCTTCGCCTTTTTGCAAACTGTTGTCATCATTCTTATGTTCAATACATGTGCTGTGGTGAATTCTGCGCCTAAATCCATTTATCATGACCCTCTGTGCGCTCTTACGCAGGGCACGGAGAGGGAGGATGAAATAACGAGGATCTGCGTGCAGGGTTCACCACAGCACATTTAATACAGAAAGACAGACAGTTCTGTGAAAGGTGAACACGTACAAAAAACACAAACACACTTACTGATGGCGTTCGGGGGCCGACATCGCCCAGCAAACGAATGAGAGGAGACGTGTTTGCCACAGGTGCGCCCCAGAGCTGACATCGCTTCAAGGACACACGAGAGCCACGGCGAACATGGTGTGACTAACACATCGTAAGGGTGCTGAAAATACTGGCAGACAAACAGCACAGATGACAATACTATGGACCAGCAGTGCATGACTGGCAAACAGCTGCGAAATACACGTACTGCTGGTGTGATTAGAAGCACCTGGGCAAGGACCGGGAAACATGATCAGCAGGAGTTTGAATCAGCTGGTGATAATGAGAGAGGGGACGTGCCCGGACCTGCGAGATGTCAGCATGCGATCACAGAAAGTAGGTCAAAGCTGTGCGTAAATCCATTAATCCTTCCCCTCTTCTTGCGCTCCTCCTGCATAAAAGCGCACGAGGAGACTTAACAGTTGGAGCTGAACCATGTGATGTGGTCTTTCACGGTTTGATGTTTATCTAAACCTGCGTCACAACGCCAAGGCACAGCCATAAAATTAAAACAAGAAACCAGAGAAACTGTGAACTACAAAGCTGCTGTCATTCCAGTCAACAACACCGGAGTCCGTTCTCCCGCTTACGTCAAGGGGGTGCCGCCCTTAGTTCGGTGGGCGGCACCACAGTCCAGTCAGTGGCTGCAGTTTTTTGATGATAACTAGTTTATGCAGGCGCGGTTGTAAATGTTATATTGATCATCGACAATGACTTTTGGGTTTACACAACATCCTAAAAAATGTCAAAATTGTGTCATCAGCCCTTTAATGAGTTAAATGTCTGGAGCAGCAGCCTGTGTGGGTGAAACTGCCTTAAAATTTCCAACAATTGAAGATTTAATCTACCTGTGAAACCACAAACTTCTTTTTTTTTCTTTTATATATTTTTGGTTTTAAAAACAAAACAAAACAACAATCTAGGGAGCTCCTCCCCATCCAAAAGCCCAGTCTGCTCTGATTGGTCAGCTGTACAGGCACCACATGTACCGCCCACAACTCCACTACAGTTGAACCCTTTAGCAGACTCCAAACTCTCTTAGTAACCTTTATTTTATTAAAGTAGTACCTAGTGATAAATCTAGCAAGTTTTTGGACCAACCTTAACTACTTAAGATACACAAGAGTCGTCAGTTTTGCTCTGCTCAGTTAAGACCATTGACAGTAGCAGTGAAGAGTTGGTGAGCAGCTGCAAAGCTTATTGCTGTGTTCACTTTAGCCTTGTAACAGGAACTCGGAACCTCCATCTCTGCACTTGTATTACAAAGTAGAAAAAGCTATGTCTCCAAATTTGATTTAGTGCTCATCCACAACCAACAAGGGTCTTGTTAGCAGACATGTGAGTCACCTCCGATCTAAAAGAAGCAAAACAGGTTTCAAAAGCTGCTTTATCATAGGTTGTGTTTTATCAGATAAAAAAGAAGGGAAACATTTCCTTGTTTTTGGCCTCCTCAGAGGTCAGATTTCTAAGTTCCTATTTACCAGTGAAAGCAGAATCACACAGACTGCACACTGAGGCTGTGTGCTGCCTAACCAATTTCACATCTGGTAAATCATTTTGCAAATAAAAATAGCCAAAATCACAGTCATTGACCATGTTGACATGCACACAAACAAGCTGGTTATGACTGGATTTCTGGAGTTATCTGATTATTCAAGTGGCCATGTAAACAGAATAACCCAATAAAGGCCATGTAACCACGGTCATTAACTCAAGTGGTTTACCTGCCAAAAATCTGTTTATTCAATGCATTTAAACATGACAAAACTGATTATTGCCATTATCGGTTTATTCCCAGTAATCTGTTTACTGTGACCATGTAACCGGGGTCACCGTCTTAAACTTGCTTGAAAGGTGGTTTGTCCCTCACTCCTCTGTAGCTGACTGCTTTTATAGTAATAGGGAAAGGGCATAAAAATTCACAGAAGTGTTTCACTGAACACAGACACACACACACTTTCAGCTGCTCCCTATTAGGGGTCACCACAGTGAATCACGGGCCCACATATTTGATTTGGCAAGGACTTTATGCTGGATGCCCTTCCTGACACAACCCTCCCACATGACCGGGCTAGGGACGGCAGGGGTTAAAGCAAAAAAAAAAAAAAAAAAAAAAAAAGAAATCCTGAGCTTTTTTTCCCAGGGACTGGGTCACAGGGGTGGACACACACACCTGTGTGTGTGCGTACGTACACACACACAGTGTGTGTGTGTGTGTGTGTGTGTGTGTGTGTGTGTGTATACAGTATATACTGTATATATACTGTATATACAGTATATATACAGTATATGAAAATGATTTTCCTTTAAACTAGCTAGTAACATATTTGCCATACCCATTAATAAATTCAGACTATGGTGGAATGTTTGAAACAGCAATACCAAAGACAGTCAGTTGGTGGCAATAGTACTCCATCCAAGTTATATAAATTATGTACAGAATGACCTACAATCTATAACATGAAATTTATGAATAAGGGTATGTGAAACTCAGCCAAGTGAACTAATTCACTGGTGGAATAAGATTTGATTAGCAACCATTCTTTAAAGGGTATATGGAAAAAGCCATTGATTTACTATTTTTAATGGAATGTGCAACATTTGCACCATGTATTTTTAATGACAAATTGTAAACAGCAACAGTGAACTGTATATAATACTCTAAATTGCATCATTTCCATAATTGTTTTGTTCAAAAGAAATAATAGTAAATTAAATACTATAAAACATAAAAAGGAAATGCACAAAGCCAGATTACTACAGAAAACTACAGTTTAACTGAACTAACAAAACGGACAGCTGCTCTGTGGCCGAGATCTAGTTCGTGACGTGGTAACACTTTTTTACCACTAGTTGCATACATGAGCTTTATCGAGCACAACATGCAGAAACAAGCTCCTGATTCTCTAATTTTTTTTTGCACCAACTACCAAAAGGCTTGCCGTCTCTGCCCATTTCTTCGATCCACACCCAGTGCCATTTCTTTTTATGTCCTTTGTCAATTAGGACATCTTCCCCAGGCTTCAAAAACTTGCTCTCCATCCTACAGAATGTATGAAAGGTTTTGTGTATGTTGAAGGATGAAACACTCACGTTTCCAGGCACTCACTCTCGCTGTCACTATCCAACTAAAAGCACGCCACTGATCTCTATAGAAAAACTGGATGGATCATTGGCCACCAGAAGTGAAGCCACCTGGCCGCCATATTAGTACTGAGTGTTTTGGGTGTACTAATATGGCGGCCAGGTGGCTTCACTTGGCTCTGTACTCGCTAATAGGGCGTGATCTATCCAGGTTTTCTACAGAGATCAGTGGAGCACACAAGCTCTATACCATTCAATACTTTCCACCATCTTGGATCGCTAGATAAAGCAACTCCGCTTGGACAAAAAGTGTTTCTACGTACAGAAACGGGAAGTAAATTTCCCCACAGCTAAAAAAAAAAAAAAAAAAATAGCACAGTGAATGGCTCAATTTATGATTATCATAGCCCTTCTGATACTCACAGAGGTAACGGAGCCTTCGGCGATGTCAGCCAGGTTATACTCCTCCTCTGCCTCGTCTTCTTTTGCTTTTTTGGCATCTGGTTCCTCTGACCTGTGAATGACAAAATTGACTGGAATCTTTAAAATAGTTCATTTTATCACATTTCTCTCTTTATATCTGTATCAATATATTTGGCTACATAAATGATCTGAGTCCAAACTTACTCTTTGCCAAAAATCTGTGCACTGGTCTTTAACTTCTTTTTCTTCTCCACTTCAGTAAGAGGAAATTTCCTCTTCAGCTCCTCCACTGGAGCCAAGCAGCGTTCTTTAATGACTTCAGGGCGGTCGAGAACAGCTCTCAGCCACGGCTCCATGTCGGGCAGCGGGGTCCCAGGGCATACTGCTCGATGATGCAGACACTAAGGAAACAACAGTAGGAGATAAAAAACAGATGATAGCTGAGGAGGCCATCCTGGCTGTGTCGACAACTGCTCATAGGTTAAGCTGCGGGCAGACAGAGAAAAGGATTACCTTCAAACTGGGAAGTAACACATCGCATCTCATTCCAAAAAATATGACACAATCAACTCAGATGTAGAGCTCACAGTAACTGAAAATGCTCCATCACTGATGGATTTCTTTTAGCAGTGACGGAAAAATCTGGTTCCCATTATTTTGACAGCTCACAATGAGGGTGATTTCTATTATAATTTGTAACCGTTACAATAGATCTCCTTCATTGTCTGCTACAACTGCCAAAATATCATAGCAGCTGAATGTAAAACATTTCTTTAAATGCCCGTTAGTTGTGATGTTTTGGATAAAAGAAGTGAAAAAGAGAGACTGAAGCTGTGGAGGATGAAGGACAAACAACAGACAAAATTTTAGTCGGGGTGTATCATATGGTACTGTTCATGATAATCCCGAGGTAAAAGTCAATATTACAGTATTCTGATTTGGCTGCGTTATGGTGTCACATCAGTACGCTGTCGACCTAAGTTACATTCTACATGACAAAACAGACATGGCATGGGAAGACGGCAACCACTCCTGAAACTGGATATTACAATGCATCAATTTTTTTCCCCCTTCGACAAAAAAATAAATAAATAAATAAATAAAATTGAAATTGCAAATTTGCATAAAATGCCCCATTTTATTACAAAATGTTTGAAATTCCGAAAGAGTTTGGTGAAGCCATGGAACAAGACTTTCGGTCGGCCTCGAAGAGATTCTGGCAAACTGTCCGGCGGTTCAGGAGGGGGAAGCAGCTCCCTGTCCACACTGTGTATGGTGCGGATGGGGCACTGCTGACTTCGACTGGCGATATCGTCGGCCGGTGGAAGGAATACTTCGAGGATCTCCTCAATCCCAATGACACGCCTTCCACAGACGAAGCAGAGCTTGTGGACGAGGTGGACGACTCGCCTATCACAGGGGCTGAGGTTGCCAAGGTGGTTAAAAAGCTCCTTGGTGGCCGAGCCCCGGGGGTGGACAAGATTTGCCCTGAGTACCTCAAGGTCCTGGATGCTGTAGGGCTGTCATGGTTGACACACCTCTGCAACATTACATGGAGGTCCGGGACAGTGCCTTGTGGCAAACCGGAATGGTGGTTCCTCTCTTCAATAAAGGGGACCGAAGGGTGTGCTCCAACTTTAGAGGGATCACACTCCTCAGCCTCCCGGGGAAGGTCTATGCCAAGGTACTGGAGAGGAAGAGTCCGGCCGGAGCAATGTGGTTTTCGTCCTGGCCGTGGCACATCGGACCAATTCTTTACCCTCTCGAGAATCCTCAAGGGTTCGTGGGAGTTTGCCCAACCAGTTCACATGTGTTTTGTGGACTTGGAGAAGGCATTTGACCGCGTCCCTCGTGGTTTTTTGTGGGGGGTGCTTTGGGAGTATGGGGTATCAGGCTTGTTGTTACGAGTTATCTGGTCTCTATACAGTACAACCATTGTGAGAGTTTGGTTCGTATTGCCAACACTCGGTCGGACTCATTCCCAGTGAGAGTTGGACTCCACCAGGGCTGCCCTTTGTCACCAATCCAAGGGTTTCCTCTGGTAACATTTCTCAGTGGCGGGCCACCTCGGCAGAAATTTTACCGCCGCGCCAAGGAGATATGATTAAGAAAAATATATGAACCAATGACTTTCCACAAGCGCGCACATGAACAACGAGCGTGGCCGTCATCCGTGCGGAGTTTAGAAGCGCCCCGCTCACGCGAGATTTCCAGTCAGTCAGCAGGCAGTGTCTTGCTAAGCGCGACTGTCCAACAGAGACATGAGTTTATTTAAGTACTTTAAACGCGGAAAAAAATCAAAAGAGGTATGTATGCACTGGAAGCATTTGTCATGGTTTTAACCCGCTGTTAACAGGAGCAATAATCGAAGAGTCACTTAGCCAAGAGATGTGGTTAGAATTCATATGCAGCTGGCTTCATATGAAGGGAAAGGCTGGGGGACTGATGAATTGCTGAGGATATATTTTACCAGCCACTACATTATGTTCTGTAGGAATTGCAGGAATGAAGAGACTGGCAATTTCTCCCTTTTCTCGCACGAGCAGGCATGCCGTTTTTATTCTCCAGTGGCAGTGACAAAAAGCAACAGCTAAAAACGCTAGCTCTCTTTTCACGCTAAACTGAGGTCCTTCAGCGGCTGCCTAGAGAGGTGCCTGATGAGAAAGCCTGACAGCACAACTATAACTTGTATTCATACATGTGTAATGACAATAAAGTTGAATCTCAATCTCAATCTCAATAACTGCCTAAGCAGATCATTCTGTACATGAACACATATTGTGGTGAATTATGTCATTAGAGTCCGCTACAGTTCCCTATTATGTATCTGGCAGGTTAAGATGACCAAAATTCACGAAGTCAATGACTTTAATCCGTCAGCAGCCTTCAGACAAACTAAACGTGCCAACATTTGATTTCAAAATAAAGGAGGTTTTTCCTGCTGTCTGGGTGGTGAGAAGATTTCTAAAAATAGAAATATTATAACAGAAATTAAATACAATTTTATTAATATTTTTTCTTTGTAATCAGAGTTAAATTATTCTTCTGTTCTGACTGCAAAATTATGGTCAAAATGTAAATTGTTATAAGGAAAAAGTAAAAAACAAATTACCACAGTCTGTTTCAAATTTATCTATTCAATTCAACTTTATTTATATAGTGCCATTTCACAACAACAGTCATCTCATAGCACTTTCAACTGTAGGGGAACCCCCACAATTGCAGAAAGACCCCAGCAATCAGGTGATCCCCTGTGAGCAAGCACTTGGCGACAGTGGAGAGGAAAAACTCCCTTTTAACAGGAAGAAACCTCCAGCAGAACCAGGCTCAGGGAGGGGCAGTCATCTGCTGCGACTGGCTGGGGGGTGAGGGGATAGAGAAGATGAGAAGAACAGACATGTAGAGAGCAAACAGCACGATGGAGACTCAATCTATGGGAGAGAACAAACAGATGTTAATGACCAGCAAAAAAAAATATTTCACTGAGAGTGAAGAAAGGAGTGAAGCCCAGTGCAATTATTGGAGGTCCCCCAGCTGTCTAAACCTAATAGCAGCATAACTAAGGGAGGGTTCAGAAACACATGATCCCTCCCTAATTGTAGGCTATATCAAAAAGGAAGGTTTTAACCCTGTTCTTAAAAACAGAGATCGAGTCTGACTCCCGAATCCAGATTGGCAGCTGGTTCCACAAGAGAGGAGCATGATAGCTGAAGGCTCTGCCCCCCATTGTACTTTTGGAGATTCTAGGTATTACAAGTAATCCAGCATTTTGGGAGCGTAGTGCTCTGTTAGGATACAGGGATGAGAATCCTCCGTGGAATTCCTCGGATTTGATCATGTCTAGGGTCATTCTCGTGAATCGTCTAAATTCGAGGAGATTTTTTTTTTGGGGGGGGGGGGGTATGTTATGAGCAGCGAGTCGTATTTTCGATCGGCTGCTAAAATCCACCACGCAGAACGCGCTACCCAGCGAGATCAGTAATGTAATGTAACAAGGCCACTGATTGGCTGATACTTATTGAAGCAACCAATCGGCAATTTTGTTAGATTTCCTTTGTCATATCCAACACGCGGAGCGAAATGCAAATGGCGGACAGTTCAATCAGTTCAATCAACTGTTTTCCTGATTTTGTGAAAATGGTGAACCTAAAACTCACGAAAGACAACAAAGCAACAATTTTAGAAATCGACAAAGGGAGAAGGAACAAGTTTCGTTGGGAATGGCTCGAAAAAACTGTGTCAATGACTATAAAGATCGGTAAAAATACCAAAGCTGTGGTTGAAAAAATGGCCGACTTCATAGCGAAATGCGAAGTACCAGGGAAAGCCCAGTGTGTTTATTGCAACGATTTCTTGAGTTATGGATCTCGTGGTTGTGTTGCCTTAGTTGAGCACTGTTCAAAACAAAAACGTCTCAAAATTGTGGCTACAAGGAGATCGAACTACTCACTCGTGCTGCGTTCAAAACGATCGAGGGGCACGGTCAAATTAAGATGCCAGTCAATCAAAGTTCATCACAATCGGCCCCGATTACAGCAATTAGTGATAGGAAGACACATTCAGAGGTAAGATTTTTTTCTTGTTTAAGTTATGTACTTGAGAATTTTTGCGTAATGAATTTGTTATGAAATAGCATGTGTAAGTTGTGATGGTTCCAAGGTTGTCATAGCCAGGAGCGGCACTGGGGTTAAGCTCCCAGTGCTCATAAAATGCTCCTTATGGCGTGCATCTCGAAAAGCCTCTGACAACTAAGTCCAACTCCTAGCCTGCCCGTGTGGTTTAGTCTCTAAGCCCGGTGGAACTGCTTTTACTAATAGGAGAAGGGGCGAGGGCGGATCTCTGGCACCTTAAAACCAGATGCTTCGGGTAGATGGTGGCTCGTCAACCTGGGAAGGTAGCCCATCTAGGGGAAGGTAAACACTGATTTCAAACCTCCGCTGCCTTGCGGCACACCCGGTCACGGGAAAGGCTTCGGGAGTCAACCCTGAGGAAAAATCCGGAGTCGGAGCCCCTAAGGCAGTTCTCTGTTGTGCTCAACATCGTTCTGGCAGCTCCTGCGACAGCGCTGGTGCCAAACTGTAGCAGCCCTGCTGTTCCTTTGGATTCATCAGTGACGTGGAGAGGGGGGACATGCTGCATGGGCAACATCTTGTCCTCCATATCTTCCTGCCCAGGCTTGAATCCTACCAACGCCCAACGCTGGAAGGTAGAACACTGGATCACTGGACAGGACACTCCAGCTTCGCCTTTGGCGTAGACAAAACACGGGGAATGACAGTTACCGGTTATAAGCCACCGCTCAATTGGCGTAGAGCGCGGCGCCAGGGGTTGTTCCCGACGGTGGGAGGGATCATCGGATCTCACTGGAAAGCTACCGCCTGCCTCAAGCTGGGCAGCCCCCAGCCAATAAGGTGTTGTCCCGCCACAGCTTGCTTTCCTCATTGGGTGCATGGGGATGAGGAGAAGTCCAAACAGCAGGCTGAGAACCTTCGCACCAGGCAAGACAAAAAAACAAAAGAGACCAACTCTAAAACTGGGAACTTGAAACGTCCGCACTATGATGACAGGACTCGCTGCTAACCTCAAGGACATCATCAATAATGAGCTGAAGAGACTGGAAGTGGATATCGCCACTCTCCAGGAAACACGGCTGGCTGACGCAGGCACACTGAGAGAGAAGGGCTACACGTTCTACTGGCAGGGAAAGGGCAGTGACGAACACAGGGAACACGGAGTGGGCTTCGCAGTGAAGAACACCTTGCTGAAGATGGTGGAACCGGGCAGCAATGGCTCTGCACGACTCCTCACCCTCCGCCTCAACACCACTCAAGGCCCAGTCACCCTCGTCAGTGTGTATGCCCCAACACTGACAGCCACACCAGAGACAAAAGACGAGTTCTACGAGAATCTCGCAACAACTGTCAGGATCATCCCCAACTCTGAACAACTCATTCTCCTTGGAGACTTCAATGCCAGAGTGGGTGCTGACCACGACTCTTGGCCCTCCTGTCTTGGACCATTTGGCGTGGGCAGAATGAACGACAACGGATAGCGGCTGCTCGAGTTCTGCACATATCACGATCTGTGCATCACAAACTCGTTCTTCAAGACCAAGCCCCAACACAAGGTTTCCTGGCGACATCCGCACTCAAAGCACTGGCACCAGCTGGACTTGATCCTGACCAGGCGCACCTCACTGAAGAACGTGCTAATCACCCGTTCGTTCCAGAGTGCAGATTGCGACACAGACCATTCATTGTGTGTTGCAAGGTCAAGCTGCAGCTGAAGAAATTCCATCGTGTTAGACAGCCTGGAAAGGCACAGATTGACACCAGCAAGATGGCCCAACCAGAACTTATTGAGCAGTTTGCCTCCACCTTTGAGAAGGAACTTGAGGGCCTTTTCCACTAGCACGCTTTAGCGCGACACGGGACGGCTCAGCACGCTTTGTACGCTTTTCCACAAGCCCCAACACGGTTTAACAGCCGTGATTCTCAGCCCCGCTGAAGGGCAGGGTACAGCAGTGCTGAGCTGTGCCGTGTTGTGACGTTAACAGACTGGTCGCCGCTGATTGGTCAGGTCGTAACCGGCGCTGATTGGTCAGGTTGTAACCGCCCCTCTCCTCCTCCTCTTCTACCAAATCTTCACGACCTTCTCAATAAAGTTTTTGAAAAAAAAAAAAAAAAAAAAAGAATCTTCACGACCTACTCAGCACGCAACCACTGTTGGCGGTTCCTTTTCAGTGTATTGCTGTGCTATTTTTCATTTATTCTCTATCAAAAATGGCTTCGCGTAATAAGGGTGTTCCATGGAGCAGTAAGGAGCTGCAGTGTCTGCTCACTGCATTGTCAGACGAACGTATTCAGCGCGAGTTAGACGGAGCCGCCCGGAATGAAAAAATATACCGGGAGGTCTCGACATCGGAGTCCTTTAACGGTGAGTTTTAATTTTTTTTTATTGTGCGTTTTTTCACAAATATATTCGGTAAGACGCTCAGTTTATTTATGCAATAAAAAAGCTGTTCATTTGTGGATGGATCGCTGCTTTATTGCAGCACAATGCGGACTAAAGCTTTTATTGCAATTATTCATGTGAACAATACGCTGAAATAAGCTTATGTATTCTTGTTAAAAACTATTGTCTTTTCTGTATATATTTCGTGCTGTATTTTATTGTGTGCATTTTCCTTGTAGAATCATCCCACGCGTCCGCCGCGACAGCCCGCACGGATTATTCAACCGAGCCTTCCTGACCCACAGCTGGCAGAGACGCTTCATTCTACCGAGCCTCAGCACTCAGTGATCGGCGTGTATAAAATGTCGATTAACCTTCAGGTTGTGTTGCAAAGTTTTTTTTTATTTTAATATTTTGTATATAATAAAATGGAATTGTTTTGGAAAGTGTGGTTTGTCTGTTATAACACTGAATTATAAAACAGTATAATTACATAGAAATTCCATTGCCTAGTCTGATCAAAATGATGCTGAGGGTCAACCATTGTAAAGGTAATGTAATTTTTAACTAGACCAAAAAAGAAATCTTTTTGTACGCTTTCTGTTCTTTTTATTGAAATATCATAAAAAATTAGCACCAAGTCAAAGGTACAAGTATATATAAATTGAATGTTCTATCGGCATTCCAAATTCAGAGATTTACAATACTTTAGAAGGAGTGTAGCATCATCTAAACGGAAAATAATAATACTGTTGTTCCAAACGTTGACCTGAAGGTGAAAAACATGAATTTTTTTTAATTCAGACATCCAAAATGCCCTAGGATGTGGTGTAGTCCAGTGTGCCACCGTCTCATTATTTAATACGAATAAAAACAAGTTTCAGCTCATTATTTCTAGGTCATTTGGCAGTTAATTCAAAACAAAAGTGACTTGTGTTGTTGCAGCTTAATTATGAGATAAAATTAATTGTGAGATAAAACCACAGAGCGTGCAAGGCAATAATCCTTGGATCCTCCATTTTTTGTCTGGTGTAAATAAGGACTCAGTCCGGTGCATAACATCACGGGAGTGTGGCCCCGCCTCGCTGAGAATCTGCTGCTGCCCCGCAACACTGTGCTAATGGAGACAGAAGCGTTCCGAGCCGTACTGAAGTGAATTGAGCCGTACCGAGGTGTGCTGGGCTAGTGGAAAACAGGCTTTGGTGTACCACAAAAAGGAGAATCTGCAAAGCAGAAGTGGGAAGAGCTGCGAAACACCATCCACAGGACCAGTCACAGGACTGGTTTGATGCCAAGTTGACCGAGATGACCCCCGTCATTGAAGCCAAGCGCTTAGCACTTGCTGAGTACAAGAAGTACCCAAACGAGAAGAACCTCCAGATTCTCAGGGCTGCGAGAAGCAAAGTTCAGCAGACTGCTCGGCACTGTGCCAACGAGTACTGGACTCAGCTCAGCCAAGACATTCAAACCGCTGCCATAACAGGGAACATCCGTGGTATGTACGATGGCATCAAGAAAGCACTTGGTCCGGCTCAGAGCAAGACGGCCCCCCTCAAATCCTCCACTGGGGAGATGATCACTGAAAAGAACAAGCAGATGGAGAGATGGGTGGAACACTACTCCGACCTCTACTCCAGACAGAACACCGTGACACTGTCAGCCCTTGATGCCATCGACTGCCTGCCATCCATGGACAAACTTGATGCCGAGCCAACCATCGACGAACTCAGCAAGGCCACTGATAGCTTGGCCGCTGGCAAGGCACCCGGCAACGACGGCATACCCCCCGACCTGATCAAGCACTGCAAGACCGCCCTACTGCTGCCATTGCATGACGTCCTCTGCCAGTGCTGGAAGGTGCCGTACCACAGGACTTGAGGGACGCCAAGATCATCACCCTCTACAAAAACAAAGGGGAGAGAAGCGACTGCAACAACTACAGGGGCATCTCCCTCCTCAGAGTTGTTGGCAAAGTCTACGCACGAGTTGTTCTTGTTCGTCTACAGAAGCTTGCCGAACGTGTCTACCCCGAGTCTCAGTGTGGCTTCCGCGCTGAGCGATCGACGGTAGACATGATATTCTCCATCCGCCAACTCCACGAGAAATGCAGAGAACAGAACATGCCCCTGTACGTCGCCTTCATCGACCTCACCAAAGCATTCGATCTGGTCAGCAGAGAGGGCCTTTTCAAGATCCTGCCAAAGATAGGATGCCCACCAAAGTTGCAAAGCCTCATCGAATCGTTTCACACCAACATGCAGGGGATAGTGCAGCACGACGGCAATGTCTCAGAGCCATTCAACATACGCAGCAGAGTGAAACAGGGCTGTGTACTTACGCCAACCCTCTTTGGGATTTTCTTTGCTATGCTCCTGAGGCATGCCTTCAGCACAGCAACAGAGGGAATCTACCTGCACACAAGCTCTGACAGCAGGCTTTTCAACCTCGCCCGCCTGAAAGCCAGAACCAAAGTACGCGAGGCTCTAATCAGAGACATGCTGTTCGCAGACGACGCTGCAGTCGCAACCCACACACAGCAGGAGCTTCAGACCCTGATGGACCGCTTCTCCCAGGCATGCAAGGACTTCGGGCTTACCATCAGCCTGAAGAAGACGAACGTCTTGGCGCAAGGCATGGAAGCACCACCAACCATCACCATCGACGACTACGAGCTGGAGGTCATGAATCAGTTCATGTACCTGGGGTCCACGATCAGCAACAACCTCTCCCTTGATACAGAGATCGACAAGAGGATTGGAAAATCAGCCTTCACACTCGCTCGCCTCACCACACGAGTGTGGGAGAATCCCAAACTCTCTGTCAAGACGAAGATTGGCAGTGTACAACACCTGCGTCATCAGCACACTGCTCTATGGGAGTGAGACGTGGACAACATACGCCTGGCAGGAAAAGAGACTGAACTCCTTCCACTTGCGCTGCATTCGCCACATCCTGGACATATCCTGGCAGGACAAAGTGCCCAACACAGAAGTTCTGTCCCGCGCCGGCCTTCCCTCCATGTTCACTCTACTCAGGCAGCGCAGGCTCCACTGGCTAGGCCACGTTCACCGTATGGAGGATGGCAGAATCCCCAAAGACGTCCTCTACGGAGAACTGGCGACTGGCAGGAGAGACGTTGGCCGCCCACAGCTGCGCTTTAGAGACGTCTGCAAGAGAGACATGAAGGCCCTGGAGATCAACACAGAGCGCTGGGAGGACCTTGCAATGGACCGCTCCAAATGGAGAGGCACCCTGACCAGACAGCTCAAGGCGGGTGAAGAGAGACTGACTGCTGCAGCAGATGAAAAAAGGACCCGCAAGAAGAACCGCTACAGACCCAGCAGCACGGAAACCAGCCACAAGTGCGACCTGTGTGACAGGGACTGCCATTCGCGCATCGGCCTGTTCAGCCACAGGCGGTGCTGTTCCAGCAGAGTAGACGTTTAGGATTCTCTTCCATGGTCATCATAGACCGACGGAGGCCGACGATCGAAGTTGTGATGTCATGCCTGTTTTGAAACACTTAATTGCATTTGAATGGTGATTATCGATTGTTATGTAATTACATATTTTCTCACAATTTGAAATGCAATCTAAGAATTTTGAATATAATTTATCATTTTTTGTTTCACTAAGAGGAGTTACATAATGTATGTGTTGTAGCACCAGATTATTTAGCATCTCAGACAAGAGACAGTGGATACGCATGGCAGAACAATGCTCAAGAGGTTCCTGGCGCGATAGCAGGAGGAGTCAAGGACGTAGGGGGTTGAATGCAGTGTAATGCAAATGTCATATTTCCAAATTTCGTGTGGCGCCACACGAGTCGGCTGCCTGTTGCAACAGCCTTTTTTTTTTTTTTTATCTTCCTTCTTCTTTCTACACCTTTCACTCTGTATATATATCACGGACGCACGGATCGCCCCGGGGGTCTCCCGGGTCGGCGGACGGAGCCACGGTTTGCAGCGGGAGACGTTACAGCGGGGAGGAGCTAGTGCTAGCTAGCACTTGGCCGCCGCCCGGTGCTAATGGGAAACTCGACATACCGGGAGCTGTAGCGAAAATGAAGCGGGTGCCGGGCTGGAGTTTAGGCGGCGTGAAAGAAATATAAGACAGAATAATAAAGAGCGATGGCAAGAACCAAGCAGACCGCCCGTAAAATCTACTGGAGGAAGAAGCCCCCCAGGAGACAGCTAGCCACAGGGCTGCTCGGAGAGGCGCTCTGGCCACCGGCAGAGTGAAGAGGCCTCGCCGTCACAGGCCCGTGGCTCTGAGAGAGATCCGTCGCTACCAGAAATCCACGGAGCTGCTCATCCGTAAGCTGCCCGTCCAGCGCCTGGTGAGGGAGATCGCTCAGGACTTCAAGACCGTCCTGCGTTTCCTGAGTTTCGCTGTCATGGCTCTGCAGGAGACCAGCGAGACCCACCTGGTGGTCTCTTCTTCGCTAAGGGGGTCACCATCATGCCCAAAGACTTCCAGCTGGCCCGCCGCATCCGCGGAGAGAGAGCTTAGACTTTCTGCTGCACATCCACCAGCCATAATGCTCTGCACTGTGTGTCTATATATATACATTTATAGTAATATGGACATATGTTTGCTAGATGTTGTTTTTTCTTGCCTTCTGATTGTTGCTCTGAGTGTTGCTATCCCTGTGCTGTTGCAATCCTGGAATTTCCCCATTGTGGGACTAATAAAGGCTTATCTTATCTTATCTTATATTGTGTGTGGGAAAATGCCATGAAACTTGGGAGGAGAGATTTGGGTAAAAGAAGAGTGCCTGCTTAAATGTGTCAGTCTGTTCTGTGCTTGAGAGATGTGAAGTGTGTAATAAACTGTCTGCCATGAATCAGCCTCTTATTTCACACACTCCACACTGGTGACCCAAGACGTATTATGGAACACGAGGCAAGAACCCCGGAGCCGGCCCGGTCAGGAAGCTCCAGCGAGGCGGCAGCCATCCCACAGACAGCCCGGACTGGAACCCCCAGCCATGCGTGCGTGGTTTCAGTCAAGCTACCGGATTTCTGGCAGCACAACCCGCGCTCTTGGTTCCACCACACCGAGGCCCAGTTCGCCCTCCGGGGAGTAACGGCAGATGACACCACATTCTACCATGTGGTCGCAGCGCTAGACGCCCGCACAGCTCAGCAGGTAGCGAGCCTGCTCGATCAGCCTCCAGCCAGAAACAAATACGAGGCGCTCAAGGCTGCGCTGACCCGGCGCTACACGCTCTCGGACTGTGAGAGAGCGGAGAGGCTCCTGACGCGGGCCGAGTTAGGAGATGGTTCGGCCGTAGACCTGATTAAGAAGATGCTGGCGTTAATGGGCACGGACAACGGGCACTTTCTGCTTGCCTACCTCTTCCTCCGGAACCTTCCAACAGTGGCGAGAGCGGTTCTGGCCAATTCGCCGTTGCTGGCCGCGCGTGACTACCGTGCGCTAGCCCAGGAAGCAGACCGGATCATCCTCACCACCAGGGCGATCACTGTCAACGCGGCAGCGAGACAACCAGAGGAGGCGAGGAGCCACCGACAGTAGCAGCAGCGGGGGCCAAGGAGCGCCAGAGAGTCACGCTCTGTTTCTACCACCGCCACTTCGGAGAGAACGCACGCAGATGTGTGCCATCGTGCCAATTCAAGCGCTCAGGAAAACGTCACAGCCGGCAATCGGTAGCAGCCGCGACCCTCGGTGAAGAGAACAAGCTGCTCTACCTGACGGACGCACGCTCGGGGAGGCGTTTCCTCGTGGACACCGGAGCCCAGAAGAGCTTCATCCTGCCGACCTACGCCGACCAGCTGGAAAGACCTAGCGGCCCCGAGATGTTGGCAGCAAACCGCTCGGAAATTAAGACCTTTGGTGAGAGGACACTGATCTTATCTCTACACGACCGTACATACGAGTGGACTTTTGTCGTAGCAGCACTCAATTACCATATCTTGGGGGCTGATTTTCTGTGTGCACATGGTTTACTGGTTGATGTTGCTAACAGACGCCTGGTTAATGCACTGTCCTTTGACTCTCTCCACTATATAGCTCGAGTGACCCGGCCAACAGCACAAGCCAATGTCACAGCTTCAGACGGTAAGTTCCACACACTGCTCACTCAGTTTCCAGCACTCACGGTCCCGATGTTTTCGGCGGCCATCGCTAAACACGGGGTAGAGTACTTTATCACCACCACCGGGCCGCCCGTTTTTGCAAGCCCTCGGCGCTTGGACACAGCTAAACTGGCCATAGCGCGCGAGGAGTTCGCCAACCTGGAAAGGTTGGGCATCATCAGGCGTTCGAACAGCCCATGGGCATCTCCGCTACACATGGTCCCTAAGGCTGAGGGATCGTGGCGACCGTGCAGTGATTTCCGCAGGTTGAACAACGCCACAGCGCACGACTGCTACCCAATTCCCCACATACAGGATTTTTCCGTTCACCTCGCCGGAGCGCACATTTTTTCTAAAATAGACCTGGTCCGCGGTTACCACCAAGTCCCAGTGCGCGCGGAGGACGTACCCAAAACAGCGGTAATAACTCTGTTCGGTCTATTCGAGTTCCTGCGCATGCCACTCGGGTTAAACGGAGCGGCACAGACATTCCAGCGCATGATGGATGCAGTGCTGCGCGACCTCCCATTCGTGTTCGTCTACCTGGACGATATCCTGGTAGCCAGTGCGTCCGAAGACGAACACGAAACCCACCTCAGGATGGTTTTCCGGAGGTTGGAGGAGCACGGGTTAATAATCAACCCGGTGAAATGCCAGTTCGGCGTGATGGAGATTGATTTTTTTGGGGCACCGCGTCTCTCCTGAAGGAGCGATCCCGCTGCCCGACAAAGTGCGCGCCGTGGCGGATTTTCCCCGGCCTCAGACGGTCAGGGCGCTGCAGGAATTTTTGGGTATGGTGAACTTTTATAACCGTTTCCTTCCCCGCGCAGCGCGGCTCATGCAACCATTGTACGCTGCGCTCAAGAAACAGAAACCCGCGGATAGGGTCGAATGGACCCCGGAGCGAGAGCGGGCGTTCTGGGAAGTTAAAGCAGCCCTGGCAAACGCCGCACTGCTGGCGCATCCGGACCCGACAGCCCGGATAGCGCTCACCACCGACGCTTCAGATGTGGCCATAGGGGCTGTCGTAGAGCAGCGCGTCGCCGGGGCTTGGCAGCCGCTCGCCTTTTTCAGCAGAACTTTGCGCGACAGCGAACATAAATACAACGTGTTTGACAGGGAGTTGCTGGCTCTCCACCTGGCCATACGGCACTTCCAGTTCTGGCTGGAAAGGCGCAACTTCACCGCGTTCGTGGATCACAAGCCACTAACGTTTACAATGGCCAAAGTTTCAGAACCGTGGTCGGGCAGGCAGCAGAGACAGCTGGCCGCGATCTCAGAGTTTACTACCGATAATCAGCATGTGTCGGGTAAACTGAATGTGGTGGCGGATTGCCTCTTGCGCGCCGTGGTGGCCCCAGTCTGTGTGGGGATAGATTACGCAGCCATGGCCGCGGAGCAGATTAGCGATGCAGACGTGCGCGCGCTCCAGTCTGGACCAACAGGGTTAAGGCTGGAGAGCAGAGTACTGCAAGCTGGCGGCCCCCCCAATCTGCGATGTCTCCACGGGACGCCCGTGTCCGTTGGTCCCGGTTGCGTGGTGCCGCCGCGTGTTTGAGTCGGTTCACACCCTGGCACACCCAGGAGTGCGCGCGTCGGTCAAAATGGTGGGAGAGAAGTTTGTGTGGTCGAGCCTACACAAACAAGTAAAAGAGTGGGCTGCAGCCTGCGTGGCGTGCCAACGAGCCAAGGTACACAGACACACGAAGGCTCCCTTGGAGCCGTTTCAGGTACCAGCTAAGAGGTTCGACCATGTTCACGTGGACCTCGTGGGCCCCCTCCCGCCATCACAGGGGTGCACGCACCTCCTGACAATAGTGGACCGCACCACGCGCTGGCCAGAAGCAGTCCCGCTGGCGGCAACCACGTCTGCGGACATAGCACGCGCTTTTTTAACAGTATGGGTGGCGCGTTTTGGAGTCCCGTCGGACATTACGTCCGACAGGGGCCCTCAATTTGTTTCCGAACTCTGGTCCGCGATGGCCCGCAGCCTGGGTGTTACAATTCACCGCACAACCGCATACAACCCACAGGCAAATGTTTTATGCGAGCGTTTTCATAGATCACTGAAAGCAGCGCTCAGGGCTTCACTGACGGATGCAAATTGGGTGGACAGGCTGCCGTGGGTTTTATTGGGGTTGCGCTCCGTGCCAAAAGAGGATCTGGAAGCTTCCCCGGCAGAGCTGGTTTTCGCGCAGCCCCTACGGCTGCCCGGGGAATTTCTGCCAGATAATCCCACGCCGGACAGCTGCCCGTCTCAGCTTTTGCAGCATAGCGCAAACACAGGCACGCTGCCGAGCCCTGCCCACCACTGTTTTCTGCGTGCTTTCGTGCCTAAAACTTTGAAGAGCGCGGAATTCGTGTTCGTCAGACACGACGCCCACCGCCCTCCATTGCGCCCACCCCTATGATGGACCGTTCAGAGTGTTGGAAACAGGGGATAAGCTTTTTTTGCTAGACTTGGGGGGTAGACGGGAAAAAATTGGCATAGACAGACTCAAACCCGCTTTCGTTGTGGCGGACGAGCAAGTGCTGTTGGCTAGGGCCCCTCTGCGTGGAAGACCCCCACGGAGAGCTCCCCAGGAAAACGATTCACCAGAGCAGCCACATGGACAGACCAAAGTGCCCCCCCCCTCGTCATGGCCCACCCGCAGTCAGACACACTCCCAGCAGCCCCCCACCAGCACAGCAGCACCACGGAGGCAGTAAACCCCAGTTACAGCAGATACGGGAGGAGACGTAAGCCCAAATGGCGTGTGGACTGATGTTCTATTGTTCTATCTAAGATGCTGGGGGGAGGGGGGGAGTGTAGCACCAGATTATTTAGCATCTCAGACAAGAGACATAAGTATGCATGACTGGCGCCTAGCGGCTGC
Organism: Pholidichthys leucotaenia; assembly: GCA_020510985.1. Taxonomy (NCBI): domain Eukaryota; kingdom Metazoa; phylum Chordata; class Actinopteri; order Cichliformes; family Pholidichthyidae; genus Pholidichthys; species Pholidichthys leucotaenia. The sequence continues at coordinate 38,910,981 of CM035843.1, read as the reverse complement.
CCCGGCCTTGGATGCGCTCTGTAGAGCGTGCCCAAATGCCAAGTCACGTTTCGTTACCTTGTATTCATACATGTGTAATGACGATAAAGTTGAATCTCAATCTCTCATCTCAAGAGACAGTGGATAAGCATGGGAGAACAATGCTCGGGAGGTTCCTGGCAAGATAGCAGGAAGGAGTCAAGGACGTAGGGGGTTGAATGCAGTGTAATGCAAATGTCATGTTGTGTGTGGGAAAATGCCATGAAACTTGGGAGGAGAGATTTGGGTAAAAGAAGAGTGCCTGCTTAAATGTGTCAGTCTGTTCTGTGCTTGAGAGATGTGAAGTGTATAATAAACTGTCTGCCATGAATCAGCCTCTTATTTCACACACTCCACAGTGTAAGTTTTTTTTTGTCATGGGTGGTGATGGGTTGTCTTTCCTAAGATATCTTTGCTTTTATTAGTAAACATAATTTCTTTATGGTCATTGCATAAAAATATTAAACATCTTTTAGGTTTTACTTACTTTCTTAGATTATCTTTCAAATATTAACCTGTTGAACTCTGTTCAACTTCCCTAAAAACGCCTAAAAATAACATGCCCAAAGTAAATCAAAAGCTGTTCTTCAACCCTTTGCAGCATCTTCATGGGGTTAGTCTCATTTAAAAGAAAACACTCTGAATTTTTTGGCAAAACAGTCATAATCTCTCTAAGTGCTCCTGCCACTGAGTAACAAGAAAGTTCGCCTGGGTGTTTTTTTAGATATGAATGCTTGCAGATAACATACAGCTGTCAGATACTGGCTGGAAAACACAACAGAAATGTAGAACCAAGTGTTTTCAAGCTCAGGTCAAAATTTTGTAAAAATACCACAAAAAATGAATATATTACACAGCTTTTTTCTCAGGTTGTAACAAGGCTGTGTCTGTACTGGAAGACCGGAAATACAGCTTTTTTTTTTTCAGTGCGCACTGAGATGCACTAAGATGCAGTGACGTGACCGCCCACGGAATTCACAAGAGTTCAAGGGGTTAAAAATATACTGATATGCTACTTTTTTTTATATTCCTAGTAACACTAACAAATGCACATGTGCCTGGAATTTCTCAAAAAAGCATCAACTGCATATATCAGTTGTGGAAAGCACATGCAGAAGCGACTGCCCCTCAACAACCCACTGCTTCAAGCAATGTCTGCCCTTGATCCTGCTGCTAAGGGACACAGTGAAGGTACCAAGGCCCTAGAGAAACTCAGTCAGCTCCTGGGCCCTTTCCTGACAGACAAGGAGACGGATTCAGTGTCTATGGAAATCAGGAAGTTCCAGGTAGACTCAAGCCTGAAACAAACTTTGGAGGAAGGAAGAGTAGATGTCTGGTGGGGAAAAGTCTTCACAACAAACAGCTATCCAGCTCTCTCTAGAATGGCTATGGTGTCTCTAAGCTGCTTCCATGGGCCTAGAGTTGAGTCATCATTCAACACCATGGGAGATATCATTGACATAAGGTCAACTAGAATGAACATTAACACATTCAGCTCAATTCAAACTGTGAAGTACAGTCTCAAGGCTAGAGACACATCATCACTTGCTTTCTTCAAGAAACATGATGTCAAGCACTCCAAAATTGATGAAAGGCTGTGTGTCAACTTCAAAAATGCAGCAAGTGCCTACAGGCATGAAAAGGAAGTAAAAAGGAAAGAGAAGGAAATGAAACAGAAAGAACTCAATCTTCAACATGATTCTGTGGCAAGCAAGGCGGCCATGAAAAAGAACAGAGAAGCTGCAGCTAAGCAGGCACTGCTTGCCCACAGAAAATCAGAGAAGAGGAAGGCTACAGAACGGCTCCAGGCTTTGGTAGCCAAGAAGAAAAAATTGCACAATTACATGTGAAGAATACATTGACTTGTACATAAGTTCATAGAGTAGTAGCACAGGCATGTAAATATGGAAGTGACATTTTCTGTTTCTCAATAAAGTGTGACACTGAATCAAAACAGTATTGAACATGATTACACATGTGATGCAGCAGCAGATTAAAAAGGTAAACTATAAATGCATTTGTACTTACTTCTAACTTTAAATATAAGACCACATTTGAGCATTCTAAAACACCAGATTTCATTAGCTTCTGGGGGGCGTTGCCCCCCAGACCCCCCACCGAGGCTCCGCCATGGATCCGGCTTGGGGGTCTGTGTCCCCCAAGACCCCCGGCTTAGTTTCCTCTTTTTTTCCCAAACCCCATTCTCATCCCTGAGGATAACAGGGTAATATCAGATCTTTTAAATAAAAAGGGGCCTGATTGTTTAGAGCTTTGAAAGTAAGAAGAAGGATTTTAAACTTAATTCTAAACTCTATTCTAAACTCTTATCTAAAAAAAAAAAAAAAACCCACATTAATTTTATTTTAAAAAACAGACAAAAATTAGTCATAAAATAATCCACAAACATAATAAAGTTTCAAATATACAAGAAAAGTCAATTTTACAAGAGGAAATTACAAATTTGAGGAACATGGTTTCAACTTTAGATTTACAGAGAAGAGTAGAAAACTATACGAAAATTGTTATAAATTTTTGAGAAAAACCTCAAACCTTCAAGACTGAAGTCATTACTCAAGTTTTTAAGTGGGTGCTCTTTGTACCCTTAACGCAAGTAGAAATTTTTGGATGTCTACTTTTAATTATTAATTTCAAAGCACTGCTTTTACATGAGTAGAATTTCTGGTTACTATACCCACCTGATCATATAATTTAAGTATGCATGAGTACATTACTATTATGAATGTTTCTTTCCCTTCCCTACTCTCTCAATGGAAAAAAAGAAACACTAGAATAAAAATACAAAAAATACACATATTTTTGTCATTTATGTAAACCATGACAAAAAAATCCTGCAGGACGAAACATCACACTTGATATTTTCTAACCTGTTTGTATACCACCATAGACAGAGAGCGAACTTGAATTAGACAGAGCTCAGAGAGGGCAAGATGAGACAGAAGAGAGGAGCCAAAGAGAGGAAAGTGTTCAGGCAGAAGAAAGAGCAAAGGATAACACCACTAAAAAGTCTAAACACAGGATGTCTGGGTGGGACCCCAACTGGCCCAATATTAAAGCCTCGGTTGTACAGTACTTCAAATGGTAAGTTCCATATGCAACGTTCCTGTGTAAAATTTTAAAAAGAAATAAATAGTATAAAATTAACATATTCCGGCATGTTTACTGCCCCCCCCCCCCGGGGGAAAAATATGTTGCCACCGTGCCAAGGTCTTTAAGCCAGAGGAAACACTGCAATCCTGTTCATAATTTTTATGGACAGGATTTCTAGGCGCAGCCAGGGAATGGAGGGTGTCATGCTTGGTGACAACAGGATCTCATCTCTGTTGTTTGCAGATGATGTTGTCCTGTTGGCTTCATCCAGCAATGGCCTGCAGGTCTTACTGGGATGGTTTGCCGCCGAGTGTGAAGCGGCTGAGATGAGAATCAGTACCTCCAAGACCGAGTCCATGGTCCTCAGCCAGAAAAAGGCAGACTGTCCTCTCCAGGTTGGGGACAAGCTCCTGCCCCAAGTGGAGGAGTTTAAGTATCTCAGGGTCTTATTCACAAGTGAGGGGAGAATGGAGCGAGAGATTGACAGATGGATCGGAGCAGCATCTGCAGTGATGCAGATGTTGTACCGGTCTGTTGTGGTGAAAAGGGAGCTAAGCTCTAAGGCAAAGCTGTCAATCTACCGGTCAATCTACATTCCTACCCTCACCTATGGTCATGAGCTTTGGGTAATGACCGAAAGAATGAGATTGCGGATACAAGCGGCTGAAATGAGCTTTCTTCGTAGGATTGCTGGACTCACCCTCAGAGATAGGGTGAGGAGCTCAGTCATCCGGGAGAGGCTCAGAGTAGAACCGCTGCTCCTCCACATTGAAAGGAGCCAGTTGAGGTGGTATGGGCATCTGATCAGGATGCTTCCTGGACGCCTCCCACTTGAGGTGTTTCGGGCACATCCCATTGGGAGGAGACCCCGGGGCAGACCCAGGACTCACTGGAGAGACTACATCTCCCAGCTGGCCTGGGAATGTCTTGGTATCCCCTCTGAAGAGCTGGAGCAGGTGGCTAGGGAGAGGGAAATCTGGGCTTCTCTGCTTCAACTACTGCCTCCGTGACCTGGACCTCCGGAAAAGCGGAAGAAGATGGATGGATGGATGTTAGAATTTCATCACAGAATGTTGTGAATTTAAAAGTAAAAAGCCACAAATTTACGAGAAAAAATTATTAAATTTTTGAGAAAACTGTCACAAATTTAGAAGAAAAACCTTACCTATTAGCAAAAGTCGTTACTACTCGAGTAAATTTTTCAATAGATACTTTTGTATTTTTAAGTAATTTTTTGGGTGAGTAGTCGTACTTGCACTTGAGTGATTAACACGATGATGTAACACTAGTCTTACTTGAGTACAATTCCTGGCTACTCGACCCACCTCTGCATAAAAAACAGGAAGTGCAATCTTCTCATTTCTTTAACAATTGAACTAAATAGAGAGTGTATTTCTTTGTGAAGTGAGCATTTTGATATTTTAACAGTATAAATATGATCTATGGTGTATTTTAGAAGGTTAAAACTCACAAAAACACCTTCTTTTGTACAATATGGGACAAACACAAAGAAGACTGCAGTACCTGGAAGTGCCTCTGGAAGGCAGGGTTGGGAATCTGATGAGGTTTCAATAAGTCTGTTTGTTCTCCATTTTCATCTTCTTCTACCAACATCATGGCGTCAATTAGGGCGTCTACTGCAGACAGCTGTGTCTCTGAAAGAATCACATGAACCCAAGTGTTTCAGTTAAAAAAAAAAAGTCAACCTTTTCTCCTTAACAGTCAGCAAACTTAGTTGAAATGATCCAGCTGTGAAGCTCAAGTTCAAAAGCATCAGAGAAGCGGTTCTGAATCTGTGCCCAGCACAAACTATTTAAAAAAAACATTCACTGATGTATGTTTAACACTAAAACAATGTCTTATTCTGAAAGAATAACATTTATCTCTCTTATGTGGAAATGTTGAGACAAACAAGGAGATCTTTAAGAGATGGAGGAATCATCTTCATCTAACAACTTTAAAAAAAAATCAAAACTTTTTTCCATTTAGATACAGATTACAATAATTAACAACATTTATTCTTTTCTTGTTCCTGAGAAGAAAGTGTTATTTCTCAGTTGCTTATATCTAAAGTACATGGAAAAGTTCTCTCTTCAACTTTACATTGCTGTTATAAGTCTTGAATGAAAAATTACTCATTTGTCAACAATTTTGTTCATTTCTGTACAACTGTACTACAAATGCAAGTCGACTTTGAACTGCTTAATCGCTTAATCCTTTTGTGGTTGGGGCGGGGGGTTGGGGCCTATCCCAGCATCTTTGGGCAAGAGGCAGGATACACCCTAAATACATCACTGCTGAATCAGTTTTGATTTATGATGTTTTATTCAGACCTTGTATAAATGAAAATGTGCAAATTTGCTTGTTTTCACATAGATTACTTCTTAAATGTCCACATCAGTTAACAAAGACTGAAGATAAAAACTTGAATAACTAAAATAATCCTTAAATTTGAAAAAAAAATAAAATAAAATAAAAAAAACACCCCACCACTACAAATGATTGTGGAACCATTATTTTAAGGTGAAAATCTTACATAGTGATGAATTCATCACAAGCCTACTGTATACATGCATATCCATATGAAAATTATAGACTGCTCTTTAAGTTTAAAGTACATTTTAAAACATTTGTAAACAATGTGTCTGGAAGTTTATCCTTTAAATTAAATTAAATTAAATCCTTAAAATCTGTGTGTGTTTATATACTTGCATATTTATTCCACCTAGCTGCAATGCTCCGTACTGTGGGTGTTTATATATTTACATATTTATTCCATCTAGCTACAATGCTCTGCACTGTGTGCTCATATATTCATATATTTATTCCATCCAGCTACAATGCTCTGCACTGTGTGTCTGTGTGTGTGTGTGTGTATATATATATTTTATAGTAATATGCACATATGTATATTAGCTGCTCTTGCTTGCTTGTTGTTTTTTTTTGCCTTCTGATTGTTGCTCTGAGTGTTGCTATCCCTGTGCTGTTGCAATCCTGGAATTTCCCCGTTGTGGGACTAATAAAGGCTTATCTTATCTTATCTTATCTAAATATTAGTACAGTTTTGATTTTAGCTTACATCACCTAAAGGCAGAAATACTGATTTGAAGAGTCAATTTTCAGAACTTCTCCTAAAACCGCAATTTTATTCAAAATGCATCATTTTACATAAAAGTGGGGACACATCTCAGTCTGCTCTCTCTTTGACCTCATGGCTTGGATTTTGCTCTGATGTGCATTGTCAGTTGCGAGACCTTCTATAGAGAGGTGTGCGTCTTTCCAACTGATGTCCAATCAATTTAGTTTACCACAGGTGGATTCTAATCAACGTGGAGAAACATCTCAGCAAAAATCGACAGATATAGGAGGCACCGGAGCGAAAGTTCAAGTGTTTTTGCAAAGTCTCTGAATACATATTCACGTTATATTTCAGTTTTTTTCATTTTAATAGATTTAAAATCCTAAAATTATGTTTTAATTTTCTCCTTATGGGGTGCTGAGTAGTGATTAATGGAGGGGTGCATTTAAATGATTGTTGCATCAGGCTGCAACATAAAACAAGAAAAATGCAGGGGGGATGAATACTTTTGCAAGCCAGTGTATTAATTTCTTGGAGTACTTTGTATTTTAAACACAAGTCAAACATAAACAAAGCATACCAGAGGGAGTCAACTTTTTGTTTTCAAGAGAGGGAAATGGAAACTGTCTGAGGTCTTCCGTGAAAGGCAGCTGGACGTACAGCAGACACTGCAGAGGTCAAGGAAGCCACTGTTAGCTCTGTGCTAGTTTGAGTTTAAGTAAATATTGGTGATAACAAAAGCAAGTTCAACAGGCTCACCTCATAGTCTTTCTTTATACATGGGAAAGCCGCGCCCACTTGAGGGTTGCTTCGACGATCATAGGCATAACGAACAATAGCCACCATATGGAGCTCATGCAGAGCTCGAATAAGAGCAGACAGAGCCACGCCTGCATGCTGCTCAGGAAAAAAATTAAGAAAAAATAACTGTCAATTTGAATAGGAATTAGAGGGGACATACTGCCCTTTTTTTCTACATTTGTTGCAGTTCCCAGAAGCCTTAAAAGTGGAGGTTTCATCATATGTCCCCTTTAACTGACAATGTGACAGTCCTCCAGATTTTTACCTCATCATCTTTTCCAGGAAATATCTTGATAACTTGACTCCCCATGAAGAGATGGCGCTGTACCTGCATGCGTTACAAAAAATTGATAGAAAAATGGGGAAAAGAAACGCATATTAAACTCTATTTTTTGATGGTATGTTTAAACACACTACTTCAAAATAAGAATAAGGATTACCAAGTCCTGCTTAGCGAACCCTAGGACAGCAAAACATTTCCCATCATGCTTATATTTCATCTGCTCTTGATCCACTTTGGAAAAGGGAACAATATCACTTCCATAACGAAAACCTGGAAGTAGAGAAGAGGATGAACTTAAATGAAAGCTGGAGCTCCATCAGCAGCACCACCACAAAGCTTGATTTTCACCTTGGATGGTGTCATCCTTCTGGACCTCCGTTTCATTGTCGTCGTCCAAGCAGTAGACTGTCTCTCTCTTTAAATCGTCTTTTTTGTTGGTTTGAGCATCAACTGTAATCCACATTTTCTTTAACTTTTCTTCAGTCACCTGTTGGAGTGATATTTTATTGTTGTTGCAAAAGAGAAGAAATACAAAACACATCTATTTAGTCCAATATGAGTATTAGACCGGGACAGACATTCAGTGTCGTAAACTTTTAACAAATCCATAAAAAAACACTGAAAAGTCTTGAATTCATAAACAAGAAATTTAAAGGACTAAACAGTCCTTCAAAGCTTGGATGACTTGTAATTTCCTGCTATTAAATTCAGATAAGACTGAAGTCACTCTAGCTGGTCCAAAAAACCTTAGAAATACCTTTCCAAATCAAACCCTTACTTTGGATGCGGTTACTCTTTCTCTTAACAGTTCTGTGAGGAACCTTGGAGTTATTTTTGATCAAGATCTGTTTTTTAATTCACATATTAAACTTGTTTTTAAGACTGCCTTGTATCATTTGCGTAATATTGCCAAGATTAGGAGCATCTTGTCTCACAGTGATGCTGAGAAACTGATCCACGCTTTTGTTGGCTCTAGATTAGATTATTGTAACTCTTTATTATCTTTAAAAAGTCTTCAGTTGATCCAAAATGCTGCTGCAAGAGTTTTAACAGGTACTAGAAAGAGAGATCATATCTCTCCGGTTCTGGCCTACCTTCATTGGCTTCCCATAGAGTTTAGAATTAAGTTTAAAATCCTTCTTCTCACTTACAAAGCTCTAAATAATCAGGCCCCTTTTTATTTAAAAGATCTGATATTACCCTATTATCGTAACAGAGCACTACGCTCCCAAAATGCAGGATTATTTGTAATACCTAGAATCCCCAAAAGTACAATGGGAGGCAGAGCCTTCAGTTATCAGGCTCCTCTCCTGTGGAACCAGCTGCCAATCTGGATTCGGGAGTCAGACTCAATCTCCGTTTTTAAGAATAGGGTTAAAACCTTCCTTTTTGATATAGCCTATAATTAGGGAGGGATCATGTGCCCCTGAACCCTCCCTTAGTTATGCTGCTAATAGTTTTAGACAGCCGGGGGGCCTCCAACAATGTACTGGGCTTCACTCCTTTCTTCACTCTCAATAGCCATGTTTACATGGACACAAGTAACTGGATGAAAAGCCTGATCGGAATAAAAGTGCTTCATGTAAACACACAATCTGAATATTCAGACCCGATCACACTCATTCGGATCAAAATTTCCTTACGATTGAGACGGGTGGGTTTGCCAATTGTTAATCCGATTGGTGCGCATATAAACATTCCAAAGTTTGGGTAGAAAATATGTTTACTGCGCATGTCTGTACGTCAGCTACACGTCGACGCGACGCATTTCCGCCTTTACAGCAGCTAGCGGAAGACATGGCGGGAGTAAAACAAATCTGGTCTGTATTGTCCTGCTGTCTTCCTCTGTTCGTCATATGAACCGCTGGCTGTCTGTGTGGTGTCCTAAAAATGACGTGGGCTACATTGACAATTGGAGCTCTTTTTGGGGAAAACCTGGTCTTATGAGACGAGACAGCATTCATCCCACTTTGGATGGTGCTTCTCATTTATCTAACAATCTGGCATCTTTTTTATCCAAATTTCCAAAACCATGACTACTCAGAGTTGGGATCAGGAAGCAGAGTCGCAGTCTTACACGCTTCTCTGCAGCTCCTCTTCATCCGCCACCCCTCAGCTTAGCCCCTGTCTTCCCCATCAGAGAATCGTTGTCTGCTCCCTCCAAAGTAAATAAAAATATAATGTATAAGCATCCCAAAGTGATAAAGCAAAATATTGGTAAAACTCAAATTAAACATAAAGCCTCTAAATTGAATGATTTGGCCTCTGTTCCTCCTCATAATTTAAAAATTAAATGTGGTTTATTAAATATTAGGTCTCTAACTCCCAAGTCTCTGTTAGTCCATGATCTGTTAATTGATCATCAGATTGATTTAATTTCCCTTACAGAGACTTGGTTAGGGCAAGAGGATTATGTTGGTTTAAATGAATCAACTCCCTCTGGTTATTTAAACTGTCAAAATCCCAGAAGTTCTGGTCGTGGAGGAGGAGTAGCATCAATTTACCATTCCAAATTACTAGTTAATGTAAAGCAAAAAACATGTTATAATTCCTTTGAGGGCCTGGTCCTCAGTGTTGGGCACTTTAGCAATTCCAGGTTAAACCCAATTTTATTTGCCATAGTTTACCGCCCCCCATCAACCTATTCAGAATTTTTATCCGAATTTCCTGATTTCTTAGCTGATTTAGTGCTGAAATCTGATAGAATAATTATAGTAGGGGACTTTAATATACATGTGGATGTAGATAGTGACTGCCTTAATGTGGCTTTTAATTCAATATTAGACTCGATTGGGTTTTCTCAGAAAGTAGGAAATTCTACTCATTACCTCCACCATACATTGGACCTTGTTCTGACATATGGCATAGAAATAGAAAATCTTGTAGTGTCTCCTCATAACCCTGTACTGTCAGACCATTGTCTGTTAACCTTTGATTTTACTATTTCTGACTATTTGGCTCCTAAAGAAAAATATTATCACAGTAGATGCCTCTCAGATGATGCTGTTTCCAAATTTATGCAGATTGTTTCCTCTATGCCATGTGTCAACACAACGGAAATAAGCTATAGACAGCTTGCTCCTTCTGTAATTGATAACATGGTGGATAATGTTTCAGCTTCTCTGCATCAGGCTCTAGACTTGGTGGCCCCCTTAAAAAAGAAAAAGTCTAATCAGAGATTTTTAACTCCTTGGTTCAACACAGAAACTCGTAGCTTAAAACAGAAGACTCGTCAATTAGAAAGAAAATGGCGCTCTACTAATTTAGATGAAATCTATTTAGCTTGGAGAAATCATCTTTTAATTTATAAAAAATCTCTTAGAAAAGCTAGAACGAGTTATTACTCTGCATTAATAGAAGAGAACAAGAATAATCCCAGGTTTCTTTTCAGTACTGTAGCCAGGTTGACAAAGAGTCAGGACTCTGTCAATCCTAGCATCCCCTTAGAGCTTACTAGTCAGGACTTTATGAACTTTTTCAATAATAAAATTTCATCCATCAGAGATAAAATCAATCAGATTCTTCCCACAGTTAACTTAAATACTGTAACTACTACAACTCCTTCTATTGATGTCTGTCTTGATGAGTTTACTCCAATCGACCTTTGTGAGTTAGACAAAATAGTTTCCTCATCCAAACCTTCAACTTGTCTTTTAGACCCTATTCCTACCAGGTTATTTAAAGAAGTCTTCCCACTTATTGGTAGCTTTATTCTTCATATAATCAATTCTTCATTAACTTTAGGCCATGTACCGCAGGCTTTTAAAACGGCTGTAATTAAACCCTAACTCAAAAAGCCAACGCTAGATCCAGGAGCTTTAGCTAACTATAGACCAATCTCTAATCTCCCTTTCATTTCAAAAATCTTAGAAAGAGTTGTTGCTACGCAATTATTTGACCACCTGCAGGGAAATGGTTTATTTGAGGAGTTTCAGTCTGGGTTTAGAATCCATCATAGCACTGAAACAGCCTTAGCGAAGGTCACTAACGACCTCCTTATTGCATCTGATGATGGACTTGTTTCTGTACTTGTCCTTTTAGATCTTAGTGCAGCTTTTGATACTATTGATCATAATATTCTACTTGATAGATTAGAACACTATGTTGGACTTAATGGAACTTCGTTGCAGTGGTTTAGATCTTATTTATCTGATAGGTTCCAGTTTGTTCATGTAAATGATGAGTTTTCTCTCAGCTCAAAGCTTAGTCATGGAGTTCCACAGGGATCTGTGCTTGGCCCTACTCTTTTTAGTTTATATATGCTTCCGTTAGGCAACATTATTAGAAAGCACTGTATACATTTTCACTGTTATGCAGATGACACACAATTATACCTGTCAATGAAGCCAGATGATACTAATCAATTAGCCAAGTTAGAAGCCTGTCTTAAGGAAATCAAAGTTTGGATGACTTGTAATTTCCTGCTATTAAATTCAGATAAGACTGAAGTCATTCTTGTTGGTCCAAAAAACCTTAGAAATTCCTTTCCAAATCAAACTTTCAGTTTGGATGCAGTTACTCTTTCTCTTAATAGCTCTGTGAGGAACCTTGGAGTTATTTTTGATCAGGATTTGTCCTTCAATTCACATATTAAATTTGTTTCTAAGACTGCCTTCTATCATTTGCGTAATATTGCCAAGATTAGGAGCATCTTGTCTCAGAGTGATGCTGAGAAGCTGATCCACGCTTTTGTTAGCTCGAGATTAGATTATTGTAATTCTTTATTATCAGGCTGTCCTAAAACATCTTTAAAAAGTCTTCAGCTGATCCAAAATGCTGCAGCAAGAGTTTTAACAGGTACTAGAAAGAGAGATCATATCTCTCCGGTTCTGGCCTCCCTTCATTGGCTTCCCATAGAGTTTAGAATTAAGTTTAAAATCCTTCTTCTTACTTACAAAGCTCTAAACAATCAGGCTCCTTTTTATTTAAAAGATCTGATACTACCGTATCATCCTAACAGAGCACTACACTCCCAAAATGCAGGTTTACTTGTAATACCTAGAATCTCCAAAAGTACAATGGGAGGCAGAGCCTTCAGTTATCAAGCTCCTCTCCTGTGGAATCAGCTGCCAATCTGGATTCGGGAGTCAGACTCGATCTCTGTTTTTAAGAATAGGGCTAAAACCTACCTTTTTGATATAGCCTACAATTAGGGAGGGATCATGTGTTTCTGAACCCTCCCTTAGTTATGCTGCTAATAGGTTTAGTCAGCCGGGGGACCTCCAGTAATGCACTGGGCCTCACTCCTTTCCTCACTCGCTATGAAATATTTTTTTTTTTGCTGGTCATTAACATTTGTTTGTTCTCTCCCATAGATTGAGTCCCCATCGTGCTGCTTGCTCTCTACATGTCTGTTCTTTTCTTCTTCTCTGTCCCCTCACCCCCCAGCCAGTCGCAGCAGATGACTGCCCCTCCCTGAGCCTGGTTCTGCTGGAGGTTTCTTCCTGTTAAAAGGGAGTTTTTCCTCTCCACCGTCGCCAAGTGCTTGCTCACAGGGGATCGCCTGATTGCTGGGGTCTTTCTGCAACTGTGGGGGTCCTCCCTACAGTTGATAGTGCTATGAGATGACTGTTGTTGTGAAATGGCGCTATATAAATAAAGTTGAATTGAATTGAATTGAAATATGCAGAAGTATGTACTGCTGGGCTTGTAGCTTCATTACGCAGACCAGCAGAAGCAAAAGTACAGTCTGAATAACACAATACAGGTCCATTTCAAAAAGAGAAAAACACGAAGCGGGGCTTGGTTACATTGGAAGTTGCTTCTTCTTCTACTATTTCCGGAATGTCAGATAATTGTGCGCATGTCAAAATGATTTAGTCTGTTCAAACGTGTGACACATGGAAACGCACGTCCTAATCGGATCAGCTTTTTCTGGAGCTATGTAAACAGTAAAGTTCTGATCTTAACTGTAATCAGATTGAAGAAATTTTGCACATGTAACCATGGCTAATAAAATATTTTTGCTGGTCATTAAAAGGGAGTTAGGAGGGAGTGTTAAAAGGGAGTTTTTCCTCTCCACCGTCGCCAAGTGCTTGCTCACAGGGGATCGCATGATTGCTGGGGTCTTTCTGAAATTGTGGGGGTTTCCCCTACAGTTGAAAGTGCTGTGAGATGACTGTTGTTGTGAAATGGAGCTTTTTTTTTTTTTTTTTTTTTTTTGTTACTTATTTGTACCCGTAGGTAGATTTGGTTTGCAGTCTGGTGACAAGCCACCGGCTGCTGGTCGCTACGTGCGCGAGCGCCCTAAACCTACATGTTTTTGGTATGCAGGAGGAAACCGGAGAAATCCCGGAGTAAACCCGCGCAACACGGGGAGAACATGCAAACTCCACACAGCTCACTGTTGGTCGGGGGCTGGAATCGAACCCACGATCTCATGATCCCCGCGATCCCCCGGCCGAGGGTAAACTGTGCTGCCACAGTGCTAAACCACTGCGCCACCGTGCAGCCCAGCCCAGCTATATAAATAAAGTTGAAAGAAAGAGTCCCATATATGCAGCAAAGCTGATGTGTGATTAAAACTGTTGAGAATGTTTTAATACACGTGGGGAAAAATAATTATGATCTTCTGTGACAACTTACAAAAAGTTGTATTTCAGTCATTTTTTAAGGCATAGAAAAAGCAAACTCAGCCAACAAAATCAGATGCACAAAACTATTGTGTGCAACTCGTCACTTCAGTAGCTTCAGTAACAAATTTGCATGGCAAGCCAATGAAATAAAAATGTAAATTCATTGGCAAATTGCTAATGTTGGCACTGACGCGAAACCCAGAAGAAACAAGGTACAAGTTAAGAAGAAAATAATCAATTTACAAACAACATGGGAACAAAAGTAATTTATATTTTTAAAACAATAGAATTAGCAAAAAAATTAAAAATCAGATTTGTGACTACCATCCACTGAATAAATACTGAAGTGGTATCAGGCTGCAGATGACTGCTCACCAAAAAAACAAAACTAATAAAAATACTGTTGAGTAATTTCACCTTTAGGAGTCTGATGTAAGTGGTAAGTAAGATAAGATAAGATAAGCCTTTATTAGTCCCACAATGGGGAAATTCCAGGATTGCAACAGCACAGGGATAGCAACACTCAGAGCAATAATTTAGAAGATAATAAGAGCAGCGAATATACATATGCACACAGAAATATACACAGCGCGGAACATTGTAGCTAGATGGAATAAACAGCATAACAGTCTATTCAGTTACCCCACATAGTATGAATATGTACCCATACAGCATATTTCGCATATGAATCAGTCTAGTTGTCACCCTCTGTAGTGATTGATACTGTCCGAGTTGTATAATGGAGGGGACCATTATTGTGCAAGTTTGTTGCATTTTGTGCATTCAATACTTATTAGGTCGTAAAGTTTTTTTACGGCCTCTACGAGCAGCCCTGCTTAGGTTATAAAGTCTGACAGCCGTAGGTAGGAAGGACCTGCGAAACCTCTCGGTAGCACACCTAGGATGGTGCAGCCTACTACTAAATGAGCTCCTCAGGGCGTTCAGTGTGTCCTGCATGGGGTGGGACTCAGACTCCAGCAGAGGTGATAACTTAGCCACCATCCTCCTCTCTCCTATCTCCTCCACTGGGTCGAGGTGCTACCCCAGGACAGAGCTAGGTTTCTTGATCAGTCTATTCAGTCTCTTCCTGTCGGCTGCCATGACGCCACTGCCCCAGCAGACCACTCCAAAAGTGATGGCTGATGCCACCACCAAATCGCAGAAGGTCTTCAGGAGCACCCCTTGTACACCAAAAGACCTGAGCCTCCTCAGGAGGAACAGCCTGCGCTGTCCCTTCTTGTAGAGCGCCTCGGTATTGTGTGACCAGTCCAGTTTATTGTTCAGATGAACACCCAGGTACTTGTAGGACGTCACCATCTCAATGTCTGTTCCCTGGATGTTTACTGGTGCTGTGAGGGGTTGTCCTCGCCTTCAGCAGTCCATCACCAGCTCCTTAGTTTCCCTCGCATTGATCTGGAGGCAGTTCCGATGGCACCAGTCCACAAAGTCCTGGATAAGTCCTCTGTACTCTGCATCGTCTCCATCAGAGATGAGGCTGACGAGCACAGAGTCGTCAGAGAACTTCTGTAGATGGCAGTGTGGTGTGTTGTATGAAAAGTCCCTAGTATAAAGGGTGAACAGGAAGGGAGCCTGAACTGTTCCCTGGTGGGCCCCCGTACTGCAGATGATAGTGTCAGACACACAATCCTGGGTTCTCACAAACTGTTGCAGGTTTGTGAGGTAGTCCAGGATCCACGATGACAGATGCTGGTCCACCCCTGCGCACAGTAGCTTGTCCTTCAGGATCACTGGTTGGATGGTGTTGAAAGCACTGGAGAAGTCAAAAAACATGATCCTCACCGTGCTCCCAGGCTTCTCCAGGTGGGACAGGGAATGGTGTAGGAGGAAGATCACTGCATCCTCCACCCCGATGCCATGCTGGTAGGTGAACTGGAGTGGGTCCATCGCTGGTCCCACCAGAGGGAGGAGGTGGGCAAGGAGAAGACTCTCCAGGGTCTTCATCAGGTGAGATGTGAGGGCCACTGGTCTGTAGCTGTTCAAGTCTCTGGGATGAGGAAGTCTTTGGTACGGGTACCACACAGGATGTTTTCCACAGCTGTGGTACCCTCCCCAGCTTCAGGCTCAGGTTGAAGATGTGCTCCACAATCCCACACAGCTGGTCTGCGCAGGACTTGAGGAGCTTCGTGCTGATGCAGTCCGGACCCGAGGCCTTCCTCACCTTGATCTTCCTCAGCTCTGCCCTCACCTGGGTCTTAGTGAGGGTCAGGTTGGGGCAGGGGGGCTGTGTGCTGGGAGTGGGGGGGGGGGGGTGTTGGTGGAGGGCTGGACAGCAGGACTAGGTGACGGTAGAGGCAGCAGTGGTTGGTGTGCGGGCAGAGGGGAGGGCGGTTGGTCAAACCTGTTAAAAAACAGATTTAGATTGTTCACCTACTCCCTGCCCCCCGTGGCCTGGGAGGAGGTATTCTGGAGCCCAGAGATGGTTTTGAGGCTTCTCCAGACCCCGCTGATGTCACTCTGTTGCAGCTTGTCCTCCATCTTGTTCCTGTAGCTGTCCTTGCCTTCTCTGATCTTCCTCCTTAGCTCCCTCTGTACGAACTTCAGCTTCTCCCCATTTCCCGACCTGAAGATCCTTTTCTTTTCTTTCAGTAGGGACTATCTCGGGGTTGATCCAAGGTTTGTTGTTTGAGCAACACCGTATGGTTGTGGTGGGTACGGTGTTGTCCACACAGAAGTTGATGTAGTCCGTGATGGTGTGTGTGAGGCTGTCGATGTCCTCACCATGTGGATTGCAGAGCTGCTCCCATGCAGTGATTTCAAAACAGTCCTTTAGAGCGTCCATTGCCTCTTCAGACCATATCTTCACTGTGTGCGTAACCGGAGGTTGTCTGTGTACTTGGGGTTTGCACACAGGCAGGAGGTGAACCAAGTTGTGATCCGATGTCCCGAGCGGGGGGAGTGGCAATGAGGTGTACGCCTCCTTAGTATTTGCATAGAATAAGTCCAGTGTTTTATTGTCTCTAGTGTGGCACGTGACATACTGGGTGAACGTGGGCAGAATGGAGGACAATGAGGTATGGTTAAAATCACCCGAGATGAGGAGGAGAGCATCTGGATGATCTGTCAGCAGCCTGTTAGTGACTGAGTGGATGATGTCATGTGCTGCCCAGTGTTCGCAGACGGATTTGCATAAATAACAATGCAGATCACGTGTGAGTATTCCCTAGGGAGGTAAAGAGGCCGCATACTAACAGCTAGCAACTCCATGTCTTTGCTGCAGTGCTGCTCTTTAACCGTGATGTGCCCAGGGTTACACCATCTGTTGTTCACATACATTGGGGACGGCAGTGGCTCAGGAGGTAGAGCAGGTCGTCCAATAACCACATGGTTGGCGGTTCGAATCCCGCTCTCCCCAGATATCCTGCCGTTGTGTCCCTGGGCAAGACACTTCACCCCAATTGCTCCTGGTGGGTCTGGAAGCGCCATGTTAGGCAGCATGCCACCATCAGTGTGTGAATATGTGTATGAATGGGTGGATAGCAGGATCTGTAAAGCGCTTTGGTCATCAAGAGATGAGAATAAAAGCGCTATATAAGTGAACGCCATTTACCATTTACATGATCACCCCTCCACACCTTGTCTTCCCACTGTCTAGTGTCCTGTATGCCTGTATTGCGTGGAAACCCTCCAGCTCGATGTTAGCATCTGTTGCTAGTTCTGTTAGCCACGTCTCAGTAAACAACATCACGCTAATCTCTCTGAAGACGCTCTCATAATGGGACATGACCGCTAGCTCGTCTCTCTTATTAAGTAGCGATCGTACATTCCCCATGATAACGGATGGAAGGATGGGTCTGTACCTTGTATTCCTCGCTTGTCGCCTTACTCCAGCCCGACATCCGTGCTGTTTCCTTCTGATTTCTCTTGGTATGTCGAGTTTTTGCGCTAGCACCATGGGGTGGGTAAGTGCTAACAGCTGATTCCTGCCGTACCATCTCCTGCTGTAGACAATGGCTCCGTCCATCGGCTCGGGAGACATTTGGGATATGAGCCAAATATCAGATTGATATCAGCACCAGTGCAGCGATGTGTGTGTCCGTGATGGATAAGGTGTCGCCGGATCAGAGAGTTTGACCAGAAAAAGACAGACAGTAAATAAAAAAAACAAGAAGAAAAACTCAGAGATGAGCCGCTGTTGCAAAAAGGCAGCGGGCTCGTGTGGCGCCGGAAGTAGTAATGGTAAAAAAAAGTAGTAAATGGTAAATGACATTCACTTATATCGCGCTTTTTACTCATCTCTGGATGGCCAAAGCGCTTTACAGATCCTGCTATCCACACATTCACACACTGATGGTGAAGGAGCTGCCATGCAAGGCGCTGGCCTGACCCACAAGAAGCAATTGGGGTTTCATTTCTTGCTCAAGGACACTTCGACATGCAGACTGCAGACAGAACGGGAATCAAACCACTGACCCTCCGATTAGTAGGCAGCCACACTACACCTGCACCACGGCCGCCCCCTAATGTATGAATGTTTAACAGTTTAGAACAATTCTATTACCTCAAAAGTCAAGGTAATGACAGTTTTTATATCAATCAGGCAATCAACTTTTAGATCACAGTGATCCTTCGCTGAGTTATCTGCTCTCTGCGCTTTTTTGTTCACAAGAAACATTAAGGTAACATAACATTGTCTTAAAAACTTTGGAAATATCCTCATTTTTAATTTTTAAATGGTACAAGCAATCAAAAGCCTCATTTCCACTGACTGCAGCTGCGTTCAGTTGCAGCTGCAATCCAGTCCGAGTCTTGCTGTAATCCCCACTGGCTGCGTTTGTGCTTTGAAGCGGCACAGATCAGAACAAGGTTTGCAAGACAAGATCATATGAGAATCATATAAAATAACAAGAGCTCAAGAGAGAGCAAATTGATCACATGATAACAAGGAAGCAATACATGCTGCTGTCCATTCATTTGGATTCATGTCATGGTCATTATCAAAAGTCATGAGATCTGGGCATTTATGATTTAACAAAAAATGCTACCTCTGCTAGGCCACTGACATTGACTTTAAGCACATTCTAGATGGGTCTGTATCTAGGCTGTCTTAAGGTCAAGGTCAACGATCAGGAGATCTGGGGTGATTCAATCAGGCCAGAATGAACTACTGTCTTTGACGGTCTGGTTTAATGAACACACAGTTATTAAATACAGTAGATACTGTGGCAGCATTGCGTGCTGGATGCAGCATTCATCAAAAATAGGCTTGTTGCATATTTTCAGCAATCCGTTGCAGCCAGCCAGATCTATGATTCAACACACCGTAACTGGTGGAAAGTAGAGCATTGACTAGAATGGGAACACCATTTCCTCCGGCGACCACATCACAGCCGTAACAGAATGCAACCGCAGTCAAGTGGAAGTTGGGGGTAAAACAGAGAACCAAAACACTGCAAACACAAATAACTGTTGCAACTTAGAGAGTGTGTGTGGTTATCTGATTGCAACATTAGATCTATTTTTATATCACCTAAATGTTGTTTTAATATATTTGGGTTTAAACTTACCCAGGTAGAGAAAAACTGATTTTTATGATATGATTATTTTGGTACCTGCCACACCCAAGGATCATGCAAAGATACTTAAGGGTCATATTCAACGTTTCTACATTATCACTGGGGACATGCTTTAACAAAGACCATTAAAATTAAATGATTTATTATAAATGGAGAAGAGGCGACATTCAGATGGTGCAGTGTTGTCTGCTAAAAACCAGTGAAAATCTTTAGTGATTTGTCCTTAGCTCAATTTAGTCTATACCGGTAGTTACCATAGAAACAAAGTAATTTAATGATTTTACCAGGTTAATGTGTGAGAATATCTTAAACTCCACTCACAGCTTTGTAGCCAACAATACGGATGGAGAGGGCGCTGCCAATAGTCAGCACACAGGGCCAGGCATTGGGTCGCCTCTCGATACGCTTGAACATACACAGCTGCTCAACTGCATTTCTGCAACATGATTTAAATAAATAAATCGATTTGCACAATTTAAAAAAGCAGAAAGTGATTAGAATGAATTAGAATGAATGAGTGAATCAGAATGTGAGTAAGGACATAAAAAAGAGAAGCTTTCAAACCTGAAGGTGTAAATTTCATCCAGGCCATCTTCTACATCCAGGCTTAGCATAACCTCTTTCACCAACTCCAGGTTTTTCTTCTGTTCACTGGACAGGCCTTTTCCAGGAAGACCTGGGTGACCTGGATGAGCACCCCTCTGGTTCGAATCTCCTCCACCTTCTTCATCATTCTCCTCCACAGGGAACGGCAAACTGAAAATCAAAACATGACAGTTACAGCAGAAAATAAAAACTGACATAAAAATTTTTTCGTTTAATAACAGTCTGGAATAACATTACTCAAGTCAATGTTAGGTCTTGGAACAGAATCTATGAACAAAATCCTTGTGCTGTGCTCTTTCAAAGTCATAGATGAATAAATAACATGATGTCTCAGAAGAATCAGGGACTACACACTTATAACTTTAAAAAAAAAAAAAAACTTGAAATGACATATTGTGAAGATATCTGAAGCTTACAAGAACTGCACAGTGATGCCATATTGTTTCAGGTTTTCAATGATCACCTCCAGACTTTCAGAACTGGATGGGGTGTTGAGATCAGTCAGGAGGGCAATGTTGAGACGATCGCACTTTTTCCCTCTTAAAGAAAAAACAAAGCACTGAAAAATCTTTTCAGCATGAGAGTCGAGGTATGCTGGGTCATGTCAGTTTTTAACTATGCAGAAAATAACAAGAATTATTTATGAATAAAGGTGGTGTCTTACTTAGTTTCTGTGTGAAGAAGATCCATGCTAACTACAAGGGCATCCAGCCCTGTAAAACACTTGTTAAGGAACTTACAAATTAGAAGTTTAAGGAGTATCTGGCTGCACAAATTAGCATCAATTAAGTGTTTGTCTGTACCTCTTGATTACAATATTATCACTTTTCAGGTATCATCCTTTCTAAATGTTCAGATCTTATCAAATACAAACACTACAGTAATTCTTCTGTGAAACAGTTAGACACACGGACAAAATTGTTGGTACCCCTCTGTTAATGAAAGAAAAACCCACAGTGGTCACAGAAATAACTTGAATCTGACAAAAGTGGTAATAAAAATATAAATAAAAATAAATCCCACTCCTGATAAGATCTCTACCCTTTATACTGCGGACTTCTCACACAACACAACACACTGCCATCTACAGAAGTTCTCTAACGACTCTGCGATCGTCGGCCTCATCTCCAACGGAGATGAAGCTGAGTACAGAGGACTTATCCAGGACTTCGTGGACTGGTGCCATCGGAACTGCCTCCAGATCAACGTGAGGAAAACTAAGGAGCTGGTGGTGGATTGCCACAGGCAAGGACAACCCCTCACAGCACCAGTAAACATCCAGGGAACAGACATTGAGATGGTGACATCCTACAAGTACCTGGGTGTTCATCTGAACAATAAACTAGACTGGTCACACAATACCAACGCACTCTACAAGAAGGGACAGCGCAGGCTGTTCCTACTGAGGAGGCTCAGGTCTTTTGGTGTACAAGGGGTTCTCTTGAAGACATTCTACGACACGGTGGTGGCATCAGCCATCACTTTTGGAGTGATCTGCTGGGGCAACAGCATTACAGCAGCCGATAGGAAGAGACTGAACACACTGATCAAGAAAGCTAGCTCTGTCCTGGGGAAACGCCTTGACCCAGTGGAGGAGATAGAAGAGAGAAGGATGGTGGCTAAACTGTCATCTCAGCTGAAGTCCAAGTCCCACCCCATGCAGGACATACTGAACGCACTGAGGAGCTCATTTAGCAGTAGACTACATCATCCCAGGTGCGCGACCGAGAGGTTTTGCAGGTCCTTCCTACCTACAGCTGTCAGACTGTATAACCTAAGCAGGGCTGCTCGCAGAGATAGCAAAAAAACGTGACAACCTCATAGTATTGAATGCAAAAGACGCAACAGACTTACACAAATGGTCCCCTCCAGTATACAACTAGGACAATGTCAGTCGCTATGGAGGGTGACAATATGTATGGGTACATATTCATACCATGCAGGGTAACTAAATAGACGGTTATGCTGTTTATTCCATCTAGCTACAATGTTCCGCACTGTGTGTATATATATTTATAACCAACACACAAGTGCTGAAACGAGCTGGTCTACCATCAATGGAGGACATGCTAACACAGATGAACCTGGATGATGTGTACATATGTATATTCTCTGCTTTTATTTTCTTATCTTCTAAATTATTGCTCTGAGTGTTGCTGTCCCTGTGCTGTTGCAATCCTGGAATTTCCCCATTGTGGAACTAATAAAGGCTTATCTTATCTTAAATAAAAATTCTATGAAAATTAACCAGTGAAAATC
Source organism: Pholidichthys leucotaenia (assembly GCA_020510985.1). Taxonomy (NCBI): domain Eukaryota; kingdom Metazoa; phylum Chordata; class Actinopteri; order Cichliformes; family Pholidichthyidae; genus Pholidichthys; species Pholidichthys leucotaenia. Next base: position 38,888,718 of record CM035843.1, on the reverse strand, counting down.
AGACAATGCTTCTGAATTGTGGTTCAACAGAATTACTTTAAAAAAAAACAAACTCATGAAACAGGCCTGGACAAAAATGATGGTACCCCTAGAAAAGATTGAAAATAATGTGACCATAGGGACATGTTCAACCAAGATGTGTCCTCTAATTAACATCACAGGTGTCTACAAACTTGTAATCAGTCAGTCGGCCTATTTAAAGGGTGACAAGTAGTCACTGTGCTGTGTGGTGACATGGTGTTTACCACACTAAACATGGACCAGAGGAAGCAAAGGAGAGAGTTGTCTCAGGAGATTAGAAAGAAAATTATAGACAAGCATGTTAAAGGTAAAGGCTATCAGACCATCTCCAAGCAGCTTGATGTTCCTGAGACTACAGCTGCACATATTATTCAGAAATTTAAGATCCACGGGACTGTAGCCAACCTCCCTTGACGTGGCCACAGGAGGAAACTTGATGAAAAATGGAAGAGATGGATAATATGAATGGTAACAAAAGAGCCCAGAACAACCTCTAAACACATTCATGGTGAACTCCAAGGTCAATGTACATCAGTGTCAGATCGCACCATCCGTCGTTGTTTGAGCCAAAGTGGACTTCATGGGAGACGACCAAGGAGGACACCACTGTTGAAAACAAATCATAAAAAAGCCAGACTGGAATTTGCCAAACTGCATGTTGACAAGCCACAAAGCTTCTGGGAGAATGTCCTATGGACAGACGAGACAAAACTGGAACTTTTTGGCAAGGCACATCAGCTCTATGTTCACAGACGCAAAAATGAAGCATACAAGAAAAGAACACCGTCCCTACTGTGAAACATGTAGGAGGTTCTGTTATGTTCTGGGGCTGCTTTGCTGCATCTGGCACAGGGTGTCTTGAATCTGTGCAGGGTACAATGAAATCTCAAGACTACCAAGGTATTCTAGAGAGAAATGTGTTGCCCAGTGTCAGACAGCTTGGTCTCAGTCGCAGGTCATGGGTCTTGCAACAGGATAATGACCCAAAACACACAGCTACAAAGACCCAAGAATGGCTAAGAGCGAAACATTGGACTATTCTAAAGTGGTCTTCTATGAGCCCTGATCTAAATCCTATTGAATATCTGTGGAAGGAGCTGAAACATGCCATCTGGAGAACGCACCTGTCACGGTGGCCCTCACGAGCTGTTAAGTTTCAGATACAATATATTGTATATAACTGTCATTTATCAAGTGTTTGTTGTGCTGTTATCCGCAGGGCTTTTATTGTGAAAGCGAGCAGAAGGTGTGGGAGCGGATATGTTTTTTTTCTGGGGACTCTCATGTTACTTTGTGGTCGTCAATAAAGGTGCAAGCAGACACAACGAGTGCGTTGTTCTTATCGTCTTTCAATGGTAGCAGAGGATGGTTACCAACTATAGAGTCCCGCCGATGTTTGATGAAGGGAAGCCCTATGTAAGTTGGAAAAATGAAGTCACGATTTGGACCCGAGTCACGGAGCTGGAAAAAAAGAAACAAGCGCTCGCTGTGGTTTTGGCGCTATCGGGAAGAGCGCGGGAAGTGGCGATGGAGATACCGATAGACGACCTGAATGGAGACACTGGTATGGACACTTTGCTTTTGAATCTTGATAACTCATTCTTGAAAGAAGAAAAAGACCGAGTTTATGAGGCCTACTCCAATTTTGACCGGATAAAGAAAGACAGCGATGTGTCTATGGCAGACTATATAATAGACTTTGAGCAGCGCTACTCCCGCATGCGTAAATATAAGATGGAGCTTCCCGATGCTGTGCTTGCATTTAAGTTGTTAGACACTGCATGCCTGGATGTTAAAGATCGGCAGCTCGCCTTGACTGCGTGTACAGACTTAACTTTTGCCTCAATGAAATCAGCACTCAAGCGAATATTTGGTGAAAATTCATCTGTTTTAACCACGGGCATTAATCAGGAAACGGCCTATATCACAGAACAAAACCGGCAAACAAGAAAGTCTTCCTCTTGGAATAGTAAACAAAAAACACCACAAGCAGGCACCAACCCCCTGGACAGGTATGGCTGGAGATCAAGATGTGCCATCTTGATCATCTATAACATCTATCACTGTTTTCTTCCTGCATTACCGACTGCACTATATAGTTCTCCACAGTATCTGCTGCTGGCTAATATATATTTTAACTGTTGACCAGTATCACTTAATCTTATCCTACACTTTATTACATGTATAGTTTATTTCTCTTATCTTATCATGTTTAATGTTGCAGCATTGTACCGAGACAAATTCCTAGTTTGTGTACTACATGAACAATGGCAATAAACCTGATTCTGATTCTGATTCTGATCTGCCAAAGCACATTTCACTGGGCTAAAGACTGTCCACACAGAAGTGAACAAGTCACACTTATAAAAGCGAGTTAAGTAAGTAACACAGAGGAGTGTAACTTTACCCTGTTTACTAAAGAGTCACCCAATGAAGCAGAAATCTTTATGACTGAGTGTTTTGATTCTGCAATAATCGACACCGCATGCACTCGGACTGTGTGTGGACAAGAATGGATTGGTAATTACATGACAAGGCTGAGTCAGAGTGAGATAAATAATATGAAAAAAACGGAGAAGCAGAGTAACAAACCATTTAAGTTTGGTGACGGAAAAGTGATTCATTCCACAAAAAGGTTGAAAATACCTGCAAAGATTGGACAGACAAGATGTAGTATTGAGACTGAGGTTGTTCCTGTAAAAATCCCACTTCTTCTGAGCAAAACATCTTTGAAAAGAGCAGGAACAGTGTTGGACATGGAAAATGACAGTGCAGTCATGTTTCAGCGACCAGTGAAACTTGACTTTACCAGCTCTGGTCATTACTGTGTGAACATTATGGACAAAAAAAATAGACACAGTCAGCGTGATGATCAGATTTTGACAGCTGATGATGATGTCACAAAACATGAAAGTGCAGATGAGAATCAAGAGCAATGGGATGAGGAGATCCTGACAATCACGGACAATTTGAACGTGGCTGAAAAACACAAAATCCTGGTGAAGCTTCACAAACAGTTTGGCCATGCTTCTGCTGACAAATTGCAGAAGCTGCTCGATAGCTCTGGAAATAAAGACACAGAATGCAACATGATCCTAAAAAAAAATCATCAGTGAATGTGACATTTGCCAAAGGTACAATAGGACCAAACCAAGGCCTGCAGTTGGGTTGCCACTAGCATCTCAGTATAATGAAACTGTGGCAGTTGATCTACATGAACTGAAGCCAGGCCTGTAGTATCTTCACATTATTGATCAATTCACAAGATTCAGTGCAGGCAGCATTCTCACTACAAAAAAGGCCTCAGAAATAGTGAAGCACTTCATTCATGTGTGGGTAAGTGTACATGGACCACCACAGAAACTGTTTAGTGACAATGGAGGAGAGTTCAATAATGATGAGGTGAGAGATATGGCAGAGAATTTCAACATAGAAGTTAAGACAACAGCTGCCTAAAGCCCGTGGAGCAATGGACTTCTAGAGAGACATAATCAAACACTCACAGAGATCATAATGAAAATAAAAGCCGGTAACTGCTGTGACTGGAACACTGCTCTAGACTGGGCACTCATGGCAAAAAACACTATGCACAATGTTCATGGATACAGCCCATATCAACTGGTGTTTGGACAGAATCCCAACATGCCCTCTGTGATAAATGATAAACTCCCAGCCTTAGAGGGCACTACAAAGAGTGAATGGGTTGCAAAACACATCTCTGCTTTGCACGCTGCAAGAAGAGCTTTCACAGAAGCAGAATGTTCTGAAAGAATACGGAGAGCACTACGCAAACAAATCCATCACACAGATGAAACATATGAAGTGGGTGATAAAGTCTACTATAAAAGAGTGGACTGTCCAGAGTGGAAAGGGCCAGCAGTTGTTATTGGCCAGGATGGTGCAGTGGTGTTTGTTCGACACGGAGGAACCTGCGTAAGAGTGCATCATCTCAGACTGAGAAAAGTGAACCCTAAAAGTAGTGAACATCAGACAACAAATGGAAATCCAGAAAACAACACAAACATTGGTGAAAAACAAGGAATGATAGGAACTGCTGAAAACATGGAGAACACAGAAAACGAAATGGAGGTTCAAGAAAACATGCTTCAGCCCCATTGCACCGAAGAAGCTACTGGAGTTCAGAGTGAGATTTCACTTTCCACGAATGGTGACAGAGAGACTCATGAAATACAACCAGAAATGCCTAACAGAGAAACAAACACAGCTGAAACATCCGGTGTTTGTTTGAAAACGGGCAGGTCCTGAAATACATAGACAAAGACAGTGGGGTTAAACACACAGCCAAAGTTTTGGGGTGGGCAGGCAAAGCAACAGTGAAATATAAAAATTGGTATAACTTGTTTTTTATGGAGCCTGATTGTCTAGATGGTAACACAAAATCTGTTGATCTAACACAGGTACAGAGTCTTGAGATTGAACCTGCTGTCACTGATGTTAACACTAATGAAGATGTGTTCGTGGCTAATGATTTATCATTTGATAAAGCCAAACAAGAAGAAATTAAATGCTGGAGAGATAACAGTGTGTTTGTAGAAATGAAGGATGAGGGACAAAAGTGTACTTCAACAAGGTGGGTGTGTACTCTCAAAGAAACTGTCTCAGGATTAGTGCCAAAAGCTCGTCTGGTGGCAAGAGGTTTTGAGGAGATGGAGATGTCTGAGCTGCAAAAGGACTCACCCACCTGTACTTCAGAGTCCTTACAACTACTGACAGCAGTTATTTGTCAAAAACAATGGTCACTTCATTCTATGGACATAAAATCAGCATTTCTTCAGGGAATGGAGGTGTCACGTGACATTTACATTAGACCACCTCCTGAAGCCAACTGTAATGGAATATTATGGAAGCTCATATGGCTTAGCAGATGCATCATTGTACTGGTACAACAGAGTCAAAGAGATGGTACTGAAAGCAGGTGGACAAATGTCAAAGGTCGATCCGGCTGTTTTCTATTGGTTAGATCAAGACTGCACCGTGTCTGGGGTGCTCGCCTGTCATGTAGATGATTTCATATGGGGAGGCACACAAAAATTCGCCACAACAGTCATACCTCACCTGAAATCTGTTTTTCAGGTTGGGCGTGAAGCACACAAACACTTCTCTTATGTGGGAGTAGACTTTGTGACTCTTGATGGAAAGGTGCAAATGCACCAGGAGAAATACATTCAGCACATGCAGCCCATACACATTGACCCATCGCAAGCAGTACAGCAAGATTCGCCTCTCTGTGAGGAAGAAAAAGATCAACTCAGATCAAAGATTGGTCAGATTCTCTGGGTTGCCAGGCAGAGTAGACCAGATGTGATGTTTGATGCTAGTAACCTAGCATCAACACTGAAAGATGCAACCGTACACACGATCCATGAAGCAAACAGAATAGTGTGCAAGATAAAGTCAAAGAAGGTTGTGTTAAACTTTTCACATTTGGGAAAAGACAGTGCACTAAAAATAACTGTGTTTAGTGATGCCTCATTTGGAAACCTGTCTGATGGAGGCACTCAAGGAGGACATTTCATTGCTCTCATGGGAGAAAAGGGAAAGTTTTCACCTCTTTCTTGGCAATCAAAGAGAGTAAAAAGGGTAGTGAGAAGTACACTAGCTGGTGAAACCCTGGCTATGTCTGAGGGAGTTGACAATGCACTTTTTCTAGCCACACTGTTTTCTGAGTTAGATAAGATAAGCCTTTATTAGTCCCACAACGGGGAAATTCCAGGATTGCAACAGCACAGGGATAGCAACACTCAGAGCAACAATCAGAAGGCAAGAAAAAAAAACAAGCAAGCAAGAGCAGCTAATATACATATGTACATATTACTATAAAATATATATATACACACACACAGACACACAGTGCAGAGCATTGTAGCTGGATGGAATAAATATGTAAATATATAAACACCCACAGTACGGAGCATTGCAGCTAGGTGGAATAAATATGTAAATATATAAACACACACACAGTGCGGAGCATTGTAGCTAGATGGAATGAAACAGCATAACCGTCTACTTAGTTATCCTACATGGTATGATTATGTGCCCATACATATTCTCACCCTCCATAGTGACCGGTATTTTCCTAGTTGTATACTGGAGGGGACCATTGTATAAGTCTATTGCGTCTTTTGCATTCAAAAAACTATTAGTTTGTTACGTCTTTTTGCTATCTCTGCGAGCAGCCCTGCTTAGGTTGTACAGTCTGACAGCCGTTGGTAGGAAGGACCTACGAAACCTCTCGGTTGTGCACCTGGGATGATGTAGTCTGCTGCTAAATGAGCTCCTCAGTGCATTCAGCATGTCCTGCATAGGGTGGAACTTGGACTCCAGCAGAGATGACAGTTTAGCCACCGTCCTTCTCTCTCCTATCTCCTCCACCGGATCAAGGCGCTGCCCCAGGACAGAGCTAGCTTTCTTGATCAGTTTGTTCAGTCTCTTCCTATCGGCTGCAGTAATGCCACTGCCCCAGCAGACCACTCCAAAAGTGATGGCTGATGCCACCACCGTGTCATAGAATGTCTTCAGCAGCGCCCCTTGTACACCAAAAGACCTGAGTCTCCTCAGCAGGAACAGCCTGCGCTGTCCCTTCTTGTAGAGTGCGTCAGTATTGTGTGACCAGTCTAGTTTATTGTTCAGATGAACACCCAGGTACTTATAGGATGTCACCATCTCGATGTCTGTTCCCTGTATATTTACTGGTGCTGTGAGGGGCTGCCCATGCCTGCGGCAGTCCACCACCAGCTCCTTAGTTTTCCTCGCGTTGATCTGGAGGCAGTTCCGATGGCACCAGTCCACGAAGTCCTGGATAAGCCCTCTGTACTCAGCTTCATCTCCATTGGAGATGAGGCCAACGATCGCAGAGTCATCAGAGAACTTCTGTAGATGGCAGTGTGTTGTGTTGTGTGAGAAGTCTGCAGTATAAAGAGTGAACAGGAAGGGAGCCAGCACCGTTCCCTGGAGGGCCCCCGTGCTACCAATGATCATGTCGGACACACAGTCCCGGGTTCTCACAAACTGAGGCCGGTTCGTGAGGTAGTCCAGGATCCATGATGACAGGTGCTGGTCCACCCCTGCGCGCAGCAGCTTGTCCTTCAGGATCATCGGTTGGATGGTGTTGAAAGCACTGGAGAAGTCAAAGAACATGATCCTCACCATATTCCCGGGCTTCTCCAGGTGGGACAGAGAATGGTGAAGGAGGAAGATCACCGCATCCTCCACCCCAATGCCATGCTGGTAGGCGAACTGGAGTGGATCCATCGCTGGTTCCACCAGGGGGCGGAGGTGAGCAAGGAGCAGTCTCTCCAGGGTCTTCATCAAGTGGGACGTCAAGGCCACCGGTCTGTAGCTGTTCAGGTCTTTGGGGTGGGAAGTTTTTGGTACAGGTACCACACAAGATGTTTTCCACAGCTGTGGTACCCTCCCCAGCTTCAGGCTCAGGTTGAAGATGTAAGTAGTTGACCGCAGGAGACACAAACCACGCCCCTCCAATAATCTGTGTAACAGACAACCTTTCGCTAACTGATGCACTAAAATCCACAAAGTCAGTTTCTGAGAAAAGACTTCGTTTGGAGATTAGTAGCATCAAAGAGCTTATTCAGATGCAGAAAATTGAACAGATACTGTGGCAGAGCACAAAAGAACAACTCGCAGACTGCCTCACAAAAAAGGGTGCATCAGCTCACCAGTTGCTCAAGGCGCTGAGTGAAGGGCAATGGACTATTGGTTAATAGAGGTCAGAGCATTACTTAAAAAATGAAAACTTGAGAACATACAGTTCTATTCATATTTAAGCTTTGTTTAACAGTTATGTTCTGTCTTCAAGTTCAGGGTTTATTTGAGCATGTGTATATGTTTATGTTGTTGGACTTAATGGGTTTGAATATGACTGATAAAAAGGACGGAGATTAAGTTTCAGATACAATATATTGTATATAACTGTCATTTATCAAGTGTTTGTTGTGCTGTTATCCACAGGGCTTTTATTGTGAAAGCGAGCAGAAGGTGGGGGAGCGGATATGTTTTTTTTCTGGGGACTCTCATGTCACTTTGTGGTCTGCAATAAAGGTGCAAGCAGACACAATGAGTGCTATGTTCTTATCGTCTTTCAGAGCCACCATAAAAAGCCAACAAGTCACTGGTGAGCTTGCAATGATGTTTTATTGTGAACACAAACAAAGGATAATGCACAAAGTGACAGAAAGGAATGAGCCACGGTGGGCTAAAACACACAACAATGGATGTAGAAGTCACAAGGCTGAACAAGCTCACTTACGGTTCCAGGTTAGTACGAAGGATGATCATAGGCGTGGGATAATAAGGAATATTGGCGTCTGAGACGAGGGACGCTCGCTCGACGTCTGATGAGGGATGTTTGACGGAGACTGCTGCCTTGGGCTGCATTCAGCACCCGCTTAAATGCCGGCCGCTAATGAGCCCTGAATGCATCCCAGCTGGCAGGCTTTGACAGCAGGAAGCTCCTCCGAGCGCTGTCACAATAAGAGCCCGGGGAGCCAGAGGGTAATCACTGCTGTCAAGCCTGCAGGAGATGACGTATGACCTGAGCGCGGACGAGATCAGCGCTCGGATCATAACAGCACCCTTCAAACCTGAGACAACTGGAGCAGTTTGCTCATGAGGAGTGGGTCAAAATACCTGCTGAGAGGTGCAGAAGTCTCATTGACAGTTACAGAAATCGTTTGATTGCAGTGATTGCTTCAAAAGGTTGTGCAACAAAATATTAAGTGTACCATCATTTTTGTCCAGGCCTGTTTCATGAGTTTGTTTTTTAAAATAATTCTGTTGAACCACAATTCAAAAGCACTGTCTGATTTTCATTGATTAATTTTCATAGAATTTTTATTTAGTACCACTATTGTCAGGTTCAAGTTATTTCTGTGACCACTGTGGGTTTTTGTTTCATTAACAGAGGGGTACCAACAATTTTGTCCACGTGTGTAAGATGAGAAGATGTTCTGCATGTTGAGCTTACTGACATAAAGTGGGCATAAAACTGTCAAATATTTTATGTGATCACAGGAACCCTGGTCAGCGTCACAGACGTTTTTTTTTTCTTTTAACTACAGCAATTGTTGCTTCTCACTTCTGGTAATGAATTATTTATTTTTATAAACCATCAAGCCATGAGAGACTGCAGATAGAAGTCAGTCAAGTAGTCTACATAAACAAATCTCACATTCATAGTAATGCCAGTCATCTATGAAGAAACACTGGTATAACTTGCTTTTCAAAAAATTATGTGTATTTTTTCTTGTGTGTTACATGTCTTTTAAATGACTGTAAATCTTTCAAGAAAAATGACATCATTATTATTACAGTACATTCCTTCTGTCTAAAATCCAAAATATAACAAGATATTTATTTTACTATTACAAAATTTTACAAAAAGTAATAAAAACACACAATATTGTTAAATAAATGAAAAATGTGAATATCAGCCCTGATAATTGGTTTATGCCTCATTTACAACAGAACTATGTGAAACAAGTGTTATCAGAAGGATACAATCGCCCTGCTGATTCTCTGGATGGACTTGACTTTCAATCTCCTCCAAAAGCTCAAAGTCCGGCATCATGAGGTGACGGTGCACTCTGATGTTCTGGTACTGGCCATCCTGGGCCAGGTTGTTGTCTGTCGTGTCTGTGCCAAACAGAACCAAAGCAAGTTCATCCTTTGTTTCTGCAAAAACCTGAAAGAAAGAAAGAAGTACAGGGCAAGTCCATGGTGAGCTGAAAGAGAATATGTTTGTGTATCACTTTATAGATAATAAGGAAATGATAATCTCTCTTCAGGTTTGACCCAGGGTTTCCTCTGCTAACATTTCTGTGTGGCGGCCCGCCTCCCTAAGGAAGTATGCCGCCGCACTTACACTACCATTCAAAAGTTTGGGGTCACTTAGAAATTTCCTTATTTTTGAAAGAAAAGCACTTTTTTTCAATGAAGATAACTTTAAACTAATCAGAAATACACTCTATACATTGCTAATGTGGTAAATGACTATTCTAGCTGCAAATGTCTGGTTTTTGGTGCAATATCTACATAGGTGTATAGAGGCCCATTTCCAGCAACTATCACTCCAGTGTTCTAATGGTACAATGTATTTGCTCATTGCGTCAGAAGGCTAATGGATGATTAGAAAACCCTTGTGCAATCATGTTAAGTCTGCAATGCTGTAATTGCTGCAAATGGAGGATTCTTTGACGAAAGCAAAGTTTGAAGGAAAAAATTATTATTTCAAATACAAATCATTATTTCTAACCTTGTCAATGTCTTGGCTATATTTTCTATTCATTTTACAACTCATGGTGGTAAATAAGTGTGACTTTTCATGGAAAACACAAAATAATTGTCTGGGTGACCCCAAACTTTTGAACGGTAGTGTATAATATATTAATTTAAAAAAAATTAAATATGAAAGAAACGCTCCGCAAGCGCGAACACGAACAGCATGCGTGACTGTCATCCGTGCGGAAGCGCCCCGCCCGGCATCCGCGTGACCATTTCTGCAGGCAGAGCGTGTCTCTGTAGCGTTGCTGTCCGAGAGAAGCATGAGCTTATTAAAGTACTTTAAACATGGAAAAAAGTACAAGACATAAGCAGTGGAGGCATTTATGGTGGTTTTAACCCGCTGGTAACCGGAACAACAATGAGGAGTCGCTTAGCTAACAGGTCTGGTTAGGCTTCATTGTAGGGAAAGGCAAGAGTGACTGATGAATCGCTGAGGATTTACTTCACCAGCTACTGCAATATTAACTAATAATTCATGTTCATTATTATGTACCTGGCAAATTAAGATGACCGAAATTCACCAAGTCAATGACTTTAATCCGTCAGCAGCCTTCAGACAAACTAAACGTGCCAAGATTTGGATTTCAAAATAAGGAAGGTTTTTCCTGCTGTCTGGTTGGTGAGGAGATTTCTAAAAAATATATAAATACATAGAAATATTATAACAGAAATAACTACATATTTGGTCATTTAAGTTAATTTATTTGTTTAAATATAATTTTAATAATGATATTTCTTTGAATTCAGAGTTATTGTTCTGTTCCGGCTCTACAAAATTATGGTCAAAAATTTATATTGTATGAGGAAAAAAGTAAAAATTTTGCCACATTCTGTTTCACATTTATTTAAAAAAAAAACAGCAATTTTATAATAATCTGCCTTTGTCCATCACAGAGGCCTCTTCCCTGTCCAGTTTTAAAACTCCTCTTAAAAACCAATTTTTATTCTCTGGCTTTTGACCCAGTTTGAGACACTGATTTTATTTGTTCTTATTGTCTCTATTGTATGACTATTGTTTTGTTTGTGCTGTTTTGTACGTTAGCTGTATTTTATTGATTTTATATTTTATTTATCGTTGATGTACAGCACTTTGTGTCAACTGTCGTTTTTAAAGAGCTTTATAAATAAAGTTGGATTGGATTTAAAAAAGATAAACATTAGCCATAAAATAATCCACAAATTTATAATAGTCTCAAATGTACAAGAAAAGTCATAATTTTACAAGAGAAAATTACAAATTTGAGGAAAATGGTTGCAAATTTAGATAAATTTACAGAGAAAAATAGAAAACTATAAGAAAATTGCTATAAATTTTGGAGAAAAACCTCAAACCTTCAAGACTGAAGTCATTACTCAAGTTTTTTAAGTGGGTGCTCTTTGTACCGTTAACTAGAAATTTTTGGTTGTCTATTTTTAATTATTAATTTCAAAGCACTGCTTTTACATGAGTAGAATTTCAGGCTACTATACCTACCTCTGATCATATAATTTAAGTATGCATGAGTAAATTACTATTATGAATGTTTTTTTCCCTTCCCTTTCCTACTCTTTGTCAACAGAAAAAAGAAACACTAGAATAAAAATACAAAAAATACACATTTTGATTATTTATGTAAACCATGAAAAAAAAATCCTACAGGACAAAACATGACACTTGGTATTTTCTAGCCTGTTTGTATACCACCATAGACAGAGAGAGAATCTGAATTAGACAGGGCTCAGAGAGGGAAAGATGAGACAGAAGAGAGGAGCCAAGGAGAGGAAAGTGTTCAGGCAGAGGGTCCAGGAGAGGTGAGAGCAGAGGAAGGAGAGAAGGATGAAACCAGTAAAAAGTTCAAACACAGGACATCTGGGTGGGACCCCAACTGGCCCAATAATCCAACATTCAAGCATTGGTAGTACAATACTTCAAATGGTAAGTTCCGTTATGCAATATTACTGTGCAAAATTTTAAAAAATTAAAATAAATAGTGTAAAATTAACATTTCCGGTTACAATCGTGCCATGTGTTTTCTGCCCCCCCCACCACCACCAGGAAAAATATGTTACCACCGTGCCAAGGTCTTTAAGCCAGAGGAAACACTATTGACCTCTGTTGACCTCTTAGTGCAAAATGAAAAGTTATTTACCCAACACAACCAGCAAAAAAAAAAAACTGATAATGAAATTAAGTAAAAATTATCAACACTTGATAATAATTTGAAACGTAGTAGTTTAGTGGGTACCTGTAGGTAAAGGGACAAATCGCACTCCATTTTCAAAATTAATTAACATTTCTTTCAGCTGCTCCTTTTAGGGGTCACCACAGCAGATCTTCTGCCTCCATCTCACCCTATCCCTTCATCTTCCTCTGTAACACCAACCCTCTCCATGTCCTCCTTCACTACATCCATGAATCTTCTCTGTGGTCTTCTTCCTCTCCTCCTACCTGGCAGCTCCATCTTCAACATCCTTTGTCCAATAAATCCACTATCTCTACACATGTCCAAACCATCTCAGCCTTGCCTCTCTTACTTTGCCTCCAAACCGCTCAGCCTGACCTGTCCCTCTAATATACTCATTTCTAATCCTGTCCATCCTAGTCACTCCCAATGAGAATCTTAGCATCTTCAACTCTGCCACCTCCAGCTCCACCTCCTGTCTTTTGTTGGTTCCACTGTCTCCAAACCACATATCACAGCAGGTCTCACTACTGTCTTGTAAATCTTCTCTTTCACTCTAGCTGCTATCCTGTTGCAAATCACCCCTGACACTCGTCTCCACCCACTCCACCCTGTCTGCACTCTCTTCTTCACCGCTCTTGTGCATTTTCCATTGCACTGGATGGTTGGCCCCAGGTATTTAAAATACCTCTACTCCTTGCTTCTTTACCGTTACACCTGCCTCCCTCTCAATCACACACATATATTCTGTCCTGCTTCTGCTGACTTTCATCCCTCTTCTCTCCAGAGCATACCTCCACCACTCCAGATTCTCTTCAACCTGCTCCTAACCCAGGATTACGACTCACTCTGGAAGTGGTCTGTTACAGCTGCGATACGTTTTGAGTCTTGCGGCCATCCCTACCAGCATTTGCGTTTTGAAGTGGCAAAGATAAGAACAGGGTTCGAATTACTTAAAGCTGTCTGCAAACATCATGGCCCACAGAGACCCCTGCCTGACCTCGTCTGTCATCCTGACCATTACCATGGCAAACAAGAAGGGGCTCAGAGCCAATCCCTGATGTAATCCCACCCCCACCTTGAATCCATCTGTCGCTCCTACAGCACACCTCACCACCGTCTCGCTGTCCTCATACATGTCCTGCACCACCCTCACATACTTCTCTGCCACTCCTGACTTCCTCTCTTGACATCCTATCATATGCTTTCTCTAAATCCACAAAGACACAGTGCAACTCCTTCGGACCTTCTCCATCAACACTCATAAAGCAAACACTGCATTTGCAGTACTGCTGCTCACTGACTGTCACCTCTCCTCTTAACCTGGCTTCAACAACTCTTTCCCATATCTTCATAGTGTTGCTGATCGACTTTATGCCTCTGTAGATACTACAGCTCTGAGCATCACCCTTGTTCTTGAAAATCGGTACCACAACGCTTCTTCTCCACTCTAGCATCCTCTGACTCTGCAAGATTGTATTAAATAATCTGGCTAAAATGAACCCAAACGTGAAATTAAATCTGTTTGGCTCTATAGAAATTGCTTAAATAGCTGTAAAATAAATAAATTAATAAATTCCTTTAAAACATCCAACAGTCTTAAAAGTAAATACTTAAAACGGGTGACAAACTCCACAGAAAGAAAAAGAAAAACAATGACCACTTTTAAAAGAAAAGTATTAAGTATGAGCAAAGAAGAATGGTAACCTGAGGGACATTCCAGTAAACAAAAAACACACGTGGTCATTGATTAAGATCAGTAACTAGAGGTGATCAGAGTACCTGGCGCTGGACAAACTTCTGGATGACTTTTTTAGCGAGGTCAAATGAAGACTCTTCACCTGGGCCAGAGTTGGACATGGTGAAGCCCACATCCATACATAAAACCACAGCTGACTGATGAGGAAAAACATGAATAATTCAAAATCAAACTTATTTCTGTCTGTTACAACCAAGGAAAAATATTGTGATTCCCACAAGTGGATATAGACTTAAATTAAATTAACAATTGGAAAGAATGTAGATTAAATGAACAGCATTTTTGACTTCTTTTACTTTGCACATGTATTCTGCACATACAGGCGCTTCTCAATGAATTAGAGAATCATCGAAAAGTTAATTTTTTTCAGTAATTCAATTCAAAGAGTGAAACTTACATACACTACTCACAAAAAGTTAGGGATATTTGGCATTGGGTTAAATTTCAGGATGGACCTAAAATGCACTATAACCTTTACGGGTGAACTTAATTTGACCTTCTCTAACCTTTTGAATGCACATTTCCAACTGTTCAGTGTTTCAGTACTTTTTGCATAACTTGCTGTTCTCTAACAAGGTGCTTAATGGCAAAATTCACAACAGGTGTTTGATCCATGAATCGACCAATAAATTTTCTGGTTCAATTAGAATTGGTATTTAAACAGTCCTCTTCATCAAGCTGTTCACATTTTGACATCATGAGACCAAGACGACACCTAACAATTGATCAACTACCTCACCATTGCAAGGCTTCAAATGGGATGTTCTCAGAAGGAAGTGGTCACTGAGCTTAGAGTGTCACAAAGTGTCATCAGCAAGTTGCAACAGAGATGATGACGATGATGATGAGACATTTTATTTTGAACAAAAAACAAAACAAATGACAAGCGCAATAAATCATCTCCCCTCCCTTGAGGCCATCTACACCACCTGCCTCACCCGCAAAGCCCTCTCTCTGCATTGCAGGTGATCCCACCCACCCATCACACAGCTTCTTCAATCTGCTGCCATCAGCTGCTATTGTGTGTGTGTGTGTATACACACACTGGCATACACATATAAGCAGTCGTGCTAACCAAGAATTCTCCTTCATTGACGGATAATTTTTAGCAGTGACAGAAAAATCTCAAGGCTGTCTATCATTTTTGACAGATTGTGATTTAACTCCTAACTGTAATTCCTTGTGATTTTGGAGCTTCATTTGTCTGCTGACTTAAGATTCAGTTTGGCCATGAAAAACATGAATCTTTGCTCCTGCGAGTATCTTAAATAATACCGGTTTACCTTCCAAGCTGGGATATGCAAGCAAGGAGGCTTGTTGAGGGCCTGTTTGTCCTCCCATCACAACATGGATTGTTTACCATCCCGTCTGCTTCGTGGTGCTCAGTGGACCCTGCTGACTCCTGGCTGTACTTGTGTCGGATCAGACGATCCAACTCCAGCACCTCGTCCACCGCAGGCAAACATTACGGAACCTGCAGCTGCTGTGTGCACTCAGCCTTCTACAGTTGCTCTGACCCAACACAAAATGGGATGGATCTGGTCAAAGCTGCCAGAATAAACAGATAAAACCTTTAACCCAAGGACATTTCTTCCTCCCTCTGGGAATTAATTTTCTCTCATGAAATTAATCCCCCTGTGATGGACTGGCGATCTGTTCAGGGTGTACCCTGCCTCTCGCCCAAAGATGCTGGGATAGGCTCCAGCCCCTCGCAACCCGAAAAGGATTAAGCGGAAGAAGATGGATGGATGGATGGATGGATGGATGGATGGATGGATGGAAATTAATCCCTAATCTAGGTGAGCTCTGCATGTTTTCTGAACAATTTTTTTCGGTATTTATAAGTATTTCTTTCATTAGAAAGACATACTTTTTCGTTAGAAAAAATATGATAAATATTATAATATTATTATAATATTATAATAATGATAATGATAATATTATAAACAAATAATAATGATATTATAAACAAATTTATTATTAAATAATTTTGTTTGCATCACAGAGTGATATAGTTCAAGCATTTATTTCTTTTCATTTTGATGATTATGGCTCACAACTCATGAAAACCCCAAATTCAGGTTCTTAAAAAATTTGAATATTACATAAAATTAATTTTAAAAAATGACTTTTAATAGAAATGTTGCCAACTAAAAAGTATGTCCACATACGCACTCAGTACTTGGTCGGGGCTCCTTTTGCATGAAATACTGCATCAGTGTGGCGTGGCATGGAGGTGATCAGCCTGTGGTACTGCTGAGGTGTTATGGAAGCCCAGGATGCTTTATACTTAAAGACTGATGGGAATTTGGAAAGCTAGGCTTATATGTTTCCCATTTCTTCCCAGTGTCTGTCCAGTTTTGCTTTGAAGGTGGCAGTAGTAAGGGCATTTACAATGTGGTTAGGCAGATGGCTCCAGGCATTAACTACTTTTTGGGAGAAAAAGCTTTTGCAGATTTCTAGCCCTTTGTTCAGTTGTTTCTTGAATAATTTGTGTTGTTACTCTTGTTAGTCCAGATAACAATCTTACAAAGAATTTAGCTTCATCCAGCTTTTCCAGCCCGTGCAGGATCTTGTGGACCTCTATGAGGTCTCACGGAGTCTTCGTTGCTTCAAGGTGTAGAGGTCCAAATATTTCAGGCACTCTTCATATGGCAGGGTCTTGATTTCTGGCACATCATTGGACTCTTTCAAGGATGTCAATGTCCTTCTGACAGAATGGGCACCAGGCCTGGATGCAGTATTCCAGGTGAGGTCTGACATATGCCCTGTAAATTATCATGAGGCACTTGGTGTTAATGTGTTTGAAAGTCCTTCTGATGAGTCTCAGGGCACTCAAAGCTTTTTCTGAAGCCTGTGGATGCACTGGAGACTTGGTTTAGCATCATGGGAGAATATGACACCTTGGTCCTTTTCGTGACAAACTGCTTCCAGTTGCACTCTTCCAATTTCACACCGGTCCTGCTGATTTCTCCTGCCAAGATGCATGCACTTGCATTTACTTTTATTGAATCTCAACAGCCATTTCTCTGACCAGGATTCCAGCAATGTCAAGTCAGCTTTGATAGCTGCCTGCAGCTTGTCTGCATTGTTGGATCTGGTGACTCTCATCTTCTTCTTGACAATTTCTCATAGATTCTCTAAGGGGTTTGGGTCAGGAGAGTTTGCTGGCTACTCAAGCTCATTGATACCATGGTCATTAAACCAGGTTTTGGTGCTTTTGGCAGTGTGGACAGGTACCAAGTCCTGCCGGAAAATGAAATCAGCATCTCCATAAAGCTTGTTAGCAGAGGGATGCATGAAGTGCTCTAAAATTTTCTGGTAGATGGCTGCCCTGACTTTGAACTTGAAACCCGTTGGACCAACACCAGCAGATGACATACTTTTCAGCAGGCCAACATTTCTATTAAAAATCATGTGTTTTTTTATTGGTCTTATGTAATATTCTAATTTTACAAGAAACTGAATTTTGGGTTTTCGTTAGCTGTAAGCAATAATCATCAAAATGAAAAGAAATAAAGGCTGGAAATCTATCACTCTGTGTGTAATGAATCTATATGAGTTTTGACTTTTTGAATTGAATAACTGAAATAAATTAACTTTTCGATGAAATTTCATTTCTACCTAAACAACCTTTGGATACGTGGTGGTTTTCTTGACTTTACACATAATTTAAATAATTTTAAAACATTCTTATTTTAAAAATATTTAACAGAATAAATAGTGGCTTTGACGACCCATGATAGCTTGTTCTGCATACAATTTCGGTCAACAAAACTACTGAATGATGTGCAACAGTCTGAACATGTCCCAACATGCCTCTAACGTCTTGAGTTGAACTGAATAAAACTACTTGTTTGTGACGTTTAAAGCCTCGCCACTGCAGCAACAAATAGTGTCTAACAAACCCGTACATATTTACTCTCAGTATTCAACAGAAAAGTTTTTAAACAACGTACTTTAGCACCTGCCATCTTGCTTCTCTTCCTTCCCGGGAAAACGGTGTCGCTCTGTTTTGGGTCCGGAAAGAAACAGAGCTCTTGGGGAAAGGAAGTTATTTGAGAATTGTTCCGCAGTTCACACGAATATTTTATTAACTTATTAACTGTTGGTAAAGTACAGAGCAATTTTATAACGAAATCTAAAAAGCCACGTATGAGACTGTTATACATGTTCCCTGCCTAGTAAAGCCTGATAATGTGATCCTTAATGTGAGCCAAAAATACAGGTCAAACGCCCTCCAGCGTCTGAGCTCCTCAACCGTCCTGCCCTTTATCTCCGCCAAGGAGGTAATGTGGTCAGGTTGGTTGGTTTGTTTTTGGGCAGGATTACGCAAAATCTACCAGAAGGATTTTGATGACACTTTCATCAGAGTTGGCCTTTGGGCTACGGATGAAGCCATTAGATTTTGGAGGCCAACCAAAAGTGCATACCTCCACCAAGGTCCTATCGTCAACATTAACAAAAGTGAAAAAAAGCCGTCCAGAATCTACATACAAAATGTGAAAATTTATTAGGAAAAACAGTGACAAATTTGAAAAAAACAAAAACAAAACAGTAGCAAATATATGGGGGGGAGTCACACATTTACTAGAAAAACGTCAAAATTTTTATGATAAAAAGTGAACATTTAGGAGAAATTGCAAATTTACCAAAAAAGAGTAAAATTACTTGAAAAGCATTACAAACTTACAAAAACAGCAAATTCACAAAAAAGGCACAAATTTATGAGGAAAAACTTAGAAAAAGTCGCAATTTAATAAAAAAGTAGCTAATATGAGTAAATAAATTGAAAATTTACAAGAAAAAGTTACAAATTTATGAGGAAAAAAGTCCCACATTTATGAGAAAAACTTGTGAGTTTACAGTAAAAAAAAGTTGAAAATTTTTGAGAAAGTTCCAAATTTACAAGAAAAAAGTTACAAATTTATGGGAAAATGTCACAAATTTATAAGAAAATATCAAATTTACAAGGAAAAAAGTAACAAATTTATGAGAAAAAGTTGCGAAATTTAAAAAAAAGTGGCAAATTTAAGAGAAAGTTCCAAAATTAAAAGAAACAAGTTAGCAAATATGCAAGTTTACAGTTAAAAGAAAAGTTGTAAATTTGTAAATTTATGAGAAAGTTTCAAATTTTCAAGAAAAATTGATCAAATGTTGGGGAAAATGTCACAAATTTACATGAAAATAGCAAATTAAGAAAACAAGTTGAAAATAGGTAAACAGGTAAAGTCCATGTGGGCAAACACAGAATTGAGCCAACGTGGAACCCATGGACAAACCCACATTGGACCCATAAGACAGCCCAGATTTAACCTTTGGCAGAGACGTTTAAGAAAATGTATCAATAAATACAACCTACATATACTTCACTGTTTTCCTACCCTGAAACCATTTTATCGTTACCACCTCCACCAGCACGAGGAGGATTACACAAAGACTACTGGACGGATTTTGATGAAATTTACAAGAGAGGTGGCCCTTGGGCTACAAATGAACCCATTAGATTTTAGAGGTGATCCATGAGTGCATACCTCCACCAAGGTCCTATCTCACAATGTACGGACAGACAGATGGAGGGATGGTCGGATGGATGGATGAAGGGAGGGAGGGGTGGGGCCTTGGCGAAGATATGTGCTCTCTGAGTGCCCTCAAGTTCCAGTTATTATTAACAAATTAATTAAAATTAATTAATTCATTAATTAATTTGTATAGCTACAACAATTACCGGCCCATAGCACTGACCTCCATCATAATGAAGTGTTTCGAGCAGCTGGTCGTGCAGAACATCAAGTCCACCCTGCCTCCCTCCCACGACCCATCTCAGTTTGTATACAGGTCAAACAGATCCACAGAAGATGCCATCTCTGCTGCTCTCCATCAGCTCTCACCCACCTGGACTCAAAGAACTCCTTTGTGCGAATGCTGTTCTTGGACTTCAGTTCAGCATTCAACACAATCATCCTCCAGCACCTAATACAAAAACTCAAACACTTGGGATGCAAAACCTTTCTTTGTAACTGGGTGCTGGACTTTCTCACAGGAAGGCCACAGGACGTGTGGGTCGGCAGCAACACCTCCAAGACCATCACACTAAGCACAGGGGCCCCACAAGAGTGAGTGCTCAGCCCACTGACCCTTGACTGTGTACCAGCCTACAGCGCCAATCACATCATCAAGTTTGCGGATGACACGACGGTGGCGGGGCTCATTACCAACAATGAAGAGGCCAACTACAGAAATGAGGTGAGCCAACTGGCCCGGTGGTGTAAAGACAATAATCTCTTCCTGAACGTGGGAAAAACCAAAGAGATTGTGGTCAGCTTAAGCAGAGGACACACACAGCATCCCCCTCTGATCATTGATGGAGCAGCTGTGGAGAGGGTGAACAGCACCAAGTTCTTGGGGGTGCACATCTCTGA
The DNA here is from genome assembly GCA_020510985.1 of Pholidichthys leucotaenia. Lineage (NCBI taxonomy): Eukaryota > Metazoa > Chordata > Actinopteri > Cichliformes > Pholidichthyidae > Pholidichthys > Pholidichthys leucotaenia. Next base: position 38,868,034 of record CM035843.1, on the reverse strand, counting down.
GGATCTTTTCTGGTTCAACAACACCACATCACTGGCCAAGAAGGCTCAAAGTCACCTCTATTTCCTCTGTCAACTAAGGAGAGCATGAGTCCCACCCCCCATCATGTGCTCATTCTACCAGGGTACCACTGAGAGCATCCTCACCAGTTGCATCATGGTGTGGTACGGAAGCTGCACCACCTCCTGCCAGAAGACTCTACAACGCAAAGTGAAAGCAGCCAGTAAGATCATCGGTGCCCCTCTGACCCCCCGCCACACCACCACCACCACCTCTCTTTCTTGGACATCTACCACACCTGCCTCACCCACAGAGCCATTAACATTGCAGGCGACACTTCCCACCTCTCACATTCCCTCTTCAGCCTTCTGCCCTCAGGGAAGAGGTACCAGAGCCTCCGGACCTGCTCCACAAGACTGCTAAACAGCTTTGTTCACCAGGCCATCAGGACCCTGAACTCTGCCCCCCCACCCCGGGCTGTAACACACTCTTCTTCTTCTTCTTTTAGATTTGATTGGTGGTTGGCATCCAGCTTACAGGTGCATTACAGCCACCATACTTCACTCTATATCATCACTCTATATATCTTGGCCGTGACAACTCAACTCACTCGTCTATATGACATCTTCGTCTTTTAGATTTGATTGACGGTTGGAAACCAGCTTACAGATGCATTACTGCCACTGACCTGACCATCATCACTCAATATCTTTGTATAAGGAGTTCTTCTTCTTCTTCTTCTTCTTCTTCTTCCAGATTTGACCGGTAGCTGGCAACAAGCCCACAGGCGCATCACCGCCACTGACTTGAACAGGTATATCTTTGTATAAGGAGTTCTTATAAGGAGTTCTGAACAATTGTCTTCTTCTTCTTCTTTTAGGCTCGATCAGCGGCCGGCAACCAGCCCACAGGTGCATCACCGCCACGCACCTCACTCCACATCATCACTCTATCTGGTCAGGAGCTGTAGTCCATATCTGCGTCTCATCTCATTCTTCTTCTTCTTCTTTTAGATTTGATTGGTGGCTGATCCACCAGCCCATGATGTCTGTGAACTTAAAGATCCCCCACTTAGCAAGTCCTCAACTGCTTCCCAATGTAGCCCCTTAGTGTCAAGATATTTTTCTGCTGCTTTCACAATGATTTTGAATTTTTTCTGTTTTCTTGGAAGTCTGCACAGTGCAGTTTATCACATCTACCACAAATAAGACAAAATTATTTTCCTTCATAACCAGAGAATCTTCTTTAATTCTACTGCATGCACTGCAAGCCTGCACACTTTCCCTGTTAGAGTCCACTCCCACATTTTTAGCTGGCACCTTTTTCACAGCTTCTGCATATATTAATCCCTGGAAGACTTTTACCTGCTGAATTTCTGCTGCTCTTTTGCTGGCTTCACAACCTCGATATGAAGAGCTATGTTCACCACCGCAGCTACAGCACTTTAATTTGGCTCCTCTTTCACACTTGCCATATCCATGTTCACCGGAGCATCTGGCACATCGTTGTCTACCTTTGCATATTGCTGCTACATGACCAGACTTTTGACATTTGAAACATCTGAATGGAGGAGGAATGTAAAGTCTGACTTCATAGCTCATGTAGACAATATACACCTTACTTGGCAGTCTTGTTTCATCAAATTTTAACATTACCGACAATCACATTTTTCACCATTTCTATTAGTTTTCAATCTTTGTACCTCTGTCACTTTTGCTCCAGTTAAGTTTCTCATTATTTCATCAGTTGAGACAGCCAATGAAATGCCCGATATCACTCCTCTCAATGCCTTATTTCCTTCCAATACTGAACACTGCACATTTTTCCCCTCCATCTTATAGACTCTGATTGCTTTTCCTTGTTGAACACTATCTTTACATGTAACTAGTAACGAACCACTATGAAGAATTCTTGCATTTAAAACTTCTCCAAGCAACCCATTAATTGCATTTGTGAGCTTAACTGGGTTCCACTCATGAAATGAAGCTCCTTGCTGAGTAACTTTCATGATTTCTTTACACTCCTTCTGTATATTCCGGGATTGTTCATCTTCTGATTCATCAGCACTTGATAACGCTCTTGATTGATTTTCTTTACGTTTACGTTTGCTTCTTTTAGGCTCCACCGAACTCCAAACATCCTCTTCCCCGCTTCCCACCTCCATTGTATCCAACAGTTCTTATCTCTACCCACTTCAATTCCCGTCCATGTACTTCACCCACACAATAACTACCTCAGCTGTTTGCGCAGAAAGACTTGACACACCAACAGTAATACATCTGCTGCTGTATGTCTCTGCACCTTACTGCGACCATTTGCACCTGCTGCTGTCCGTTTTTGCAATATCAATCATGTGCAGTCCAATCTGTCACTAGCCATGTTAACATGGACACAAGTAACCGGATTAAAAGTCTGATCGGAATAAAAATGCTTCATGTAAACACGCCAATCTAAAGATTCTGACCTGATCACACTCCTTTGGGAGTTTTTTGTGTAATTGTGCATTTTTTGGCTGCTTGTTTCATTTTTTAAATTGCTTTCTCCTTTATATCACAAATTAGATACAGAAATTGTAATAAAACATTTTCACCATAGGAAAATATTGATAGCTTAATATTATTATACATTTAATAAACTTAAAGGTGGTACTTGCACTCATCTTGTATGATTGCTTCTTGCAGTCTCAGAAAGAAAGAACTTTTGTGCTATAACACTCAGCCTGCCTTTAGTTGGGATGTGTTCTCTGATTTATTCTTGAGTATCTTTACCATGTTTGTGGTTTTTAATGAAGGCTACTGTATATGACTAAACAACAAATGTGGCATACCACTTACACATTTGTTCAGTTTGATGCACCTTAAAGGCCAGCTTTGGATAGGCTTTGCAAGTCAGCATGAATGTATGCTGCATGGCCCTTTACAAATAAACTAAATGGGCAAGAACAAAACAGCGTTCTATTATATGTTTTGATCTGGCCATGATTTTCACAAGTGCATTGTTCTGCAGGCTCCACTTCTGAGGAATATGTATTTTTATTTTATTTTTATTATGGATATTGGTGTAACAACCAGGGTTGCACTAATCAGATCTCAAATACCCAATGGCCAGATGGCCAAAGTTAGTTTAAAAAAAAAATCAGTCCAGAGTTAACATGTAATGAAACAACACTTTATTTCATCCGAGTAAAACTTCACTTTGCATCGTATAGAGTAACAACACACAATGTGGAATATAGAATTAATCCACAGACACCGATTAGTGTATGTATTCACTTCATCCAGGGAGGTCTGCTCACAAATTTGTGAATAATTAAATATTTCAGCCATCTGATGTTAAGCCAACCATTATGTACTGGTTAAGTAAACTGTACATGTTTGCAATACAGGTCTGTCAAAGTGCATGAGTATAAAACACCTAAAAAGTTACAGAAATTTATGAAAGTATACAACTTAAATTTTAAAAACAATTAACATTTTAAAAAAAAACAAACAGCCTGTGTTGAAATGTAACAGGGAATAATTTATGAAGGGCTTCCTTGCTCTCGTGTTTGGAATAAAATTGCAAAGACAACACAAGGATTTAAAAACCACAACCAACTGTTTTGACACAGCATTAAAAAAGAGACATAAATGAAAAAATAAATTCTCATTGTGTCTTCACTGCTGCTTTGGTGGAATTAGGATAAGCTGAGGACTCTGTGCATTGTCAACTGCTGATAACCACAAAGGCTTAAAGAGCCCAGAAATCAACACACACTCAGTTTAGTGCATGTCTTGCATAAGAGTTTGATGTGGTTCAACCTGTTTTTAGGGTTGGAAAAATTCTGCATTTATTATTTTCAGCAAATCTCTTAAAAAGACCAAACTCTAATGTATACAACAGAAGGGGATTACAGCTTCTATCAAATATGTGAGCAAGATGATCCCTCATTACCACACATACGCAGTGCAGTTTATTTTAAGTCAGTCCCAGGTTTCACACATCATCCTGATCATAATATATGTTAATCTGTGCACAAGAGTTCCCGGTAAATGTGCCATTTAATCCTGCCAATATCTTCTAAAAACCACAATGAACAGCTATTTTAGAAAACCAACAATGGCCTTTAACACTGACACTGAAAACCTAAAGATTCAGACAATCAGTGGTAACCAGGGGTGCTAAAGGCAACAGGAGGGAAGTCCTTGGTCTCTGCAATTGATTTGTTGACAATATGAAAACAGTAACTGCAGCTTTATCCTTTAAAATAACATCTTCAAATGGTCAATTTCTGTCACTTGCGTTAATTGACCAAAATCCCTGACTTTCAGTCAATTGCATTAATTGTGCTTATGGTGCCCAATTCCACCAAGACTGACACACGCAATACAGCTGCACCAGCATCACTGAGACAGTTGTAATTTGCCTAATTCAGCCATACTAATGCAGCCTTTTCCCCCCACTATAACTTCCACGTGTTTGTGATGACTTCACACAAAAGACAGTGTTGCCTTTAAAAGCACTTCTGTCACTACACAGTGATGACAAATAGGCACAGATACTTACAGATAAAGTGAAACTTGGTGTAAACTTTCATCAGTTCCTGTTCACAGTCTGACTGCAAACCAAGGCCTGTATGTTAGGACATCGCTTCAGTAATTATTAGTGGCTGTTCAGTGACCTGCAGGACCCTGTGCGTAAATAAAAAATGACCAAAAGTAATAAGTACTTAAATGTAATACTTTGTAGTCCGAGTTTAGCACCTAAAGAACAATCCAGGCAGTGAATAGGTCATCAGTTACAGAAAGTGCTTTTAAATAATGCCAAGATCCAACTGAATGCTCCTTTATTGTCCTCAGTAAAGATCACCTTCTTATGCAGACAGAGCAAACTCAAGTCAAGCAACTGGACCTTGAAATAAATATTTTCCAAGGTCAGAACCGTTTGAGAGATTTAATGATTTATTTTTTTTTTGATACTCGTCCAACAATGATCCCTCAGTGGCCCCTACTTCACACTGAGGATGTCTGAGCTAGCTCACTGGGCGCCTTGCTCTGCAGAGTGCCAGAAACAGTGTCAGAGTCAAGCAGCTCCACAATGCTGTAGGGGGAGCAGTCCTCCAGTCCCAGCTTCCCACAGGCCCAGCCGCAGAAGCCTTTCTCCAGGTCTCGCACTGACAGCCACCACTCGCTGAAGGCCCAAGACACCTGCACCACAGCAGAGTACAGCGCCAGCGACAGCGCCAAGGGCATGATGAGCATGGGGTAGAAGATAATGAGAAAGGGGCATATCGTGATCTTGTGCCAGAATGTCCGCTCCTCGTTGTACACCAGGAAGACATTGTACCAGGTGAGGGTGCCGTAGTAGAAGGAGGTGATGAAGGAGAGGACGAAAACCACGGGCGCGCACGAGATGCTCCACAGCACGACGTGTGGCCCCTGACACACGCCTAAAGAGCAGGAGCGCTTGGACCCTTCTCCTGCTTCGCACTCCGCGTCAAGGCGCTCCTTTGACTTGGCAAGTTCCCTGAGCTCCTTCTCAGTCATGGTAAGGTGTATGTCCACCACCTGGCCCTTCTTCTTTCCTCGAGTGATGGTTCCAGTCAGGGTGACATAGCGGCTGTCTGGAGGCAGGATCCACCCATCTCCTGAGCAAAGACAATATCACATGACAGGACATCAAATTAGGTGGATTACTACTTAAATTTGGTTCAAAAAAGGGAAATGAAGTGATACAGCTTCCCCGTCTCCTCTGTACTTGATTGTAATCATTGCAATATTGTATCAGGTAAGTCGGCGCCGAGAGAAGAGAAAGGTTCAAATGTTCTGACTTCACCCAATTCAGTGCAGGTGTAAATCCTGGTAAAGAAAACTGATTCCAATACAAGTCATTTATGCCCGTTTATTTTTGCTTATTTTTTTTTTTACTATAATATGTATTATCTCTTGTACTTCCCAGATAAATCATACTTTACAAATACAATTTTCCACCACACACACACACCGTGTACACCTTCTTACTTCATACAGAAGTAAAAAGGTATACATGTGGATGCATTATGTACCGCCGTTTTGATCATTTCGCCATCTTATCATGGTGGAGAGGTTTGCATGCCCTCGTGATCCCAAGAGCCATGTTGTTGAGGGGAGCTTCCCCTGGTATGGTCTTCTGCGGCAAACAGGTCCTGGGTGAAGGCCCAGACCAACAGCAGTCCAGCAGATCCCCATGAAAAAGTTACAAGGAGCCAGTGTACACAATGACCATGTTTACATGCACACGAATAAACCGGTTATGAATGGATTGCTGGAATTATCTGATTATTCAAGCGGCCTTGTAAACAGAATAATCAGATAAAAGCCATGTAATCGGGGTCATTAACTCAAGTAGTTTACCCTCCAATAATCCATTTATTCAGTGCACGTAAACATGACAGAACTGATTATTGTTATTATCGGTTTATTCCCAGTAAGTTTACTGTGACCATGCAACCGGGGTCAGTGAGTCATATGGGTCCACTCTCCAGTGGATGAATCATGGTGCTATGCAAACCGGGTGGCCACCTGGTCTTCTCTGCTTGGACTGCTGCTCATGTGACCCAGAGCCCCATATAAGCAGTAAAGGATGGATGGATGAATGGATGGATGGATGGACGGACATATATTTTAGTAATTTCCTTACTTTCTATTTATTTTTTCTTTTAAGGCCTACTTTTTTTCTTTTTTTCTGAATACTACTCTGGAGCTGCTGTAATGTGAAATTTCCCCAGTGTGGAATGAATAAGGTCATATCTTTTGTTATCTTAATTTCCCATGAGAAGAGATGTTTTGTTTCATATTAAGCCAAAACTACTTTCCATCTGCAGTCCCTCTGGCAAGTAAACACAAACTGTAGGTATACATAAAATTCAAATACAAATAATAAAATAACATACTGGACTTCAGAAAGAACAGACAGGACCACCCCCCTCCTCATAAATGGTGACCGCGTGGAAACCGTCTCCACCTTCAGGTTCCTGGGCACCCACATCTCCTCTGACCTCTCCTGGACTGTCAACACCAAGGCCCTGGTGAAGAAAGCCCAGCAGCGGCTGCACTTCCTCCGTGTCCTGAGGAAGAACAACCTGGACCAGAAGCTGCTGCTGGCCTTCTACTGCTGCTCAGTGGAGAACGTGCTCACCTACTGTCCGGATGTGTGGTACGCCGGCTCCACGGCTGAGAACAGGAAAGCTGTGCAGAGGGTCATCAACACCACCCAAAAAAATCACTGGCGGCCCTCTGCCCTCCCTGGAGGACATCTCCAGATCCTCCTGCCTCAGAAAGATCAAGGCCATCACAGGAGACCCCTCACATCCCGCCCACCACCTGTTTGACCTGCTCCCCTCTGGAGGACGGTTCAGATCAGTCAGGTCCCACACCTCCAGACTGACAAACGGTTTCTTCCCCTGGGCCATCCGAACTGCAAACAGTCAGAGGCCCCACCCCCCTCCCTCCGAACGCTCACATGCACAGAGCTGAGGACCGTTTTAACTATCACAATAACACATAATGACCCAGCCATGAAACCACTACTATATATATGTTCCATAATCCTTGGGCCATTTTACTCAACTGTGCATTCAGCTGTGTGTTCTGCACTCTGCACTCTTATGTATATAGTTCCATCCATGAAGCCACTACCATACCTGTGTATATTTCCAGAATCGTGGGCTATCTATAGTTCAGTCGTGTGTTTAATCATGTGTTCTGTAACTGTGTTTTGATCTAATCCTTCTCTCTTACTTTATTGCGCAGTAGCCTGGTGGAGCACCCACAATTTGTTGTACTGTACAACTGTACAATGGCAATAAAGCCTATTCTATTTGTAACATGATTATACAAACAAATTTGCACACCTCCATCACAACGCTCACATACTATTTAAAAAAAATGTATCCACACACTTCTTCATTCAATTCCTTATCCATCCCAACCGACATACCTGTATAGCATCCAGTTCGGTAACATATGATGGTGACTGAGTATTTCAGTATTACCGGTGCATCTCAGTAAATTGAAAAGTTAATTTATTTCATTAAGTAAATTCAAAAAGTGAAACTCAAAGTTTCATCACACACAGAGTGATATATTTCAAGCATTTATTTCTCATGAAAGGTCAAAATTTGGGCTCTCAAAAAATTGGAATATTACATAAGATCAATTTTAAAAAGTGGATTTTTAATAGAAATGTTCACAGACTGAAAAGTATGTCCATGTACACACTCAACACTTAGTTGGGGCTCCTTTTGCATGAATTATTGCATCAATGCAGCGTGGCATGGAGGCGATCAGCCTGTGGTACTGCTGAGGGGTTATGAAGCTCAGGTTGCTTTGATAGCGGCCTTCAGCTCTTCTTCGTTGTTGGATCTGGTGTCTCTCATCTTTCTCTTGACAATAATCCATAGATTCTCTGACACCATGGTCATTAAACCAGGTTTTGGTACTTTTGGCAGTGTGGGCAGGTGCCAAGTCCTGCTGGAAAATGAAATCAGCTTCTCCATAAAGCTTGTCAGCAGAGGGAAGCATGAAGTGCTCTGAAATTTCCTTATAGATGGCTGCGCTGACTTGGACTTGGTAAACACTGTGGGCAAACACCAGGAGATGACATGGCTCCCCAAATCATCACTGACTGCGGAAACTTCACACTGGACCTCAAGCAACTTGGATTCTGTATCTGTCCACTCTTCATCCAGACTCTGGGAAATTGATTTCCAAATGACGGGACTCGGCACTGGATTTAGGGAACCATGTCAGCTGCTGTTTGTCCACTTTGTTTTATCAAGCCCAAAGTCAGTGCAACCATCTACCAGGAAATTTCAGAGCATCCCATGCTTCCCTCTGCTGACAAGCTTTATGAAGATGCTGATTTCATTTTCCAGCAGGATTTGGCACCTGTCCATACTGCCAAAAGTAACAATACCTGGTATCACTGTGCTTGACTGGCCAGCAAACTCTCCTGACTTAAACCCCATAGAGAACCTATGGGGTATTGTCAAGAGGAAGATGAGACACCAGACCCAGCAACGAAGATGAGCTACAGGCTGCTATCAAAGCAACCTGGGCTTCCATAACACTTCAGCAGTATCACAGGGTGATCGCCTTCACGTCACACTGCTGTGATGCAGTAATTCATGCAAAAGGAGCCCTGACCAAGAACTGTGCACATGGACATACTTTTCAGAAGGCCAACATTTCTATTAAAAATCCACCTTTTTAAATTGGTCTTTTGTAATATTCTACTTTTTAAGAAATTGAATTTTGGGTTTTCATGAGCTGCAAGCTATAATCATCACAGGCGGCAGTGGCTCAGGAGGTAGAGCAGGTTGTCTAATAACCGGAAGGTTGGCAGTTTGAATCCCACTCACCCCAGCTATTCTGCTTCCAATGTATAACTGTTCTGCAGTGGTCGGAGAGGCGATTGGCAGCCACGTTTCCTGTTAGTTTGCTCCAGGACAGCTATGGCTACAGAGGTAGCTTACCAATGCCTGTCTGGAATGAATGGATAATGGACTCACTGTAAATGCTTTGAGATGTCAATTGACATGCAAAGCACCATATAAATTAAATATATCACTGTGTGTAATGAATCTACTGTAAAAGTTTCACTTTTTGAATCGAATTACTGAAATAAACTTTTCTATGATATTCTAATTTATTGAGATGCGCCTGTATATTTTTGATTTTTTTTTTTTTAACAAAAACCCTAAATGCATGCCGTGATTAAAATGACAACATTTTCCATAGACAACCTACAGTATTTCTCACCTTCACCCGTGGGTGTGCAGAGGAACTTGGTCCCCTCCTCGGTGCTCCTCTCTGCTCCCTCATCACCACCTTGGTCCTCGCCCGGTGCCCTCTCCATCTCAGAGCGGTAGACAATGATGGACTCAGGACGTGGGTCTCTCTTCTTCCTCCTCTTCCTTCTCATGGAGGGTCCCGCGTCCCCATCGTCAGCATGGCTCCCTGACACATCCGACCTTAAGGAGATCATCTGGGGGCTCCCGTCCCCTTCAGTGTGCGGCTCCTCCACCTGTGCCATGCTCTCATCCACCCAACTCCAATCTCTGACGACACTCCTTGGTGCGTGATAATTGAGATTAAGAACCTAAACTGGCTGCTTGCAAAGTACACGCATGCACACAAACACACATGGAAAATACCATCAGAAAATGTTTTTTTCAGGTCAGTGTTTAATCCAGCATTCATGACCCACATTCTACACAGTAGCCCATTTCTTTTTGTTAGTTTGTCGTTTATGTGCTTCTGTCCAAATGATCACACTGTGATTTGATGGTATGTGCACGCACGGGAAACAAATCGGTAAGTCACAAACAAAGCATGACAGAGATGTGCAGAAGGGGGCGCTCTTTGCGTGACAGCGCAGCAGCACTCACGAGAAGCTCTGCCAAACAGCATCTCATATATGCAGGTTTAATGACAGAAAGAAAAAAAAAACCGCAATTTCCTCCGAGACATTGCAGTGTTCCCTCTAAACGCTCCATTAATTCATATGACCTGGTGAAAACGATAATGCAAGCCCTTCATCCAGCGGATCCCCTCCCATTTAAATCCCACCCATGTCCGCTCTTTTGTCTGCAGCCGGCGAAACTGCGCCCAAAGCAGGAACGTTTCCTTTTCCAAATGTAAGCTTACCTTAGACAAGGCTGGTGGACAAACGGTGTCCTGTGTGAGAATAAGATGACTGGATGTGCCCAGAACACCGCAGGAGGCTGAACACCACAACGCTGTGCTATTTTTGCTGCGACAGATGCGCTACGCAAAAAGATTTCCAGAATAGCGCTAATCCCGCCCAAGTAACCTCTGTCACACCAATCCCAACCATGGACGTTCAATGATGATGATCATATGATCACAAACAGCCAGGATCCGCTGGGGAAAAAAAAAACAAAACAAAACCTTAAAATACTATTAATACTACTGTGCAATTAGTGATCTATTCACGTCCGTGTTTATGTGGGATTTTATCCAAAATCAATGAGAAGTCTTGAATCAGTGCAATTTAACATCTTGTAGCTAAACCCAAATACCAAATCAGTTTAAAAATATCTGATGAATATCAATTGGTCAAGAATAGCAAATAACACAAAACTTCCCCAACAACATATATTTCGTTGTCCAGGTTTGTGGTTTTCCTATTGACAGCAGTTACATGCCCTTTATCGGATTATTCTGTTTACATGGCCACTTGAATAACCAGATAATTCCACAAATCCAATCATAACCGGTTTATTTGTGTACATGTAAACATGGTCATTGTTGTGCATAAACAATACCACTTTTTTTCAATTGCCAGAAAAAAGAAACATTGTTGCCTGTTGTAAAAAAAAAAAAAAATGATAACGTCACAATCGGCTCAGTGCATTTCTTACACTGCTGATCCAAACAAAAGAGAGGCAGAATTAAGTTTTCTCTTTTGGATATTTACAGTATGTCATAAATGTTATTTCTTTTTATTTCTGTTTGCACTTTAATGTTTTACTTGTTAATGTTAATTAAGATGTGGCAATATTAATGAAGTTCTTTGTGATGATTTGGTGAGGCAGAGGAAAGGACCCATAAGCAGGCGTGGTGGTGAACCTAAAAGCAGATTATTTCCAGAAAAGGCAAAGCAAACAGTAGCACAAGGCCATCACTGCAATCAAACAATTTCTGTAACTGTCAATGAGACTTCTGCACCTCTCAGCAGGTATTTTGGCCCACTCCTCATGAGCAAACTGCTCCAGTTGTCTCAGGTTTGAAGGATGCCTTCTCCAGACAGCATGTTTCAGCTCCTTCCACGGATGTTCAATAGGATTTAGATCAGGGCTCATAGAAGGCCACTTTAGAATAGTCCAATGTTTGGCTCTTAGCCATTCTTGGGTGTTTTTAGCTGTGTGTTTTGGGTCATTATCCTGTTGCAAGACCCATGACCTGCGACTGAGGCCAAGCTGTCTGACACTGGGCAGCACATTTCTCTCTAGAATACCTTGATAGTCTTGAGATTTCATTGTACCCTGCACAGATTCAACACACCCTGTGCCAGATGCAGCAAACCAGCCCCAGAACATCAGAATCAGAATCAGAATCAGATTTATTGCCATTGTTCATGTAGTACACAAACTAGGAATTTGTCTTGGTGCAATGCTGCAACATTAAACATGATAAAATAAAAGAAATAAAAAACTATACAAGCAATAAAGTGTAGAATAAGAATGAGTAATACTAGTCAAAGCAGTTTTTAAATATATTAGCGAGCAGCAGATATTGTGGAGTACCACATAGAGCAGTCAGTAATGCAAAAAGAAAACAGTGATGATTGACATGAGTCTGGTTGAGCTGCTGTACGTAGTGCACGAGAGTCAATAAGTCACTTAGTGTTCAGCAGTCTGATGGCAGAGGGGAAGAAGCTGTTCATGTGACGGGAGGTTTTAGTCTGAATGGACCGAAGTCTTCTACCTGAGGGGAGGGGGGCAAACAGTACGTGACCAGGGTGTGAAGGATCGGCTATGATCCGGCCTGCACGCCTCCGGGTCCTGGAGATGTACAGGTCCTGGAGAGATGGGAGCTTGCAGCCGATCACCTTCTCAGCAGCGCGCACGACGCGCTGCAGCCTTAGTCTGTCCCTGGCAGTGGCTCCTGCGTACCACACGGTTATGGAGGTGGTGAGGATGGACTCGATGATGGCCGTGTAGAACTGCACTAACATCTTGGTGGGTAGCTTGAGCGTCCTCAGCTGCCGCAGGAAGAACATCCTCTGCTGGGCCTTTTTGATGAGGGAGCTGATGGTTGGCTCCCACTTGAGGTCCCGGGTGATGGTGGTGCCCAGGAAGCGGAAGGAATCTGCAGTGGTGATGGGAGAGCCTGTGAGGGTGAGGGGGGGCAGAGGGGTTGTGACTTTCCTGAAGTCCACAATCATCTCCACTGTCTTCAGAGTGTTCAGCTGCAGGTTGTTGTGGCTGCACCAGGACGCCAGCTGGGCCACCTCTCTCCTATAGACGGACTCGTCGCCGTTGGAGATGAGCCCGATGAGGGTGGTGTCGTCCGCAAACTTGATCAGCTTGACAGACTGGTGGCTGGAGGTGCAGGAGTTGGTATAAAGGGAGAAGAGTAGGGGGGAAAGTACACAGCCCTGGGGTGATCCGGTGCTGATGCTAACAGAGTCTGAGACAGTCTTTCCCAGCCGCACATGCTGCCTCCGGTCCGTCAGGAAGTCGGTGATCCACCTGCAGAGGGAGTCAGGCACGTTGAGCAGGGACAGCTTGTCCCGGAGCAGAGCGGGGCGGATGGTGTTGAAGGCAGAGCTGAAGTCCACAAACAGGATCCTGGCGTAGGTTCCCGGGGAGTCCAGGTGCTGCAGGATGGAGTGGAGGGCCAGGTTGACTGCATCATCCACAGACCTGTTGGCTCGGTAGGCAAACTGCAGCGGGTCCAAGAGGGGAGTGGTGATGGACTTGAGGTGGGGCAGGACCAGGCGCTCAGAGGACTTCATGACTACAGAGGTGAGCGCTACAGGTCTGTAGTTGTTAAGTCCAGTGATCCGTGGCTTCTTGGGGACAGGGATGATGGTGGAGGATTTGAGGCAGGTCGGCACGTGGCATAGCTTAAAGGAGGTGTTAAAAATGTCTGTGAAGACAGGAGTCAGCTCTTTCGCACAGTGTCTCAGGGTGGAGGGAGACACGCCGTCCGGACCGGGGGCCTTGCGCGGGTTCAGTCTGGAGAACTGTCTGTGCACGTCCTGCTCACTGATGACAAGGGCAGGGGGGAGGAGGGGGGCCGCCTTTGAAGAAGTAGGGACCGTGGAGGCAGTGGAGCTGGGGGGAGGGGGGAGTTGGACACAGCTGACGAGGTGTCAAAACGGGCATAGTGTTGGGACAGTCTTTGACAAAGGGCTTTGTCATCCTGACCTTTAGAAGCCTGAGGCCGATAGTTGGTGATTTGCCTCAGTCCTCTCTACACAGAAGCCGAGTCGTTAGCAGTGAACTGCTGCTGGAGTCTCTCAGAATACACAGATTTAGCTCTCTTCAACTCTCTGTTAAACCGATATTTAACCTCCCTGTAGCAGTCCCTGTCTCCACTTTTCAACGCTGCTTCCTTCTCCTTCCTGATCTGTCTGAGCTTAGCAGTGAACATAACATAACCTAACAGAACTTCCTCCATGTTTCACAGTAGGGACAGTGTTCTTTTCTTGGTATGCTTCATTTTTGCGTCTGTGAACACAGAGCTAATGTGCCTTGCCAAAAAGTTCCAGTTTTGTCTCGTCTGTCCATAGGACATTCTCCCAGAAGCTTTGTGGCTTGTCAACATACAGTTTGGCAAATTCCAGTCTGGCTTTTTTATGATTTGTTTTCAACAGTGGTGTCCTCCTTGGTTGTCTCCCATGAAGTCCACTTTGGCTCAAACAACGACGGATGGTGCGATCTGACACTGATGTACCTTGACCTTGGAGTTCACCATGAATGTGTTTAGAGGTTGTTCGGGGCTTTTTTGTTACCATTCGTATTATCCATCTCCTCCGTGGATCTTAAATTTCTGAATAATATGTGCAACTGTAGTCACAGGAACATCAAGCTGCTTGGAGATGGTCTTATAGCCTTTACCTTTAACATGCTTGTCTATAATTTTCTTTCTAATCTCCTGAGACAACCCTCTCCTTTGCTTCCTCTGGTCCATGTTTAGTGTGGTACACACCATGTCACCAAACAGCACAGTGACTACTTGTCACCCTTTAAATAGGCCGACTGACTGATTACAAGTTTGTAGACACCTGTGATGTTAATTAGAGGACACATCTTGGTTGAACATGTCCCTATGGTCACATTATTTTCAATCTTTTCTAGGGGTACCATCATTTTTGTCCAGGCCTGTTTCATGAGTTTGTTTTTTCAAGTAATTCTGTTGAACCACAATTCAAAAGCATTGTCTGATTTTCATTGGTTAATTTTCATAGAATTTTTATTTATTACCACTTTTGTCAGATTCAAGTTATTTCTGTGACCATTGTGGGTTTTTCTTTCATTAACAGAGGGGTACCAACAATTTTGTCCACAGCTGTAAATGTTTTGGAGCGGCCATCACAAAGCCCTGATCTCAATCTCATAGATAATTTGTGGGCAGAGCTGAAAAGATGTTTGCGAGCAAGCCGGACATCCAAAACATTTGACCCAAGTCATGCAGTTTAAAGGCCATGCTACCAAATACTAATGAAATGTAGTTGCTCCCGGTGGGTCAGGCCAGTGCAGGTGAATGGCAGCTCTGCTGCCATCAGTTTGTGAATGTGTGTGTGAATGGGTGGATAGCAGAATCTGTAAAGTGCTTTGGTCATCCAGAGGTGAGTGACATCATCTTCATCATCATAGCAGTCTGTCAGGGTGACAATGATTGTTTCATTTAGGTCTAATCAGATTCCTCCACGCAGCTCTGTCCTTTGCCTTCCACTGCCAGGAACTCCTGACCTTGTTAAACTGGGCGACGTCCGAGCTGGTATAAGTTGCTTTCTGACTCACCATTTTATGAAACTGCTTGCAAAGTATTTGAGTACCGCTAGCTTTTGCTGGACTAGTGGCACATTCTTGGCAGATAGAGGTATAATCAGTGGCAAGGACAGGCCAAGACAAACTGACTCCAGTATCTTTTGCAGTGACTGACCAGATGATAGGTTTGTTTATCTCTGCTCTTTGTGTAGTGCATGTCACAATGCACCCACTGGCAAAAGTCCACCACAGACCTTGCGACAGATGTGCTTATCTGCCAGGATGTCCAGTCTCACCCAAAGCACTATATAAGTGAATAGCATTTACCATTTACCAAATGTATGTAAACTTCTGACTATGAAGAAAGTAAAAAAAATATTTAGCAAATAGAAAAAACTATATGTAAACTTGTATGTGTAAATGTATGTGTATGTAAACTTCTTGTTTCAAATATACATACACACACACACACACACACACACACACACACACGTACGTATATCATACACATATAATATATGTATAACATACACCCCCATATATAGGGATGTATGTGGTGTCCAGGGAGGGGTAGTACCGCTGGATGGAGACTTGTCGTATCCTTTAAGGGGTAGTTCGTCCACCTTTGGTCCCCACCTGGCACTCAACTCTTACCTGTGGCTCCAAGTAGCTGTAGCATACGCAACAGCCACACCCTGGTAAACCGCTTCGGCAGGCGGGCTAAACCAGGTTGAGGGTAGCCAACAGGTCTGAATCCCTCAGTGAGTTAGGGAACTGCTCATTTTGCACACAAGGCTGCTTCGGCGGACCAGGCAGAAGAAACCTCTGTGATTCAATGGCTGGGAAGGCGGTGCAGCACAGCATTGTGGACTGCATAGGACATGACAGAGTACATAAGACATCATGGCCATCCACTGCAGCCAAGGAAGTCTCCAGTCGTGACGACTCTCCGTACCACTGGACCATGATTTCCAAGGCTGAGAGAGTGGGACTGGCCCTGTGCAATGGCTTTACCACTGTAAAAACTTTCCCGCACAAGTTTACTGTGCAGCCTATCTTCCCAAGAACTATGGCGATGGGCAAGTGGTGAAGCAACAGGTGAAGATGATCACTGGCAGTTGTCAGAATCAGAATCAGAATCAGAATCAGGTTTATTGCCATTGTTCATGTGATACACAAACTAGGAATTTGTCTCGGTGCCATGCTGCAACATTAAAAACATAATGAGAAAAAGGGATAAACTAAAAAACTAAAGGACTAGAAACGTGCAATAAGTGTAGAAAAATAAGTAATAATAAGTAATAATAATAATAATACTAGTAATAATGAGTAGTACTAGTCAAGGCAGTTTAAAAAATTAGCATGTAGCAGATAATGTGAAGTACCACATAGTGCAGTCAATAATGCAACAGAAAAACAGTGATGAATGACATGACTCTGGTTGAGCTGCTGTACATAGTGCACGAGAGTCAAAAGTCACTTAGTGTTCAGCAGTCTGATGGCAGAGGGGAAAAAGCTGTTCATGTGCCGAGAGGTTTTAGTCCGAATGGACCGAAGCCTTCTACCTGAGGGGAGGGGGGCAAACAGCACGTGACCAGGATGTGAAGGATCGGCTATGATCCGGCCAGCACGCCTCCGGGTCCTGGAGATGTACAGGTCCTGGAGAGATGGGAGCTTGCAGCCTATCACCTTCTCAGCAGTGCGCACGACGCGCTGCAGCCTTAGTCTGTCCCTGGCAGTGGCTCCTGCGTACCACACAGTTATGGAGGAGGTGAGGATGGACTCGATGATGGCCGTGTAGAACTGCACTAACATCTTGGTGGGTAGCTTGAGCTTCCTCAGCTGCCGCAGAAAGAACATCCTCTGCTGGGCCTTTTTGATGAGGGAGCTGATGGTTGGCTCCCATTTGAGGTCCCGGGTGATGGTGGTGCCCAAGAAGCGGAAGGAATCTGCAGTGGTGATGGGAGAGCCTGTGATGGTGAGGGGGGGCAGGGGGGATGTGACTTTCCTGAAGTCCACAATCATCTCCGCTGTCTTCAGAGCAGTTGTAGTCATGAACCTGCATGTAGGCGGCCCTTGGACCAGTGGCCGCTCGTCTTTGACCTCAGGGGCAACTGAGATGTTTGGCAGCACTCAAGGCGAACGGGCAGCCTGTTCAGGATAGCACTGCCCACCCTCACATGAGGGAAGGGATTAGAAAATGTACCACAAACATTGCTTTCCCCTTGATATCCGGCTAGCTTATCGCAGCTGGTGGATCATCCCTCAAGCGGTCAACCTATAAAAACCTACAAAATGCCAAAAAGGAAAAAGACTCCTAGTAGGAGCATGGAATGTCCGTACTCTCATGGACAGAGACAACACTGCAAGGCCTGAGCGAAGGACAGCCCTTACTGCTAAAGAGCTTGCAAGGTACCAGATTGACATTGCTGCGTTGAGCGAAACCAGACTGTCAAGTGAGGGGATGCTGAAGGAAGCAGGAGGACTCTACACCTTCTTTTGGCAAGGAAAGGCAGAGACCGATGACCGAATACATGGAGCAGGGCTTGCCATAAGAACCAGTCCGATGAAATCCATCCCTAGCCCTCCTGTCGGGATAAATGAGCGTCTCATGAAGCTACGCTTCCCACTGAACAGATTCCACCATGTCACCATCATCAGTGCCTATGCTCCCATGCTCACCAGCACTGATGAAGCTAAAGAACAGTTCTACGAGGAACTTGACCAGTTCATTATCTCCACACCAGCCAGCGATAAGCTGCTTATCTTGGGCAACTTTAATGCCAGAGTTGGGAAAGTCCACAACAACTGGAAGGGCATTTTCAGCCCACATGGAGTTGGGAAGCAGAACAGCAATGTCCTGCTGTTAATGAGCAAATGCGCTGAACACAGGATATGCATTACCAACACCTTCTTCCATCAAGCGGACAAATTCAAAACTACCTGGATGCATCCAAGATCTAAGCAGTGGCATCTGATAGAGTACATCATAGTCAGGCAGAATGACCTCTGTGATGTTCATACCACACGTGCTATGCGAGGTGCTGAGTGTTGGACTGACCACATGTTACTGCGAGCAGTCTTTCAACGACATATCGCACCAACTCAGCAGAAGCATTCAAAAGTCATCACAGCTGCAGTCAACACAGCTGGACTGCACCACACCTTTTACCACCAGAGATTCCAGGAAATGCTTGATGAGAAGCTGAAGGCAGACGCCCCACTCACCAAGGACAGCACTGAAAAGTGGAACCAGTTTAAGACCATTGTGACAGACACCGCAAAAGCCAACCTTGGTCCAAAGAAATGTTTGGACTAGGACTGGTTTGATGAAAATAATGAACAGATCACGCAACTTCTGCAGGAGAAGAACAGTGCCTACATGGCGTGGCAGAATGACCCAGTTCCACCTCCAAGGCTGACAGGTTCAAACACCTGAAAGGCATGGCCCAGAAAAAACTGTGCAAGATGAAAGACAAGTGGTGGGACAAGAAAGCAGAAGTGTAAATATATGCCGACTCTCGCAACTTCAAGCAGTTCTTCAGTGCCCTGAAGACCGTCTACGGTCCGTCCAAGTCTGGACCCACACCCTTGCTGTCAGCAGATGGATCAGTGCTGATCAAGGATGAGCAAGGCATGAGAAACTTGTGGGCCGAGTGTTGTGTGGGAATTTGGCCCTTGGGGCTTGCCATAGCCGACGTCAGGCAGTTGACGTGGTGACATCAGGCAGGCTACGGCCAGTGTGTATATTGAGCCTGTTTTCTCAATAAAGTTCAGTTCGTTGCTTGGCACAACATGGCTCACGTCTCACCTTATTAAGACATAGCATTTGGTGACATCGGATTAAACCATGGGAGCGTGCGCAAGACCACCTCCTCCGTTGCCCACACAAGGTCATCCAAATGATCAGGTTCCTCCACGATGGCATGACTGGGCAAGTGCTTTCCAACAGTGTCCAGTCAGACCCCTTTGAGATTTCCAATGAGGTGAAGCAGGGCCGTGTCCTGGCACCGGTCCTCTTCAATCTGTTCTTCACCTGCATCCTCAGACAGGCAGTGCAAGATTTGGAAGAGGGCGTATATATCCATTATCAGTAAGATGGCTCCATCTTCAACCTGTGCAGACTGACTGCAAAAATAAAGACGTTCACAAGACTCCTCCAAGTGTCAGGAAGCGCTTGTAAAACGAGCACTAATTAGAACACCAAACGCTCTCTGTGAGTTTGTACGTTTATTAATACAAAAACAGACACGAGAGTGAACATAGCTGATAGAAAAGTTTCTGATAGAAAAATTCCATATTATCTATACTATTATTGATATTAATAATGTATTATTATATTTGAGAAGTATCATACCTTTCATATGCCATGTTTAATGTTTATATATGCATTCCACATAGGAAAAGTTTATATATTCTTGGCCTGTTTCTGTGAGCAATTTCAGCGAGTTCAGACTGAGGATCAGTACATGCGTAAGGAATGATCTAAGCCATTTATTATAATCTCTTTGACATAACCTGTTTTGGGTCACAGAAATGCACAGGAACTTCTCAGCCTGTACAGATCAGTGGTAGATGAACATTCTGTTAGTTTTATGGATCTCATGTCTTCATGACCCATGTCTCCAGAGTGTCTGACGTCCGCCTGGATAAGCTCGGTTATCAGGACTGTCCCGTTCTGTCCCTTCCCTTATCCTCATCCTCCCTCTCCTTTCTCCTACCTATATACAGTATATCAGACTTAGAAGAATGGATCCTTTAGAGATTCTAGGTGTGTCTGAATGTCATGCCTTGTAAACTCTCCCCCAAGTGGCCATTGGGGTGACTCCCTATGTTTTTATAATAAATGTACATAAATTCAACTTTCCGCCTGGTTATTTGATTTTGAATAACTTAAGCTCAAAATTATTCTAACAGTTTCATATTTGTCTTTGATTTGCTTTGTCTCAGAGTCTGTGTGAAAGTGTCAAGGATGCAGCTGCATCATGTTATCATCTTCTTTTAGTTCATTTTGTGAGTTTCCTGTGTGACTGGTGCTGAGTGAGCATCATGGTTCCGGAGAAAGAGATCATCTGTGCATCAAGTTTTGACCAGATGTACTGAACCAATCATCATGGACAATTCCTTCGCCACCTCTCAGATAACGAAGGTCTTAAAGAACTGACTTATGTGTGTTTGAGTCAGAATGGTGTGCGAATAGGCTCTGAGACTGTTTTTGTATTGTTCTCCACTGGCCAGTGTAATTAAATTTACTGAAACTCTGATCCCTCCTGCTTTTTGACTGAAGGTTAAGAACAATATCAAACTAAATCATAAAGTCCATGGCAAAGATAAACAAGAACATTAACACGGAAAACGTTGGAGGCGAGCGGGGCTCAACATCCAGGGGAACATGAAGCAGGAATCGTCGAGCAAAGGGGGACAGAATTCAGCAGGAGCACACCAGAAGGCAGCTGGGGCTCACAGCTGGAAATAGGGAAGAATTACCTGGACGGGGCCCTCCACTCACCTCTACAGCGGGACCCAAACACACAGAATATTTTGGAGCTCCTGAGGATGGGTGCACAGGAAGAAGGACACCACAACCTCCCAGAGGTTTGCCGTGCCCTTATATGCCAAACATAATTAGAAACAGGTGTGGCTATATGAGTGGAGAAAATAACAGAATGACAAACAGGTGTGCAGCTCTGACCGGTTTGACAGCTGGAATCTGCACAACGCTGTCAAAATAAAACACAAACCAGAAAATATAATGACACAAGAACATAACTATAAATGCACAAAGAAACAGAGAAGACTGAGCTAAACTAGAGACGGGGCACGGCACCCCTTCCCCCCGTGCCCCCGGATCATGACAGAGCCCACCCCCCCAAGGGGTGATCCCAGACACCCCAGGGTAACATCACAAACCCCCCCCCCCACACACACACACACACAAAAGACCCCTCAATACAAAACGAAACCCAACATGACATTATGACCAAAACAAGGGAAAATTGTGCGTACCAGAGGAGGGCAGAGCTCACAACTAGGGGGAAACAGAACAGCCCGGAACATCGCGACTGAGGCACACCCATACGCCGGGAAACCTGAGACAATTTCAGCCAGAGCACAGCGGGGCTCAACGGCTGAGAGAAAAGGGAAAAGGACAAACCCTGGTCGGAGCTCAATGCACTCTCCTCAATGGTAGGCCAACTGAGGATGTGAACAGACCCAGATACAAAAATAAATCAAACCAAACCATACCTGTGACATTAAAATAAATACTAATAAATAAGACAATAAAGAATTAAACTAAGACCGAGACATAATGAAACTGAGGGTGTATATTCCAAAATGTGACAAAGAGAAAATAAAGCCAGACTAAAATGAAAAATAACCACGGCTCCAAACAAGGGATAATAACTCAAAACAAATTAGCAAATAAATTACCTCAAATAACTACAAAAAGGAAAGAAACAAAAGAACAGAAAAACAATAAACAGCAAAACCCAATAAAGAAAAACTAACCATTCCTAACTTAGCCAGAACACATTTCAAAAGCAAGGAGAGACAAGAACTAAGCATAAACAGAAAACTGACATGATTTATGACCCAGAAGGCAGACACAGACTCCAGAATAAACTCAATTATCTTTTATTGTGAAGTGTGAGTGTGAATGTGTGCATGAGTGCAGGAATGTAGCAGCCAGGCGAGCAGAGCACCGTTCAGACTGGCAACCCTAGGGAAGAGCAAAGACAGGTGGATTAGAGACTGGGATCTGGAGGAATGGTTCAGAGAATGTTCAGTCTTACTGTTGGCTAGTTGGTGTGTAGCACAGGAGAGTTCCCGGAGGCTCCGGCCAGTGAGACAGCGTCTTCGGCTCCGGCTGGTGAGGAGGTGAGAGGGTGATGAGATGTATAGAGAGCTGGTGAAGTGCAGGTTGAGCTCAGTCCGCCGCCAGAAGGAGGAGGTCCGCTGCCAGTGGGTTTCCACCTGTGCACAGGGTGTAAAGAACTGAGGTCCACACGAATAGTGGTTTCAACAAAGTTCTCTTTTAAAAACTAGGAGCGGGAACATTAACAGGCGGCAACATCAACACATCGCCATTTTCATATCTATATCACTCGGTGAAGGTCAACTCTGACCTGTGACGTCACCATAGTCTTAAAGACACACCACATATAAATATCACATTATATGACATCTCCCCCTTTTTTTAGCTTTTTTTTTTTCTCTCTTTCAGAACAAAACAATTTTCAATTCAAACATTTTTCATTCCCATTTCACCCTTCCCCACAGCCCATGGCTTAATTATTGAACCACATATAACCACACTTATCACAGTGAACACGTGAATTTCTCTCTTTTCATTTTTTTTTTTTTTTTCTCTACAAATCTAGTCTTTGCACAGGTTTAATCATTCTACCAGACCGGGTAAACAACAGTCCTTGCTTTGGGTCTGGCGGTTTGACACTGGATTCTGGTAAAATAGTGTCAGCAGCAGCTGCAGTTTCAGGCTGCTGATCGACAATCTCTGGCTGCAGGTCATTTGGAGCTGAAGAGTGTATCTCTCTGGCTGATTCAGGATCATGTTGCAAGTGACGGCGGTTGCGTCGCAAAGTTGCTCCCTGGGGTGTTTCAATAAGAAAGGAGCGAGGTGTGCTGCTTTCTCCTGTGACAACAGCGGGTGTTTTCCAGGATTTCTGATGGTCCAGCTTTGTGAGGACTGAATCTCCTGGCTTCAACGAAGGTAGGGGTTTAGCTCCATGGCGCTGATTGAAGTAGAATGCTTGTTTCTGTTTCTCCATTGCATCCTTATTCCTGACGACTTCCAGATCAGGCCATCGGGGCTGAAGATTCACTTCGAGTGTAGGAAGAGTTGTTTTGATCTTTCGACCCATAAGTAGCTCTGCAGGACTCACGCCTGTGGTGGTGCAGGGCGTTGATCGAAAGCACATGAGGGCGAGCAAAGGATCTTGCTGCTTTAAGATTCTTTTTGCTGTTTGAACTCCCCTCTCTGCATGTCCGTTTCCTTGGGGGTTATGTGGACTTGAGGTGATGTGCAAAAAGTCAAACTCCCTTGCAAACTTTTTAAATTCTTGGCATGAGAATTGAGGCCCATTGTCAGATACAACCACATCTGGACAACCAAACCTCGCAAACACTGCCTTCAGCTTTAACATCATCTGAGAAGCAGTGGTTACTGGCAGATGAAGTATCTCGAGGAACCGAGAGAAATAGTCTGACACAACAAGGTAGGTGTGCTTGTTATGCTCACACAGGTCAACAGCAAGTCTCTTCCAGGGCCGATCAGGTAGAGGGGTTGACAAGAGAGGCTCTTTTCGCTGAGCTGGTCTCATCTCACGACACACCTGACAGGACTGGACTTTGCGTTTGATTTCAGATGAGATGCCAGGCCACCACACAGATGTGCAGGCCCGCTCTCTGCATTTTGTCAGACCTTGATGTCCATCATGTATTCGATCCAAGATGTCTGCTCTGAGCACATCCGGAATCAGCATGCGGCTTCCTCTGGTGATAATTCCATCGCATTCAGACAGTTCATTTTTTTTTTTCCACAATATCTTTATTGAACCTTTTCTTTTTTTTTTTTTAACAAACATGATACAAACAATCAAACACTAACGCTAAAGTACTACAAAAAAAAAAAAAAAAATGCACTAAAAACACCAACAACCACCAACAAAATCAAGTCTTCAACAATGCTCCTCTGTTTAGTCTAGACAATCCAATACATAAGTATACATATTATGTTCACCAGTTTGGAATTTACAAGGTCCACACACATCATTCACCTTCTTCTTCAAGAGTTATGTTTAAATTTTTTACATAATCAATAAAAGGTCTCCATATATTCTCAAACACAATTTCCTTTGATTTCAGTATATATGTTATTCTTTCTAATGGAAGGTTTGTTAACATCTGTCTTAACCACTGAGTCACATCTGGTCTATGAGTCTTTTTCCATAATAGTGCAATACATTTTTTGGCATTAAGCAAACTGAGGTCTATGAATGTTCTTTCACTTTTATTAAAATTATGCTTTTCTGGGTACAGACCCAACAAAAACAGTTTAGGATTCAGTATGATTTGTTTTGAGATTATTTTTTCAATTGTTACCCTCACCTCTTCCCAAAACATTCTTATTAATCTACATTCCCATAAACAATGAAATAGGGTTCCTTTACTTTCCATGCATTTTGTGCATGTATCTGGTATATTTTTGTTATATCTATTTAACTCCTCTGGTGTAACATACATCCGCATTAACCATTTGAAATGTATCAATTTAAGGCGTGCATTTATTGATTTGGTTTGAGCTTCTGTACAAGCCAATTCCCATTGTTCCTCCGAAATTTCAATTTGCAGATCTTCTTTCCAGTAGTTTAATCTTTTCAGTGAATTTTCACTTGAAGATAGTGTCAATGAGTTATAAAACTCTGAAATAATACCCTTTCTTTTACTATCTTTCATCATCATTTTTTCCAAGGATGAATAAATAGGTCGAGTGAGAGCTTTATTTTGATTTGATCGAATAAAGTTTCTAAGTTGAAGATATTTAAAAAAATGTGTTCTATTGAGATTAAATTTGATCCTCAGCTCTTCAAAAGACATTATGTTATCTGCACATGGCAAATATAAATCCTGAATCTTTTGTATCCCTTTTAAATTCCATACTTTAAATACAGCGTCCGCTCTCCCTGGTTTAAAATATTGATTACCCCATATTGGACTAAATTGTGACAATAACTGTGGTTCTTTTAAATAGTTTTTAGCTTCACACCATATTTTGATCATATGCTTTACAAATGGATTTTTAACTTGTTTTTGTAATTTTTTTGCCGAATCTGAGTATATGAATATGGGAAGAGGTAAAGGTAAATTGTATGATTCCATTTCAGTCCAGTGAGGGAGATCATTTGATGAAAAATAATATGTCATAGACCTCAGTTGTGCCGACCAATAATACAACATAAAATTTGGACATTTCAGACTTCCACGATCAAATGGTAAATATAATAAAGACAAACGTAATGTAGCCCTCCTGTTGTTCCATATAAATTCCACTAACTTTTTTTTTATTCTTGAGAATAGATCTAAAGGTGGTGATAAGGGAATGTATTGAAATAAATAAAGTATTTTAGGTAAAATATTACTTTTAAGTATATTGATTCTCCCGATCATCGACATTGGTAGTGACATCCATCTCTGAGTTAACTCATTGATATCTGACATTAAGGCTTCATAGTTGACACTGGCGACTGATTCTAGCTTAGGCATAATTTGGATTCCTAAATATTTAAACTGATTTACAACATTGAATTGATTTACCTCAGGGGCTGGGTAATTTCTCTGGGTCTCATTTAGCATTAATATTGAAGATTTAGTTTTATTTATTTTATATCCTGATATTTCCCCAAAATTCTTTATTAAATTCAACAAGGTTGGAATTGATTTTTTTAGATTCGACATAAACAAAATTATATCATCGGCGTACAGGGAGATTTTATGTTCTGTTGGTCCAACTTTAATTCCATATATTTGTGAATGTAAACGTATCGCTATCGCTAAAGGTTCAATTGCCATAGTAAACAGTAAAGGTGAAAGTGGACAGCCTTGTCGACATCCTCTATTGATTTTTATTGGTTTTGAAATATTGTTATTTGTTAGGATTTCTGCTGTAGCATTATTGTATATTATTTGAACCCATTTTATGAAATTATTTCCAAGTCCAAACCTTTGTAGGACTTCAAAAAGAAAGGGCCATTCAACTCTATCAAAGGCCTTTTCGGCGTCCAATGATAGGAGAGCTGTAGCCGGTGCTTCTTTATTAAAATAAATAATATTAAATAGTCTTCTTACATTATGGAAGCCTTGTCTACCCTTTATAAAGCCATTCTGATCTCGATTAATAATATTTGGTAAAATTTCTTGTATTCGTCTTGCTAAAATTTTACAGATTATCTTAAGGTCGGCGTTTAATAGGCTTATTGGTCTCATATTTTCACATTTATTAGAGGGCTTACCTGGTTTTGGCAGCAGTATAATTAAGGCATTATTTATGTATGATGGTAAATTATTATTTTGAAATGCTTCTAAAACCATTTCCAAAAAAGGTTTTATTAATTTATTCTTAAATTTTTTATAAAGGTCAACTGGAAGACCATCTGGTCCTGCACTTTTTCCTGATTTCATATTATCAATGGCTAGCCCAACTTCTTCTTGACTAATTTTAGACTCCAATATCTCCCTGTTTTCATTTGGTATACACGGTATAGATAGTTCGTTCAAAAACCCATTTAGTTTTGTTAAATCAGGTTCATTTTTGGTATCATATAATTTTTCATAGTAATCTCTAAAGGCTCTATTAATTTCTAAAGGATCTATAACTACCTGTCCATTACTTATAATACTGGTAATTGGTGTTTTAATTTCCAATTGTTTAATCTGCCATGCTAATAATTTTCCTGATTTTTCACCTTGTTCATAAAAAGATTGTTTCAATCTTAGAAGACTCGAGGCAGCTCTATTCGCTGATTTTTTGTCGTATTCAGCTCTCAAAATCAGTAATTCATTCTCCAACCTTGGGTCACTTCCTGCATACACTTTTTCCTGAAGACTTTTTATTTTATGTTCCAATTTAGCTCTCTCCTCTCGAGTCTTCTTAGATTTTGATCCTGTATAACTAATAATATGTCCCCTAATAAAAGCTTTGAAAGCCTCCCACTTTACACATGCTGATGTTTGTGTAGTATTGATGTCAAAGAACTCGTCTATCTGTTTTTCTATATACTTGACAAATTCCTCATCCTGAAGCCATTTATGCTGAAATTGCCATCTACCTGATTCCTTTGTCAATTTTTTATCTACATATATTAGACAACAGGGTGCATGATCAGAGATCACGATGTTATCATAAAAGCAGTTTTGAATCTTGGACCTTAATTCTGTGGAAATCAAAAAATAATCAATACGTGAGAATGTCTTGTAGGTACTGGAATAACAAGAATAGGCTTTAACTTGTGGTTTCATTTCTCTCCATATATCTAACAATCTCAATTCTTTCATAAAATGATTAATAGTCATCCTACATCCAATGTGCGTACAATCCAGTCCTGTTGATCTATCCACACCTGGATTCAATGTACAATTAAAATCCCCTGCTATTATATGTTGCCCTGTAAGTGATGATAAGATGAGAAATAAATTAGCAAAGAACTTCTGATCATCTATATTGGGACCATATAAGTTCACAAGATTTATATTTTCTAATAGCAAAGAACCTTGAATGATTACATATCTTCCAAATTTGTCTCCAATTACATTTTTCACTTGAAAAGGAACTGATTTATGTATGAGAGTCATAACTCCCCTGGCTCGGGATGAAAATGAAGAGGTGAATACACTTCCCTGCCATCTACTCCTAATTCTTTTAACATCCTCCTCTATCAGATGAGTTTCTTGTAAAAACACAATTCTTGAACCCATGTCCTTTATTTTATTCATAACTTGTTTAAGTTTTTTTAAATTTTGTAGACCTCTGCAATTCCATGAAGTTAAATTAAGATTAACACTTTGGTCCATGATCAATAGAGAGTTTGGGATTACCTTGCAGTGTAAACATGCTCATACAGAGAAGCAAAAACATGAGTGGTTGAACATTCATCCTACAAACTACACACAAACAAATTTCCCCTTCCCACACTTGTGGCAAACCCCCCAAAATCAAAAGAAAAATTCTGTCTCCCGATATAGCCATCGACCGTTCCACACCCACGGGGAACAGCCTAAGCCACTCCTTCTTCATCCTCCCAATCACCCTAACTCTACTGCTTTTAATGACGTAACATTAACTCTCCTCTGTAGTTTTCCAACTTAACTCCAAAATTTTTAACAACTTTGTACATCATAGTTTTTTTTTTGTTTGTTTTGTTTTTGTTTTGTTTTTTTTAATATATAATACAATCTATATTTTGTAAACTTACTATTTACTTCAAGTCAGTCAGATGCCTGTGCAAATGCTTAATTATTCTACCTTATATTTTGTTCATGCTTAGCTCCCACCAGTCTCTTCTTCTTCTTTGATCTTCTTGATGAACTCCTGCGCCTCCTCTGGGGTCTTGAAGATGTGGGTTCTGCCCTCATACGTGGTCAGCAGTCTCGCAGGATAGATTACACCATGACGAATCCCAAGGTTGCGCAGCTCCTTACGTACGGGATCAAACTGCTTCCTCAATTGCTGGATTCCTGTGGCCAAATCTGGGTAGAACCGCACCTGCTGGTCCTGGTGTTTAATCTCTCCTTTTTTAGCTCGTGCAGCGTTGAAGATCTTCATCCTGTCTCTGTTGCTAAGAAACTTCATAATTAAGGTCCTCGGCCGTCCCTTATCTCTCCGTGGGCCAATACGATGTGCTTTTTCCAGAACCACTGCTGATTGCAACTCCTCGCTGCCCAGCACCTCTGGAATCCACTTTTCCAGAAAGGAACATACGTCCCGACCTTCTGATTCCTCTGGAAGACCCACCAGCCTCAAATTATTCTGTCTCGACCGAGATTCCAAATCCAAAATATTATCTTCCAGAGATTTTTTTTTTTTTCCAAAGTGCGCACCTTTAATTGAAGACGGGTGACGTCATCTTCAGCACTAGCGAGACGGAGCTC
Source organism: Pholidichthys leucotaenia (assembly GCA_020510985.1). Lineage (NCBI taxonomy): Eukaryota > Metazoa > Chordata > Actinopteri > Cichliformes > Pholidichthyidae > Pholidichthys > Pholidichthys leucotaenia. The sequence goes on along the minus strand of CM035843.1, from coordinate 38,838,887 downwards.
CATCTGCGCCGTTCGTTCTACACAGTCACCCAATTCCTTTCTTATTCCTTCCAACGCTGTCATAATCCCATCAAATCTAGAGGAAAAGTCCGCTCTCATTGAACTCATGGCAGCCATCAGCGCATCTGCGCCATTCCCCGCAGATATCGCAGCGTTGCCAGCCTCCTCCGCCATATATGGAGTTTTGTTTACTGCGTCACAGACCTGAAAGTCCGTTAATTTGGACTGTTTCGGCGGCTCGCTTTTTCCTTTTCCTGGTTTTCCAGCCTTAGGCTTCGCCGACATATCTTCGCCCAAATGCTGGGATACGTTCTGTCCCAAATGAGAGTTATTTGCCGATTTTTTTTTTCCAGGAGCAGAGCAGAGCGAGACACGTCCGTCCTACGTGGCAGCCATAACCGGAAGTCCCAGACAGTTCATTTTTAATGGGAAAATAGTCTCTGATAGCTGCTGGGACATTGCCTATGTATTCTGGACATCCTGACTTGATGTACCGCAACACCAACTGTAGGTTACAGTCAGCTGCTGTAGCGGTCTTTATAGTGTCTATTTTATGTGTAGTAGCTGGCAAGTTATCAATAACTGCTGCTATGTAGCACGCTACATCAGAGTGAGTATCAGTCTCGTTTTCTACGCACTGTAGTGGACTTCTTGAGAGTGTATCAGCTACTACCAAGGTCTTTCCCGGAGCATATTCGGCTGTCGGTTTGAACCTCATAAGTCTCATAAGTAGCCTTTGGCACCGTATTGGCACATTGTCCAGGTCCTTTTTGTTCATGAGAGGCACCAAGGGTTTGTGATCTGTGACCAACTTAAAATCTTCCAGACCACAGAGGTACTTCTCGAATCTCTCACATGCCCAGACACTCGCCAAACACTCCTTCTCTATCTGTGCATATCTAGTCTCGGCCTCTGACAGACGACGTGAGCAGTATGCCACAGGTTTCCAGTTTCCATCGTGCAGTTGCAGTAGTACTCCACCTATACCATAGCTGCTGGCATCGGCTGATACGGCAGTAGGTCGATTCACATCATAGAATTTCAGAGCTGGAGAAGTAGACAGAATGTCTTTGATGCGTTGAAATGCCTCCTGCTGAGAATGGTCCCACATCCACACTGACTTGGATTTCAACAGTTCATATAGTGGCTGGCCCACTGTCGACAGATTTGGGATATATTTCCCTAGGTAGTTAAACATGCCTAGGACACGCTTGAGGTCATGCACGTTCTGTGGTGGAGGGAGCTCGCGGATTGCCTTGACTTTATCAGGGTCGGGTCTCACACCTGATTTGTCAATTTCTTGGCCCAAGAAGTGAAGCTTGTTTTGTCTAAACTTACATTTTTCTCTGTTCAGTTTAAGTCCGGCTGACTCGATCCTTTCCAGTACCTTGCTGAGACGCTGGTCGTGCTGTTCAGGAGTGTCGCCGTACACCAGTATGTCATCTATGTAGATAGCCACGCCTTCCAGGCCGTTGAGGGTTTCTGTCATTTTGCGCTGAAAAATTTCAGGAGCGCTTGTGATCCCAAATGGAAGACGTTTGAATGCATATCTCCCAAAGGGTGTGATAAAGGTTGTTAATTTACTGCTTTCTGGATGGAGAGGAATCTGCCAAAACCCGGAGGCAGCATCCAATGATGTGAATGTGGTTGCTCCACTAAGTTTTGCAGTGATTTCCTCTGCAGTAGGAAGAACATACCTCTCTCTTCGTACAGCTTCATTTAACCTCTTTAAATCGACACAGATCCGCACTTTTCCATTTTTCCTTGGGACTGGTACCATTGGCGCGCACCAATCTGTAGGATCAATCACAGCTTCAATCACATTATTCTCCTCCATACGCTGCAATTCCTCTTTAACCTTCTGCAAAAGTGGCAAAGGGACACGACGGGCAGTGTGCACTGTGTATGGCTGAGCATTCTCTTTTAACAGGATTTTAACTGGTTCTGTTTTAAGTGTTCCATGCTCACCAAATGCTCTGTGTACTTCTTCGACACGCTTCACAAGCCCCATCGACATTGCTGTGTCTCTGCCCAGCAAATTGTTTGCATTATTGCCACTGATGACATACACAGGAAAAGTATATGGTTTTTCTTTGTATTCTGTGAAGGCTTGAAATTTCCCTATACAGTCCAACTGACCACCCGGGCTGCACAGTGTGACATTAGATGGCTCTAATTCCTTCTTAGGAACTAGTTCGTTAAATGTCTTTTGTCCCATAATGTTTGCATCTGCACCCGTATCAGTTTTAAAATTGACTGGTGTTGTTCCAATTGTAAGCTGTATGGTCCATGGGTCATCATTTCTGTCTGTTTTTGTGACTGCGCCCAAAAAAAATGGTGTCTGGGAAACTGTCTCTTCAGTGACTTCTCTGACTGATTTACTGTGACATTTCTTTTCCCAGTGACCCACCTTTTTACACTTGTTGCATGTTGACTTCATGGCTGGGCACTTTTCAGCATCTCTGTGTTTAAATTTTCCACATCTTCCACACCATGAGTCTTTTTGCTCTCCACTTTTTCCTTTCCTTGGTTTAAATGGAGATCCTCCTGCCTGCTGCTTTTCCCTGGATCTCCTGCACCGTGGCGTGTGCCTCCCCCTGCTGGTGAACCTGGAGGACAACCTCCTCGTACTGGCGAACTGTTTGAATGGTTTGGGCAAGCGTTAGATCAGCCATCATCTGCAGTTTACGTGACAGCTCTTTATCAAGGATGCCCACAACAATTCGGTCACGGATATGTTCATCTCTCTTTACACCAAAGTCACAGTGTTCTGACATCTCATGAAGGGCTCTGATAAACATTTCCACTTTCTCACCAGGCCGCTGCAGCCTCTGGTGAAAACAAGCACGCTCATGGATCACGTTCCGTTTGGGACAGAAGTACTCGTCGTATTTTCCTAACACAACGTCAAACTTCTTTTGATCCGTTTCCTCAGTAAAGGAGAATGATTTGAAGATGTTTTCAGCTTCGGGGCCCATGGCGTAAATCAGTGAACTGACCTGAATTTCGCCGTCCTCTTTATTCAGTTTTGTAGCCGTCCGGAAACGCAGAAAGCGCTCTTTCCAGCCCGCCCATTCATTTGGACGATGAAAAGGAAAACTTTCCGGGGGATTAAACTTGGCCATTTTACTGAAGCAGAGCGTCCGTCAAGCACTTCTGACACCATGTAAAGAACTGAGGTCCACACGAATAGTGGTTTCAACAAAGTTCTCTTTTAAAAACTAGGAGCGGGAACATTAACAGGCGGCAACATCAACACATCGCCATTTTCATATCTATATCACTCGGTGAAGGTCAACTCTGACCTGTGACGTCACCATAGTCTTAAAGACACACCACATATAAATATCACATTATATGACACAGGGGAGTAGAGCGAAGCGTGGAGATGAGGAAATGATGAGGGCTTACTTGTCATTGGGGAGCTAGGACTCCCAGGAGGACGATGAGACAGGAAGGATCAGAGGAGATGAAACTCCAACGAGGCAGGGAGGATCAGAGGAGATGGAACTCCAACGAGGCAGGGAGGATCAGTGGAGATGGAACTCCGGATCGTAGAGGTGACGAGAAAGCGAACAGGTCTTGCCAGACCAGGGAGCTTGACGTCTCTGTGCAGACCCGAGGGCAGTGCGGCTTAAATAGGCAGACTTAATGAGGAGAGCAGGTGTGCGCGCAGCTGTGGAGGAAATTAGGGCAACAGGCATGCGGAGCAGATCACTACAAAAACGGACCCAGAAAAAAAACATTGCATTAACAGAAAAACACAACATGAAATGACCAAAAGAAAACAACTCACCCCAGGGGGGGAAGAGGGGAAACCCAGGCATGGAGGGACCGCAACCAAAGCAAACAACCCAAAAAAACAAAAGAAAAGCAAAAGAAAACACTCATGACCCACACACTGTACGACAGGTGGCAACACGGGACTCTAAGTGCCACAGATCACTGGACGGAGCAGCTCAGGCGGTCTTCCAGAGTCCCAAGTCCACCAGCGTCTAAGCTGAAACACGTTGGGTGGCCACCCCACATTCCAGGGCCACCCGAGAAGGAGGGACAGGGCTTCAGGCGGCCTCCTGGCATCCCTAAGCCAGCAAGCCACGGGAGCTAGGAGGTGGCATCCCCCAGCAAAGGGTGGCCAATCAGCAGAAACCTCCCATGATGCACCCTCGGTGGCCCCAGGCTGGGGTAACACACCTGTGGCAGCCCCGTGCTGGGGCATAGCTGCACCCGCAGGGACCATAGACGGTGGGTTGGCAGCACCCTCGGGGACCATAGACGGTGGGTCGGCAGCACCCTCGGGGACCATAGATGGCGGTTTGGTGGCACCTTCAGCGACCATAGATGGCAGGTTGGCAGCACCCTTGGGGACCATAAACGGTGGGAAGGCCACACCCTCGGTGGCCTCGATCTGAGGTGTCACACCCACAATGGCCTCGGGCTGAGGCGTCGCACCCACGGTGGCCCCCAGGCTGGGACGCAGCACCCTCCACGGACCCAAGCTGGAGTGCTGCACCCACGACGAACTCAGACTGGTGTGCATCATCCAAGACGCCCCCAGGCTGGGACACAGCACCCACGATGGCCCAAACGGAGGGGGAGCAGCACCCACGGATATCCCAGACAGAGGGACAGCAGCAACCACAGAGACCTCAGACAGAGGGGGAGCAGCACCCACAGAGACCTCAGATGAAGGGACAGAGACATACACACACACTGAGTCGGGGTCACTGGCAGCAGTGGAGCCCAGCGAGGAGGGTTCAGGTGCAGCTGACAGCTGCACCTGGACCTCCCCACCAAGAGGCAGGCAAGATCTTTCTAAAACAGAGAAGGTGAAAACAAGAAAGAGCACTTGCCTGAGCTCAAGTTCCACCCCCGTCCAGGACTCCAACAATCCCGACAGGGATGTTTCAGGTCTCTCCACCTGGGCGTCTATACCCGACATGGCCAGCTCGGACGGGGGGGGGGGGGGGGTCGTCTTGGTCCTGTCCATCTGGACGTCCTCTCTGGACATGGTCACCCCAGACGGGGAAAAAAGAGATAACACCGGAACAATGTTGTCAGCAGTGGTGGAGCTCAGCGAGGAGGATCCGAAAGCAGAGGACATCTGCAGCTGGTTCTCCTCACCACGAGCCAGGCAAGAATTCTCTGGAACTGTGTGTGTCAGACCAGTGCAGAGTACTTGCCTAGACTTGAGCTCCACCACCGCCCAGGACTCCGGCGACTCTGCTGTGACAACCTCAGCAGCAGGCATGATGGTGGATGCAGTCAACTGACCTCCAGACTTAGTGCCCCCCCTTGGTGGGCCTCCCGGTGGGGTGGCTAATGCTGGAGGTTGCCTCACCATCGACGCTGGCTCCCATGCTGCTGAAACCAGGGGACACCCATCTGTTGGCTCAGGGCTCAGAACGCAGGCGGCGCATCCCTCCCATCCTGGATGTGACCACAGGGGTGCAGCAGGGACTCCCAGGACCGACAGACACTCGGAGACCACAAAAGAAAACACAGGAGAAGGAGGAGAGGGTGAAATGACAGCAGCAGGTGATGAGGACACAGCTAAGTTTGGCTGCTCCCGCTGAACCTCATCACCTTGAATAAGGCAAGGCATTTCATTAAAATAGGAAGAAGAATGAAAACCCATTTGCCTTATTTCCCAGGGCATGATGGTTCCTCCTGCTGAAATTGGGCCAGGTAATACTCCTCTGGCCAACGGTGATGTCTTCTGGCGAGGAGGTGGAGACTCGGCCTTTTGGCGAGGGAGGCGGGATGCCGGAGCTTGAGGCTGGTGAGAAGACAATGACGCTGACGTCCGGGAGTGCCCTCCAGTTGACACTGACCTGGATGCACAGACCAAGCTCCTCCCCCAGCAGTCCTGCTGCAGATCCTCCAGCTGGAAAACCTTCTCCCTTCCTTTGGCGTGCAGCACGAGCCGAGAGTAATGCTGCACAATCGCCTCTGCCAGACTTAAATTCCATAAGTCGTCATTCGGGATGGAAGATGCGCAAGCATTGCCGATATGTCCATCCATCTCCCG